>CM077030.1:108498647-109123647 GCA_039090855.1 Macrothele yani | reverse complement strand
ATTATTATTATTATTATTATTATTCCTTCCATTTCGAAACGTTATTCAAAATGCATCATAGGGCGTTGGAGATCGTCCATTATTTTGTTTCTTTTTTTTTTTTTATGATCAACTTTTATATTTTAAATTTGAGTTGTTCTTAAGATTGCCCCCAAGGAGTGTACAAATCAAACCGTTATTCCAAATTGTGTCAAAAGATTTTTTTAAATGTCTCCAAAGATCACTAGCTTTTTACAACTGCAATAACTTCATTGTGAGTAAATTTATTCACATGCACCAATGTATGCGTACGACAGAATACTTTAGGTAGAAATCAAATTGTGGCCCATAAAATGATATCACTGGTCTTCAAATTATCACAAAACCCGTACAGTTGTTATTTCCCTAGTTGTTTTCGTAAGAAGGACAATAAGGAGTTCTACCGATGACTTTTCAGAAATACATGGTCGGCTTCTGATTTTAGAAAAACTACTGGCGCCGCTATTTTACAATGATTTAGAAAATGCATCTCTTAAGCTGCATTGAAAATGTTAGCCAACATTTTGAGAAATGGCGGATTTCTGCGTGCTAGTTTTGTGGTTTTCATACAAATTGAAAGTACAGGTAAGTGGAAAATATCCCAAGCACTCTGATGGAGTTGAATATTCGGTAATGTCATAATACCAGCAACTTTGATATCCACCGGGCGATGCAGCGAAATGGATGTAATGCAAATTACTGAAATGGTCCCTGGTGCTTGAACTAGTACTTGCCTGTGTGCTACGTGTTCTGAGCTTTCATCTAAGTGCTGTTGTTACATTGTAAAAACTTCTAAGTTCAGAAGTAGCTTTATTTCACCAGTTGCCTCACTGTTTCACTTACACTGTCATAGTAATAACTTTTTTGACGTTAGCTCAGGGTGCATTCGGATTATATGATACAGAGAGCACATAATTTTATAAGCTTTAAAACAAGTGGTGTTAGATTTCTCTGTCTCACGTAGCTCGGGTTATACCCTTGGTGTCGCCTCATTTGCATGCACTGACCCATTGTTTTTCTGATTTGGGTTCTCACTCGTTTTCCTTTTGCACAACTATACTGGCGGAAAGTGAAAAAAGAACACCAAGAAGGAGACGTTTGATACCAACGAAATTTATACAGCATAATAACGGAATACAGAGGATAACGTGATCAAAACATTATGGCAAAATACAACTGTATTTGCTGGTAAACTGAAAAATAACATTTCCATGTAACATGGTTAGTACGAGGTTGAACCGCCATGAACTGCGTCACACTGTGCAATTCTGGCATGGAGTCTGTCGTACAGATGTTGGATGTAAGTTTGGGGTATTGAGTTCCAAGCATCCTCAACCTGGACGCGTAAATCGGGGATGGTCGTGGCTGGCCGTGGAGACCGGATAAGTCGTTGTCCCATAAAATCCCACATGTGCTCAATGGGGGACAAATCCGGTTAACGCGCAGGCCGTGGAAGTTGTCTCACACCCTGAAGTGCATGTTGCGTTGCACGTGCCGTGTGTAGGGCGTGCGTTATCTTGATGGAAAACACCACGATGGACCGACCTTACAAATGGCACAACAACGAGCTGAATGATGTTGTTGATGTAGGAGGTGCTGCTTAACGTAACCGGTGCAAACACTAGTACGGGAGTGATAGCTGATCGCTCCCCACACCAGGAGACCAGGTGTTGGCCCTGTGTGTCGCTGGCGGATGCAAGAAGGGTGGAGACGCTCCCCTGTGCGTCTGCGTACACGCATACGGCCATCGGAGGCTCCCAAGTAGAATCTGCTTTCATCGCTGAACACGACAAATCGCCATTGCGTTCTCCAGTGCAGACGTTGGCGACACCACTGCAGCCGTTCCTGACGGTGGGCTGCAGTCAGAGGTACACATGCCAGAGGCACACGTGCACGTAGTCCTGCATCCAGTAGACGGTTGCGGATTGTTTGTACAGTCACCTCAGGTGCAGCGGCAGTTCGGATTCGCGTCGCCGTGGATGTTCTGCTTGACAACGCCGCTCTTCTTATGCGCCGATCGGTCCGCTCATCAGTCCGTCTGTGACTCCCGGTTTCACGTCTTCTCGTGTGGGAATTTTCCTCGGACCATCTACGCCACCATCGTACCACCACCGATACTTCCCGTCCAATTCGCTCCGCAATACGACGATACGACCACCCGGCCTCGCGGAGTCCGACTAGACGACCTCGCTCAAAGTCCGATAACTGCTGAAATCGTACACGTCTTCCATGTCCAGGCATTGTAGCTTTTTCAGGGTCTTCGCACATGTCCGTACGCTGACGACTGATTACATTCACTTCGCCGTACTCCTTTAATACCACCGACGATAATTTGCATATTATGCCGTGCTGTGGCGTAAGCGCTCACCGGTTGGTCCCGAAATTAACATCACACCTACGTAAACTCGACCCCATTAACATATGTAAATTTCATGATCGTCTGCCAATTCCTTCGTGTTAGTGCTCATTCCAGGATCCATAAGGTAAATGGCATCCGGTGTTGAAATAATTTTTTGAACCGCATATGCAGAAGCAGATGTATTGAGGAAAACAGATAAACATTGGCGCTCATGGCGACAAAATTGTGCATTATTTTGGGAAGAAAGTCCACACAAACGGTTTTCATAGTTAGCAATATCTAACCAAAAAGGAATTTTTTCAGTCGGGTTTTTAGTCCCGCAGATATTGCTGTAAATAGAACGTAAACTTGCGGTCTCTAGTTGCACACTTGTGCATTAAGAAAAATTTGAAATTCTATGAGAAACATTTCGCAGCGGAAACGCTGTCCAACAAAGGAAGAATCTTTCAAATCGGAAACTTAGAAGCAGAGAAATCGCTTAAAATAAGATATTCATCTACGTCCCTTGGAGGAAAAACTATGAACTATTTTAAGCAGAAGCTACTCTGAAAATGTTTTTCGAGACGAGTGGTATGGGTCCACGTAAGAATTTTGTTTCAGTCGAGTTTTCAGACGCTCGGAATTTGCTGCAAATACATCAGAAGCAAAAATAAACATGTACGCTCCCTGGTGGTCAAGCCGTTCTTTATATGCAAAACATTTCCCACCAGGAAGAGTTGTACCCGGTGCAGGAGGATTTTTTCAAATCGGAGTTTTAGGATCACAGATGCCGGGAAAACGCAATTTTTTACCTTTATGCCCCCAGCGGAAAATGTATGTATTACTTGAAACAAAGACTGTGCCTAAAATAGTCTCCGATATAAATGGCATCGGAAGAAAAAATAATTTTTGAATCGGTTATTTTGAAGCAAATATGTGGAATAAAATGTATTTTGAATTCGATATCATCTGCATTCACGCCCTCAAAAAGGCAAAGTTGTGCATCAGAAAAAAACAAAAAAAAACTGGAACGCATAGATCATTCTCACATTTTCAGCTTTTTAACGCAAAAAGAATTTTCAAATCGGACTAATAGTTGCAAAGATATGGTTTCCAGAGACGGACGGACAAAATGATAACATAAGAACGATCTTTTTTACGCTTTCCAACCGTAGGATGAAAAAGCGTATATGCTCCAGCTTTTTTCCGTCCGTCCGTCTGTCTGTCGGCACGATAACTCACGTAAAAATGGTTCGATTTCGATGAAATTTTAGTATGTGCTAGGGGACCACCAGGGGACGAACCCTATTGAAAATTAGTGAAGTGGGGTCAAAGGTCACGCCATAAAAGCGGGATCCATTTCATTGCGTTTATGCGTCATAACATGCGTAAATATGGTTCGATTTCGATTAAATTTTAGTATGTGCTAGAGGACCACCAGGGGACGAACCCTATTGAAAATGGGTGAGGTGGGGTCAAAGGTCACGCCATAAAAGCGGGATCCATTTCATTGCGTTTATGCGTCATAACATGCGTAAATGTGGTTCGATTTCGATGAAATTTTAGTATGTGGTAGGGAACCACTGGGCACGAACCCTATTGAAAATGGGCAAATTGGGGTCAAAGGTCAGGCAGGGCATAAGAGCGGGATTTATTTCATTGCCATTATGCGTCATAACTTGCGTAAAAATGGTTCGATTTCGATGAAATTTTAGTATTTGGTAAGGAACCACCTGGGGACGAACCCTATTGAAAATGGGCGAAATGGGTTCACAGGTCAGGCAGGACATAAGAGCGGGATTTGTTCCATTGCCCTTATGCGTCATAACTTGCGTAAAAATGGTTCGATTTCGATGAAATTTTAGTATGTGGTAGGGAGGCACTGGGGACGAACCCTATTGAAAATGGGCGAAATGGGGTCAAAGGTCATGACACTGGAGTGGGATCCATTCCATTGCCCTTGTGCATCATAACTTACCAAAAAATGTTTCGATTGCGACAAAACGTTATCATAGTGTTCCGGAGGTATAGTGAACCGGTTCTGTTGAATATCAACGAAATGGGGTTAAAGGTCATTGCACAAAAGCAAGATTTATTCCACATCCATTGTTCTCATAACTTGCGTAAAACTGCTTCTATTGCGACAAAACTTTAGTATGTTATTCTTGAGGTGTACTGAACCAGTTCTGTTGAATCTCATCGAAATGGGGTCAGAGGTGAGGACACAGGAGCGAGATTTATTCCACAGCCATTATCTTCATAACTTGAGTAATAATTTCCGGTATGTTGGAAAGCGTATCATAATCAATGCATTGCATGATTTTACTAACTTGTTTTACAAAGGACGTGCTAACGAACCAACAGCAAGGTGTGGGCCGACCGCGGTTCATCGATGCAAGAGGAGGACTAAGGCTATCCCGTATGTTAGGAGCCAATAGAAGATATGCTGTGGCGCAACTGGTGGATTTTTCGAATGCTGGGGACGAGAGTAACGCGTCACAACATGCAGTGCGTGAAACCTTTTCTGAAAATGGGGCCGCTGGCCTGTCCGAGTTCCACGCATTCCCCGGTTCACCGTCGCAAGCCTTTACACATATGGACACGCGAGCATCGAAACTAGGCCGTGAATGATTTGAAGAAGGTCGTCTGATCCGATGAGTCTCGCTTCCTCTTGCACCACGTGGACGCCCGGGTACTTGTGCGTCCTTTACCTGGGGACGTTTTGGGCACCAGGATGCACCGCAGGACGAAAATGAATCTGTGGAGGAAACTATGACGTCTACTACCTACCTAAACATCATTGCAGACCAGGTACATCCTTTTGTGGTACCTGGTCTACAATGATGCAACAGGAAGTGAGATTCATCGGACCAGTCTTACCTGACGAGTCCATGCCAAACCGGGTAAGAGCTGTTTATGGAGCATCAACATCATATTGGTCAGATGGTCGTAATGTTTTGGCTCTTCGGTGTATTTTGAATCTTTCAAAGACGTGATGGTGATCGCTGGTCGTATTTGGATATTGGCAATCATGCAATTTTTTTGTTATCAGTGTACCCAATTTCATATCGTAGATGAAAAAGTTGTATGTATGTCTGCATAAGTTTATATTATTGTGCTTCTGTCACAGATCTATATGAAAAACTATGTGGCAACGACAAAACACTGCCATCTGCTTCAATTTAGTGCTTTACTTGAGGAATCCGAAACTGATGATTCAAGATTGATTTATCTTTCTGCTGGGTGTTTTTTTTTTCCAAACCCGGTGTCATGTATGTCCTTGTGGCCTTAGCTCTCAATTCTTCGTAGAGCCAATGAGTCTAACCTCTGGACGTGTGGCTATTGCTATCATTAGATGCTCGTGTGGGTCGTTATATCTCGAAACAAGCAAACGAGAGAGAGACAGAGAGAGCGCACAGTCACCGATTCCGCTCTTAGTACTTGGGCGATCCCGATCAAACCCCCATCCTTTTCCGTTGCAAAAGCATCCGATCTTTCATGGGCCGCCCCGGTGGCGCAGTGGTCTAAGCGATGGCCTCTGATCATTCGTCCGAAAGGGGTCCGGGTTCAAATCTCAGTGAAGCATGGATGTTGTGTCTGTCTTACGGCACTGGCTCTCTCCTTTCCCTGGAACCAGTGACCCAAAATTAGGGACGGGCGACTCCTTATAGCCCATTGAGTTTGCTCACGGTGGTCGTTAAACCTCCAATCAAAAAAAAAAAAAAAAAAGATCTTTCATGGTAACCATAGTGCTCTTGTTTTTGCATAAACGTGCTCAGAAGAGGAATTATCCTTTGTGCAAATTTATCTCAAAAGAAAAAAACAAACTAATTTTGAGCTGTCGAAAAGTAATCGTCAACATTTTCGGTGGCGCCATATTTAAAACGCACAAAATTCGTTTCAGTGCTCCTCCCTCACGAATTTTAAGGAGCACTAATGGAAAGTAGTTAAATTAATAGCCCTGAGTTTTATCTTCCTGGAAATTTGTATTTTCCACGGTGCAAATAATGAACGGCTAGGTCAATAGAGTTTTTCCTCATTATGTGTACTGAGCATGGACTCGTGAACTGGCATCTAATTGATGATCAGCGATTTTAAACATCGAATTCCGTAGTTTAAGAACTCTAGTTCTTTCATTACATTCTTTAGTTTAAGAGGTTTGTGGTACTGCAACAGTGGGTAGTATTAAATGTGACGCTTGACAGAACAGTGAGATTAAAGGAGCAGTAATGAGAGAAAGAAGGAGGTATATAATTTATGACTACAAACTTGTGGTGTTGAGATAAAATAAAAATATCAACGTTTACCACAATCAGTGGTTTATTATACATCGACTATAGTTTCGCCGAGCTTCTGGCTCGGCTTCATCTAGACGAATGGAGCGTAAACATTCAAATCATTGTGACATCATCAGAGTTCTGACGGTCACGGTTTTTAGTGTGTTATGGAGTCGACGTCATGTCGTTGACAAGCAGTGAAGAGTTCCGGTATATGTGAAAGGAAAGCTTCTAATACATTAAGCTTGATCGTTGAATCAGGTTTATCAATGAGTGTAGCGTTTCCAAACAGAAATGTATGGTTGTTTTCGTGACAATGCTGGGCTATAGACGACTTCTTCAGTTCACAATTCCGTACGTAGGTCTTGTGTTCCTTCACACGGAAATTTAAAGCCCTTCGGTCCTGTCCTGTATATGAAAGTCCACATTGCCAAGGTATCTGATAAATTTCCCCAGGAATTTATGTCTTCGACGTAAGCTTTTGATCCGAAAAAGTTATCTTGTTTATGGGTTTGAAAATAAATAATAAGAAGGAAGTATATTTGGAAATGTTCTGAGGCAAAGTTTCTGAGAATGAATGTCGTTGTAAAAAGCGTGAAGCAGCAAAACTGGTTCATCAGAGTAAGGAAAATAAGGTTCTAGGTCGTGTAAAGAGTAGGATCGAAGAAATGATGTGGAAACCTAATTAGTTAAGTGGAAGATCTGGTGAAAACTTTTGTCAGTTACTGGAACATGAGAACAAAGCGAATTTTGAGGCAAATGCGGATGATGTAGTAAGAGAACAAAACACAGCAGGGAGGAAGAGGTTTGTAAAACTCTAAAATTTCTTCAAAATGTTAGGGCTACGGGAGTACATGGCATAACTACTAATATGTTAATGCATGATTGTTACTGAAATTGACTGGTTAACTTGACTTTGCCAGATGTACTGGACTTGGAAATGGTCTCTCAGGATCGGTGGGATGCTATCATTGTTCCTTTGAATAAGAGGGGGAGGGTTATCACACTGTATGCAAGAACTATCGTGGTATCAGCTTGTTGAGTGCGCCAGGAAAAGGTCACTATGGATGAGATACGAGGTTTTATATTAGAGAAGCTGTGGGATGTATAGAATGGTTTTATACCTGGTAAGGATTGTACTACCCAAATATTTGCTTTACTTATGATGAATGATTATAAAGTATCTCTCTTTTGGTAAGAAAGTTTTTGCTTCCTTTATAGATTAGAGAAAGTTCATGGCCGAGTAAATAAAATATTTTTATTGAAGGTCTTGAAAAATTAAGTTATACTTTGGAATCTGCTTAAAAGTGTGGAAGTCATGTATGCTCGCAGCAGCAGCAGTTAGACATGTGTTCGAGTAAATGGTGTTCATCATTGTTTTCTCTTGGTGCAGGGATCAAACGAAGTTGTGTAATGTCATGATGTCTGTTTAACATATTTATGGATGTATGCATGCTTAATGCTGAAATAGACAGTGCTAATTTATTATGTCTTGATTATATCCCCGTGTGTGCGGATTGCCGTATGCTAATGACAGAATCCTGTTGGCGGAGAGCTGAAGTGAGTAGCAGAGTATGTTGTTCCGGATGTACGAAGATTGTATGAAATTCAAACTGGGTACAAACAAGGGAAACCCCAAAATTATGGTTTTTGAGCGAGAAACTGTTAGTACTGAATGTAAGATCAGTCTAAATGGCACAGAGATAGACCAGGTGAATGAATTTGTATATTTAGGAAGCATGTTTGACAGAGAAAACAAATTAAATGGTGAAATCAGGTGGTTAGTGAATTCATCTTTTTTCAGTCATAGCTGCTTGCTTTAAGAGGATTTCACACGTCTGATGATCACGAATGGTTGTGTATGAGGGTGTAAATGTTCCTATTCTGGTGTATAGCAGTGAAACCTGGGTACTGCAGGAGAAACAAAGGAGTCGTTTGTGTGCTGGTGAGATAGATGCGTTACTTATGGAAGGAAGGTTGTGGCAGGACACGTTCTGATCATGTGAGGAAGGAAACTGCGTTGCTGATGTGTAGCGTGAATCTCAAAATGTTGTTAGTAAGAAGGAGATAAGTATTCTGAGGTGGACGAATATGTGGGAAAGTGCTTAGTAAGATAACTTATTCAGTCCAAGAGTAACAAGAAAGAAAGGTAAGGAAAGGCCAAGGAAATCATGGGGGGGGGGGGGCAAATTCAGAAATGTCTGCATGAGGAAGTTCTCCAAAAGTCAGTCACCGTTTGGTGTAGCTTTAAAAAGACGGAATTCATCGTTGGAGCCTTCTTTTCCGAGGAATTCTGTCCTGCGGATCTCGTTACATGTTGTGTCAATGGCCAATAATATGCTTTTGGCGAACCAGGTGAATCCAACATTTCAACAGCGTCAGTACCTCGATTTATACCTCGATTCGTCAGTACCTCGATTTTTGTATGCATGATGGTGCTCCTCCTCACGTATCAACGCCTGTCAGGTAGTTTCTGCAGACAATTTTACCAACGAAAGAATAATCGTCCGTTAGTTTTCTGCAAATTCGCCAGCGAACTGAACCCGTGCGACTTTTAGCTTTGGGGGCATGTAAGGATCGTCCATTGTGGTCAAATAGCAACTAGGTCTCTACATCTTCAGTGCAAATCTTCGATCTGTGGTTGAGCATGCTGATTTGCGATTTCAACATGTTGCACAAAACGGAGGACAGCATATCGAACGTGTTGTTGCGTAACCACAATATGTGCCTGCTGCTGTATTTTAATTTTTTTTTCACTTTTTGTACTTGTCATACTGTAATAAAGAGCCACTTATTCCTCTGGAGGAGAGTTTTGGAACTGATTTTTGTTTTCCCGTTAAACAAAATTTCATTGTCTCAGAAATTCTCATCTCAACTTTGAAGTGATTCCGGATAATAGTTCTACCTATAGTGCTCTTGGAAATGTGAATTTTAATTATGAGCACCCAGTATAAAACAAGTAGCATTTTGAATTCTTCATAATTTTTCTCTAACAAGGGGTTTAGCGTTTTGTAGAATTCCAAACACGTTTGCTGAAATATTGAAAACTGAGATGGTGCTTGTTGTGTGTATGTGTGTGGGGTGCGAAAGACTTAGTAGAAACAAGTGAGGTTTCGAATCAAGTTGCATGAAATAATGTACAGTGAATATTAAAATAATACTGATTATTGTAGTCTATTATTTATTGAATTCCTTGAAATAGACGTTGTGTAATGTAAGAACTCATTTGTTAAAAGCAAAGGCTTTCACAAAATTCTGGGAAAATAGATTATACGCTTATTGATTGCGCGTTGAGGATTGCCGACTGTGAGTTTCTTTTAATGAACAGATTTATTTTTTGTTGGCTGCACCTATTGGTAGTGTGATTTGTTCATGGATGAGGTTGTCGTGTATTTCTTGTTAAATATTTCCTTTGCCTATAAGTTCCCATCGCTCGTGTTTCAAATGTTTAAAAGGACGTCATCACGAAACCATTGAAAGCCATTACCTGCCGTTACACCCATTTTAAATATCATTGAAATCCCCGTTAAATTAATGCGAGGGTGCAATAAGTAGTACTTACTCCTCAGTTATTGACATCGCTCTTAAAACACAGTTATTTCAGCTATAAACTGCAACTATGATCGCATCTTCATCCGGGAATGTGTAGATGTTGCCTGTTGGCTGTGATGCTCGCGTGCAGTGTTTCCATTAGACCTTACTCAGACAAATTGCTGCGGTGCAATAAAATGGCGTATGTGCCTTTTATGTCTGCCGGAAGTGAGTAAATGAAGTTACTTAAAACTAGGGTGGCATCGGTTACTGGGAAATGAAAGCTTGGTGCGTCGAATTTTCAGGAGTGCTTGCTTCTAAAAGCATGTTTGTTTACAAAAGAAACGACGTTCCCGTTGTGGAAATTAGTTACGAAAAATGAACTGATAAATAAAACACATGGTTTGTTCGACTGCTTTCGTTTCCTTAGATTAACTGTTTAAGAAATGAAAGAAAACAGGACACTTTTGTGGAACCATATCGTTGAAATTTAGCTTCGTATCTAAGCAAGTGTTGTTGTTGTTTTTAATAAAATTCGCCATTTTTCTAATAGCATTTTTCAAGCTAAAATCAATCAGTGTTGTAGCGCTAACAATAGTGATTATTGATCACATTTTTGTTCCAAAAACCAGTGAAAAATTATTTATTTTGTACAGGTTTCTATCAAAATTTCATATTATTGTAGTACATCACTTCCCCCATTTCACCTCATTCATTTTGAAATTCATTGATGTCTTTCATTATTAATTTTTGAACGTCGTAATTTTGAATTACTGATTATTATGACAGCACATAGCAAAAACATATTACAAATTGCACATGAAAACAAAGAATAAATAACTTAATTTAAAAACAGTCTTTCTTAGAAACTTGAAAGAGCCTAACGGTGGGATTCTTAAAATCATTGTCATCGAGATAATAAAGCATGTATGAAAATTACGTTTGTGCCGCCCCTGTGGCGCAGTGGTCTAAGCTCTCTGGCTTTGGCTTTTGACAGTTCGTTCGTGTTGCTCCGTATTCGAGTCCATGATGACTCGTGGGTGGTTTTCAGGGGTGCAATAAGCCCTCTGCCTTCCCCGGAACGAGTTGCCCCAAATTAGACACGGGCTACTGCTTATAGGGCCGCCCCGGTGGCGCAATGGTTTAAGCGATAGCTTCTGACCATTCGTCCGAGATGGGTCCGGGTTCGAATCCCGGTGAAGCGTGGATGTTGTGTTTGTCGTACGGCACTGAATCTCTCCCTACCCTGGAACCAGTGGCCCTAAATTAGGGACGGGTGACTACTTATAGCTCACTAAGTTGCTCTCGGTGGTCGTAAAACCCTGAAGCAAAATAGGGGGGGGGGTTAATGCTTACCTTATTTTAGTATCGTGCTGCTTAATTTAGTGTGATCTACAGATACAGTTACAAAAACTAGTTCGCGAATGAGTAACTAACTTCTCCGTTTGAAGACTTGTCTTAAAGCGGAGCAGTTAGTTAAGCCTTTTTCGTTTTGTTTTGTTTGGGTTTTAAGGACCACCGTGAAAGCAACTCACGGTGGTCCTTAAAGCCGGGCGGTCGTAGTGAGCGATGGGTTTGCCTCCTCCGGGGCGCTCCGTGGTAACAATTGCACACACAACAGCAACTAGGCCTCTGTGAATCTTGGAGAGGTGCAAGCTAGTTCTGTGTGACATTGGCGAAAAGACCCCAACTCACTGGGTTTTGTTCCAGAATCCTTAGGTTGAATGACCAACTGGAACCCTCAGCTGTGGGCTAATCCCCCACACTGATGTACTTACCTGATTAAAAAGACAAAAAGAAATATTAAGAATGACTCAAGTGTGGGATATGGTGGACCTACCACACTTGAGAAGGACGGTCCACCACGGAATCGACCTGGACTTTCTAAACGGCGTATGAGAAAGAGATCTCGGCTGAGTGAATGTAAGATTGGTGTATGGAATACTAGAGGTATAAATGGCAAGATGAGTGAGATGATTGAGGAGATGAATAAGTATAGACTGGATGTGCTGTGTGTAAGTGAAACCAAAAAGAAGGAAATTGGGGTAGAAGAAGTGAATGGCACGGTGAGTGTGTAGTCTGGAGTATTGGATAATATGAGAGGACAGGCTGGTGTAGGTGTGATTTTAAGTGAAAAGATGAAGAGCAACTTGATTCACTATAGTTGCACAAGTGAGAGAATTCTCTGGATTCGTTTGAAAGTGAAACTTCAGAGAATTGTAATTGTTGTAGTGTATGCTCCTTGTGACTTGGAACCTTCTGATAAGAAAGATTATTTCTGGAATGAGCTAAAAGCTGTTTTGAGCCAGTTTGGTGATAAAGTGAAAGTTATAATAGCAGGGGATTTCAATGCTAGAGTAGGTGTGCAGAATGCAATTTCTGACAATGTTCTGGGTACGTTTAATGATCCTTGTGTGAATGATAATGGTAAAAGATTAATTGAATTCTGCATTGAGAATGGTTTGTGTGTATCTAATACATTTTTCAACCACAAGTATATACACACATATACTTGGGAAAATCGTACTCTTGGTCAAAAGAGTGTGATAGATTTTGTTGTTTACGATCAGCGTTTGAAACACTTAGTTGTTGACACCCGTGTGATGAGAGGTGCAGATGTTGGTTCTGATCATTACTTGGTAGTGTCACGAGTGAAACTTAATGTTGGTTGAAGGAATAGGAAGAGACCCAGGATAGAAAGAATAAAGGTTGATAGGCTCCTTGAAGATCATCAGCGGTATTCTGACTTACTCAGAGAACGAATGAAGGATGGGAAATCTTGTGAGAGGGATGTAGAAAAGTAGTGGGAATGTTTTAAGAACTGTGTTGTCACTGCTGCTAAAGAGGTCTGTGGCACCACAATAGTGTGTAACAATAGAGGTGATGCTTGGTGGAATAGTGAGATTGATGAGGCAGTAAAGAAAAAGAAGGACGCCTATTTGGGGATGTTGCAAGGTAGAGTCTTTGTGGATGAATATCGCTGTAAGAAGCGTGAAGCTGCTAAGCTGGTTCGCCACAGTAAGGCAAAACATAGGAAGGCGAAAGTGGAAAGGCATGAACTGGCTTTTTGGAGAGATAGAAAGTCCTTCTGGAAGTACATGAGACTCAGGAAAAATAGGGGAAACAAAGTTGTAAGTTGTGTGAAGAATGAGATAGGGGAAATGATATGGGAGCCCAATGAGGTTAAGTGACAGATGGGGTGAATACTTCTGTGAGTTATTAGATCAGGAGAGCAAAAATGATTCTGAGACAGATGCAGATGATGTCACAATGAGGGATGAAAGCACAGGAGGAATCTCAAGAGAAGAAGTATGTAAAGCTCTAAAATCTCTTCAGAATGGTAAGGCTCCAGGAGTTGATGGCATAACTGCAGAGATGTTGAAGTATGGTGGTGACTCTATAGTTGACTGGTTAACAGAAATTTGCCAGTTGTGCTGGGAGTTAGGAATGGTTCCTCGGGATTGGAAGGATGCTGCTATTGTTCCCTTGTGTAAGGGAAAAGGTGATCAGACTGAATGCAAGAACTATCATGGTATTAGCCTACTGAGTGTGCGAGGGAAAGTGTTTGGTAAGGTTGTTATTGAAAAAGTACGGGGTCTTATATCATTGAAAGTGTGGGATGTTCAGAGTGGTTTTATGCCTGGTAAAGGCTGCACTACCAAGATTTTTGCATTACGCATGATGATTGAAAAGTATCTGGCTGTTGGGAAGAAAGTTTTTACTGCCTTCATAGATTTAGAGAAAGCTTACGACCGAGTGAATAGGACACTGTTGTGGAAGGTATTGAATAAATATGGTGTTACTGGGAAGCTACTTAATAGTGTAAAAGCCATGTATGCTGGTAGTAGAGCTTGTGTACGAGTGAATGATGTTTTATCAAAATGGTTTTCCATTGATGCAGGAGTTAGACAAGATTGTGTAATGTCACCATGGCTGTTTAATATATTTATGGACGCATGCATGCGTGAGGCCAAAATAGATAATAGTGGTTTATGTCTTGGTGATATCCGTGTGTGCAGATTGCTGTATGCTGATGACACTGTCCTGTTGGCAGAGAGCAAAAGTGAGTTGCAGAGTATGTTGACTCGGATGCACGAAGTTTGCATACAATTCAAACTGAGTATAAATAAGGGAAAAACCAAAGTTATGGTGTTTGAGAGAGGAATGGGTAGCACTGAATGTAATGTAAGTATAAATGGCACTGTGATTGACCAGGTGAGTGAGTTTGTGTATTTAGGAAGCATGCTTGACAGAGAGAACAAGTTGGATGGTGAAATCAGTAGGCGAGTGAATTCTTCTTTGAAAGTCACAGCTGCTCTGGGAGGTTTTCACAGGAATGATGGGTTCTCTAGAGAGTCCCGCATGGCTGTGTATGAAACAGTAATTGTTCCTACTCTGATGTATGGCAGTGAAACCTGGGTACTGCAGAAGAAACATAGGGGTCGTTTGTGTGCTGGAGAAATGCGTTACTTTCGTGGGGTTTGTGGCAAGACACGATCTGATTGTGTGAGGAACGAAGATGTATTGCAGTTGTGTGATGTAAAGCAAAATGTTGTTAGCAAGGTGGAGACCAATATGCTTCGGTGATTTGGCCATGTTGAAAGAATGAGTGATGAGATGCTTACTAAAGAAATCTTTTTAGCCAAAATGGCAGGAAGGAAAGGCAGAGGAAGGCCAAGGAAGACATGGGTGGATCAGATTCAGGAGTGTCTGCATGAGAAAAAGATTATGAGTATGAAGTATAAAAGATCTTGTGTACGGCGTGTAATGGATATCAGTGAAGCACGAGTTGTATGTCAAGATCGCTGTAAATGGCGAAGTTTGATACGACAACAATAAGTAAAAATATCTGGAAGTTTGTATTTCTTTTTGGAGCTAACCTCTGAATCTCAGAGAACAGCTTAGTGATGTGTATGTATGTATGTGAGAGCAACTCGATGGACTATAAGCAGTCATCCGTTCCTAAATTAGGGCCACTGGTTCCAGGGAAGGAAGAGCGCCAGTGCCGTTAAACAAACATAACATTCATACCGCACTGGATTCGAACCCGTACCCATCTCGAACGAGTGGTCAGTAGCCAGTGCGCCACCAATGCGACCACTGTCCACTGCGCCACCGGGACAGCATATGTTTTTTCTTCGCACCAGTAAATCAATAACAATAGCAACGGCGAATACCGAGTTTTAACAACCCGAATTCTGCTACAGAATCGGTGTAACACTAATTTTTATTTACCAATTGGCAAAGACTATATCATTTATAAACTACAACACTTCCTTTAATGGCGTAAAACTAATACACAGTTTAAGCCGTGCTTTCACGCTCCATTGGGAAACTTCGTCTGGGCTAAGTTATCAAAGCCTTCTTAGAGATAGTAACGCACAATGTTGTTATAATTCAAAAATATGGAACCAACAGTTCCGTTTCACGTGAAAGTTCGTGTTTTTAGGCATGCTCACGTAATATGGAGACCGTGTTTTAGATATGCTCACGTGGCATGGAGAGAGATTATCTAGTTGTCTACCTTCCTTGAAAAAGTTATCTGGTTAATGTGCGAAAGCTTGGAAACTTTGATTTATATTTTACGCCATTAAATTCGGATTGCTAGTATAGTTATAATATTTTATTATAATATTTTAAGGAAGTGTTGTATTTACTAATTTTCACTTTGTAGGTAATGTCCTAAATTAGCATATCACTACAGTTTTACGTGAATGACACAAAACGGCAATAATCAGAAGTAACAACAATTAAAAGTGGAAGTTCATGTTTAACTTTAAGTAAAGCATCTGAAGAGGGCATTATTGGCACAAATAACAGCACTCTCTGCCATGCTGAAAAAAATAGTGTTTTCAGTCAACAACAGATTTTTTTAACCTCCCGTTGTTCGTAGATTGTTATCCCCAGACTGCTCACTACTTATGGTAAATTGCCCGCATCAACGCTCCAATGGAAGGGAATTAGATTCCTTCATAACGAAGAACTTATGCTTCGTGACCAATATGGCTTAACATAGCTCCAACCCTGGGCCACAATCATGCGCACTACCCATAGGTTATCCATGCTGTCTTAACAGCCGTCATGGGTGATCTTATTATTTACTCTTTCAAGGATTTCTATTTGCTCTCGTGTAGACACATCAACATCAATACTGCCTGTGCAGAAATGCGTAGGTGTTTTAAAGTTGATTTGGTGTGTTTTTATATGCACAAAACACGCACGTACCAGAATACCCAGACTCCCACATTTTCAAGATATCCCCTTCTACACGGGCACAGTTCTACCGTCACAATGTAAGGCAATGAAACCACTCGCAAATAAAAAATATATGCCTGACAGTAAAACCAATGAGGACGCCGCTCTTGGGTTTGTCAGCTCTCTCTCTCTCACACACACACGCACACACACACACACGCGCGCGCGCGCGCGCGCAGAAGGACCAACCAGCGGAGAATCAGAAATGTGATTCAAATTTGCCCGCCCTTGTCAAATCGTTCTCTGGGCCACTTTTCCCTACTTCTTCTTACGAAGTATAGGTTATTGATAAACAAATTACTTTAATTCTGGGTGAAAATTATTACTCGAAGTGGCAAAAAATCGACTTAAATTGCCTTGATCTTCCAAGCTGAACGCGGTTTTTTTTTACGGGGGGGGGGGGGGGGGGGGGTCTTACTTTTGGTGCCATTCGTACAGAACGTCTTCGATGCTATAATGAAGTGGTACAGAAACCAATGCGTGGTTCAGAAATGCATTTTTCTCCCTCCAGTTCCGACCGGTTAAACGGTAGCATCCTTTGAACTCACATTTCGCACATTTTCTTGGAAGATGAATGTCCTT
The DNA here is from genome assembly GCA_039090855.1 of Macrothele yani. Taxonomy (NCBI): domain Eukaryota; kingdom Metazoa; phylum Arthropoda; class Arachnida; order Araneae; family Macrothelidae; genus Macrothele; species Macrothele yani. The sequence continues at coordinate 109,106,646 of CM077030.1, read as the reverse complement.
CAGTAATTGGTTCTACACTCCCAGCTCTTAATGCAAACTTTGACTGATACACCGCGCACCTTAGAGCCACCGTCTTTCAAATTCAGCTCCGTGCCGCTACGAATATTTACATCTTTTGACAGGAAACTTATCACTCTTTCGGAAATATGCCCCAGTCGTGTACATGTATAATTGCAATGTTACGCACCTAACTGTAGATAATTTCAGCTGGTTTCAATAAATTCTCTGTATCGGAAATCCGATGGTATGGCGCTTACGATGTGACGCCGTGTAATGCTTCGAATGACTAGAAGCGAATTATGTGCGAGGAAGTAACAGCATTATTAACATCTTGTGCCACGACGATAAGTGCACCGCTTGAATTGAGGAAGAGGAAAAACTAGAAAAGAGAAGTATACTGTATTTTCTGTGCCCATCATCTGAACAGAAAGCCAACAAACTAATAAAAAATTATAATGATGTTATGCTGTTATGGGTAAATGCATGTGTATATATGCGTTTCCGGTAACGGAGGGGATGCCTTTAACTCATGTTGCTGGTGATCAGAAGAGTTTTTTTTTTTTTGTCAGTTATGATTCCAGGAACGGAATCGGACGAGGATGGTACCAAAATGTGCACCTGTGCTCCGCCCGAACCCAGAGTTTCCGCATCTACAACATAACAGTTTCATCCAAACAAGCGCACGAATTCTGGTATCACAAGACTGTAGATAATGTTGACTTATCGTAGAAAGATTTCAGGTGAGATTTTACTTAAACCCCTTTCACATAGTTTCATGATTTAAGCGCATTGCGCATCTGGCGGTGTTCCGTCTGCACCAAACTTAACTTGAGATGCCTACGAAAGATGCCCGTGATGAGAAATTAGGCAAAGTTTCACCGAACTCTGTATACGAGATATCGTCAAGAACTATAAGCTGCACTTTTATTATTCATGATAGCTCAAAAATATAATGAATATTAATAAACCGCAGTCACAAAATGTACATCTATATCTCATTTTGAGTGTATCAATGAAATAATTTAATGAAAAGTGGATGCATACAGGGGAGAGAGAACTTAGCTAATGGGGAAAGTGGTGTAAGGTAAACTCTCCGTATTCGCAAAGGCATTTTGTAGAAAGTTCTGGGGTGAAAAATTCCATCGCATAACTAATGTCGGGGTGAATGTCACACCTGTATTTTTCCGTTTTGATGACAAAAACGCACTATTAATAATTAAAAATACAAAATATTAAAAGAAAACATTAATTCGAAAATAAAATAAAATTAAAGGTAAAAGCAGTTTCGTACTATATGTCACATAAATAATAACACCGTCTATGTACGATATTTAATGTTAAAAGATGAAGAGTATTTACAATTAAAACCCCACTAATGCTTTCGGAGTGACATCCACCCCAACCTGATGACGGAGTGAATGTCACCCGAAAGTACTAGTGGGGTCTTGTAAATATTCATCTTTTAACATTAAATATCGTACATAGACGGTGTTACTGTATTATTTATGTAAAATCAAATTAATGTAAGAAAAGGAAAGGTAGTAATTTTGCTTCTGAAAGTAAAATAAAGAAAACACATAACTAAAAAAATTTCGTTGATGTAACATTTTTTTCGTTGATGTAACATTTTTTTCGTTGATGTATTTATTTATTTCAGTACCCTTTGTAATTCGCTCTAAGGTTCTCTATAGCACAAGCTGAGAGTGTTGTGTTCTTCTGTTGGTAGAAGTGAGGCTTCTCATTGGGAAAGCCTGAGGGGGATGTGCAATTCGATTATATCTGGAGAGAGTTTGATGTTCTGCGGCAGGACGCTGTTGACCTCTACCGCAGAATTAAACAACGGGCACTTTTCCCTTCAGCGTCATCTGGTATGTACTGCGTATCAATAATTGCGGTGAAAAAAACTGAGAACCGCTCAATTTCGGCAACGTGCCGCTGTATTGATTTAGTCACCCAGACGTGAGATCCTCGCTGCAACAGCAAAAGTTTTAAACAATGGCGTACCCTCTCCAGATGCATGAAAGCTCTGGAGCATCATCCTGAGACGTAAGCAGGAAGTACTACATTCGTTTGATGATGTAAGGTTATATAAGTTTTATTGATTTGTAAAATCTCTTATTCTCGATACTGTTTGTTACTGTCATCCCTGTATTATTATTCATGCATTTGGCGGGAGCGCAGTTTGGGATATTCATATGCATGCGCAGTAGTAAGACTTTGATGCGTACGGATGCTCAGTAGTAGGGGTGTAATTGCAGGAGACATATATTGAGTTGGAAAGAAAGTAATTTCCGATGAGGAGGTGCCCGAAGTCGAAGCCCCCGCCACGACCGGTCTCCCGAGACTCACTCCTTCTCTCTTTACAGGCTTGGCTAATGTTGCAGTATGCACAGAAATTAAAAAAAAAAAATTGGAGGAGGCCAACTATGTAATAAATTAATGCTGAAACGGTATTTGGAAAAAAAAAGTCACTAAAAAAAGGCTAATAATGCTGGTACAGTCTATATTTATGTGTGGTTTTAACAACTTAGCCTCCCGTCTCCTCCCTAGTCTATTTTGAAATTGAAGGAATTAGGAATATAATCTTTCCTCACTGTTTACCTGCATAATGTTCCACGACATGCTGACCACGACAGTCAGAGCTTTCATCCACGAAGAAAAGGAGGTCCTTGTTTTAAATGAAAATGTTTTGAGGCAGCCAACTAAACCAAATTAATACTGAGAATGTGCATCTCTAAGCACAACGTACACGCAGAAATAAATAAATGAAAATAAACTTACCTTGTACTGATTTCGCCTTCCATGGGTACGAACATGTGTTAGAATATGCATGCTTGATAATTTTTCCCATACATGAGATGAAAATTAATAATATATAAATATGAAGATTGAAATATATTTATTTGTATGGAGTTTAGGGTAGTTAGACTGGATTTAGGATTTAGTTCCCCTGTAATGATGAATGTAAAATGTCTTTGCCAAAATTTGGAGTTATTCCCATTGTTAGTGAGGCACACAGGAAGAGCAGATTCATTAAGTAGCTGCTGCAAAGATAGCATATTTTGTTTTCCCTGACTTGTTATTTAAGCAGTCATTTTTTAACTTGTAGTTATTTAAAATATATTTAAAAACACAGTAGGGCACCTTAGTCCCAGTTCAAATTTAATTCGATTACATTTTGAACATTTGGCGTTTACCATATTCAACCTTCTTTGCCACTAATTTTTTTAACACAGATTTTACTTTTTGTACATGGAGTAACTGCTCGCAATCATCAGTCAAAAGGAATTTAAATAATTTGAAGAAAATAATGAACATTTTCACAGTGTATCAAGTTTGAATAATAGCGGCAGTTCCTGCCACTATTTCCATTTTTTTCACTTCAGTTCCTGCCACTATTATTCGTCGCTTAGCGTGACGTCACAAGCACGTTCTTAATCCGGTGACCGAACCCGTAAACATAGAGAGGAGGAGGTGTCCCGGCGGCCCCGCGACGGCGCACATTAGCCACTGACATCGCGTAGCACATCGGCCACTGACATTGCGTAGCACATCGGCATGCCTACAGCACGTAGGTGGCTTGAGTCAGAGGCTGTTAGCCGTCAAAATGCAAAGAGTGTAAGTGCCAGCCAGGGGCACACACACGGGGTGGGTCCGGCCCCTCCACCCCCCACCCCCGAAATTTTAAATACCTTATTCCGACTTCGGCGAAATTAAAAAAAAAAAAAAAAAATCTTTCTGCACATGTTCGTAGAAACGATCTGGCTGTGGTGTGATTGTATCAATCACAGAAATCAGAGTGCTCTTTTACCTTAGGAATGCTGCATCTGTTTCGGATGGCTGACGATGGCAAGCATTGAAACAGGGAATTAGTGAAACCCCAGAGTGTTTGAGGAACCAGGAATCCATCACTCTCCCAGTCTCTCGTGTTCCCATAACCTTTTCCAGGAAATTTCTCCATGGCTCGGGCCTCAGTCACATATGGGGTGCTAATGGGCGTTCCTCCTCTGAGGGGAGGGGGATACACAAGATAAAGGCCTGGGTGTAAACACGCTATTTTCTGTTCAGGTTCACTGTTAAGATTAACGGTGAGCTCTCTTCGGAAAAGAAGATTCGGGCTGGCGTTCCTCAGGGTTCGGTTCTTGGACCAACGCTGTTCTCCATTTATCTGCACGACTTACCTAAACAAGGGCAGGTCATGATGTACCCAGATGATACAGCTGTTGTCATCAGGTCCCTGAACAAAAGCAGAGCAGTGAAGCTCCTCCAGGACTTTCTCTCTCAGCTGGAAACCTACTACACTGACTGGCGGATCAAGATCAATCCGTCTAAGAGCAGTGCGCTGATGTTTTCTTGGATCTCTCCAAGGAGTACCGAAACTCGTTATGTTTCAAGAGACAATCCCCTGGGCTACCTCCACTAAGTACCTAGGGCTCCAACTAGATTGTTGACTTTCATGGGTGGCGAACACCAGCTACCGCACGAATAAAGCTAGACAATGCCTTGGACAGCTAGCTCCACTACTCCGCCACAGAAGCTTCCTTACAACACTGCACAAAGTACTGCTGTACAAGACGGTCTTCAGGCCGGTGCTTACCTAAGCCTCCTCCATTTGGATCGGTATTAGTAGGAAACAGCCAGAGAGAATCGAGATGGTGCATAGCCGAGCACTTCGAATTATCACTGGGGCTCCCCTTAGACCTCACTTCGGAACCTGAGGAACAGACTTGGAATCGAGAAGGTACATGATTTTACCATCAGACTCGCCAGAAAGTTCTTCAAGAAAGCGGAAACCCATCCAAATGGACTTGTTAGGGGCGCGGTTGATTACAATCCCAGCGAAATCCGTAGGTATCCCAGAACTAAGGCGGCGATCGTTGACCCCCTTGACAGAGAGAGTAAGCATGTGTACACTAGTGGGTGTTAGACAGACCACCACATCCTTCTTTTTCAGATTGGCATCAAGATGGCGAAAATGGATTCTGCTTGGACCTTTAAAATTGGTATCGTTGAGTTTCAGTCACACCCTGGTGCGTCGGGCGACTGGTTGGTGTTGTGGTTCTCTGTGATGTTGTGCAGTGCTTCGTTCCCTTTTTCCCCTTCCAGACAGAGTTGTGTCACGGATCACCCTCTCCTTTCACTACATTTTTCTGTTTGTCTTTCCTATTGAGTTCACTTACTCAGATCTCCTAGCTTCTCATTTCTAAGGGCAGTTTTAGACCTGGGGTCAGACACTCCCTAAAACTTCTTCAAATATCATATCATACCATATCACTATTTTCTGTTAAGAAGGTCTGCCACTGTGCTTGATATTTGTATCTGTTGATTTCCATCCGTTTAGGACATGAGAGATTAACTTCCTGAATTTGTCATTTTTCGAGGGAGCAGCAGCTTGCTTATGAATGACTTTTTCTAACCGAACTGTGAATGACTGTTTTTACTCAGAAGTATGCTTCATTGTAAACTCATGGATTATTCAGTTTTAGATTTATTCAATTCCCTCTCTGAAAAGGTAGTTCGACAACTGTAATAGTTTTCAAAGTTCGATGAGGAATAATTAGGTGAGTTAAATATTATTGTTTACTTAACTTTTTCGTTTTCCATTGACAATGTGTCTGCTCTTTAACAGTGTAATGAACAGTGCTATCAAGGCAAGCATATAATTTATATATATTATTTAAAGTGAGCGTAGATGAAAATGTTTCTGCATTACAGTAAGAGAAGCGATTTAAACTTTATTTTTCTGTACGTCTTAAGGTCTTACATAAATATTAATGGATATATTAATGCACATTAAATTTAGCAGACATTCAAAAGAATAAGGTTTTTTAACCTGTGAACAACAACACATCAGTGCTGATTTATGCTAACAAAAGAATCCACACACACATATATATATATATAATCCGTATGTGTGTGTGTGCCCAATTTCTAGTTTCATTTGTCCCGTGCATGTCGCCTCCCCCCCTTTCCCTCTTGAGGAAATTCTGTGTGCTCCCCTGGTGCCAGCTAACATGGAAACGGACAAGGAGCACATCCACCATTGCATGCTGTAGCGGTAGAGCCACCGCAAGTTCTGTAAGCAGGGCCGACCCTACGTAATATGGCGCCCCATTTTAGGGTCCATCTCCCCATCTCCCCAAATAAATATTCTGGGAAGGGCTTTGGTTTGGAACAATTCAACTAAAGAGATACAGATTAAAACATTTCATTCATATTCAACACTTTTACAAAAACCCCTTCAATCACAGGTTTAAGGTAATTTCACTTTCCTTTCATTTCAGCTAAAGTTGTCACTGCTTTTGATAGGCCAATCTTCTGGGCAATGCTGTTTTCTCTTGACAGCACAGCTAATGAAGACAATCTATAGTCAGTCATTGTAGACCTCAGATAATTTTTGACTAGTTTCAGCTGAGAGAAAGTACGCTCCGCACTTGCCACAGTTACTGGAACTGTCAGAAGGATTCGCAAAGTAATCCAAATGTCGGGCAAATTATCCTGCATTTTCATTTCGAGAAGAAACTGCAATGCTTCTCGAGGGGTGACCCATTTAGTTTTAGATGGCATAATGAACTTCAAGTGTTTTAGCTCTTGTGCTAATTCTGCACTATTTATGTCTGATGAGGCTTGGTCACTTAAACCATGGTGTAAATCCATGCAATGAGCTTTCAAGTTCTCCGGCAGATATTTTAAGCTAAATAGGAAACCCCCGTAACTTAGTGTAACTGAACATTTGCTCAAACCGCTCATTTAAGGCATTTTGAACTTTGTCAACTGTAGCAAAGAAGAAATCTCTTTTAAACTTTCCTTCTGCAGTTTCCGCTAATTCATCTTCTACCTCGTAGTCAAACGTCATTGTACGTTTTCTCTTTCTGGTTTCTCGGAAAACGGCCTCTGCGCTCAGGCTCTCTGCACTTTTTGCAGCTTTCAGTTTCGCTTCGTCGTAGCCATTGTCTCTGAAAGCCTAGATAAAGTTAATTGCGCTCTCTATCATAGCTGTAGAAACAATTAGGTCACAGTCAGCATTTTGCATGCGTTTGCTGATGTTATTCACTTCAGACATATAATATCACACATAAAGTCCAACTAAGAATTTAAAATCGCATAACTGTTCTGCGAGGCACTAAGTCTCGTGCTTCACTCCCGCGTCGACAGATAAGTTTGTGTTTTCATATAGATCTCTTACAAGCTATCATACGCTTGTTTTGTCTGAGTGCAGATAGCTTTGACCGCGTCGATTCTACTTTCCCATCTTGTGATACAGATTGGCCTCACGGTAAGTGTTGGAACGTGCTTCAAGAGAACACTCCATCTTTGTGTCGAAGCAGAAAAAAGTGCGCATATTCTTTGGAGCCTTCCAAAGAGAGTGATTGCTTCGATGGATACTGACGCTGCGTCAGATATCACCAAATTTAAGGAATGGCAGCCGCAAGAAAGGTAGAATGCTCGAGGGTTCGTGTGCAATACCATCGACTGTACGCCTACGTTTTTTCCTTTCATATTTCAAGCATTGTCGTATCCTTGGCCTCTTAAGTTATTAAAATCTAGGTTGTTCTCCTGCAAAGTTTGTAGAAATTCAGTCAGTCCTTTCCGTTGACCTCATTTGCTTCTTTAAACCCTAAAAAATGTTCTTTAACAGTTGTTCCATCGTTACTGAAATCTGTAAAGCTGATAATCACAGAGAGCTTTTCCGAGCGGCTCACATCTGGAGTACAATCCAAAATGATTGAGAAGTATTTTGATTGCTTAGCTCTTTTACGGATATCCTTCATGGATATCCGTAAAAGAGCCAAGAAATCAAAATACTTCATTTGCCGTCAAATTGATGATCCCATTTTGTACAGTTTTTCCCAAATAATGGCCTGATATAAAGCCATCTTGGATTATCCGCAGATGTTCCCGAATTGTATCGTCAAACTGCCGAAAAAGCTCAACAAGTCCAAGGAAGTTCCCTTTATTAGCTGTAAAGGGTTTGTCTGACGAGCCCCTGAAAGGAAGATTGTGCGCAGGCAAATAAAGAACTGTTGCCATTAGTCTTTTCAAGACCGCTTTCCAATGCTCCACTTCATGATTTATCATAGTCTCCTGAAGGGCATTAACACCCTTGTTGATCTTGAGCCTTTTTTCTGTTTCAATCCACGTGCAGTATGCTAAAGAATAACTGCTAGATGTCTCATGTTCTTTGAACCGATCAGCAAGGTGCTTCCAGTCGTCGTAATCAGTTGCTCCTAGCTGTGTCGGTATTGGATGTGACGGTTTTGTAGCAGGGAAAAATTTGCAACACAGACAAAAACACGGTTTATCTGATTTGAATATACCAGCCATCGCCTTTTTAACTATTCACCATTCGGTAAGTTTCTTATGAGGTGTTCAGTAGAAAACTGGCGACCTTTGTCATCTACTGGGAAATCTTTCTTCTCAAAAGTTTGATTTTTTAGTCCGATTCCGATCATAAGAACAGTGTCAATGAATGACGAAGTGATATTGCCTGGCCAGTTGGCAGGGTCTGTGAAGTCAATATCGGTCACAGAGGAGGAGGTACGTATCTGTTGATATTGTTCATCTCTGCATGGTTTTCTGTGTGAAGTTCTGAGCTGGATCTGAAGCATATTTCGTCGGGCAGTGGGCATCAGAAGACTCTTCTTGCGGCTGGTTTTTCTCTTCAGCAGCAATCGTGGTGCGATCTGTTGAATGCTCGGTGACATCAAAGTTCATCAGCTGAAAAGCAGTGGATGCGATCAGAATCAGATGCTTGCTGTTTCTCAGCGGGACTTTGAAAAAACCTTCGCAAACTTTCAGGGGATCTTTTATCTTCCGCTTGTCTTTCTGCCGTCCTGTTCTGGTGCTGTTAACCAGATAATTTTGTCCTTTTCATATTTCAGCACCTAGGAAGGACTTAAGAAACACTTTAAAATCGACGCAGACTTTGAAAAAAGGCAAAATATGCACTGAAACGTCCTCGGAAAGCTCGGGTCATATGTACTCAAACGTCAATGGGTGTCTCGGCATCTCCCGACCTTTTCTCTTTGACCTTCGCTCAGGTCAGGCGATTTCCGTCCAATCACAGCAAGCCAGCTCCACCCATTAAAAGAGCACTTGTTTTTAGCTCCGATCAAGGTCGCCTGACGCCAGTGCATATGCACTAAAGAATTAGTTTGCCGAATTAAAAAAAATGAAAATTTAAAGAGAAAATGCCTCACAAATAACGTAGGTATAAAAAAATGTTTTACGAAAAGTGTCTTGCCGAGGACGGGTAGACTGGAAATCCGTACAATGGCCGAAATTCATTGAAAATGTGCGCCGACTCAGTGGCGCAGTGGTCTAAGCAATGGCTTCTGATCATTCGTACGAGATGGGTCCCTGTTTGAATCCCAGTGAGGCATGGTTGTTGTGTTTGTCTTACGGAGCTGGATATCCCTTCCCTGGAGCCAGTGCCCCTAAATTAGGGACGGACAACTGCTTATAGTTCAATGAGTTGCTCACGGTGGTCGTTAAACCTCCAATTAAAAAAAGAAATGTGCAAATATTTTCGAAATTATTCCGTATAGAAGCTGATATTGAATCAAATCTAATATAGTATCAAAATGCAAAAATATTTGGGCCTTTGTAAGAATACTGGTATATAGCAAATTTTTATCGACTTATTTAGATCGCACATCTGAAATGCCGCCCCACACCGGGGGTGTCGCAGTGGTCTAAGCGATGGCTTATGAACATTCGTCCGAGATGGATCTGGGTTCGAATCCCGGCGAGGCATGGATGTTCAACCCTCGCTAAGGTATGCCATGTGACCTCGCCAAACTCTAATCTCTTTGCAAAGCGCAGATATATAAACTAGAGGTATATAATTTACCGCTTGTTTCTATTCCATGCGCAGAAGCGTAAACTCAGTTCGCTGGAGAGAAACGTACAGATCATTCTCATTCGAGACTCTGCATAACGTACACGTAAAAGCAACACTTATTTCATTCTGTTCTTGCTATTTACAGAAAATTTCCGTCACAGTATGCTCAAAATTATTGTAAAATACGCAAAATATGCGCAACCGTATACCTATGGTCCCCAGCTTTTTAGACATGCTGAAATATACAAAGTATAAAAAATATGCCTTGTTCAAGAGAAGTCACAAAGCTAAACAAAAAACAATGCAGATGGGAAATTCCCGAAATCAACGGAAGAAAGGCGTACTGAAGATTAGCACACGGCAACCAATACTCCTACCTGATTGGCCATCGGTATCTTTGATGCGGGCGGCATGTACTTGAGTGGGTGGAAATGTTCTAGAATAAAAGATGTTTCCGCAATAATTTTTGGAAGAGTGATATATTTTTTTTAAATTCTTTTTTTTTTTGTTTTAGTTTTAGTGCACATCTCAAGATTTGTTTCTTTATTACCATATTTCGAGTTTTAATTTTGGCGCCCTTACGCCCTCAGCGCCCCGGGGCGTGAGCCCCGCTCAAAGGCCGGCCCTGGCTGTAAGGAACATTACCAGTTACTAGTTCGAACAGTTTCGTGAGTGAAATTTTGAACTGTCAGACTGTCCCAAAGTCGGAAACACCTACAACAGAGGATGTAGATATGCTGAAGATTTTAGTAGAGACCAACCTACGTGTGACCATGAGGGAGTTGGCCGAACAGCTGGGGACGACTACCTACAAGGGCATTCTCATGCACCTGCGTCAAGTGGGGAAGTTGTACAAGAAAGGAGTTTGGGTACCCCATCAACTCTCAGTTGAGCGCAAAGCAAATCGCGTGAATGTATGCAATTCGCTGCTAGGACGTGACCAAATTGAACCGTTCTTGAACCGCATTGTGACAGATGATCAGAAATGGGGCCTGTATGATAATGTCAACGCCTGGGAACAGTGGTTGGACCCAAAATAGAAACCCATGCCGACCCCCAAAGCCGGTTTACTCCTACGTAAGGTCCAGCTGTCTATTTGGTGGGATATGCGCGGAGTCGTGTTTTTTTGTTTGTTTTTTCGAGCTCCTACCGGACACTACCACTATCACCGCCGATGTGTACTCCGTCAGCTTGACGATCTGCTTGCATCGCTGTCATTGAAACGACCAGCACTGCTAAACCGCAAGGGCGTCCTGCTACAGCAGGATGGAGAGAAATCTCATACAGCATGGGTGACCTCTCAGAAGGTCAGGGACCTGCTGTGGGAGCTGCTGCAGCACCGAGCCTATTCCCTGGACATTGCGCCAAGGGACTATCACCTTTCCCTGTCGCTGCAGAATTTCCTGGGCGGAGAGCGGTTCACCAACCAGGACGTTGTCGAATGCGCACTTAACTCACTTTTTGCCTCCAAGCCGCCACAGTTCTAAAGGAACTATATCCGACAGCTGCGTAGACGATGGGAGAAGGTCGTGGCAAACAATAGCGACTATATTTTGGACTGATTTGTACTTGTATATACGGTAATTAGCCCTTTTCTGTTGCCTTGCAATTTCGGACATTCTTTCCGACCCAATAGAAACCTTATTATGTGAATATTCTCGCCAGCGAATATGACAGAGAAATTCCTTCTACTGGAGAATTGTTCTTTGGACCCTCCTTTGGACCCTCTTAATCTGCAGAAACTAATAAAAATCAAAGTAATGAAATCTTTGTGTTTCCATCACTGTGATTTATGTCCTCTCTGAATTTAAGGAGAGGAAATTAAATAAAGCTTCTGGTTGTGCTTTTATGTTGCTCAAAGCTCATTTTTATCGAACATGTAATCAGAGATTTAAGTGTTTAAAACTGCACGGGAGGCCATGTATTAAGGAACTCCAGCTGGCTAAAGGGATTGACATGAAATTTAATATGTATTCTCCTCTTGAGATTTCCAACTGGAAATTATAATAGGTTTCAGTTGTGTGGTCCCCTGTTATTTGCTATTCAGTAAAGGATGCTGCAAGCGTATTTAGAACGTATTAAATAAATGCAACTATGCCCGCGAGTTAATGCATTTTTCGATTATGGAAATGCGCCTAATTTGTGTGAAGAAAATACTATGGTCTATTTCATTTGATACCAAAGTAAAGCATAAATATAAAAATGATCTAAAAACTTCAAAAATAAGTTTTAATTAATAGTGGTGATTTATGTAAATCGGTTCTATCTTTTCAACCATCAATGTATTTATTGAAATGCAAAATTAATGAGCGTCTCGTGGCAGATTGCACATATGTAATTTTAAGAGTGCACACTAATTTACTTTTCCGTTTTTCATGGGAAAAAGGAAAGCAAAGTTTCTACTGTTTTTTCATGGGAAAAGAAAAGGAAGTTCAGTTTTTACGCTGCTGTTCCGTCTGTGAACTTCCGTTGCATTTTCAGACTTGTTGAAGTAGGCTCTAACTGCCCAGAGATACATTGAGTTAGTGCTAACAAAGGCACTATGCAAACGGACTGTTTTCGTATTAAAGGTAATGCAAGTTGGATGGAGAGTTTGCGTTTTCACCTGTCTCTCCACACGTTGATATTCTTTTGTTGTTGTTGTTATTTGTCTATTTTTATACACTGAATATTTTAATATAATACATTAATATTTATCACGATAGAGTATTATTTTACTGTATGGGTAGGACAGATTTTTTGGGGGGAGTGGGGGATCTGTGTATATGTGCGTTTCAGCCTTTCAATATTTACATGTCCGTAACTCATTCTTTTCTAAACATTTCAGACGTTTAACCAGCTTAAGTAGCATGTACGTGATGCATTTCATACGACTTACGAAATTAAGGTTATAAGAGTAATATTTGAACCCCCCCCCCACCCTCGTGGTGTGTTACATCAATGGACGTTTGCATGTACAAGGCCTGATAAAATTTTCATACTAGTTCTCTTCCTAGCCTTCCGCATTATAGTTATTGATGCACCGGAAATAACTTATGTTGTTCACACAATTTTCTTTAGAACATAATGAAATGGCTTCTGCAATCATTCGGTACTCAGTTAATTGCAATAGGTTTAAACCTCTGTGTGAATCGGATAATGAGTATCAGTGTACTGCACTGATCATTTGGTTTCACTGCATGTTTAGAAAGCTGTACTGCATTACCTAAAAGTATTTCCGTACAGCCTTATCACAAAGGGCCTGTAAAATTTTCAATTGATACGGAACTTTTTGAGTCTTGTAGTATAAATAAATTGTCGCTCCTGAATTTCGATATTGGTCCGCCTCAGACGGAGATATCAAAGAACCACGACTGCAAAGAGAAATTATTTCATCTCATACTTTAAGGACGACAGTGGGCATAATTTCAGCTATTACAAGTGGTTCCTGTGTTGTCAAACGTTAAAACTTTTTCGGCCCTCAGGTAAAGATTTTTTTATCAGCATGCACAATGTACCTTCATTAAAAAAATGATGTGTGACATTCATGTTTATTTTATTTTATGAGTGTTATCAATTAATTACCTGCTTTCCCTCAATTTTGTATTCGATCGTAATTTGCTTATTTAATTATTTATTTGTCTGGGTTCACGAACAGATCTTAGCCATTAGACGCACATTCCGAATAACAGAATAGTTAGTTATTCAGAGTGCAAGGAAGAACCGCCTCGGTAGTGTTATCACAGTGTTCGCATATGTTTTCTGGTCGCCACCTCATTCTTCTTCGAGGAGAACCTATCGGGAATTCATGTTTTCGAAGTACTGTAGTTGCAATTGTTGGTATGAGGCAGCGTATTCCTGCCTGCTGTTTCTTGTTCCCCGTTGAATCACATTTCCAATAGGAAAGCCAATCACTTTTGCTGAGCCTTCCCACCAGCAATGAATGAGTGACATGGCTGCAGCGAAAATCCCTTGTCAGTGAAATCAGTCGGAGTATCTGTCTATCTGTGGGACGGCGAATGCTCGGAAAGCTTCCGTCTTCCTCAACACCCGCAGATCTTTGTCAGTGCACGACTCACCGTTTTCTCTTTCTCCATCAGGTCCCGGAATTAATTATTGAGCAGTAGCAGAAGGAGCTTCGAATATCGCTGCTCAGTAACGGCGTTGTCTGACTCAAATAAGTTTCCCGTGATGCAGAACTATCCCTGGAGCAAGCTAGCTGTCTGCGACTCCGGTGTGACCTTTTGTTTTCGCAGCAGACGATACTGAGCTTTCTCGACAACACCCACCCTTTTCTTATCCTCCCTGTCAGTCTTCGTTTTTTTGCTGCGGGCTTGACCTCAAAGGAATTGGAAACCCTTTACCATTGTATCGAATTTTACTTTATTTTTCGTAGTCTTTTTTCCCGTTGCAACTGTTCCGGTTTTTTCCTGTTTATCTGTTCACAGCATTTTCCTTTCGTTGCTCTCAGTTTCTCTTTTCTTTCTTCGTGTTTCTTATTTCAATTTTTCGGCAGTCTGATTTGTTGCTTCGGCGTCTTTCAGCATTGTTTTTCAAACCTGGATATCAACAAGAAAGTTCTGAACAGAAGTTTCCTTTAATGTAAAATAGATGCCTTAAAGTTTCGGTGTTACTGTGTTTCACTTCATGTTGTTTACGCTACATGTAATGTTTTGGGAACATCGTTAACAGACGATAAAGCACATAGTGCGCCTACATGTACAGTTGTCATACAAAAAAAAAAAAGGCACCTTTTAAGCCTAATTAAATATTGCAGTTTTTTCCCCTGATGATTCTTATTGTCAAAGAAGATAGTAAAGAAAAAAGAATCCGAAATGTTCGAGAGTAAAGCAAAAAGTAAACAAGTTAGTAAAATCATGCAATGCATTGATTATAATACGCTTTCCAACATACCAGAAATCATTACTCAAGTTATGAGGATAATGGCTGTGGAATAAATCTCGGTCCTGTGCCCTGACCTTTGATCCTCGATGATATTCAACAGAACTGGTTCGGTATATCTGTGAATTAACATGCTAAAGTTTTGTCGCAATCGCAGCATTTTTACGTAAGTTATGATGCATAAGGGCTATGGAATAGATCCCGCTCCTGTGTCCTAAACTTTGACCCCATTTCGCCCATTTTCAATATAATTCGTCCCCAGGCAGGCCCCTACAACATAATAACATTTCATCCAAATCGAAGTATTTTTACGTAAGTTATGACGCATAATGGCGATGGAAGTGATTCCCGTCCTATGTCCTGACCTTTGACCCCATCTCGCACATTTTCAATAGGGTTTGTCCCCATGTGGTCCCCTACCGCATACTAAAATTTCATCGAAATCGAACCTTTTTTACGTTAGTTATGGCGCATAAAAGCAGTGGAATGGATCCCGCTCCTATGTCCTGACCTTTGATCCCATTTCGTTCACTTTCAATAGGGTTCCTTCCCAGGTGTTCCCCTACTACATACTAAAATTTCATCTAAATCGAACGATTTTTACGCGAGTTATCGTGCGGACGGACATACGCACACAACGCGTGTCGTAATGAGGCAGATGGGAATCGCGACCATCTGCTTGCAAGAGTGTGACGTCATAAAACTTTAATAGGATCCACACAACGCGTGACGTAATAAGACATGGCGTGACCGCGCGCCAAAATCTCAGTCGCGAGATCGTGACGTCATAAGATTTCTAAGCATGGGTAACATTAATGGAACGACGCCATGACACTAAAAACGTGGTAATTCGGGGTGGTTATTTAATGCACTACAATCTAAAGTCGAGATCAAACTAAATCGATTTCTAGTATCAGAAAACGGTAGGTTAACGACGGACAAAGCTGCAGCATATATGTATATATATATATATATATATATATATATATACACGCTTCTTCAACCTACGGTTGGAAAGCGTAAAAAAGCAGTTTCATTGCATTTACCAAAAAAACAAACTTACGTAACTGTGGTATTACTTTTCAGTGTAGTCTCCCGGCAGTTCCGTTCACTTTTTCTAATGGTTAGCAAGCTTCTTGATCCCATCGAAGACTAACGTTATCGACTGTCAAGTCTGCATTTTCACTTCTTCGTCATTACCAAACTTCCGGTGAAATAATACTTGTTTTAGCGTACCAGTGAGATGTTCGCTTCGTGAGAGATCCCGGACTTAAGGTGAATGTGGAAGTGCCTCAAACTTGAGTTTTTGAATTTTCGTCATGGTTGCAGCCTTGTATGGGGACAAGCTTTGTCGTGGTGAGCAAAAAAAAGAAAGAAAGAACAACAATCCACTCCTTTTTGTCGCAAATTGCAGTTTTAACTTGTCTTTAAGCATTGCTGAATATGTTGCACTGTTATCAAGTTGTTCGTTTTCCTGATATCATATACCATACATCACTAAATTGTTGTCTGAGATTCAGAGGTTAGCTCCACAAAGAAAGATAATCCACAAATAAATGTTTAACTGATTATTTAGATGAGGACAACTAAAGAAGATGTGACTTCCAAAGTGGAATATATAGAGCTATGCAAGACAGTAAGAAAAAGTATCACTGAAGACATAAGGAAATTCAACTGTGAACTAGTGAGGAAAGCAATTGAAAACAACCAAAGCCTAAAGATAGCAAAGGGACATCTCAGTAAGGGAAGAAAACAGATTATGGCACTGAGAAAAGAAGATGGTTCTGTAACAAGAAATAGAGGCGAAATTTTGACAAGAGTGAAAGATTTCTACTCCAAATTATATGAAAGGGATGATACATGCACTCCAGACATCCTGAAAGATACCAGTACCAGAGTTCCTCCAGTCCTTCCAGCAGAAGTTGCACATGCAATCAAGAACATGAAGCGAGGAAAAGCTCCAGGAGAAGATGGAATTACTGTAGACATCATACAAGAAGCAAGTGGAGAAATTGAAACAGTACTCGCCCAAATTTTCACTCGATGCCTTAATGAAGGAAAGATTCCTGAGGATTGGAACACCGCTACAATGATCCTGCTACATAAGAAAGGTGACATTGAGGATCTCGGAAACTACAGACCTATCAGCCTCCTATCAGTAGTTTATAAAATCTTCACTAAAGTTCTTTCACACCGCTTGAAGGTAACACTGGACATGGCTCAACCGAGAGAACAAGCTGGATTCAGGAGTGGCTACAGCACAATAGATCATATCCACGTGCTGAGAGAACTAATTGAAAGAGCGAGGGAATATGAACATCCATTGTGCATGGCTTTTATCGATTATGAAAAAGCCTTTGATTCGGTGAAACCATCAGCAGTTACAATGGCTCTGAAAACCTGCGGTATTGAAGATGCATACATTAATATTATTAATAACATCTATGAAAATGCAAGTGCAAAGATTAGGCTGTTTGAAAATACAACACACGTAAAAATTGGAAAGGGAGTGAGACAAGGTGACACCATATCTCCGAAGCTCTTTAATGCCACATTGGAGGGTGTTTTTCAGTCGCTGAGCTGGGAAAACAAGGGGATAAAGATTAACGGAGATTATCTAACCCACCTTCGTTTTGCTGATGACATAGTCATTTTTGCAACTACCCCATCAGAGCTGCAGTGTATGATCCAGGAACTTGCTGACAAGAGTAAAGAAGTGGGATTAAAAATGAACTTTCAGAAGACAAAAGTGATGTTCAATGCTTTTACAAGAAATGAAGATTTATCGATTGATGGAGAAAAACTGGAGATAACAGACACGTACGTTTATCTTGGACAGCAGATATCAAGTGAGGGTCACATTGATGAAGAAATTAATCACCGTATAAAACTTGCCTGGAGAGCTTTTGGAAGAAACAGCATAATTTTCAAGAGCAATATGCCATTATGTCTTAAAAGAAAAGTGTTTGATCAATGCATCCTTCCAGTGCTTACGTATGGTGCAGAGACGTGGATCTTAACTAAAAGAGACATACAAAGGCTGCAGACAACTCAAAGAAGCATGGAGAGGTGCATGCTTGGTGTAACCAGGAGAGATAAGAAGAGGAACTCGTGGATCCGAAAAATGACAAGAGTGGAAGACATCATGATCAGAGTTAAATCCCTGAAATGGCAATGGGCTGGACATACTGCCAGAAGGACAGATCATCGATGGACAGCCGAAATTTTAGATTGGATTCCAAGGGACAGGAAAAGACCCAGAAGAAGACCACATGGGAGATGGGTGGATGAAATTCGACAGTATGCTGGGGTGACATGGAGGAGACTGGCACAAGACAGACCGTTGTGGAGGAAACTTGGGGAGACCTTCGTCCAGCAGTGGATTGATAATGGTTGACAATGATGATGATGATGATGCCGTATCAAATGTCTCCATTTACAGCGATCTTGGCACACAACTCGAGCTTTACTGACATCCATCACACGACGTACACAAGACCTTCTGTACTTCATACTCATAATCTTTTTCTCATGCAGATATTCCTGAATCTGGTCCTCCCATTTCCTTGGCCTTCTTTCAACTTTCTTTCCTGACACTTGGGCTGAAAAATTTTTCTTAGTAAGCAATTCGTCATTCCTTCTTTCAACATAGCCAAACCACCAAGGCCGACCCGGTGGCGCAGTGGTCCAAGGCGCTGGCCTCTGATCATTCGTCCGTAAGGGGTCCGGGTTCGAATCCCGGTGAGGCATGGATGTTGTGTTTGTCTTACGGCACTGGCTCTCTCCCTTCCCTGGAACCAGTGACCCTAAATTAGGGACGGGCGACTGCTTATAGCCCATTGAGTTGCTCACGGTGGTCGTTAAACCTCCAATCAAAAAAAAAAAAAAAAAAAAAAAAAAAACACCTAAGAATATTAGTCTACACCTTGCTGAGAACATTTTGCATCACATTACACAACTGCTACACATCTTCATTCCTCACATGATCAGAGACTGTCTTGCCACAAACCCTCCGTAAGTAACGCATCTGTTACCCACACAAACGGCTCCTATGTCTCTTCTGCAGTACTTAGGTTTCAGTGCCATACATCAGAGTAGGAACAATTACACTTTCATACAAAACCGTGCGAGACCGTCATGAGAACCCATCATTCCTTTGGAATCCTCCTAAAGCAGCTATGACTTTCAATGAAGAATTCACTCGCCTACTAATTTCACCATCTAATTTGCTCTCTGTCAAATATGCAAGATATACCCACTCATTCACCTGTTTAATCACTGTGTCATTTAGACTTATCTTGAATTCGGTACTAAGAGTTCCTCGCTCAAAAACCATAACTTTGGTTTTTCTCTTATTTATGCTCAGTTTGAATTTCTTACAAACTTCGTACATCCTTGACAACATACTCTGCAACTCACCTTTGCTTTCTGCCAACAGGACTGTGTCATCAGCATACAGTAATCTGTACACACGGATATTACCGAGATATACCCTTACACCAGTTTTGTCCATTTTGGCATCGCGCATTCATGCATCCATAAATATGTATATTAAACAGCCATGGTGACATTTTATAATCTTGTCTGACTCCTGTACCAATAGAAAACCATTTTGATACAACACCATCCACTCGTGCACAAGCTCCACTACATGGCTTCATACATGGCTTTCACACTATTAAGTAGATTCCCAGGAATACCATATTTATTCAGTACCTTCCACAGAAGTACTCTATTTACTCGGTCGTAAGCTTTCTCTAAATCTATGAAGGCAGCAAAATCTTTCTTACCAACAGACAGATTCTTTTCGACCACCATGCATGATGCAAAAATTTGGTTAGTGCAGCCCTTACCAGGCATAAAACCACTGTGAACATCCTACTCTTTCTCTGATGTAAGGACTCGTACCTTATTAACAATGACCTTTCCAAACACTTTCCCTGGCACACTCAGCAATCTAATACCACGCTAGTTCTTGCATTCAGTCTAATCATATTTTCCCTTATACAAGGGAACAGTGACAGCTTCCCTCCAATCCTAAGGGGCCATTCCTAACGCCAAGCACAACTGGCAAATTTCAGCTGAGCAGTCAATTACACAGTCACCACATTTTAACATATCAGGAGGTATGCTATCTACTTCCGGAGCCTTACCATTCTACAGAGATTTTAAAGCTTTACACACCTCTTGAGATCCCACTAGTGCTGCTTCTGCCTCAGAGTCGCCTTTGCTTTCATGATCTAATAACTCACAGAAGTATTCACCCCGTCTTTGATTTAACTAATTGGGCTCCCATATCATTTCATTGATCCTATTCTTCACACAACATGAAACTTTATTTCAGTTATTTTTTCTATGTCTCGTGCACTTCCAGAATTTTTTCCTGTCTTTCTAAAAAGTCAATTCCTGCCTTTCCACCTTTTCGTTTCTGTCTTTTGCCTTACTCTGGCGAACCAGCTTAGCTGCTTCACGCTTCTTGCAGCGATATTCATCCTGCAATGTAACACCCCCAAATATGCTGCCTTTTTTTTCTGTTTACTGCTTCTTTAATCTCATTGTTCTACCAAGTATCACCTCTAACGGTTACCAACTATTGTGGTGCCATAGACCTCCTCAGCGGCAGTAACAACACAGTTCTTAAAACATGTCCACTTTTTTCTACATCCCTGTCACATGACTTCAACTTCTTCAGTCGTTCTCAGAGTAAATTAGAACAACGCTGATGATCTTCAGGCAGACTTTCAGCCTTTATTCTTTCCAACCTGGTACCTCTTCCTATTCCTTCTTCTCCAACCAACATTCAGTTTCACTCAGGACACTAACAGGTGATGATCAGAGCCAACTTGCTCACGGTGGTCGTTAAAACTCCAACCAAAAAAAAAAAAAAAAAATCAGAGCCAACATCCGCACCTCTCATCACACGAGTGTCATCAACTAAGTGTTTCAGACGCTAATCGTATCCAAGAAAATATGTTACACTCTTTTTGTCCATAAGTGCAATTTTCTTAAGTATATGTGTGTGGATATACTTGTGGTTGAAAAATGTATTAGATTCACATAAACCATTCTCAATGCAGAGTTTAATTAATCTTTCATCATTACCATTCACGCAAGGATCATTAGACTTAAACCCAGAACTTTATCAGAAATCGCATTCTGCACACCGACTCTGGCATTGAAATCCCTATAACTTTCTCTTTGGCATCAAACTGGCTCAAAACAGCTTTTAGCGCATTCCAGAAAACTTCCTTCCTATCAGAAATGTTCCTGTTAATGTTTCAAAATAGGCCCGTACATATCATAAAGCAATGTTAGTATGATTTTTTTGACAGAGAGGACCCTTCTGAACTTCTTTTTTTTCTGGGATAAATGGTGTGTTTCTATGTCATCATCCCTGATGAGAGCCTTTCCAGTAAACCTTCATCGTCTTTATAATGCCGCAAGAACTGTACGGGAATCTTCATACGCTGTTGTTTGTGTTGATAGGACAGCTGTTTCGCTACCCACTTGGTACACACTGTCCGTGAATCGCTGCGTAGGTAGAGCCATAACTTACTCTAGCTTATTCTAGCATATCAGACACGTCGCTGTTCTTGAACGAGAGAGTTCACACGATCGATATAGTCGTGAGCTCGCGACGTTAGCGGACCTCTTATCGAGCTTTTTCGTCACATTTGTCCTTTTTTTTTTTTTTTTCAGAATTAATCACTTTTGTCACATACACTAAAACTAATACACTCATACCATATACCCTAAATTTCAGCCGCCCGGGTGGCCCAGTAGTACGAAGCATTAGCTTCTTCGTCCGAGAAAGGTTCGTCGAATCCCGGTGAGGCATGGATGTTGAGTTTGTGGGACGCGCTGGCTCTATTCTTTTCCTGGAGTCAGTGGTCCTAAATTAGGGACAGGCGACTGCTTATAGCCAATCAAGTTGCTCTGTGATCGTTAAACCCTCAAACAAAAGCAAAAAAATTGCAGTTTGACAAAAAAAGTATCTTACTTTTCGGAAAGAGGGTCTTCCATGTTTACGCACTCACCACCGCAGCCAGACTGATGTGCAGCGCTGCGCGATTCCACTATGTCTAACTCCCATTAGGATGTATTAAGCTTTGTCAGTTGCTGTCGCTTGGGGTGTCAGTTTAATTCACAAATGCTCTTTATTTTTTAATTTATTCAATAGTTTTTCGAAATAAGTTATAAATCTTGTACTTAAAATCATGTGGAACCAGTAAAGGAATGTACGAAAATGAAATATTCGAGGATAGGTTCTGAAATTTTATGTTCAGGAAATTGATTCAATTGAGGTTGGGAATTCTAACGCAAGAATAGTATTTAAAGGTAAAAGCTGGAAATATTTAGAAACTTGCAGATCATATTTCCTGAAAGTGCAAATGGCGTGAGAATAAAGTGTGTTATGAAACGGTGTTTAATTTTTGAATGAAATTCGACGATAATATATTTGAGCGCTGCAGAAACAGGGTGAAAATCTTCATACGCTGTTGTTTTTGATGATCTAGTCTTTGGCTAAAAAGTGAAGGTCCGGGCGTGTTGAAAAATGGATTCTTCGGAGGATCAGCACCTTGTTCAAATGTGAAGGAAATGCAGAAAGAAATTTAAAAAAAAAACTTTTTTCGTAGTTCATAGGAAATTGTAACTGATAGGTAAATATAGTGCTGCTATCTTTGATTTTTCACACACACACACACACATATACACTGAGTGCCAGAAAAATTGGCACACCAGTCTAATACTTGGTAGGTTCCTCTCGGGAGCGCGGGGCTACAGAAATACGACGGGGCATGGACTCCGCTAGCTTATGGAAATATGCTGTAGGCAATGCACACCATACTTCCTGCAGAGCGTTCCACAATTCGGGTGTATTCGAGGTCTCGGATTCCTGTGTTCGATAGCGCGTTGCATGGTATCCCAAATGTGTTCTATCACGTTCAGATCTGGGGACTTGGGTGGGAATGACAACACCCCAAACTCAGATGAATGCTTCTCTAACCATAATGTGGTGCTTGTAGACGTACCAGGGGTCCCAGTGAAGTCCAGTTAAACACACCCCATACCATAACGGACCCCCCACCAGCCGGTGCAGTTCCCTGTTGACAGGCGGGATGCATGGCTTCGTGGGGTCTGCGCCACACACGAATTCTTCCATCTGCCCAATACAGTTGGAAACGCGACTGGTCAGACCAGGCTACTTGTTTCCAGTCATCAAGTGTCCAGTGGTGGTGTTGCCGTGCCCAAGCGAGTAGCATAGCTCTGTGTCGTGCATCCATCAAGGGGACTCGAGTTGGGCGTCGGCTCCTAAAGCCCATATCGTGCAGAGTACGTTGCACAGTCCGGACGCCGATGCTTGTTGAGGCTTCAGCATTGAATTCCGATTTTACCTGCGAGAGTGTTACACGCCTATCGCGTGAAACGATTCTTGACAGCCGACGATGATCACGTTCACCCAATGTCTTTTTACGGCCACACTGGTATCGTAGGTTGGAAGTTTTGCCGGAATTCTTGTAGTCATGGTACACCCTTGCAATGGTCGTCCGTGAAAATCCGAACTTCGTTTCTACCTCCGAAATACTACCGCCCATCTCACGAGCGTCAACTGTGACACCGCGTTGAAAATCGCTTAAATCGTTATTACTTGTCATTCTCATGCCGAAAACAGCTCTGACAGCTGGTAAGGATGTCTGTCGCTTTATATACGCACTGGCGGACGCAACCAAGTACGCAAGTAGGTGACGTTGCTATGTATTTTGCATAAGCTCGTCTGTACCCGTTTTTCTGGCACTTCAGTGTATATTACAGGTTATCCATTCATGAGGTCAGAAATACCAGCAGACGGTCTGGAATTTTAAATTGAAGTCAATTTTTTTTTTTTTACTTTGTGAAATGTCTCTATTGTTCTTACATTGGTGCTTAGGATTAAGGATTAATCTTCAAAAGCAAAAACGTATATAGCATCCGATGTATGTGAAATAATGGACTGACAATTGGGGAATATACAAATTTCTCTACGCGGAAGACTATCCAGCATTAACATTTGCAGCCAGTAAGCAGGAAAATGTAAATTAAGATTGCGTTAAAAAGACTCGCGCGTCTACTCCCATCTTGTAGTTGTTCTACACGGTTAGAAATTTTGGTGGTTCAACGTTGCCTCACATTATGGTGCAATTTCAGTCACACCATGATGTCGTGCGATTTTGGCACTTGCACAGTGGTGCTTGAAATCATCTGACGTGCAACAATTTATCGTGCAAAGTACAAACTGCAGCGAAAGTAGTGCAATCTTGGCCCGCTTTTTAGTGCAACTGAAGAAAACCGACCACGTTTCTTCGTGTTCAAAGCAGTGGACGAGGAGACGTACCTGTATTGTTGTGCAGAGGCGGATTGGCCCATCGGGACACCGGGATATTTCCCGGTGGACCTCTCGAGAAATAGCCCACTATTTCTGGTATCCTCTTTGTCTGGATTGCTTGGAAAGAACAAATAATTATTTTGCTACTTAACAATAAGAATCATTAACTTCATTTGAGCTTTATATTATCTGTTTAAAACGTGGTTGTCTTAAAGAAAAATTGGCGTTTCCTGCTATCTATCTATATAATGTCTATGTTGGGCGTTTGATCTAAAATGGCGAAACAAAATTCTGTCTACTTCAGTGAAAAATTTGCCACCGGACCAAGCACGCTCTTATAAATAAATTAAGTTAAGTGTTGTAAATACTAAAGCTCAGAACCAAAAGGACATTAGTAGATTCTACCCTCCATTTGTAATAATGAAGGAGGCACTAGTAACAATTTTGATGGTCCATCGTCCCCACACCCTTCCTTGCCCCCGTACAGACGTAGAGCACAAAGCGATTCTCCTGTAGAGATGTTCCGAAATCCGAGACACACCCAAATTCATCTTAAAAAGAGCCTACGATTTATACTGATATTGGTTCATGGATCAGCATGGTAGCTCACGAGTCAAAATAAAAGGGTAGACAAAAGGAGGTGGTACGAATACCGTTACGCAGTAGACGATCAGTGACCAAATAAACATTATTATCTGGTACAACACCCCATTTTGAGTATGGTTTGATATGTTACATTCAATTATAAATGGATTTTTTAATTCTTTCTTAAATCGCTGTTGAAATTTGTTCATGAATGAATGAATTAATTAGTGTTACAATGCATATTTCAACAGCTCTATTTCATCCAGGAGTTAATAGTATTTTTTTCATGGGTACGCGTGCTTCTGTAATGCATTGGTTCTCAATAGGCGGTCCGCGAAGGGTGACAGTCTGGCCCGCAGTAAAAAATTAAACCGAAGGAAATGTTCCTTGTTTTTTTCCTCAGGCGAAAAGAAACAAGGAACGTTTATCAATATTTTTAATATAAAACAATATAAATATTTTTGTTTGATTTAGTTCTGGGACTGTGTTTGAAGGTTTCAGAATGTGACAAATGACGAACATAATTCTGTAGTTTTCTGTGGGATTCTCTGACGCTCCTATGCAACCCTCTGCTAGGCGTCACGGAAAGGAGGACTCGCTTATCAGTGTGTTCGATTATCTACTCCACGCGACATCTATAAATTCTCGATGGCATCGTTTGAAATTAACTTTTTGGACTAAATTTATGACCAATTATCCAAATTGTTAGAAACTTGCCATTCTATTTTCAACTACGTTTGGATCCACCGACAAATGTGAATCAAGCTTCTCTGACATGAACAATATAAAAATTAGTTACCGGAAAAAGTTAACTGATGCCCATCTTGAAAACGCCCTAAGATTGGCAACTACAACCTATTCTCCAGATTTTAAACATATTGCCGAAGGACATCACCTCCATTATTCTCATTAATTTTGTGATAACTAAATATAAATTTAAAATATTTTGTGTGATTTTACGTTAATATAAGCAACTAATTTCCGAAATTTGTTCTGTTTTTTTCATTTGCCTGCTATGTAAGGTTCATTTTATAATTTACACATTACCTTTAATAAATCTTTAAATAAAAATGTTTATATAACGTCGCGAGGTTAGTTTTGTCTTCATATTAAGCTGTGTAATGTAATAGTATGGGAACGAGATTTTGTCCATGAGGTAGTGGACTGGGGGAGGCATGCACAATGGCGGAGGCTCACACCTCCGCCATTGTACCCTAGCTAATCCTCTTGTCATTTTTAGGAGTGAAAAGTTTGAGGCCGGAAATATTGTGTGTGCTTTCGCTGTCTGTGTCTCTTACTTTATTGCATAGCATGCCAGCATTCGATATCCTCTCCGTTATCGGATATTCTAATGGGTAATTGAACAACTGCAACGTAACTACTCATTATATCAAGTTGAATTACCTTTTTATCTTTTATTTCTTCATTTAAAAACTGCCGAACTATCTTTCAACCGATGAAAAACTGGATATACTGAATGCAGAAAAACTTCTCAGCACTTTGTTATCCGAAATGAGACTGTTGTAGTTGGAAATATTTTATAGGAAAACGCATGTATCTGACAGATGTTTTTAAATAGTACTTTTACTTTACAGGTCAGTCATTATGCTCTTTAGTTGTCGGAATGAAACGAAGTATTGAACTGATTTTTTAAAATCTTAAAATTATAGGAGTATATTGCGTGTATCTTTCCGCCGTAGTTCCCGGCGAGTTTGTTTACGTTTTACGCAGCTGCTCTTCGTGTTGTTGACCGCAGCTCTGAAATCATTCGACGTGGAACCAAAGCTGATGAAATATGGGTCTGGATAGAAATCGTCTTACACTTGGAGGAAAATTCTCTCAACGATCTACGCTAACAACCAATATTAGAGTTCACTAACAGGTGTTCTGCTGAACACTTAGCTAAATTAACTCTGAAACTTGGAAATGGAGCCGTAATTTGCGACACTCCAGATGAAATGTGTATCAATAGAAAACCTCGAGAAAAGTGTTTCATCACGTCAAGAGCTATATGAAGCAATGTTTTCAAAAAATAATTAATAAATAATAAGGAACTATGCACCAACTTTACTAAAAATAGTTTAACTATACCAGTAATCTGAATTTCTTGGCGTAGAGTAAAAATCAAAGTCTCCAAGCTTTCGCAGATCAACCAGATAGTTTTGTCAAGGAAAGTAGACAGTTAACTGCCAACTGAATAATAGAACACTTCAACAATTTGAACGCGGTTACTTGATTAGACAACTTCAACAATTTGAACGCGGTTACTTGATTAGACAACTTCAACAAATAGTCGCAAGTGTTTACTTGATTAGACAACTTCAACAATTTGAACGCGGTTACTTGATTAAACAATAAATAAATAGTCGCAAGTGTTTACTTGATTAGACAACTTCAACAATTTGAACGCGGTTACTTGATTTGGCAATAAATAAATAGTCGCAAGTGTTTACTTGATTAGACAACTTCAATAATTTGAACGCGGTTACTTGATTAGACAATAAATAAATAGTCGCAAGTGTGATCATTCGTTCGAAGAGACGAGGTCACGTTGGTTGGACACGGGGTACCGTGGTAGAAAACGCAGCATTATTTGAAGAATTGATTCCAAATGCGTGGCAACTCTAGAGGGACGCTATCATTGCAAGCCTCGCTGCTGGTTGTGATCTCTAAGGTTTCACGAATAGATTTGGGTGTGGAATATAAAGCTAATTTCTTTATATCATTCCACATTTATTTTATTTCCTACACACATTACGGAGATACATACGTGGGCTGCAGGACCCATCACCCCTAACCTTTCTCGCCAGATTAGCACATAACCCTCCCCCCCCCCCCCCATCTTCGGTGTACTAGATTTTCCGCTGAGGTTGCTCTGTAGAGAACTTCGAAATTCCGTTTGGTCCCTGATGATTTACCACGATGAAAAGCTAAAAGCAAATGCCATAGAACTCTTCAGTCCCATCGCGGTTATATCTATGCTTCTGTTTGGTTCGAATACTTCGCAACACATTTTGCATTACGAGGTACAGCTGGGCGACCCTTAATGATGTTGTACTCGCTGTCTCGGAGTTTCTCCATTTCTCTGTGTAATTCAAAGTTACACAGACGATAACTTTAAATCCTCTAAGAAGCGTTAGTTCTCTAACAAAGGCGCTCTTGCGGTTGGGACCAGTCTTGGCCAGATTCCATTCGTCTGCAAAGTATCCCCTTAAGCTCCCGAACGAAGTGTTTTCAATTAACAGGAAATTCGCTTGGTAAGAATAAGATGATGATGTGCCCAATAATGTGACTAGGAAACGTATACGTAAAAAAAAACAAAAAACATCCGATGTTATCATTTTGTGTGTCTGTGGATCCATTTCATGTATGGACACAAAAGCCTTCGCTTCTACAAATCGGATTGACAAAATTCTTGCGTCAGACCGAGTGCAGCATGAGAACGGTCTTTCATGCGTTTTTTTTTTTTTTTTTTTTTTCGGTGTCCGAACAGTTATTTTTTTCACTACATGGCTTTTCTTACATTTGTGTTTATATAACACGGACAGAAAATTCTTGAATCCGGTAAATTTGGATTTGACCTAGATTTTCCATAAATTTTACTGCTTTTCAGGACCCACGGTTTTCTTCCAAGGATATAGCGGGTTGGTGCATTTGCGTTTGTCAGAATATTTGTATTTTTAGAAGACAGGCTGGAAAACATCCTATTTGGATCTGATAGAAGTAATTGTTACACGGCACTAGCAGTGTTCCTGCCGAGTCGGTCGGTAACGGTGCTTGGAACCTGAAGTACAATTTAGTTGGCCGCGGCACCAGGTGAGAATCTCAGGTGCACTGCTGCACTCAAAGATTCACACCAGAACATAAAAAATGAAAAGTTGAAGAATGACCCGAAGCACAAGGCTTGTGTGAATCCACCGTGTGAACAAAATAACAAACAAATAAAAAATAAAATAAAATAAAAAATAATGATACTTTGGGATCAGAGTTGTGATGAGGTTCACCCGCAATCACCCAATTCGTGACTGAGTGTAGTGGTCCGGATCTTACTCCGGTACATTCAATCCCCAACCAGCCAGTACAACACTCACTTTTGCAAATAACACATGATTCTCAAATACACAACACAACATTTAATAACGTTCTGCGAGATTTAAACAGATACGGCGCTCTCTAGGCGCATAGACAATTGCCCCTCATATGTGGGCAGCATACGGTGTCACACTTTACTGTCGGAAGACGCAGCCGACTGAGTCTCCACCGGACTATCTGAACAAGAGATACTACTCGTTTACACACTAAATAGAGCTGCAGGTGATATTCATATACAATTGCTTAGAGAATGAAAAACAAATTATATGCAAACGATCACATTAAAAATACTCGCGACACAAAATACACAAGCACGTTAATTTGCGGTATAAGATTATAGGTGCGAAATACTGCCAAAGTTAATTAACTAAATCTAATAAGCATGCACATGCAGATCCCTTCCCGCTAGCTTTGGCCCTGAACCAAAGTTAAAAGAAACTGTCCCGCCCAGCGGAATTTGTGGCCACACCCTCTCCCTTATTCATGTAAAAAAAATAATCAGGAAATGGGCCCTGTAAGAAATTGAAATCAGTATGTGCAGGTATTTCCTCTGAGGTTCAGTCACTCAGCATTACTGCATCTATGTCCATGCAGCTTTGGGTGTCGGGATGGCACAAGTTCGCAGATGTGCGAAGAAAGAAAAAGGAAATATTCATCTACTTACAGTTTCGTGACTTTGCTGTGCAAATCCAGTGTGCATCACATAATATCCCACGACAAAAAAAACACGCACACACACACAGACACTTGCACCATGTGGCAGCACCGATGATTCAACACTTCACTTTGACGCTTGATGTAAATGAAGCACACAATTAAAATGGTGATATCACGCCGCACTTTGTTGCGCTGATGCGAGTACGGATCCGCTCTTGTGAAGATTTAAAGGTGGCCGTTAAACAAAATAGCCCCTCTCACATCTGCTGTTGCAGTTTCCGAGACTGATTTTCTGTGTTCCTGGGAAATGATTTCTGTTGTCGTGAAGAAATAATTCTGACCATCAACTGTTTGGAGAGTGGGACACATTCAATTCCGCTGCTGCTATAGTAGATTCCGTCGGTCGCTACCTTCCGTCCTTTTTGACCGTTCATTCCCAATTCAGTCAGTTCCTTTCCGTTAGCATAACATCTACCCTGCCTGAGTACGCAGTTCAAATATGTCCCTCGCAGGTTTTGTTTCCATTTTTTTATCGAGTTGCGACCGCCAGCCCTGAGATTAATTTTCTCGGCCGAGCGAAATCAGACGTGCTTTTACCTTAAGCGTATATCAGCAACTGCCGACCGAAAACGACGCTCGAATTCACCCCCTATTCTTTTCGGCGATTCTAAACTCTTAATTGCCCATTGTCCCTCGCATACGTCAGTCAGAGTATCTTTCTCGCTGACAGAGTTATGTGTCTGCTGAGGGTCTCTTGGCCCACCCACTGAAGTAAACATACGGACCACAGCGTTAAGCTACAAGCGGAAAGAAGAAAAGAAAGAAAAGTGAAAAACCACTTCGAACATTGCTGCTTCCATCCGCATTCGAAAGCACATTTCCCTCGTTCGTTTTGCAGCCCCTCTAAGACACTTGAGATAGGAATTTTTATGTTTCACTTCAGGGCTATGTGTGAGGTCTAGCAATTCAAAATGGCAAAAATATTGCGTTTCTTGCCTTCAAGAGCATTGGAGCGACTTCCCAATTATCCCGCAATTTTGTTAATTAATTTAGAGAACAGCCGAAAGAAAAAACAACGTAAATGAGAAATAAATAAAAAAAAACTGAACTGTAAAAGAACATGTGAGCCTGCCGAACTGTGATTCCTAGCTGCCTCATACCATACGCAACATGGCGGACAAATTTTAGAGTTTTCTTCAGGTTTTAGGAGGGGGGGGGTGTCCACTGTAACATAATCATGCTGGAGTTGTTCCGTGTTTCTGAGCAATGTGTGGTGCAACTGTATGAGTTTGTCAGAACCGTGTTGGAAGTATTCGTTTCAGATTTATTGCCGAAACATGAAGGTTTTTCAATGTTCTTCTGAAACAGAATTTGTACACTACGGAAATGCAGCAAAAATATTGAATGCATTTGGGCAAAAGAAACACGAAAACGTCATAACTGTGAACGCGTTATCTCCATTGATAAGGTTTAGGCATCTTTTTTTTTTTTCCTAAATTTATTGTTCTGTTGTTGTTGTTTTGTTGTTGTTTTCTTTCCTAAAGGCTTGGCGTTGTTTTCTTTCCTAAAGGCTTGGCGTTGTTCACGAGACTTCCGTGACATCATTCTTGTTTTAATAGTTTTTGAAGGAGATAGATGTTGCGACTTTAAAAATGTATGAACGCTAATTTATTCATCGCTACCAAGACAGCGCGTCATATTTTTCGTATGTACAGAACACGATTTTGTTTACATTTGATTTCCTTCCAGAACGAATGAATTTTATTAAGTTTGTGCCTTCAAAAAATGCAGAAATGTTGCGTTTCGATCTCCCCTTACTGAACGTTACTACTGATTTGATGTCGCATGTAGTCTTGATTTACTGAAGGAACATTTTTGTTTCCTTCTCTGTCTTGTGCTGTCACTGCCTTTAACTTTTCTTCTGCCAGTTTTGAATTTGTCTTTACCAGCATGGTGTGACCCCCTTCATTTTCCACTGCAGCGTGAACAGGTTGTGATGTTCGTCGGAAAGATAGGAAAAGGCAAAATGTTCTTCTTGCCTTGGTCATTCTAAAGTGCATAGGAGCAGCGTATGCGTTGCTCAGTGACTGTGAGATTTAATTTGATGCTTGAGAAACCATGAAAGAAACATGGGAAGGCGGACTTCCGCTCTCCGAGTGAACCTCGAATATTCGACCATCTCGGACTCTGTGTTATGCGTCATTCACTGAAATAATGGATCTCCTTTACATTTGATGTGGCCTTCCATCCTCCGATACATATCCGATTGGAACATGATATTACTCTTCCTTGTGAGCATGAAATAAATGCGACGTTTCGGATTGGTTGATCGCATAAATTACTGTCATCCGCCCTTATGTTACGACGGCCCCAGAACTGTAATACCTAAATGGAAACTTTGTTCGTTTAAAACTGTCATGCATATTTAACTAGCAGTGAATGAATTAGTAAATTGGTAAAGCTTCGAACCGAGTTAAACGATTTTAACTCTACTTTCGCAGAATTATATTGTTCAGGTATTTCGTTAATATCATTGCAGTGCGCGAAGATGGTGCCTTGATTGTGCTTCTCCATTGCCTCAGATATTATTTGGCGTTGCCAGTTCCCTTTCGATAAAAATACCATGATTGATTATCAGAACGCATTTTCCATCCACTGCAGAACAGTTTAAGGCATGGTTATTTGACCCATCCCCACACCAATCCCGAAAAAGAAAGGATGCTCCCGAAAAGCACTTTTTGTGTTATTTTCTGATGTCTTTGATTTGCTAGCAATTTCGAAATACCAGAAGTTAAAAGTTATAATTTTATTTTACACGAAACTGTTAATGTTTTTACGTTACATGGTGTTTAAGTGAGTGTAAATCATTGGACGAAGCCACTCAACCTGAAATATCGTGCTTTTGTTTTTAGACTGAATTTTTAGATTAATATGTGTCCATATTAGTGAAAATTTTTTACCATAACTGCGCTTCACGGTTTACTCGTCGATGAACAAATGTAAAATTCAGTTTACTGGATATCCTAACCACCGGTGATTTCAGCGGTATCTAAAATGTACACTCAGGGACGATGAAATTTGCGCGCCAAGAAGGAAGCATCGGATTGAACTGAAATTTTATGGACGTAATGAAATACAGATGAATGATACACATGATGGGCAAAACAGAGCTGCAGGATAATTGCAGAAAGAACTGTGGCTTGCTGTCCGGTCATCTTCAACAGCACGTCGCACCGCCTCGTGCAGCGATACATGCTGCAATACGGTCCGACATGGAGGCGAACAGACGCCTGATGTTGTCCTGCGGCAGACTAGCCCACACGTGTTGGACGGTGTGCTCCAAATCCCGGATAGTGCGGCACGGTGGCAGCCGGTGTTTCAACTGGTTCCCCACATGCTCGACAGGGGACATGTCCAAAGAGCAGGAAGACCCTGGAAGTGTCTGGGCCGCCCCGGTGGCGCAGTGGTCTAAGCAATGGCCTCTGATCATTCGTCCGAAAGGGGTCCGGGTTCGAATCCCGGTGAGGCATGGATGTTGTGTTTGTCTTACGACACTGGCTCTCTCCCTTTCCTGGCACCAGTGACCCTAAATTAGGGACGGGCGACTGCTTATAATAGCCCATTGAGTTGCTCACCGTGGTCGTTAAACCTCCAATCAAAAAAAAAAAAAAAAAAAAAAAAGAAGTGTCTGGACATGACGTAGGCAGTCCTGGGCAACCCGAGCCGTGTGCGGGCGGTCATTATTCTACTGGTATAGCGCATCTGGAATCCCGGCTAGCAATGGGAACACATGGGGCCGTAGGAACCACTGGCCCGTCAAGGATCCACGTACCACTACTAGAGCTGATCGGCTATCGTAGGCAATGGCTGCCCAGACCATAATGCCTGCAGTGGGGGAGGTGTGGTGCTCGATAGCGAGGTTGGGATTGTGCCGTTGACCTGGGGATCTCCACAGCCGGACACGATGATCATCTGTCCCCAAAACGAAGCGGCACTCATCGCTAAACACCGCACGTCGCCAGTTTGTGGCGTTCCACGTCACACTGAGCCTGGCAATGTTCTTTTGTTAATGGCAGCACACGTAAGGGGCGCTGGGATCGCAGATTCGCTTCCGCGAGGCGTCGGGAATTGCTTCGTCGGCACACAGGAGCCGCTACCTCTGCCTATATAGTGGACCGGGTCCCCGTGGGATCCGTTCGTGCCCGGCGCACGATCCGTCGATCCTCTCTACCGGTTGTCCTCCTGGTTTGTCCGGAGCCGCTCCGCCGTGTGGCAGTGTCGTCTCGTGTTTACTACTCCCAACACAGTCGGACGGTATGGTCGGAACGATCCACGTGGCGGGCTATACGGCGTGCCGACCACCCTGCGGTTTTCAGCCGGATGATCAGTCCTCTCTCAAAGTCCGTAAGTTGCGCAAATCGACGTCTCTGGCTTCTACCCGGCATTCTTGTCACTCTGTACTTTTGCTTGCATCGGCCGGTTGTTTTCGCTTTCATGGGGCATCGACTATACGCCGGTTTATAAGGCTGCCGGTTCGTGCTAGCAGCGCCACCATAGGGTGTGCGGTCACGCGCAATCGCACCTAACGTGGATGATTTGCACACCAGCATGCACTCTAGTAATTTGCAAAGTTTCGCGGTTGTAGCGTGTTTTCTTCTAGGTGCGCAAGTTTCATTGTCCGTGAGTGTACACGTTCTATCAAGATGAAGAGAGTCAGTGATGTTCTTGAGTATAATTTCCGTGCCATGATACCGTAACGTTCGGTCTGTTTCCATCTAACTCTGCAGCCTGGTTCCATGTGTTCTCCCTCGTGGCGTCTAATATGGAATCAATCGATATGTTAGAGCTGGAACTTGGTCACTCTGACCAGATGATTCTTTTTCTAGTCGTCCAGTGTCCACTCACGTTTCTCCTGTGACCACTACATGCAGAACTGTCGATAACGACCTGTCAACATGAGCGCATAACTGGGTCAATGACATTTTAGGCACATCTGCAAGAGCTTCGCTGCATTGAATACTCGAGGTCGTTACTCTCTGTTTCTTTCTGTTAATATAGAAATCATGATCTTTCTATTGCCCCGGACAGGAGTGGCGTTCCTCTTGACTGTCAACCAGTGGTGTTCTTCCCCTTCCGGCGTTAGGTGGGTGTGTGACATTTCTTCCGACCGGCGAAAAGTGTCTTCCCTTTCTGAGATGTTGTCCCGGCACTTTCCTTGCATCGGCGATCATTCTCAGTCCACACCCCGACATGTTCTTAGCTTTTCCCGCTGCACGAACTTCGTATTGGCGAACTGACACGCCCTGCACGGGCTGTTTTTACATATATATATATATACACACACACAATCAGTAGACAAAACAGAGATAGGGGTGATAGGCAGTTGCCATGGGGTATTCCCCTTGCAGAGTAGAACAGATCCCAACCGAACGCAGGCGGTAAATACGTGGACAGCAAGGCTTCCACACAGTGTATCACAATAGACGATCATCGGGTAAACGTGGTGATCTGAACTACTTTGGTTCAGAAAGCATTGTTGGTAAAAGACAGATGGGTTATTCAATCGCCAAAGTGATAAGAACCCTATAGGGTTCCCGAGGGTAACCGTATGAAGGGTGTACCGCAGATATACCATCGACGGGCGTACTACCGCCCAGAGAGCATGTGGTGGCCGACCACACGCCGTTTATAACTGGCGTCGACGTAGACTGTCCAAGTTCGTACAGACCTACTCTTTGGAAACAACAGTGCATATCACATCCAGGTTAAATGTCAGAGGCCCAAGCAGCGTCAGCGAGCGAAGGCTTCCCTTAGCCGAGAGGTCAATGGCGTGTGTAAGCCGTGCATACGCTGGGCTAAGGGGGCCGGCTCTCTTAGCCCAGGGTATGCACGGCTCACAATGCATACCCTATGGTAAGGGAGCCGACGCCTTATTTGTGAGCCACTGTTGACTGCTCGTCATCGGTCATTACGCCTCGCCTGGTGCCGGGAACATCAAAACTGGACCTCTGCAGAGTGGCGCCGTGTCGTGTGGTCCGATGAATCCCGTTTCAGCTGTACGAGCCGACGGGAAGGTACGGGTGTGGCGTCGACATGATGAGGCCATGGCCCGTCGTGCCGGGTCGGCTCTGTTCAATGCGGTTGTGGCTCTGTGATGGTTTGGGGAGCCTTCTGATGGGACCCATTAGGTCACCTGGAGAGGTCCTTAGCCACTGCGTGCTACCAGCATGGGCTGGCTGATCCCTTACTGGCCTTCGCTCATCCTGCTGCAGATGATCTGTTTCAGGAGGATAATGCGCTGCCCCACCGAGCCGCAACAACCCAGACATGGCTGGGGGAACACTCATCTGAATTTGAATCCATCCAGTGGCTCCCAACGTCACCGGAGTTGTACCCTCGGTAGCTCTCTGGGGTGCAGTGGAGCGGAACATGGGATCCATGGATACTGGACCAACGTCTCGGGCGGAGTTGTGGACAGTAATGCTACAGAGAGAGAGGCATGGCTGGCATTACCACCGGAAACCCTGCGGCATCTCATGGAGTCTATGTCTCGGCGTGTATGGGCTGTTCTTCACGCTAGAGGAGAACCAACGCGCTATTAGGTAGGTATCTCTAACGTTTTGTCCATTGAGTGTATATATTAGGGATATGCAGAAGTTTCCTCCGTCCTCGCTAGCGGACGCTCTAGGGTTCTAACCGGCAGGCGACCCGTACTGTCAGTTCGTACATGAAGCCAAGCATGGCCGTCGATAAAGTTCATTTGCGGCACTGTTTGTTATTCATGTTTAATTTAGGGGAAAGTGCGAGTGAAGAATACGGTTCAATGTGTCAAGCGTATGGCAAAACGGTTATGGGTGAGCAGACGTGTCGATAATGGTTTTCCAGGTTTAAGAAAGGTGATCTAAGCTTGGAAGACAAGCCACGTTCATGTAGATCGCAGAAACTCGCAGACGAGGAGCAGGAAACGCTATTGCAAGAGTACAAGAGGATGCCACACAATCGACTACGCAACTGGCGAAACGTTTGAAAGTGGCTCAATTGACGGTGGAACGTCATCTACAAGTCTTGGGGAAGATCCAGAAGATTGGTAAGTGAGTTCTGCATGCTTTAACGGAGCGTAATATTGCTCAACGATTGGGCATGTGCATGTCGTTGCTGAAGAGGTTTCAAAGGAAGAATTTCTTGTGGAAAGTTGTCACGGGGGATGAAAATGGGGTAGTTGGGACAACCCCGTACGTAAGCGATCCTGCGTCGACTCAGGCCAGCCATCAACATCCACTGCAAAACAGGATATCCACGGGGAAAAGATGCTATTGTGTGTGTGGTGGGATATGCATAGAGTGATGTACTTCAAACTGTTGAAGCCGGGTGAAACAATCACTGCACGACGATATAGCGAACAGTTGATGAAACTGAACGCCGCAATCGAACAAAAACGCTCATGGACAGGTAAAGGACGCCGCCCAGTTATCATGTTACACGATAATGCCAGACCATATGTCGGTGCCACCACGAAATCAACCCTTGAACAGTTACACTGGGAGGTTTTACCGCACCCAGCTTTACTCCCCGGACATTGCACCCTCAGACTTTCATCTGTTTCGCTCTATGCAACATGACTTAGCCCAACAGCGGTTCACCACAGTACCAGTAGTGGAAAATTTCTTCACTGCGTTCTTCAACTCAAAACCCGAGTCCTTCTATCACAGGTGCATTCATCTGTTGCCTGAAAAATGACAAAAGGTTATTGATGCTAACGGCCAATATTTCGTTGAATAAATGTGTACTGGTTTCCTTATTGTCCCTGTCTCTTTTCTCCTTAAAACGGAGGAAACTTTTCTATACCCCTAATATATATATCCCGCGGCTTTCCGTGATGTCACTCCTGCGTGCTGTGGAAAGCGTCCACTCGTGGAAGCAGGAGTGGTCTAAATTATCCAGCCCTTGAGTGTATAACTTGGCACTGGAAAATTGTATTAAGTATGCTTTTAGTGCTCAGGGCTACAGCATTTGTGCAAGTGAATGCTACCGAGCTTTTGCAGTTGGTGTGACAATCTAGGTTCAGTTGGTAACGCAGTCTATTGAGAAATATTACATTTCCTGGCCAAATACGGTAGTGTTTTCTTGAGCAGGCCATCTGTAAGCTGGGAAATCTTGCGATAGGAAATAGGAATTACTTATCCTAACTTTCTATGAAGAGCGTATTCATTTCATCTTATGAAAACATTTCAGACAATGTTGCGAATTAAAAGTTCTAGGCGTTAATCATTTCTTTTAGGTATTACTGCCTGCAAATTGTTCACTTAATAGTTGTAGCTTTCGGAGTCATAAACCTAAATACTTTGGTTGATAGATGTGTTACTTTTGTATCTCATCAGTGCTACAACACACAGAACACATTTTATTATTTGGTTTACATTTGTAACACGCAAAGATTAATTTAGTTTTGTATCGGAATCGGTCACATGGCAATGCTCCATTTATGCATTGAATGGGTAACGCTTTTCAATCTGAGAGCACATCAGAGAATGGTGGTCAACACTGTTGCCATGTTCTGCGTGTTCACCGAACGTGAATGAATAGACAGTCTTATTGTTCTTCTTCGATTCTGTCCCGGCTGTTTATGAGTTTATCTTTCTTTTAATTGTTACTGCCCTCATGTGTCGTCGTTCTGAAATGCTGACTGGTTAGCTAAATTCTGCTGACAGAGTGTGTGTGTAAGAGGTTTACCATGATCCTAACCATGAAAGGCGCCCACCAGTGAAGCGATCCTGAGCAGCTACGCTGTGTCCCGAAGTGGCCGACGCTTCGGAACATTCTAGCCAAAACATCTGTCATTCTGGGTAGTTAGAACCTAAAACTGCGGTATCCCGTCCTATTTCTGCGTTCTGTTGCCCATATGAGATCAAATAACGAATTGTGTCCTACGAAACGTAAGTATCTCATAGTCAGCAAGGGTCAGAGAAATCTGAAACAAAAGTTTTCCTTTTTACCTGGAATCGACATCGTCGATGTAATATTATTGGAATGAATCTTTGATTTTGGGCTTTAACTGGAAGCTGAACTCTCTCCCTCGCAAAAGTTCCTCACTGAAAGTTATACGTATACCGGTTATTTATCAACTTCTGAACTGTCAGGCACCACAATGTCCCTCTACTTATGGATTGATTCCTTTCCGGTTCGGTTTCTTGAATTAACTGAAAACACTGAACCGTCAAGAGATTCAGAGTTTGGCTACGATTTAGTCGACATCAACCGTACAAAAAAGCCTGTCTGTATCAATAACTTGGTACTGAACTTATCTAGTTTACCGAATAGAAAATGTTAATAGGGACAGGAAAGACAGTAGTAAAGCCTTGGAAAGCATTGTGAATACTTTATGTATATTCTTGATGAACATCTAAAGATGTAATTTCCACCGCTGCAACAAACATGTAGGATGCTTCTAATGACGGTGGTTACCATGCGGGCGACCATGACATGCCAATAGCTCATTTGGGTAGCACTGATTGGTTGTATGATATTTCCGTTTGAATAGTTCTGCAATAACTTTTTGCTGACGCAAAACTTGCAAGGTTTGTGGCCTATGAACAAATTTGTGTAGTCAGTAAATATTTAGAGTATTCTATGCAGTAATAGAAATCATGTTTGCTACGCAAAATGTAATGGACATTACAGGGGCGCAACGCTCACAGAGCTTGGGCTCCCTCCGATAGCACTATTTTGAGCCCCTCGTCGTTCATAAAACTGATCAAACTTAACGCCAAGTCGAACAACCGAAAATTTACACGAATATATAGTTTTAAAAATTATCACCATGTATTTATGCCCCTCTCTCTCTCTCTCTCTCTCTCTCTCTCTCTCTCTCTCTCTCTCTCTCTCTCTCTCTCTCTCTCTCCGAGCGTTGGTACTTATTGCTGTGCAAGCAAATGTTTTAGGTAGGCAAAGTGAGAATGATAAAAATAAAAAGAAAGTTGTCAAATCTAGCTCCTATTCTATAAGGATGAAATGAATGCTTCCTCACTCGCAGGATGACAAGGTGATAAGCTCGTGCAGGCTCAGTTAGGGCTGAATACATTGGTTATCGTTTGTGGGGTATTTCAGTTTACATCAGCAGATGAATAGTGGAGCTCGGCATTTTGTTGCTTTACAGTCAACATATGTGCGCTGAGAAGTCAAAAGCTAATGGTTGAACTTGGGAAGTTTAGATTATTTCGCTCAGATGTCCTACACAGTAGTCACACTGAAAGCACATGCAGGACCAGTGTAAGGCTGGTGTGAATTATTTTCGAGCCTTTTTCGAAAAGAAACTATTTCTTCTTGAGTTCCATATTTTTTTTTTCATTTACAGTTCATCCTCCTGAACGATAAAATGGAAAACCTCAAATGAAATTACACCATACTTTCACAAAAAAAATATTTTACATTACACGTCCTGAGTGATTTTTGAGGTACAAGAACATAACAGAGCGAAAAGTAAGGGTGTAAAAATAAAGTTAACGTTATATCGTTTAGTGTTTCTAAAATGACATACAAAATATTTCAAGATCTTAAAAATTTATTTTTCACTTCCAGATATAGTCATACATTTTCTGTTAATGATTATTATTATTATTATTATTATTGTTATTGTAGATGCTTCCACCTATTCCTGGGGGTTTTCTCTTCATTCCGGGACGGGAACGACGTACCAAGTCTAGGAAGTGGTATTTCTTTCTCTCAGTTGTCCAGGAACTTCCTTACTATCCTACAAGTGTTAAGGATACTGCTTACTGTAGTTGCATGTAGGTGTTAGGTTGAAGGTCTAGTGTCTGTATAGAGCTGTGAATGGTCTTAAGTGCAACTTTTGTGGCTTATATTACTATGATAACGGTGGTGACGTTTTCCATATGCCACATTTCATTGACTTCGTATCGTAGGTCGTTATACTTTGACAGCTTCTCTCCGTGCGTCTTCTGCTTGTTGCACGTGTTGGGCACGGCTATATCAGTGAGGTATGTTGACTTCTTCTCCTTGTCGACCGGGACATTATTATTATTATGTGCTATTATTTTATTCTCTGCTTCGATTATAATCGACTTCCTCATGTTACCCACTCTCGAAGCACCCTGGCTGCACCCCTGGGACGTTATTATGTTTAGCAAACTTTCGTTCATTTGCAAGACGTTTCTGCACTTTCAGCGATACATTTACCATTACAATTGTTATGCGACGGGCATTTGTTTTTGTGTCATAAACAATAAAACGTGGTTAAAATCTCGGACGGACTGTTAAAGCTTGAAAAGGTCAAATAGAAAAGTAATGTATTAGGAGACATTTCCACTGCTAAATCGGGCCGCTAATTCTCTGATGAACAAGGTATTTGAAGCCTAGCCTATGGATACTCGAACAGTCCTCATGGAAGTGTGAATGTGTGTGCGTGCTTGGTTCGCCTTTAGAGTAAGAGAAGGAAGACTTCACACTTGTCTCCAAAATTAAAGTCCGAGAGGCATTCCCAGGGATGAAAAATGAAAACACGTAACGGAAGGTAGAGACGTTTGGCGTGTAAAGAGACACAATCATAAGGGAAATAAACATTTTGTTGTAACTGATAGATATGAGCACATTTTACGTATACAGGGACACAGCCATAAATGTCACCTAGGTCAGTTGTAAGAATTTAACCTAAAAGTGTCTTCATAAGTCTTAATAAAGAATGTGATCGCTTCGTACCGACAGACAACTCTTGCAACGACGATACATACTCATCACCATGTCTTTGATAAGCAACAAACAGAACTCATCGCTCTTTTCACGTTTATAAGTGAGTCTGAAGTAATTCGAGGCCGCTGTGGTGCAGTGGAAGCATATCCGGCGCGTAACTAGAAGACCCTGGGTTTGATTCCCGGTGGCGGCCAATGATAATTTTTCCGTGACTCTTGTAAACGTGGAAAGAGCGATGAGTTATGTTTGTTGTTCCTGGTCCACGTCAAATGTCTGTATTAATTATTCATTCGCCTTCTAATTATTTGTTCAGTTGCTGCTTACCATCTTTAGTGAATCCCCAGCATTGTGCGGGGCTCCAAGAAGCAAAATGCCAATTAGCTTGTCAGTTAGTGTATGTGAGTCTGAAGGAATTCGAGGCCGCTGAGGTGCAGTAGAAGCATATCCGGCGCGTAACTGGAAGACCCTGGGGTCGATTCCCGGTGGCGGTTAATGAGAATTTTTCCGTGACTCACTTATAAACGTGGAAAGAGCGATGAGTTCTGTTTGATGTTCCTGGTCCACGTCAAATGTCTGTATTAATCTTTGATAAACTCTGGAGCCAAAACATTCTATTCCTCGGTGAGGGCGGTGCGTAGCTCGGGAAGAGTTCTTGGAGAGGGGTGACTGTGCTGCGTGTCGGCCCACGCATTCTTTATATGGACTGGCTGGCCAGTCCATACGCCGAATATCCTAGCTCTGCAGGAAATCATCGACAAGCTGAGCCCTGTGTAGGCGACCGTTATCTTCTATTAAAAGCGACTCAGGGTACATATCTCCAGAAAAGGTCTGACACAAGAGCTCTAGGATCTCGTCCCTATAACGTTCAGCATTCACTTTGCCTCCTGTGAACACGTAAAGTGGTATGCTGTCGTTGAGCATAAAGCCACCCCTCACGAGCAGGCAATGGAGTCTCGTTCGTGGACGTGTGCAGAAATATTACGTCATTACGAGTTCCCTGTTTCCCCTAGCTGAAATGCAGACGAGAATCCGTTTGTGGACTGAATCTCGGCTTAGCTGTAAAAATAACACTGGCCCACTCGTCTGGGCTGCAGGAACAATGTTTCCAGCAGCAGGTCAAGCCAGCTGTCCTGTTAGATGCGGACGCAAGCCATGGTTCTCCTGGCATAAAGACCAATTGCGTGTTGTGAATGTGAAAGGATGGACACATAAATGGGGGTATCCTGATTGGAATCAGCAAAACGGCGATTGCTTTAAGCACATTTGTAGATCGTTCCTGGGATTGAGGTTTGAAAAAACTAAAAGCAGGAAGCTTTGGTGGTCCTCAAATTCGTAAACTCATTAACGATTCGAATTTCACAAAATTTATGAATGATGTTGAAGCTTCTATTTGGTGCAGTTATGTCTTAGTTGTCAAGAAATTCTTGGGTAACCACAAAACAGACAATTATGGAGACTTGATGCAGCGAAACATTAGTATCCAAATACCTTAAATTTAGACAATTATGGAGACTTCAGGTTAGCGAAACATTAGTATCCAAATACCTTAAATATTTGGATACTAATGTTTCGCTAACCTTAAATATTTGGATACTAATTCGCTAACCTTAAATATTTGGATACTAATGTGAGCATAAAATTACACTTTCTCCATAACCACTTAGACAGATTTCCGGATAATCTTGTTGATTTTAGGAAGGAACAAGGGCAGAGGTTTCAATAGAATATAAAGGTGATGGAGGAAAGGTATCAAGGCAGATGGGCGACACATGATGGCAAACTACTGTTGGAGCCTCCAACGTGATTGTCCTGATGACTCACATAAAAGAAAATCGTTCAAACAGCATTTTCTGTGCGCTTTTGGGATTATCTGAATCAGCTTACTTTGTTTTTATATTATTATACTGAATACAACGCCATGAGGTATTTTATGTGTTTGCTTTTGTATGATTTAGGACAGTTTCCATGTGATCTGTGGGTAGAGTACGTCTGGCCATTAATTTTTTTGCATTTTTTATGTTTTCCACTGGGGGAATCCATTATCTCAAAAATTAGAGCCAGTCTAGAAAAATCTAGGCTTTATTCGGAATCAGCAGCACAAAATTACCTTAAAATCGCTGTAATATATTGGCAATAAAGGTAATGTTGACCAGTGTAATCTCCCTCACAGCAGCTTCTTTTGTGAGTGCTATGTCTGGTGATGCATGTTAAATCCTTCTAAACGGGGTTGATTTTTTTTTTTTTTTTTTGATTGAAGGTTTAACGACCGCCGTGAGCAACTCAAATGCTATAAGCAGTCGCCCGTCCCTGATTTAGGGTCACTGGTTCCAGGGAAGGGAGAGAGCCAGTGCCGTAAGACAAACACAACATCCATGCCTCACCGGGATTCGAACCCGGACCCTGTTCGGACGAATGATCAGAGGCCATCGCTTAGACCACTGCGCCACCGGGGCGGCCTAAACGGGGATGGCTGCATTGAATAAGACCTCCCTCGCAAGGTGCAGTAGCATGTCTTCCTTATTTTACGTCTCTGCCATGCTCTTTTATTCATATCGAAACGAAGGTATACTATAAATATGCATCTCTAACCCAAATTTAGTGTGCCCTATGACATACAAACCCCCATTTTCAGATCAAGATTTAGAAGAGCATACAATATCTGCTCTATAGCTGAAACAACACAGACAAGGAGATTTCAAATGTTATAAGACAACGCATGTCGGCAGGGTATAGCCACATGAGAATGATTAGTATGCTGCAGCAAGTGAAATGCACCATTAATACTGATGGAACTGTGCAAAATATGGAAAAGTCAAGGTTCGTAGGAGCTATTTTGTACGCACCAAGGGGCCCAGAGTTTGCTCCGAAATATTGGTATTAGGTTTCCGAAATCTATTGGCCTACTTTTAGCTAGTAGCAGAATAAAATACAACAGTGGCGACTACACGGGGATCTACGGCATTCCTCTACATTACCAAGATGGAACTGTAAAGCTTTGTATAGGAATGACCAAGCGATCCATCGGGACCAGAATAAAAGAGACTGACATGGGAATAAATGACTGAAGACCTGCTACTGCCCTTTCTTGCTAGGTAGGTCTCATTTAATGCAGTCATCCATGTTTGGAAGGATTCAACATGCCATAGACAGATATACCACCCAATAAGACGCTGCTGTGAGGGACACTCTACAGGTCTTGACGAGACCAGGTGTTTGTAATGAAAACGTATCGCACGAGCTGCATCTGCATGGC
Source organism: Macrothele yani (assembly GCA_039090855.1). Classification (NCBI taxonomy): domain Eukaryota; kingdom Metazoa; phylum Arthropoda; class Arachnida; order Araneae; family Macrothelidae; genus Macrothele; species Macrothele yani. The sequence continues at coordinate 109,062,267 of CM077030.1, read as the reverse complement.
GTGTCTTTAGATAAGCACTATACTTTGTGTAATATTTCATTATGGTGTAAACCGCGCTTCATGACACACGGGGCCAACTGAACGCGATGTCGCGTGCTTTAAGACAAACGAATAGTTTGAAAACGGTAAATATGTAAACGATTTTTTTTTCTGCTTTGTTTATCTGGTAATTAAGTTGATCGCCTTAAAAAATCCGTCGCCGGTGGTATGTAAAAAAGCTTAATGTTACGAAAGCTCGTTGTTATGCAAATTGTTTATGTGCACCAAGAAATTACGGATTGAAACTACCAGTTTATTACAGCATTCATTACATGGTGTACTTGCGCTATCTTCTATAAAATTTTGAATCGGTTGACATGAAGACATTGAAAATTATTGAGATGTAGAAAAAGTTGAAATTAGGAAACTGTTTAGAATACGGTAAAAAATCAAAGACAATGGGAAGCCGTGTGCCGAAATTTCTGCTCCTTGTAGATCCGCAAAGATGTAGTGAAATGAGAAAAGCCGAAACTGACTTAGCAAACAATTTGCCGTCATAAGGGGTGCTTCTTATATGGGGCATTCAAAGTGCCTCCTTTCTGTTTATCTTAACATTAGAAAAAAGATAACGCATGTTACTTTTCATATTTTACATCACGATTACAAACACCAGTAGATTTAATTTCAGAGGTTGCATTTTGTACCGGCTTTTCACAACTTGAGAAATCATATGCACAAATTTTGCTAAAGCTTATTGAAAAATTAGTCTCAGACATAATAAATTGTGGGAAACTGTTGTTCCGTCCTGTTGAAAACACAAGAAACATGACACCGAACTTTCGGTTTTAATGAGCACGTCTTTTGAATCCTTTCTGATGCGATATTAAATTTATCAAAGTTATTCGAAGTCAGTGCAATCGGTTAGAAAAAAATCACAACCGGATTTCTACAATCAATAAAACTTTACGAAAATTAGCAAATGGTGCACAAAAAGTTTCTCATAGCAGAAGTAACGGGGACAAGCAGATTTTCAAATCGAACAGAAGGAATACAGAAAAAAAAACATGATCTAACTCTACGTCTTCTAACCGAAGAATTTTGCATAATGGGAAAATTGAAAAATAGGTGAAAAATATTATTCATCAAAAAAGCAATGCTAAGAAAAAATAACTTTTCACATTCACCCAGCGGAAGCAAAGACAGTGAGAAAAATCTTTACACCCCTTAGTGGGAAATCTGTGCATTATTTAAGGAGGATAATGTCGCACATCTCTAAGGTAGAGAATGGCATACAGTGAAAAAGAAATTGCTCCGTAGGATTTTTAAATGCCGAGATACAGCTGCAAACAGAAAAACACAAACACCACGTACCGACAGAACTGTGAACTACAAAATTCCTCAAATATCGACATTAAAGTGCTCCAAAAGGATAATGGCATCCAGTGTTGAAATAATTTTTTAAATCGCACATTTACAAACAGCGATATTAAAAAAAACAGATTAAGCTTTGGTGGCCCCTGGCGGCGAAAAGGTGCTTTATTTTGGGAAGAAAATATATACCCAAAGAGTTTTCATAGTTAGCAGTACCTAACCGAAAAAGAATTTTTTACATCGGGATTTTAGTCCCGCGGATTTTGCTGTAAACGAAAACCTGAGCTTACGCCCTCTAGGGGCAAATTTTTGCACTAAGAAAAATTTGAAATTTCATGGAAAAAAATTAACAGCAGAAATGCTCCCCAGCAAAGAAAGAATTTTTCAAATCAGACTCGTACAAGCAGAGATATCGACAAAAGTAAGATTTACACTATATTGACAAAAGACACCGGACACCTAGAAGAGAAATACATCATAGCATTTATTAACATACATTATCGGTCCACCTTTGGCCTTAATGGATGTACTGACCCTTCGAGACATACTTTCGACAAGTATAACGAAGTAAATTTCTCCGTCATTTTTATCCGCGCCGGGGTTCGAACCCGGATCCCCTCATTCCGGAATAAGTCACTCTACCAATTGAGCTACGCGGACGTTTTATTCTGATTCCTATCTACCTTTATGTCGTGTGCGTCCTTCTGGCTGGTACGTCACATCTCCTGGTACGTTACATCATCTCCCCCTTATTTTATTATTATTTTTTTTTCGAAGTGCTGGAGAAGGGATTCTCTTATTTTTCCTATCTCGCGGTATGGAAATAACATCACACCAATGCGAGATTTTGAACGGTCGGGTCATCCGGATAGTTCGGGCTCCATTATAACGAAGTAAATTTCTCCGTCATTTTTATCCGCGCCAGGATTCGAACCCGGGTCCCCTCATTCCGGAATAAGTTGCTCAACCAATTGAGCTACGCGGGCGTTTTATTCTGATTCCTATCTGCCTTTATGTCGTGTGCGTCCTTCTGGCAGGTACGTCGCATCTCCTGCTACGTTACACATGGTTTTGGAACACAGCTATAGGTATGCGCTTCAATTCAGTACATAATGCTGCCGCCAACTGTTGTTTAGTAGTAGTATGCCTTGGTTCCACACTTCTTATGCGGCGCTTTAATTCATCCCATAGGTACTCTATGGGATTAAGATCAGGGCTCTGTGCTGGCCACTCTACACACGATACGGAATTATCGTCAAACCGCGCCGTAACAGTCCTTGCTTTATAAAAGCTCGGTGCATTATTCTGCTGGTACCAACAAGGCTCGGTTCTGTAGTATTTCCACAGAGTTCGTAGAGCACAATTTTCCAGAATACAAGGTAGACGTGCTGGTTAACAGGTTTTTCCACGATAACCAATGGGCCGAGACCATACCACGAAAAACACCCCCACACGAATACACTGCCAGCTCCAAACTTGGCCGCAGGAACAGTACTCTGTGGTAAAGAGCGTTACCCCGGCTGCCGCCATACCCACACACGGCCATCAGACTGATGGATCGTGTATCTGGATTCATCAGTCCATAGGAACCGGTTTCCATTGATCTACGGTCCACGATAAATGTTCTTTACACCATGCTAAGCAACGAGTAGCATTCCGAGTGGAGATGAAAGCTTTAGTCGCACGACCACAGTAACCCATGGAATGACGTTCTCTGCGAATGGTACGTGTACATGCCGAGGTTCCAGCATTTTTACTCACCTGTACACTGAGGTCTTGTGCAGTACTCCGTCGATTAGCTGTAACTACTCTTAACAACGCAGCGGATGCATTCATTCCCTTTTGAAGGGGTATCTGGTGACTTTAGTCAATATAGTATGTATCTACGCAACCCTGGCCAAAAAACTATGCATTATTTTAAGAATAAATTATTCTGAAAGTATTTTTCGAGACGAGCGGTGTACGTCCGCGAAAGAATTTTGTCAATCGACTTTTCGAAAGTTCAGATTTTGCTGCAAATACATCACAAGCAGAAATAAATGCTTACGCCTCCTCGTGCCCAAACCTTTTTTTATCAAAAATTAGAAATTATATTAACAAACAATTCCCATCAGGAGCTATTTCCGATGCAGGAAGAATTTTAAAAATCAGTGTTTTAGCACAGATCTCGGGGAAAACTCAATTTACTTTTACGTCCCCTTGCGGAAGATCTGTGCATTACTTGAAAAAGAAACTGTGCCTGAAATAGTCTTCATTATAAACGGCATCGAAAGAAAAAATATGTTTTTCATTCGGATATTTAGAAGCAAATGTATGCAATAAAATGTATTTTGAATTCGACATCATCTGCATATACGCCCCCTAGCGGTGAAGTTGTGCATCGGTGGAAAACCGGAATGCAAGGATAATTTAATCATTGTCACATTTCGAGCTACCCAATGCAAAAAGAATTTTTCAAATCGGACTAATAGTTTTCGACATATGGTGTCTGTCCACAGGTGGACAGACAACCCGGTAACATAAGCATAAGCACGATCTTTTTTACAAAAGACTTGCTAAATGGTAGGAAGTAACGCTGGTCGTTTTGTTTGATATACAGCGTTACAATGAAAGTTCGTGATTAGGCAAATATCTCACGGCAGTTAGCGATTTACTTCTTGTGCAGTTGTACAGGAAACCCCCTATGGCGCACACAATAGCACCACGAAGGGTCCACTCGCCCCATTGGGTGGGTTGAGGGGATATCGTGCCCCCTTTTCCAGATAGGGCAAAAAAGTCTATTACAAACTTGTTCAGCGAGGCAAAAATAGTACATAAAATGTTTTTATCCCATAACAAAAGATGGAAGGGGACTCTCCAAATGCGAAAAAAGCAGAAAGCTACCCGAGTCGCTGTGTCCGAAGCATATGTGCATGGATTTCAAATGTGCTTTCTCCTCCGTTGTCAGAATGCAAAAATGACATGCGTGGTCGATATTCCAACACTTCGTGAATCATTGTCGGGAAATCGAAAGCTTTGCCATGTACGCAAATCAATTAAATGTGCATACAGTGTCCCTATTGGATGAGTGTTTCGCCACTTTATGCTATTTTTCCTTGTCTCGGTGTACTTTTTACTGTATTCGACATCAAAATTTGACATTGAATATGTCTAGGAACTGCATTTTATTTCAGAACAAGAACTGTGGAGAAGGTTTGCAGGAAAACTTTTCCTTTGTGCTTTCATTTACTTAGAACTTACCAGTTTAGATAAGTTCTAAGTAATAAGTTCTTGTCTAAATACTCTGTCGTTGGTTCTGGATGTTGTGATTTCCTTGGGGCCACATTCCCGGTCCTCTTCAATTTTTTGTTATGTACTATTTTTGCCTTGCTGAACAAGTTTGTAATTGACTTTTTTTGCCCTATCTGCAAAGGGGAGCGCGATAGCCCCCTTAACCCCCGCAAAAAGGGGGCTAGAGGATCCATCGTTATTGTGTGCGCCATAGGGGGTTTCTTATGCAACTGCGCAAGAAGAAATCGCTAACTGCCATAGTTCGTGAGATATTGGCCTGACCAAGGACTTTCCTCTTAACCCTGTATAGCATGTTGCGTATACCTCTAACTTAGCCCTGCTTTTCAGTTTTTGTGTTCTTATATAACTTTAGTTTCTCCTTGTACATTTCCTCATTTAACGGCACATTACTTCCCTCAACGAGATTTCCAATGCTGGCATCCTGACAGTGGGTCAAAGTTGAATCAAAGATAAATGAAATAATGTGTAGAGTACTTAAAAAGTGGTGTGCTGAGTACCATATCCTATGGGTTAGGTGAAGAGACAAGCGAGATAACAGTGAATTATAAGATGATACACTATTGTTTGTGAAAATTGCAACACCATGAAGGACTGCTGATATTAGCTTGAAACTTACAGGATATGTATAACTGGTTGAACATGCATATGATTAAAGTGTCAGGGAAAATGAGCATGCGGTTTCGGACCAGCGCCCTCTGAACTGGCCTATCTTGAATAGATGATTGCAACATCTCGTATGAGATGGCTTAAACGAGATGTTGCAATCAGTCAAGAGCCGACATTGAATCGTTGTGTCTCCCTATGCCCGTCGCCGAAGAAAATTGCATCGTGAACACCTGATGGACTTTGTGCGAGGAAGGATTGTTGGGATGAGAGAAGATGGATTTTTCCGACAGCGAAATTGCCACTCGTACGCTACGAAACGCCAGTACAGCGATGCGAGTGTGAAGTCACTGGACACATGAGGCTCGGACGCGACGAAACGCCAGTACAGCGATGCGAATGTGACGTCACTGAACACATGAGGTTTGGACGCGACGAAACGCCAGTACAGCGATGCGAATGTGACGTCACTGCACACATGAGGTTCGTACGCGACGAAACGCCAGTACAGCGATGCGAATGTGACGTCACTGGACACATGAGGTTCGTACGCGACGAAACGCCAGTACAGCGATGTGAATGTGACGTCACTGGACACATGAGACTCGGACGCGACGAAACGCCAGTACAGCGATGCGAATGTGACGTCACTGGACACATGAGGCTCGGACGCGACGAAACGCCAGTACAACGATGCGAATGTGACGTCAATGGACACATGAGGCTCGGACGCGACGAAACGCCAGTACAGCGATGCGAATGTGACGTCAGTGGACAGATAAGGCTCGGAATGTGACGTCAGTGGACAGAAATTCGGGAAATGGACCGCAAAATCGCACGACTGCGCAGGATGACAGACACCTCTACCGCATGGCCGTGACCGACCGCACAGCGATATCCATAGTGTTAGCGGAAATATGGATCAGCGCCACAGATCAGGCTTTGTTCTCCAACACAGTTCGGCGTCGTCTGCTTAACAGAGGACAGGTCGCTAGCAGCCCATTGCTGCGCGTTTCTTTGACTCAACCACAGACGCCTCAGGATGCAATGAGGTTTCGAACACAGACATTGGCGCGCTGATTAGCAACAAGTCGTGTTTGCTGACGAGTCACGATTCAACCTCATGCACCATGATGGTTGCATACGTGTTCGAAGAAGACATTGTGGTGAACGTGCATTTTGCTGCGTCATACCAGCCCAACGCGAAGCGTCATGGTTTGAAGCTCCATTCGGTTCACTTCGCGATCTCGCCTGATACGAATTGAGGGAACCCTCAACAGCCAGCCATAGATCAGGAATATTATAGAGGCAAAGACCCTTCCTTCAGAGTTGTCCGAGCGCTAATATTCCAGCAGTACAATAGTCGGCCACATGTAACTCGGAATGTCCAAGACCTCTTCCATGCACTACAGATACCGCTTCTTCCCTGGCTTGCACATTCGCAGGATATGTTCCTGATAGCACATGGCTGAAGCATGATAGCTAAGCGGCTGACTCGTCAAGCGCATCCGTCAGTCAGCGCAAGTGAACTCTGGTCTCGCGTAGCAGCAGTCTGGCAGACTATTTATTTCCCCAGGACGATATCGAAAACCTCTTCCGTTCAGTGCGACGCAGTGTAAAGGCTGTTATTTTTGTTCGAGGTGGCATCACACGATACTGAGTTTTGAAGCGAAAAAATCTTCTACAGCTCTACAAATGTAATGAGTTATCTCCTGGAATCTGTGATTTCATTTGAATAGCGGGATTCTTTCTTGGTGTTGCAATTTTCACAAACAGGGGTGTACAATTAGTTTTCTATGTAGGTTACTTTTGTTATACAGCGAGTAGAAGCTGTGAATGTTATGTGTTGCTGAATTTGACAATTTGAAGTTGGTGGTACTGGATTTTTGTAAGCAGTTTCTTATTACGAAGTGCAGTATACTGTATGTCAAGTAGAGATGGATGGAAAATCACGTAACTGTTACTTTGTCACCGTTACTGAAAAATCACTGTCACCGTTACGACCAGTGACAAAAAGTAACAATTCCAAAGTCACTGATAAGAATGTCACTGTTAGCCGTGTCGGGGCAATCGGGGGCGGATTGAGTCGAGGGAACAAGGCCTGGAATTTTCGTTTTATAGTCCACTACAGAAACATACGTACCCACAGGGAAACGTCTCATAAATTTCCTCATGAAAAATATTTCGTTAAATCCTGAATGGGAACTGTTGAAATATTCATTGTGAATATTTCGTTAAATCCTGAATGGGAACTGTTGAAATATTCTTTCACCCTTGAAATATTCATTTTAAGGTTGAAATAATTTTAAAACTCCACTCGTGATTGAATGTATCATATCATGTCATGCTCAAAACGGTGTGTTGTACCAGACAGTTATTATTATTTGGTCATTGATCGTCTACTACGCAACGGTATTCGTAGCACCTTCTTCAATAGACGCCTTTTTTGAAGTCTATCCATTATTTTGACTCGTGGACTACCATTTTGATTCATGAACCAGTACCGGTAAATTATTGTTTCTTTTAAGATAAATGTGGGTGGGACGCGGATTTCGGAACATTGCTGTCGAAGAATCGCTTTGTGTTCTATGTCTGTACGTGGATAAAGGTGTGAGGATGATCGACCATCTAAATTATTACAAATGCCTCCTTCAAGATTGCAAAACTCCAACGTCCTACGCTTAACCGCAGTTAGCTTAATTAATTTATAACAGTGTGCAGCGTGCGGCGGCAGATTTTTAACTGAAGCAGATAGAATTTTGCGTTTTCATTTTAGAGCAAACGCTCAATATATACATAAATAGAATGAAACGCCAATTTTTTCTAACACAATTACGTTTTAAACAGATAATACAAAGCTGAAATGAAATTACAGATTCTTCACAAATGTCCAGTGGGCCAATCCGCCCTTGGGAGCATTGTTTGGTGTCCATGTCGTTTCTGTTGAAACATCACAGAGGTCGCTAGTGATATCAACTTTCATCAGAACAAACCGGTTATTCGAGCTTGTTTCTTCACCAGGAGTATTTCGGAGTAGAGATGGGCAAACCGATTCTTTCGATTCGACTCAATAAAAAGATTCCTTCGTTTCGGTCGGTGATTCTTCCGGTTTAGAGAACGATTTGTGTTTCAGAATCGATTCTGAATCTGATCCTTTCGTTCGTTTCGGTCAGTGATTCTTCCGGTTTAGAGAACTATTTGTATCTAGCCAAATGATTCTGAGTCGGATCCTTTCCTTCGTTGACAGTTTCCCGTTTAGAGGACGATTTTTAAATTTAAATTTGTTTTTAATTGCTATGGAAATTTTATTCCTTGGTTTTCTCGTAATTTCGTTTCGAAACGTTTGCGTAATGTATTACATTTGTACTCTTCTGAATAAGATTTTCTGACTAGAACATGAACCTTGTTGGGAAATTTTGATGTCTGGTAAGAAGTAATTCAGACTGATTCATTGAGGGAATCGGCTCTTTTGCGGAATCAGTTCTTTCCAGGAAAGATTCGTTCGCCAACTAATCAGTTTGCTCATTCGTTCTTTTCGAACGACACATCTCCATTTGGGCGTGGAGGTGAACGATAATAAAGTGTTTAATGCTGATCAGCATTCAACATATTATGACTAATAGAATGTCCGACGCCACGCGTAGAAGAACCAGTGAGATATGAAATTATTTCACGATCGTTGATGAAAATTTTGCTTCGTGCAATATTTGTAAGCAAAAGTTTTCTTACAAAAGTTCGACTCGCCGTCCCATTACAGCTCTGTCATCCCTGTCGTAAACGGTGATTTTGTCACTGTTTAAAGTCACCGTTACCTCCGTGGAACTGTCACCATTGTCATTTTGACTGGAAAACCACTGTTAAGCCCACCTCTAATGTCAAGCTGTTCATTTTGACGTGCCCTTCTCATCCAATAAAAGTGGATGTTGAACTTTTACGGCCTGTTTTGTGCTGAATTCTACAACTTGTCCGTTTACTAGTTAATGATATCCACATGTTTTAATTAAGATTGAAATGTTGCAGGTGCGATATCTTCAAGCAACCATACGACATAAAACATAAGGTTCAGCAAATCAAGTTTAAGTCAACAAATTACATTCAGTTAAACCTTAAAAGTTTACAGACATAAACCTTATTATTATATAAGAATTATAATTTTTCAAAGGCTCAAGAAAAATAGCATTTAACTAAAATATGTATTTGTATTACTAGAGAAAACAATTCACAAGAGAATTTCCTGCTTGACCTAGCCCATATTCGGGTTAAATATGTTTGGCTTTGTGGTTGTGTATTGTTCTCCCTCCGTGTTTCAGTTTCCTCTAGTGTCCTCCAGTTCTATTGATAACGTGTATGCCCGGTTTTTTATTTTATTTTTTTTCCACATTGTTTTCTAATTCTATTCTATTAGCTAATAGAAGAGACGAATGTACATTCTTAACAAAAGATTTGTGCTCTACAATGTGAATTTTCAACTGTCTGTAATCATATCTGCATTATAGTTTCTGAAGAAATAGCTATCTAATAAATTACTGGAGTGACATACTTTTAGCATTTACATTCTTGCACCTGAAATTGTTGCTTGACATTTACCTTAACATTTGTGATATTCAATAATGCCTGTTGTAAAAGGTGACGTGCGCTCCTAATAAGTTCTTTTGTGAGTTTCTTTCTTAACTCTTTCTCTCTGTTTTCTCTCATTCCTGCAAAATAATTCAAGCCCAGAAATACAATGTGTTGTAGTGGCACGTTTTCATCGACCAGTCCGAACGCAGCTAAGATTAACCGCAAGTATCATTTATTTCAATTGAATTTTAAGTGGATATCCATTAAGGGAGAGTCTGAGGAGCTACCGAATAGCTGCTTTAACCAAATATCTCTACCGTTCCTTTGCGTAGTGTGTGCTGCGTGTTGTGCCGTTGATGTGTGGGTGTGTGTAACGATATCCATTGTTCGGCGCTGTCGCAATGTCAGGAGCCATTTCCAGTGGTAGCTAATTTGTGTTTCAGTGGCAGGCCATTTTTCCAGAGGGGTGGAGGAACATGCATTGCTTGACTCTTCCAGGTAATTATTTTTCTGTGTTGTCATTGCTTCAGAAACAGAATGTGACTGATCATTGTTTTCCCTCCTCTTTGGGTTTCCATGAATAATTGAAAACTGCGGATTCAAGCCTAATAAGTAAAGCTAGCAATTATAATCTGTGTGCGTGCGTGTGCGTCTTAGATGAGAAGTCGTATACGTGGTCCTTTTCAATCTGGCAGCCACTTACTGCGTGGTATATCTCCCACGTGCGCATGTGCACACCTGCATATAGCTCTCGTCGACTGGTCTTTTCGCTTTAAATGAATCTTCAGATTGTTTAATATTTTTGTGATCTGAAAATAATTGTTGGTCTCCATTAGCGTTCTTGTAGAAATGACATTGCACATAGTCTTTTTAGCATCCAGAAGTAGCAGTTTCCTTTTGGTGAATCTTGCAAAACTCGCGATCAGGAACCACTATTTAGTGTTCTAAATAAGGCTTCAGACCCTGAAGGAAAGAGAAAAATCATTTTGTGCCATAGCTTCGAACGAACTACCCCCATCTACATTATCTGTAAAAAAAGATGTGAACATTAGTGGAGAATTTTTAAATGCTAATCAATTTAAAATGTAGAATGCTCAGAACAAAGTATAGCTGCATGCAGCCGCTTTTTTTTTTTTTTTTTTTTTTGTAATTCTGCCGATATTGTTTCGATAAAAAGAGAAAAATTAGGCGAAATACCCTCATGATACAGGAAGGTAATAAAAGGGGGAAATACAATCGTACGTACGAGGTAGTTATGATCAAGTTACTGCGACGTGTCACCCGGTTTTAACATTTTTTGTTGTGTTACATCCGTGTCCAACTAATAAATTTCTCTTTATATGGAAGCTTTCATGAACCCATATCTTTTTTGAGCAGTTACTGCGTATACATTCAAACCGGAGGTAGACAAACATCGCACGATGACGTGCTGTATCAGAGTCTATGCATCTTTCAAGTTTAGACTGAGATGACAGTTTATTAGTTGCACTTGCCCCCGTCACATAAGTGGCTCACTCCAACACGTAAGAAGGCAGGTAGGCGCATTGTGCGGTATACACCGAAGTTGTATACCTAAGATCCAAAACATCATGACCAGCGCGTCTGGATGCAAATCGAAGAAATTACAAGTAAACCACAGCGCGTGTGGAGGTATAAATAACACCTCATACTGCGCTCTGTTAATCAGCGTTACTCTAGTTCTACAGATGGGAAAGACAGCGGACTTAAGCGAGTTTGACAAAGGCCAAATTGTAATAGCCAGACGACTGGGTCAGAGCATTTTCGAGACGACAAGTCGGTACTCTTGGACAGCCGTGTTTAGTATATTCAAAAAATGGTCCGAGGAGGGAAAACCACGAACTTCCGGCAAGATGTGGGACAGTCCCGGCTCATCGGTGCTAGAGGCGAACGAAGGCTATCCAGTAAGGTACGAGCCAGCAGAAGTGATACCGTGATTCAACTTGCCGGTAATTTGAATGCTGGTGACGATAGTAATGTGTCACAACACACGCTACATCGAACTCTGCTGAAAATGGGGCTTCGTAGACGCAGGTCGCTCCGAGTGCCCGCGCTAACGTAGGCTCGCCGTCAAAAGCGCCAACACTGGACCTTGAATGATTGGAAGATGATCGTTTGGTCCGATGAATCTCGTTCCCTGTTGCGCCATGCGGGCGTGTGCGTCGTTTACCTGGGGAAGTGTTGGCACCGTGGGACGAAAACAAATCGGTGGAGTAAGTGTAATGCTTTGGGTAATGTTCTAATGGGAAACCCTGAGTCCAGGTCATTCATGTGCACCTAACTATGACATATGTCACCTACCTGAACATCATTGCAGACCAGATACATCTTTTCGTGGCAACGGTATTCCCCTCCAGTAGTGCATTCTTTCCGCAGAATAATGCGCCATGCACACTGTTCGGATTATTCCAGAATGGTTCGCGGAATATGAGGAAGACCTTCATGCATTTTCCTGGCCTTCAAATTTCCCAGACATCAGTCCAATCTAACATCTGTAGTTTTTGTTGGAACAGCAAATCCGATCTGCGGCCACTCAACGACGTAACTTACAAGAGTTAAATGATTTGCTGGTAACGTGTTGCACTAGATACCACGAGACACCTTTAGAAATATTGTAGTGTCAATGCCTCTCCGGGTAAGAGCTGTTTTGGCTGCATGTGGAAAACCAACGTTATATTAGGCCTGTGGTCATAATGTTTTGGCTTTTCGATGTATATCAGTCTGACCAGCTCGTCGAGTATCAGTTATCCTTCGATTGCAGGTCGAAATGGTCAAAACTAGCGATCTTAGCGACTTTGAACGTGTCATGATAGTGTGCACCAGGATTGACCGCTCGAGCACCTTCAAAACGGGCGTTCCTCTGGACTTTTCACACACAACCGCAGCAAGGGTTTACCGTGAATAGTGCGACGCGCAAGAAACTTCCAGCAATTTGCGATCCTGTTGACGAAAACAGGCGGGGCAGATTAATCATAGGAAACTAGTGACGTGCTCGTCGCCTGTTGTAGCTCATTCGCGACATGGTATGATACTTGGTGCGTTCGAAGATGGCCCTCGGCACAATAATGTATGAATCTGCTTTGATTTCCCAGCATTTGGCCCATCTGTGCATTTGCACGATTCTCGCCAGTCTCCTTTGACACTTCTGACCTACCGGCTGTGTCCGTTCACATGATCGCCGATTGCTAGAAGTTTTTTGCGTGTCGCACCTTTCCCGGTAAACCTCTTGCTATAGTTATGCACGAAAAGTCCAGAAAGAGAACTAGCATTTGGGAGACATGCGAGCCGCCACGCCCAGCGCAACTATCATGACACGTTCATGATCGCTCAGGGCACTCGTTTCGCTTATTCCAACTCTCACTCGAACGTGAGCTGATACTCGAGGAGCTAGTCTGCCTGATTTTTACCTCACACCACGCCCGCGTGCCGTCTTACCTGTTGGAATGAGCCATTCATGTGACGAAGGCTATTGTATCTAATAAACTGACACCCCAGTGTATCAGGTAACCACAAAAGTATTAGCCATTTTTTGAGGGAGCAAAAGAAACGCCTTGTAATGGTTGAATTTACGGAGAGATAGCGTTCCACCCACGGTATATCGTCAGCTGAAATCCCAAGATGCTCTGCGCATATGATTCAGATGAGTAAGCAGTTTGGTAGTGGAAAGACGTGCGATCACAATGGCGGTATCAATGAAGATTACTCTTGGGTGTTTGTTAGACGAATTTTAACTCGGCTCATCTGCTGCAGAAACAATTCGTCGCATTTGCTTAGCATTCGGGACAGATGCTGTGAAAGAACGCACGACTCGGAATTAGTTTCAAAAGTTCAGAGACGGAGATGAATCGCTTCAAAAAGAGGCCCGGAGTGGTCGTCTTGTCAGACTTGACACAGAAGCCCTGAAACTTGCTATTGAGCAGGACAGTAGGCAAGCATCCCAGGAACTAGCTCAGTCATTTGGTGTTAATGATGAAACCGTCCGAAATGATCTGCATGCATTAGGAAAGGCGTACAAATTGTCTAAGTGGGTCCCCCACAAACTGTCTGCAGTGAACTAACAGCGACGTGTCTCAGATTGTCTTGCATTGCTGTCTTGTTATGACAAGGAACCATTTTTGGAAAGGGTACTAACATGTGATGAGAAATGGGTCCAGTACACCACCCAAAAACGTTCCAGACATTGGTCGTAAACCAGTGACTCAATTCCTCACACATCGAACCCAGCAGTGCATCTACGTAACGTTATGCTATATATATGGTGGACAGCACGTGGTGTTTTTCATTATGACATTGTTCGTACGCGTCCTGGAAATGTCCTAAAATTCTGTTACATGTTCTGGAATTTTTTATCCATTCCTGCCGTTTTGTCCCTGCGCGATGAGGATTTTTCTACTGACATAACTTATATCTGACAAATTGCCCTCCCTAGCCCCTGCAAAATGCGGAGGGTGGGGGGCTGTTGTTTTTTTTTTGTCTGTTAGAAGGACTGAAGCTGCGTTATTAGCATCTTTTTCGTCGTGCTTATGTTATCACTTTGTCCGGCCGGGGAGACCTTATCTCTGCAATTATTAGTTCGATTTGTAAAATTATTTTTGTATTGGAATCTTGAAATGTGAGAATGATGACCCATTATTTCCGGGGTTTATTTTTTTGTTTTTTCGATGCACAACTTCGCCGCTAGAGGGCGCAAAGGGAGATCGTATCGAATTTAAAATGCATTTTATTTCATATATTTGCTTCTAAAAATCCAATTGAAAAAATTATTTTTCCTTTCGATGACATTTATATCGAAGACTATTTTAGTTACAGTCACTTTTTCAAATAATGCATAAATTTTCCGCCAGGGGACGAAAGGTAAACCGCGATTTTCCCAATATCTCCTCTTCTAAAAGTCCGATTTTGAAAATCCTTCCTGCGTCGGATATAGCTCTTGAAGGAAATGTTTTCCATACAAATTCTCGTTTTTGGTAAATAATGGTTTGCCCACCAGGGGCATAAGTGTTTATTTTTGCTTCTGATTGTTTTCGCAACAAAATCTGAGCTGGAAACTCGATTGAAAAAATTCTTCCGTGAACCGACCGCTCACTTCAGAAAACGTTTTGAGAATACCTCCTGCTCAAAATAATGCATAATTTTTCCACCAGTGGGCATACACGTATGTCTTATTTTTGTCCATATCTCTGTTTCTAAGAGTCCAATTTGAAAAATTATTTCTTTGTTGGGGAACATTTTCGGTGCGAAATGTTTCTCGTATAATTTCAAATTTCTTAAC
Organism: Macrothele yani; assembly: GCA_039090855.1. Lineage (NCBI taxonomy): Eukaryota > Metazoa > Arthropoda > Arachnida > Araneae > Macrothelidae > Macrothele > Macrothele yani. The sequence continues at coordinate 109,047,173 of CM077030.1, read as the reverse complement.
GCACAAGTGTGCCGCTAGAGGGCGTTAGTTCACATTTCCGTTTACAGCAATATCTGCAGGACTTAAAAACCTGATTGAAAAATGTTCTCTTTCGGTCAGATAATACTAACTATGAACACTCCTTACGTGTATTTTCTTCCCAAAATAATGCACAATTTCGCCGCTATGGGGCGCAAATATTTAATCTATTTTTCTCAATATCTGTGCTTTTAAATATCCGATTTAAAAAATCATTTTAACACCAGATACCACCCTATGGAACACTTCAGGTTTGTATTTGAGGATGTTTGTGGTTCACAATTCTGCCACTAGGTGGTGTTTGTGTACTTCCGTTTGCAGCCTATCTCTGCCTCCAAAAACTCTATTGAGAAATTTCTTTTTTTACTGTATGCCATTTACTATAATAAAGATGGAGAGTGAATAAGATTTTTGCTACAAATAAGATCCTCTTCAAATAATGTACAACTTTCCCGCTAGAGCGTGTAATGGTCAAAACGTTTTTCTTGCTATCTCTGCTTCTGGGAGACGTATTTGAAAAGTTATTTTTCCTTAGCATAGCTTTTTCTATGAAGAACACTTTTCGCCTATTTTCAACTTTTTCATTATGCAAAATTCTTCCGCTAAAAGGCATAGGGTTAAATGTTCCCTTCTATATCTTTTCTTTTAACTATTCGATTTGAAAATCTTTTTGTCTCTAATACCTTCCTTCTGCAATGGGAAACGTTTTTTGCACCACTTGTTAATTTTCGTGACATACTTTTTAGCCACTGGTGGAAGTAAATAGCTGATTTTTTTCTTTTTTGTGGGTTATTTTGACCTTTACCGAAATTTTCTAATGAATGCTTTATATAAAAGTTTGCCATAAAATCAGATTGCTTTCTAATATGAGAAACTTAAATCTAGTTGTTTCTTAGTATTTTCTGAGCTGAGTAATCACTTTGCATCTTCTATGATTAGTTTTCTAATAATGCCCAGTTAAATTGCCTTGATCACTAATGAATGCAGTATTGTATACAGCCCTTGGACTTAAGGTTTTCCCGTCATTTTTTTTCATTTCACGTTGGAATTTTTTTTACATACTTTGTTGCTGGCGAGTACAAATTTAAAACATAGCTACAGCATCAATATTATGTTGAAAATTCCTTCCCTAAACAAAATGTAACACAAATACTTGCTCCCATGATTATGTGTGTTTATAAAATACCAATCTCTTTGGTCCTTTGAAAAAGTTCCAAATATTTCGCCTTTCCTTACCCTTAAATTTCCAATGTAAGCATTATTTCAAAATAATTAAATATAAATAGTATTTTATGTATTGATTGTGTGGCATATGAAAGCATTTCAAGAGTAATGCCACATAACTATGTATTTTTGAGTTTTATGGGTGTTTTTTAATTCCGTAATTTGCTTGAATAATTGAACTAGAGCCAAAGTAGAGAAAGTAAATTTTTCTCAAAATCAGTGTAGTATACTTTATATAAAAGTTTAGTAGATATTAAACCTGGTCACATTTTAAGTGACAAATGATCATATGTAGAGGATTTTGGGAAGGGAGTGTCTGACCCCAGGTCTTTAACAACCCTTAGAAATAGGAAGCTAGGAAATTTGGGCTAGAGTGCCCGATAGGAAAGTGACACGGAAGCGCGAAGTTGAAAGGGGGAGGAAGACGCCTTTATTTATTAACGGAGGGCCAGTACCCGGGGTCCGACGGCTTAACGTGCCCAACCGACGCACGGCGGATATTTAGTGGATCGAGCCTTCGTACCTGCCTGGGATTGAAAACCGAGGTCCTTTTCGCAGCAGTCACGAACACCCGCGTCCCCCATTTCTTTTTTTTTTTTTTTAGCTGAGTGTTTTGGCATTTCAGTATTTATCTGTAATTCTAAGTTTCTGATTAGCTGCAGCGGACATCATTTTTAACATTCTGTTTTCTGCATTAAGTTTGCCCAAGCATGTATAGGAAGTTGTTTGTTGTAGGTTACAGGTTGAACAGACCCATGGTTTCACTATATTTTAAGTAAGAGCATCTGGATCGTATGTCCCGGAAAAAATTCAAAATTACTGGAAAAATCCTGGAAGTTTGTGATTGAAAAAGCGTACGAACCATTTTTATGAACTCTTGCGACGTGGCCAAATGATCACCGCTGCAGTGTACTGTGAACAACGGAAACTTCTGCGTGAGGACCTGAAAAAGAAGGAAGTGGCACTGGTCAACAGAAAGGGGTTCTGCTCCTTCAACAACGCTCGTGCCCACTCCGCTTCATTGACCAGAAACACTATCGAAGAACTCGGGTGGGAGCTTTTATGTCATCCAACTTACCAGATATCTCTCCTTCAGACTATCACTTGTTTCTTTCATTCGATAATCATTTGCGTGGACACGACTTCTCCAACTTTGATGAGTTGCACGCTTCCTTCCAAAACTTTTTCTCTTCCCATGACCCGGCCTTTTTGTCGTAGAGGTATATATAAGTTGTTAATATGTTGGCAGAACGTTATTGATGACCATGGTCATTATTTTGACGAATAAATTGCTTTTCTACTACGTATGTGTTATGCTTTGTCTGAGCCTCCGCAACCAGCAAATACTTTTGTGATTACCTGATATTTGCGTGTGGGGCAGCTTGTATTCAGTGTGTAGTCTAATGGAAAGTGTCCGTACCAAGGAACCTGCACGTTCTACCCATGGGATAGCAGTTGCTTAGAAGATTGCCGAAATTAGAAAATAAATTATTCATGTGCTGCCACTTAGGTGAATTCTGCGATGTATGTTAGGTTGTGTGTGTGAGAGTTTCCTATTGGTCATGGACTGAAGTGCCCATCGACATCTGAATTATGAAAACTTCCACCGCATACCCAATCACGAAATATCGCTAACTTGTATGACGTAGGTGAGAGAATATTTCTAGATTTATTGGTTGTACGAAAAAAATATTTTTAAAAAAGGGTAATGTTCTACGTAGATAACATATTAGGCAAGCTCGTCTGAAAGTTCTGCACATTTGACTTCTCTAATTATCGAGCATCTTTCTAGAAGAGCTATGTCACACCATAAAATAATTTATGAACGACAAAGGAGTGAAACGAATATGCTGAAACGCTTAATTCACGTACTCCATACGAAGTACAATGTTTTCCATGTAAATATTTCAATATTTAACCTTGAGTTTATGAGTACACAAAGCTGTACTTTCTCAGATTCGTTTTATATGACTACGGGGGCAGTCCCTGAAATGCTGTAGAATTATAGTGTTCCTTTGTCATAAAGGAACGTGCTTACTGCGACTGTGGACTTCGGTATGAGTTAATAGCTTTTTCGTATCACTTCATCCACCTAAACATAAAGAAACCATGTTTTAATTATCCCGCAATACTTCACTGTCACATTTGCAACGCATCGTGTGTGTCCGTGTGCGCGCGTTTTCACTGTACTGCATGCACCTTACTGCCACCTAACTAGAAAGAACGAGGAAATATTGGTCATGCTAGTCGCAAAAGATGGTGTAAAAAATCCAAAAAGGATTGTTTACACTATCTTTTGTTATTCTAAAAATTGCTCCAATATAGTTACGCATTCTAGCAAAAAACCTTGCCCTGGGGCAAGCTAGGACTTTAGCGTGCTCATTGTGTCCAAAAATCGTCCTTTTTAGTACAGCTCATATAGAGAAATAAAGTCACAGTTACAACACTCTTTAAGTCGCCTAGTGGAAAACTGCGCATCAGCGAAAGAAAATATAATATTGGTAATCAATTATTGTCTGTCCGACCAAAAATTAATTTTACCGAACCATGATCTGAGACATCATGACAAATATAAATGCATATTTACGACAACTTTGCGGCAAAATAAGCTCCAGTTTCGAGCTAACTACGCATCTGTGAGATCCAAAAAGAACTCTTCGCATTATCACGTAGAAACGGCGTGTTATTGTGTCTGCTCCAGATGCACTCCTTCATCCTAATGGAAAAACTGTATGCTACAAAAAGTGGCAAATGTGAGCAGAGTTTTTTTTTTTTAATTATTGGAGGTTTAACGACCACCTTGAGCAACTCATTGGGCTATAAGCAGTCGCCCGTCCCTAATTTAGAGCCACTGGTTCTAGGGAAGAGAGAAAGCCAGTGCCGTAAGACAAACACAACATCCATGCCTCACCGGGATTTGAACCCAGCCCCTTCCGGACGAAGGATCAAAAGCCAAAACTTAGACCACTGCGCCACCGGGGCGGCGAGCAGAGTTTGCATGTGGTTGGTGTCTGTTCGTTGTTAAGGGAACTTCTCGAATTCTTTCAGAATGCGTTTATCATGGGAACGCCATTACAGTCGTGCGTAGGGAAAGGGGAACCTGTCCACTAGGAAAAGCAATAAATAGAAAGGAAACCTTGTAAAGACTATACGTCCAGCTGTTCCGGAAGCACATTTTTGTATAAGCTTTCAGGAAACACACGTTATATAAAATACGGAAATTTTTTCCCCGTGCTCAAGTGGTCAGCGGCGCGGAATTCTGACTTTTTGTTTTGCTGGGTGTAGTTTGGAATCCCAGGTAAAGAAATTGATGTTCTTCTCAGAGTTCGTACAGCTCCTGCAATTTAAGGAAGACTCCTTAAATGGGTCTTTTCTCTCCTCTTATTAACTCTAAGAGTCGTAGAAAAGTCCTTAAACTTAATTTTGACTCCGGGAAATTATTGTACTTTGGACTTTTTCAGTATCTTCCATTGCTCATTTAGTAGGTGGGAGGTTTTATTCTTTTTTTTTTTTTAAACACGTCTTTTGTGAAAAAATATCGTATAAATAAGCACGATCTTTTTTTGAAGATGACAATCCGTTTTTTGGCGTAAATGTGACAATTATGGTAAGTCAGATAATATCTGAAAACTTGAAAATTTTCATCGTCCTGGAGCGGGACTCAAACCCGCGTCTCCCAGAAAACGCCTAGGTATGCTAACCACTACACCACCCAGAACGACCAAGTTTCAAGTTTCCATTTCTTTCATGACGATCTTTTTTTTTTATCGGTTTGTCCATCCATCTGCCTGTGGACACCATATCTCTGAAACTATTTATCCGATTTGAAAAATTATTTTAGCCGACCCGGTGGCGCAGTGGTCTAAGCGATGGCCTCTGATCATTCGTCCGAAAGGGGTCCGGGTTCGAATCCCGGTGAGGCATGAATGTTGTGTTTGTCTTACGGCACTGGCTCTCTCCCTTCCCTGGAACCAGTGACCCTAAATTAGGGACGGGCGACTGCTTATAGCCCATTGAGTTGCTCACGGTGGTCGTTAAACCTACAATAAAAAAATTAAAAAAAATATTTTTGCATTGGGCAGCTTGAAATGTGAGAATGATGATCTTTGCATTCCAGTTTTTTTACGATCCACAGCTTCGCCGCTAGAAGGCGTAAATGCAGATGATATCAAATTGAAAATACATTTTATTCCATGTACTTCGTCTAAATATCCGATTGAAAAAAATTATTTTTCCTTCGGATGCCATTTATATCGAAGATTATTTTAGGTACAGTCTCTTTTTCAAGTAATGCATAGATTTTCTGGTAGCGGGCGTAAAACTAAATTACGTTTTCCGTGATATCACTGCTTCTAAAACTCCGATTTAAAAAATTCTTCCTGCATAGGATAAAGCTCCTGGTGGGAAATGTTTTTCATATAATATCTAATTTTTGGTAAAATATGGTTTGGCCGTCAGTGGGCTTTTCTGCTTCTGAGCTTTTGAAAACTCGATTTAAAAACTTCTTTCGTGGACCTATGCCCCCAACCTCGGAAAACTTTTCAAAATACTTTCTTCTTAAAATAATGCCTAGTTTTTCCGCCAGAGGGTAGATATATGTCGTTTGTTGTTGTTGTTGCAGAGCGTTTCCAGGGCGAAATGTTTCTCATAGCGTTTTCCGGAACGAAATGTTTCTAGATTACGTTTCCGTTTTCAACAATATCTGTGAAACAAAAACCCGATTGAAAATATTCTGTCTGGGTCAGATACTAAACTATGAACTCTTTTTTATGTGTATTTTGTATTCAAAGTAAGGCACAATTTGTCGCTGCTGGGGGGGGGACGCCAATGTTTAGTTGGCACAGTGGTCTAAGCGATAGCATAAGACCATTCATCCGAGTTGGGTCCGGGTTCGAATCCCGTGAGGCATGGCTGTTGTGTTTGTCTTACGGCGCTGGCTCTCTCCCTTCCCTGGAACCAGTGGCCTTAAATTAGGGACGGGAGACTGCTTATAGCCCATTGAGTTGCTCACGGTGATCGTTAACTTTCAATAAAAAAAAAATGTTTAATCTGTTTTCCTCAATATCTCTTTCTTGATATGCTTCTACATGTGCGATTTAAGACATTCTTTCAACATCGGATGCCATTTACCTTGTAGAACACTTTAGGTTTGTATTTGAGGAGATTTATAGTTCACAGTTCGGTCGCTAGGTCCGCTTCTAAAAATCCTATTGAGAAATTTCCTTTTTTCACTGTATGCCATTCACCACAATAAAGATGTTAAATATTATCGTCTTTAAATAATGCACAGATTTCCCGCTAGGGGGCGTAAAGGTCAAAACTTTTTCTTGCTCACTGCTTCCCGGAGACATATTTGGTAAGCTCTTTTTCCTTAGCATAGCTTTTTCCGTGAAGAATATTTTTTGCCTATTTTCAGCTTTTTCATTACGCTTTTACATTATTCTTTCGCTAAAAGGCGTCGAATTATATCATGTTTCCTTCAATATTTCTTCTTTTAACTGTTCGATTTGAAAATCGCTTTGTCGCTGATGCCTCCTTCAGCTATGAAAAACTTTTTGGGCGCCATTTCTTAATTTTCGTAACATACGTTTTAGCCGCTAGTGGAAATAAGTAGCTCTTACTGGATGTTTTATCGATCGTGGAAATGCGGTTCTTGTTTTCTTTTCTTTTTTCTAACCGGATTCCTTGACTTTGAGTAACTTTGATAATTTTTAATCGCATCAGAACGGATTCAAAAGATGTGCTCGTTACAACGGAAAATTCGGTATCGTGTTTCTTGTTTGTTTCTTTCCGAAATTGGCGATGTTCCCACGTCTGCTGGAAGCTATTTTGAGTTCACTTCTCCCATCTGACGGGCACTCAGCCCTCCTCTCCTGGGTAGGGTGAGTAACGAGTGTGATTGGATAAAATTCGTCACGTACTTCGGAGAATCCCAGACACTCCAAGTGCTGCGGATGCGCCGTAGTCGGTACGGAAATGGTTGGTCAAATAGAGAGCATGGGAAATCAATATACTACGGAAATTAAAAATCTGAGTGGAATAATGTTATTCAACATCTGTGTAAAAATTATTTTTCATGATTTCCAGTTTCTAACATTTGTTAAACATTTTTGGGATATTTATTGGACATTTTTAATACCGTGACATGTGTTCGATGTTTTTATACCGATATTTTCTGAACGTCTTCATGCCGTCCTCTGGCTGACAATGCTTTGAACCGGCGGAAGTTATTTTTCCGGCAGGAATGATAATATTTTTGTGATTTTGTCATCAAACTCCCATGTTTGACGTAAGTTTTGTTACGTCAAACATGGGAGTTTGACATAACGAAACTTACGCATGCCTAATAACAGTGCTCCGAAGAAAGCAAAGCAAAAATTCTGAAGCACGTACATAATGTTGCAAAATTATGTTTTCAAGAAAATAATGTCTGCAAAAAAGCAAAAATAAAAGTTTTCTAAAAGGCACAAATTTGATAGTTTAGTTCTCTTATACTCGCACAATTAGAGTAAGAACTACAAGTATTGGGAATCGCATCCAGTAAGCAATCCCAAAAATGATTTCAAATTTGGTGAAAACACCAATGAACTAATACTTCAATCATTAACAGAGCTCTACCAATATCTGTGCCTCGTATCAATTTTTATAATGAGAATGTCTGTGATTCGTATTTTGATTGCTTACTTGCGAGCGCTGTGGCTGTCATCTTTCCACGCTTTCCTCTAAGAGGTGTTTAGTGGAGTTTCCAGAATTGTGCTGCTAGGTATGTGATCCCTTACACGCCTATCAACACAATTTTTAGTCAACAAATTTTAACTTTTTTCTGCCACATGGGTTTTTTTTTTTATTGTTATTAAATCGTCCCTGCTGATTACCAAAATGTCAGTGAAATGTGCGTAACACGCTACACTTTTGTGGGACAGTGACCATTCATGAATGAGCGACATCCTCCACTTTTCGAAGTAAGTCATTGATGAAATAAAATACGAAGATATTGAAATGTGCAATTTGGAAATAAAATACAATATTTTCAGAAAGAAAATCACAACAGATATCAATAAATGTCATAATGTTAAAGAAACTATCCTTAGTTCTCATTTCATTACAAGAAAATACGTTTTTTCTTATGAAATTTATATTCACGTATTTTAAGAAGAAACGAAACATTTGATGATTAAATTAGAAAGCTGGAAAAATAAAATGACCAACGAATCATATACCTACGACAAATATCCTTATGGAAAGGATGATGTGAGGAATTTTGTGCAAACTAGATCAATATTTACCTTTGCTTTCTCTTCTTATGCTTAGTTTCATCCTCTCTTACCAGCAACTAGCAATAGTCGCCCATCATGTTCGGATTCCATCTTCTTTGGTATAGTTGTTCCATTCTGTTAATGTCTTGATGGAATCTTTCTCTTTCTTCGTCTCTTACAGCTCCTACGTTTTCTGGGTGAAAGTCCAAATGAGAATCCAGGAAGTGTATTTTGAGTGGCATCCGACATCCTAGGCTTTGGTAACTGTGTGTGTAGGAGTCCTTTCACTTACTCTTGATAGTTGTCGGCTTTTGTATAACCCAAAAAACCTTTAACTACTGACGCGCAAAAGTCTTCCAGGCAGCGAATATCAGAACATTTTACTTTTTCTCGAAATTCTTATCTTTCAAAAGTTTCCTGATTTGGAATGCAACGAATATTCCCTCTTTCACTTTTGCATCACTTACACTTAGGAATTGGTTCCTGGCATACCTGAAATCTTCTCCACTCTTGTCCAGAGCCTTCACGAAATTTTTCATCCAACCCAAATTCATATGTAAAGTGGGAACCAATATCTTATTTCGGTTTAACAAAGAGGCGTACTTAACGTTATGTTGCTCCGGGACGTAATTCTCTCTGTGAGTTCAGTCTTTCACAGTATAGTGTTTCTCGGTTGTTCTACTGTCCCACAGACAAGGAAAACAACAGTATTTCCTAAATCCACCCTGACGTCCGAGTAGCAGACCTGCCAACCTCTCAGGACCAAAAACCTCAACACTCAGATAGAAAAATCGTAACACGACGCAGCTAATAATTTTTGAAGCCTATTTCAGCTATATAAATTATTGATGATGAGAATGTAGGGATTTTTTCCCTACCTCAAAATTTTATTGAGAAACTATTTAAATCTAATCAGCAAACACTTTTATGTTGTTAATTATTAGAAAAAAATTACGATTGCGGGAGAAATCCTCACTCCGCCTAACTTCCGTTTTCAGAAATTTTGAGAGGCGGAAAGCTTGCATCTTAGGGAGTCTGTAAGATGTTGTTAATTATTAGAAAAAAATTACGATTGCGGGAGAAATCCTCACTCCGCCTAACTTCCGTTTTCAGAAATTTTGAGAGGCGGAAAGCTTGCATCTTAGGGAGTCTGTAAGATGGTTTAATCGGGTTCTGGGGATGTCATTTTGTCTGCAGGACCAAAATAAATCTGCGATGTGCATCGGCCGTCGCCGTGATTCTGCTACGAGGATTAGTAGAAAATGAATCTGCGATGTACGTCGGCCGTAACCGCTATTCTGCTACGGTGATGAGTACGAAATAAACCTGGATTTACGTCACCGCGATTCTTCTACGGGGATGAGTACAAAATAAACCTGCGACGTACATCGTTCTTCGCGAGAAAAAAATTATGATTACGGAAGAAAATTCTCACTACGCCAAGCTTCCGTTTTCGGAAATTTTGAGAGGCGGAAAACTTGCATCTTAGAGAGTCTGCAAGATGGTTTAATCGGGTTCTGGGGATGTCATTTTTGTCTGCAGGACCAAAATAAATCTGCGATGTGCACCGGCCGTCGCCGCGATTCTTTTACGCGGGTGGGTACAAAATAAATCTGCAATGTACGTCGGCGATCGCCGCGATTCTGCTACAAAATAAACCTGAGACGTACGTTGCCGCTATTCTGCTACGGGGATGAGTACAAAATAAACCTGTGGTGTCAGTCGCCGCGATTCTGCTACGGGGATGAGTACAAAATAAACCTGCGATGTACGTCACCGCGATTCTTCTACGGGGATGAGTACAAAATAAATCTGCGATGTACGTCGGCGCGATTCTTCAACGGGGATGAGTACAAATGAACCTGCGATGTACGTCGCCGCGATTCTGCTACGGGGATGAGTACAAAATAAACCTGCGATGTACATCACCGCGATTCTTTTACGGGGATGAGTACAAAATAAATCTGCGATATATGTCGGCGCGATTCTTCAACTGGGATGAGTACAAATAAACAAACCTACGATGTACGTCGCCGCGGTTCTGCTACGGGGATGAATACAAAATAATTCTGCGACGTACATCGTCCTTAGCGCGGGAAAAAAATTACGATTACGGAAGAAATCCTCACTACGCCTAACTTCCGTTTTCGGAAATTTTGAAAGGCGGAAAACTTGCATCTATGATATGGAGTCTGCAAGATGGTTTAATAGGGTTCTGGGGATGTCGTTTTTGTCAGCAGGACCAAAATAAATCTGCCATGTACGTCATCCATCGCGCGATTCTGCTACAAGGCTTTTGTCTGAAAAGGGAAAAAATGGGGGAAAACATCACTATTTAAAAAAATCGTATTCTTGGCTGCAAAATCGTATTAGCGTACTGCAGCATGATTTATCGTACTAAATACGATAAAATCGTAACAGTTGGCAGGTCTGGAGTAGCAAGGCGGTGATTTTCAAATCTCCGCACATTTGCAAGCAGTACTTGTTGTATTAGATTGCACGTAGCAATAGCGACGTACTCTCATAAGTTTCTTTCATGTCCACTAAATTTAGTGTTGCCATTGTGTAGCAACAAAGCCTTCATATAATTGTTTTAGAGGAGTCTACGAAAAGCATCCATTCCTGAGGGATATGCTCGAAACCAAGTTCAGCCATTAAATCCGTCAGTATTTACACACACACACACACACGCGCGCGCGCGCGTGCACGCGTGCACGCGGAAATTTGCATTGAAAAGTACACTGAAAATTGTTCGTGGCTCTTTCTGTACAGTGAAATTCGTGTGCTTGGGGCCAGTAAGTTCCAGTGCTGCAGCCTAGGCCCTAAAAGTTGTAAGATGAAGGTCTCTGACTAAAATTAAACACGACACCGCAACTGATCCCTTCCGGAAACAGTTGCGGTGTCATGTTATGAGCGGGACTGTAGGATGGATCAAAGGACGTTGATGGTTCAGTCTCTTCTCCTGCTTATTCTTCCGGAAGGGCGAATTTTCCAATTGCGAAGGTGACTCAGGAACCGGCAGTTCAGGTTCGTGTGGTATATGACGTATTGCAGACGGAACAGTAGCATACTCAACTTTACATTTCGTTTTCTTTGAAAAAAAAATCCCTTGATTTTAGTGAGGCCAAGATAACAGTCCTCTGCGTGGCTAGTCGGCTCGCGGCGGACAGTCGGAACTGCAAAAGGCATACACCATGATTTGTCTCCATTCATTCACTTAATCAAATTTGAGTAGCATATTACGCAGAATATGTAGGGAGCCCAGTTTCTGTCTTGGTCACCAACATGACACCCAAAATAATAATAAATAAGCGTGTTTAACCTTGATTGTTAAAAACCGATGCTGTATTTTCAGTGTGAACTGTCCACAGATGTAGCAAAAACTACCCGATGGATATAGACATTTGCTGCGGAATCTATCCAATATGAGAAAACTTAATGCACATACACGATGTACAACGGTCAGTGCAACCTGTCACAAGCACAAAATCTCTTCAACTAAAAATGATAAAACACATCGTGAAAGAAATACGGGATTACGCCATATAATACAAATTTTGAAGATGACAATCCGATTTTTGGCGTAAATGTGACAAGGATAGTAAGTCAGATAATATCCGAAAACTTGAAAATTTTCATCGTCCTGGAGCGGGACTCGAACCCGCGTCTCCCAGAAAACGCCCGGGTATGCTAACCACTACACCACCCAAAACGACCAAGTTTCAAGTTTTCGGATATTATCTGACTTACTATCCTTGTCACATTAACGCCAAAAATCGGATTGTCATCTTCAAAATTTGTGATAAAACACATTTTTTACCACGAAGCAAAACCCTCTCAGCCACTTGTCGGCCTGGTGCCTCAAACGATAAGTCAATGGAATAAATCCTTAACGTAAACTGAAGCACATGCCGCAGCACAGGAAAGAATGACTCATAATTCCTTCAGGTTCAACTACAAAAATGATTGTAAAGTAGAATGAACCTGAGAAAAAGTTGTCGATACACTGAGAAGTACTTCCAGCGAAGGTTTTCGGATCGATAATAGTTATGTAAATCTTCGGATTGCCAGCATTTATAACGTCATTTTCCAATTTTTTTCTTTACAAAATGGTGCGTGGTGGCTCATTTTGAAGTCCATATTCGTTATCAGCACATAAAAATTGACTACAGACGCATGTTTCCATCCATGTGGCAAAAACCTTGTTAACAAGGGCTATTATCGCTCTGTTGAACCCACGAATATGCTACGTACTTTGATTGCAGTTCACGCGAGCTTATTGTATTCCACGTTGTTGCATCGGATTGTTCAGGGCCGTATCTCATGGGCCCATAATTTCATGTATAGAATTTGATAGTTAGGCATATTACTCACCGGCTGCTATCTATTGTATATTCGTCAGTTCTTCATGTACCATGTTCAGTCAAGGACGTAGGTGCTGTATCACAATGCACTTCGCCCGGTAGTGGAGACGAGCACCTCTGGAATTAGGGTTACCATGAGGTGATTTCCCATTGCTTATCTCATCAAAGTATCAATGGACAGCCTTCAAAAAGAGTTCGATGCATCTTGGCAGCGGTATTACCACCGACAACATTTCGCCTACCACATAGACACAAAACTATCGATAAGCCAACTTCACCACACTAGAGCTTTGAATCATCATTTTGTATTCACTGATGGTGAAAACCTATCTGACTAATTATATTATTTGTCTTGGTCAGTTCTGCTCAAGCACGCTTCGCAAAATTTCATGTGCTCTCCCTATCTTTCGTGTTGTTTTTCGTTTTTTTCTTAAATAGTGAATCGTAGTATCAAAGTGCATAATCATTTTTGATTCATTTATATGCTGCTACTGTTTTAATGTCATGCAGTAAGAAAAACATCTGACGTGTTGTTATTTATGTGCGTAGCACATGGAAATGTTAGAGCAATGCATTTGAATGAAGTCGCGCATGAAGTTTACAATTTTTTTCTATGAAGAAAAATAAAACGTGAACTAACAACACAAGCGATGAAGGAAAAAAAGGTACCTGAAGCCCTCGATATAACGCGTTTCACTCGAAAGGAAATCTCTTCTCATTTGACCCAGTTTTTTGTTTCTTTGTCGTAACCAACATGAAAAGCAGCGCAGGAACTGAATCCATGTTACTTTGAGTAAAAAAAAAAAATACATCGCGTACTTTGTTAAATACCTTCGTAATAGCGCAGTAAAAGATTTAACATTTGAACCTCGTTTAACTCACCATGCCAGGGGGAAGGTTCAGTTCATAACCGCTTCAGTCATGACGAAACTGTCGTGGAGTTAATATTTAATATCTTTGATCAAATGAAACGGTCATCACTTGGGTAAAAACAGATTCTCGTGAATCTGGTGTCAGTCAATTTTACATTATTTCTTCTGCCCGGAAAAATTCAAACCAGTGAATTCTACAAAGAAACACAGAATGCACCTGTTGTTTGGTGTTCCTCTTACTCTCTGTCTATATACCCTCTCATGTACATTCCTTGTTTACAGTGGCAGTTGATTGGGTAGTTGCTTGCATTCCCAGAGCTGGTTTCTAATATCACCTATGTACTTTGGCATTTGCATTGTGTGACTACATCTAGACTTGCGAACACATGTGTAACCGCCATAAAAAATCCATAACTCATATACGTATCTGAGGTAGAGAAAACACATAAAATGGTATGAAGCTGATACAAACGTTTTGGGGAAGAGACGCAGAGCGAAGACAAATGGCAGTAAAATCGACATCACAATGCATTTACACCATTTCGCATATTTTAATTCAATAGAGCGGTTATTGAAAAAAGGCCGCAAGAAATGCGGTGAGGGCAATGAATGAAAAAGGTATCTGAACGAAAAGTAGAAGTCTGAAAAAAAAAAAAGAGACCAGCTCCATTTTTACAACTAACAAGATCAAAATTGGATTCTAAGGCTAAGAAGTGAAACAACCAGACCTAAGTAACACATACACTGACGAGCAATTCAATTAGAGACAGCTGACGTTATGCAAATGTGGCGCTGTGGGCGGCCCTGTAAACGGAAACGATATGACGTATGCAGCGATCCGACAATATAAGGAGTGATACGACTGGAATCAGTAAGAGTAGGACGCAGTATGGATAAGACGAAGGATCTAAGCGCATTTGATCGTGGGAAAATTGTCGGGGCCCGACGAATGGTTCACTCCATCTCGGAAGTTGTGCAGGCACTGGGATTTTCACGAGCCACTGTGTCACGGGTACACTGTGAGTACATCGAATCCGGTAAAACCATCCCTGCAAGGGCCGACTGCCGTGGACAACAGCGGGTGGATGAGCGGGGTCATCGTCGGTTAGCTCGCATTGTAACAGCGGATAGACGGGCTACAGTGCAAGAAATCACTCGGCAATTTAACGCTGGTGCACAAAAACGTGTAAGTAGCTACACCATCCAAAACCATCTCCTCGCTATGGGGTACAGAAGCCATCGTCCCACGAGGGTACCGCTGGTGATTGCACATCACAGGGTGCAAAGATTAGCATGGGGGCGCGAACATGACCACTGAACCCTAGACATGTGGGAAAATGTTGCCTCAACTGATGAGTCGAGATTCACGTTGGTACATGCGGATGGCAGGATACGGCGCAAACCACATGAAGCGATGATCCTTCTTTCCAGCAGAGTACTCTTGAACCTGGTGGGGGTGGCATTCTCGTCTGGGGACTGTTTACGTGGACTGAAATGGGACCCCTGGTACGTATGACATCGTCCCTCACAGGTCAACGTTACCGGGATATCCTGGACGACCATTTGCTCCCGTTTGTGCGTCTTCAACATCCCACTGGGGACCTCATCCTGCAACAAGACAATGTACCGTGCCATCGCGCCCGAATTGTATCCGAATGGTTGGATGAACACTCCACCAACGTGACCTCGCTTCCTTGGCCAGCTGGGTCACCTGACCTCAATCCCATCGAGCACATCTGGGATGCCATCGAGAGAGATGTTCGAGGCTCTGACCCCCCCCCCTCCATCAAATCTTCGTGAACTGTGGGAGCTTGTTCAGGGGTCGTGGATCCGTAAGGCTTCCCAACGCTTCCGGTGTCTTGTCGAGTCCATGCCGAGACGAATCGCCGCCGTCATCAGGGCGAAAGGTGGTGCTACACGTTACTAGACAGGCATCTCTAATTCGATTGCTCTTCAGTGTATACCAAACGCGTTAAGTGAGGATGCATTTAAAGCTCATTTAACTTATTTTCATACACAATGCAACGCAACTCATTTTCAGGTAAAACATTTCGCCTTGAGAAGTCGTTCCATTTAATTGCATGAGCAACTTTGCTAGGTGTCATTGTGTGCAGTTATTCTTACTGCTGTTACAAAGAAACAACCGATGACCGCTGTGCACCAAGCATGCACAGCAAAAACAGCTGAATGCTGTTGCATCCACCTGCATCGTTGTTGTTGTTATCCTTGTCCTATTTAAACGATCCACACAAAAAAAAAAAGAAATAATTATGAAAAATAAAAAAAAAAGCACTTCGTCGCAGAATTTCAGTTTCTGCAATAGTCATCCCTTCTGCAAAAATGTGTGATTCTCAAATTGTTTTCCTTTATTTTCATATTATGTTCATACAGCATGTTCTTTTATTTCAGTTATTCCATCTTTATCAGGCACGACTTGTTAAAACTCCCTCGTGCATGATGCACACCTAAAGCATACCCAAAAAAGTGCAGGAAATTTTTGCTACGAGTGCGCCAACACAAATATGCAGGGTCCTGACACATATTTGTGCACAGGCAAATACATTCTCTGGTTGAACATAACAAAAAAGAAATAAAAGAGTGAAATGATAGACACACAATCCTCATATTTATTTTCAGTGGGAAAATTGTTTTTGCACTGCACGTCTTCGCTTTACGCTAATGTTTTCAGATACGTAAAGATAACGTTATGTGAAGGCTTTAATTGCACAATATATTTCGGGCTAGTCCTGTGAGTGACGCTCTGTGGTCATCATTAAGCTTTTGTGTTATTAAACCACTGTATGAGTTACGTTTACTCAAAATGGCGCCGCCGAATAAGTGAAACTCTTTATTTGACGTCAGGACTTTTGTCTTGGCTGCTCACAGAATATGTTCGTGTTTAGGTTCAATTTGATCTCAAACATGGCACTGAGAATTCACTTTGTTTAACTTAATGACGTCTTCGAAGTATTGCATGTCGTTGGAAGCTCTTGTTGAGTTCGAACAAGAGGCCTCATATATTTTTTTAGAATTCCATGGAAATGTTTTACATATGAAACATGTAACTTTCTTTCGTAGAATGAAACTAAAAATATTGATTCTATTCTTCATCACGCTGTATACCGTTGTTTTATCGATCGATCCCTTCCATGATGTACATCCGACACATTCCGCAAATTCTGGATAGAAATTCCTGCTGCTGCCTTTTTTCCCTCCCCAGTTTTTTCATTACTAGCTGTTAGGTTCTTTCCGTGACTTTAGATTTTGCATAAATTTCATCCGTAGTTTTCTCGTATTATTTCTTACACTAATGCCACGTTATTTCCTTCCCATCTGATTTCAAATATGGAAATCCGCCTTTTGTTCAACCAGAAGATAAGCAAAAGCTTAATGTTTCTCAAACAGACTTGTGAAGAACTTTTATTAATGAAGCGGTTTATTCTTATTTTCAGCGGAAAGTAAGAGCATTGAAAGTTTAAAAAAAGTATGAAAAAAAAATACATGGTATTTTTAAGACTTGTTATAGATGTAAGCTCTTGTTTAGAATTTTGTTTCTTCCTAGCTTGCATGATCTGTACTGAGCTGTTATTAAAGTCTTGGTAATTCTTCAGATTTGAATTCCGATTTCTCTGCGTTTCGTACCCGACGGTCAGTATTAATTTCACCGAGTGTTCAGACAAGTACTAGTTCTTTGCTTCATCTTTCGATGTGCTGAAGCAAGTATTACGTACAAACCGCCAAAACGAAAGCAAAATAAATAGTATACGTAGTGAAATATAAAGCGGCATTTCGCTATGAGGTGGCACAAACAAATGTTTAAATGAAAGAAACGTGCTTATGAAACATTTCAGAACGCAGAAAACTCCGCCTGTAACACATCTGTGTCATCTAAATTCAATGTGACTTATTTATCGAATAATGCAAGCTTGCACGTGAAGGCTTCAGCCACATGGATTGCTTCTGATGTTGAATCAGTAGAACACTTTTAATACTTTTCACTTAAAATACACGAAAGGACACGATGGACAGGGACACGTATTGTAGGAGTACGGAAAACTGTTTAACTGTTCTTTATCTCAAAGACTACAGTCTTGTGACGATTGTATATAGATTAAGATAACACAACGTAGTTGTCACAAATGTTTATTTTTTCAAGCTTGAAAAAATAAACATTTGTGACAACTACGTTGTGTTATCTTAATCTATGTTTAACTGTTCATTGGGGATATCTAGTTCTGTTGCGGATTCCCAAAGAAGCTGAGTATAAGACCTGTATATAGCTGTATATAAGACCTGTATATTGTATGGCCCGCGACGTGCACCAAATGTTCAAATTGACCCGCCACTTCCAAAAGGTTGAACACCCCTATCCTAACCCTTTGTAAAACGGTGAGTGCACTGCTGCTGGGAGAACGCAACATGAAACTTGGGGAAATTTTCGATATTACCCAGTCTACAAGAATATGGTTGCAATTTTAGCGCTAAATCATATGCTCGTTTGGTACGTCGGCGCAGTAAAAGGAAATCGTGGATCCTGGGTGTGTCATCAATCAATGCACGTATAAGTTCAGATATCATCTGGGAAAAGGCACGCAAGATCCGAGAAAACTATTCATCGAATTTCCATTCTCGAGACTGACTTGTGATTGTATACAGATATCGTGGATACTGCGGACTGTCTGGTGTACCCAGACAGTCCGCTTTCGTCACTGTTCCAGCGATAGTGTATATCCGGCCTCATTCTATCAGATGAAATCGCAAGCAGAACGTCAGAGGCTGTGCTTTGTGCTCTATACATAGACTGATTATAACAGTTCCTTCACAAATGCGAATAACCGACGAGCCATCGTATAACACACATAACTGCTTTCATACAGATTCAGTTCTGTGTGCTTCATCGTCCTCCTTGCCCCTTTTACGGCTAGATGTAACTGAAATGGATAGCATGCTGTCTGTATGGCAGTATATATGCTTTTTCATGGCATGAAAATGTGTCATTTTCGGTCGTCGTTTTGAAAAGAATTACACTACGCGTGTTCTCTTTATATACACATTGCCATTAAAATTGCACAATCCTTGGAAAGTGATCCGACTTTTATGTATCATAGGTGAGCTCTACTCGTAAGGGTATACAGACGGTTTCACCATCAAACAAAGAAAACGAAAATAGTCCATGTTATAAGACAAGACGTAACACCACCTGAACTGAGTGCTCCAGAAATTTGTTGTATAGTAAAAATTGAACGATCTCACAGAACGAAGCCAGGAGGAACAGCGTCGTTAACAGACTGCTAAGGCTGCGCGTACATAGCCAGCATTCTACGTTTGAGTAAGGATAAATCATCGACTCCGTGAAGCAGCGTGGTTAAGCCAGCGTATAATGTGCACCATAGCGGTCAAAACCATACGGTAGTCATTCGATGTTGACCAGTGAGCGTGTGTAAAACATACGTAGTGGGTTGAAAGCTGCAGATTCATCAGCAACCGGCGCTGACAGCAGCTTTTCTAAGCGACCAGATACAGCATGCACGGCAGGCCATGCCGTAGCACACTATTCGATGTCTGTACGTCTCCGTTTCCCGATATGTATCTTTCCAGTGTACTATGTGTGTAAAATAAATTAAGTTCCTCTGAAAGTGTAATCCTTTCGTACTCTTGTGGCAGCCCAGCCCGTCTTGTCAGTGATGTTTGTATGATTACAAACACTTCATCACAACAATTGGATTCTGATGTCACAGGGTGCATTTAGCCACCAATCTTAGCAGAGGACATTTAGGTGGATAATAAAAAGTACGTACGCGTGAACTGCGTAAGTTTAGTCTCTATTTCTTGGACCTGATGGGAAGAAATAATTTTCAAAAAATTTACTCCCGCCTCTAGTTGCCACCCAAATTTCCTTGTGTCGTCACTCCGTGGGATGGCCAACACGGACAGTTCAAAGTACACCGTAGATCTCAGTACACCAAAATAAGTTGCGGGAATTGTGTATCCGCCTGGGAAGACTTCAGCTATGCAATCGGGTGGCTTGGGTCGATTATAGACTAAGATGTTCAGTGATAGGGGATAACCACAGCCTTTTGATGCCGTGGTTTGCGTGCCGAGTGGAACAATTGTAGTTCTTTCTTTTTCCTGGACAATGAAACGGCAAGAAGATATTGATAATCAAAACATTTTGTGACGGCGTATATTTAAAGGTGGTTGGTAGCCAGCTGTTTGCAATGCTGAAATTCCTTCAAGCGTACCAGTTAAGATTGCGTATGATGCATGGACAATCTCAATTGATGATTTGACCCATTAAACGAAAACTGAATGCTACAACGTCAAAAAAGTTTCGCCGTCCCGGTTGTCCAGAATTCAGTACAGGCCACTGCTTATAGCCCTTAGAGTTCCTCGCGGTGGTCGTTAAATCTTGATACAGGAACGGACAAAAAGTTTCGTAAACACGTGAACAAAATTGTGGTTTTATTATAATGTAACTGAAGAAGGAATCTTCAATCTGGAGAAATATTCCACATGAAATGTCGTTCTGTTCGTCACTAATTTTTCCTGCGGCGTCGAGTATGTCTATTATGAACTGCTGGATGTACCAGAAATAATCTCTCTTCTGTCCTGAATTATTTTCAAAAGGCATTTGCAGCAGTATTTTAAAAATATAAATGGTAATCCGTGGGTGATCAAAGCGATTTTTGCATTATTTTTTCTCATCTCTGAAGAAATCTTATGCACAAGCCACCTTAATTCCCTTTTAAAAATCCCTTAGAAAAACCCATGAATGTCACTTGGTGTGACATAAGCGGACAGAAAACGCCCAACGTCTCATTGTTCCTGTGGTAAGAGCTTGAGCAGGAGAAACTATGCTTATAAAGAATGGCATTGCAGCTAACACAGTATTTATCAGTCGGGGGGGGGGGGGGGATGTTCAGTGGCACATTAAAGATTCACCTTTTATTTGAACAGTCTGAAATTGTCTGAAAATGCAATGTATCAAATAAAAAAGATGAAAACCTGTTAGAATGTTATGTGAATAATCTATTTATTTAGAAGTAACAATGTAAAGAGAAAACATAAGTATTTCCAAAATGTGTTAGTTTTTCCATTGTTCACCTCGTTAAATTATTTGAAGTTTTAGATTTTATATACGGCCTTAGTTCCAGGGCTGCAGCAGTCCTGCCATACCGAGTTATTCGCGTGAAGCACTTGAAGTGAAATCCGCTGTCTCCCAACATCTCATCTGTTTCCTGAATTCTTCTAAAATTGCCTGTACTTCGTTTTCCCATTAGACCACAAAAAAAGTGCCTCCGGAGTCTCAGGCATTTATGATCGCTTATTACAGTTCGTGTCTGCGGAGTAGACTGTGGTGATTTGCAACATGTGTGTAACATGTTTATTTCTCTTCCGAAACACTTGTGTTTCTCGTCAAAACGATATTGATTTTCATGCTCTGTTTACAGACGAGGATGCAACGTCAATAATAATAACAATAACGCTGAGTCAAAATCTTTTTATCCCGCTGTAGAATTTGCTTCAAGTAATTTTTTTACAAATGAAAATGATAAAGATAGAAGAAATAAAAGTGCATAATGGAAAAATGTAAAGTGATCTGGCAGGATTTGAATTTTGACGCCTTCCGTTTGGCATGCAGACGTTACAGTGCGAACAGTAATGCTCAGTGCAAGGTGTAAACTCAGTGCAACCGATTAGGCCCAGAGTGTTTTGCATATTCTTTTCCCTCTTACAAGTCAGATCACATACGAACAGCAGTACTGCATTAACGATTTCTCAGAAAGGTAAAATTATTATTTCCTTTCTTTCTTTTCTTTTTGCTTGTGGGATGGGGAAGATACTACAGTAACGTCGTTTAATGCGATCAGATCTGGAGTAAGGTACACTGCTGGCCACCCAAAATGCAACACCAAGAAGGAAGCTTCCGATTGGCCTGAAATGCGCAGCATACGTCGCCCGCGAGAGGACATGCAAACGATTAGCATTGCAGGGCATATGCAAATCATGTGCGCCCGGCACGCCAACGAGAAGCACTGTAAGAAGGGTGCACAGAAGACGGGGTGTAAGTAGTAGAAATGTGTTGTGCTGCCGGACCTGTGCGTGGAACGCTTCCTGATGCCTCGTCACAGAATACGGCAGTCATTCCAGCACGTTTCAGAGTTCGACAGAGGACAACTAGTGGCTTGTCGCGACAGCGGTTTATCGTACCGAGACATCGGCGCCCGAGTGGGACGACATCCAGCCACAGTGAGGCGAGTATGGATTCGGTGGGTGCAGGAGGGACGGACGGACCGACGTGAGCGATTGCCGCAGCCGCGGCACACCACCGAACTAGAGGACCGGCATGTTGTGCGGCGGGCTCGCACCGCCACATCATGAACGTTAGCACAGGAATTAGGGTGTGTTGCGCAACAACCTGTGTCTGCACGTACCGTTCGACGTCGTCTGCAGGAGCGGGGACTTGTCACACGGCGCCCATTGCTCCGATTACCATTGACGTTGCACCACCGGCTAGTGCGGCGGCAGTGGGCCGTTGAACGCCGCACCTGGACTACGAAATGGCACGACATTGTCTTCTCCTACGAATCCCGCTTCTGCCTGCAACACCACGATGGTCGGATCCGCGTGTGGCCGTACCGCGGCGAGAGACTGTATGACGCCTGCGTTATGCATCGCCATACCGGTCCGTCGCCTGGCGTTATGGTTTCGGGCGTAATTGGATATGACACCCGCACCCCTCTGATACGCATCGCCGGTACACTGAACTGCCACCGCTACATCTCCGACGTTTTGGAGCCTGTAGTCCTCCCTTACCTACAGGACCTTCCAGCGGCCACGTTTCAACAGGACAATGCGCGCCCGCATCGTGCAACAATTTTTCACGGCCCACCAGGTGTCACTGCTGCCGTGGCCCTCCTGTTCTCCAGATATGTCGCCCATCGAACACGTCTAGTCGCTGATATGCAACCGAGTGGCCCGGCAAGCACCACCTGCAGCTACGCCTGATGAACTGTGACAACGTGTGGAAGCAGCCTGGACCGACATACCCCAAGCCCACATCCAAAGCCTCTTTCGTTCGATGCCGCAGCGTGTAGCGGCCGTTATTGCCAGCCATGGGGGCCACACGAACTATTGATGTCTGCGTGTTCCGCAAATCGCACGGGTCTGTAAGCTCAATCGTTTCATCTTTGTATCTGTTATGTGTCCAGTAAATCAGGCTTTGCTATCTCGTGTCCTTCTTGGTGTTGCATTTTGGGTGGCCAGCAGTGTATTTCGATAACAATAAGTGGATGATAACGCTTGCCGATTAAATTAAAATTCAGCAGTTGTCGTGATTTTGTTAATATATTTAAAAAATTAAATTAAATGACAAAAAGAACAAAATTTTTTAAGAACAGTGCATTTTTGGCTGTATATTTTTTTCAAAAGAACTTGATAACGAAATTTTCATATCCATGATGTTTATGGAACTAATAATCTCATCGGTGTTGTTTCCCAAGTAGCGAGATTCAAAGTCCATCTTTCATTTCAACGTTTGTTTGTGGTATCGCGGTTTTACGAGTTTCAGCTTCTTTAATTATTTCTTCATCTGTTAACTGAGGATATGTCACACTAATAGTTCCATTGATGTTTCTTTCCATTAGTTTAACAGCAACTTGATGATTTTCTTTAATGGTCATACAAGCTTTAAAATCATTTTCAAAATGATCTAAAAAAAAAAAAAGTTTCGAAAAGAACTTAAAAATTATTTTTATGTAAAAAATTATTTTTTAAATCAAGTTCTATGTATACAATTTCCTGTTTCTTGGCTGTCTTCTGAGAATCCATTGTGACTAAAATCATTCTGAATTATTTTTCAGCGCACTTGATTTCATAACAGAGCTATAAAACGCAGTCCTTATTTCTTTTAGCTAAATGATTTGTTTTTTAACATGTCGTTTCAAAAACAATGTTCTGTTTATGTTAGCACTTTGTCCGTCCGTGTGTGGACACCATATCTCTGCAACTATTAGACCGATTTTAAAAATTATTATTCAAAATTCAGTCATCAAGGAGCATCAGCTTATATTTCTATTTGAAAGAATTAATTCCCTTTTAAAAATCCCTTAGAAAAATATACTCTTCGTTACGAAAATAATTTTGAACGCATTTTCTTCTTGGGGTAACACAAATATTTTCCGCTAGGGAACATTAAGTTACTGTATATCATGTTTTTCTCTGCATCTCATGTTCTAACTGTTCGATTTTAAAAGACATGTCTCTGATATCTTCCTTCTGCAGTGAGAAACTCTTTGTGCGGAATTTGTTAATTTTCATAACCTAATTTTATGCCGTTACTGGGTGTAAGTAGATATATTTACTTCTGGATGTTTTACCGGTTGTAGAAATCCGGTTGAGGTCTTTTAACAGGTTCTATTGACTATGAACAATCCCACTCACATTATGTATTTTAAATTATGCGCAGTGTTTCCATATGTGGTGTAAGTGTATTTTCTTTTCTGCTGAATTTTTACATTTTGTAAAAACCTACTTTGAAATATATTTTTAGTGTCTGAAAGGATTCAGAAGACGTGCTCATTACAACCGAAAATTCGGTGCTATCTTTCTTGTTTAGAAGTCTAGAGAACATCGTTTCACCGTAGTCAGCCAGAGTAGTGTTCTAATAGTTCCGTAATTGCATAGTTTGATCAGTAGCGATAAAAAAAAAATCTTCTATGTCAGATAAATATGGAGATAAAAAAAGTAATCTTAGTATGTTCCATGTGTTTTTATTCCATATTAGTGTAGTCACATTGCTTACTTCCGACGAAGGCTGCAAAGAAATCTGCGCTTGATCGTACATGTTGCATGGAAAGTGTGTATGTGTGTTGAGCAAAGGAGACTCAGCTACGTATAAAATATGCTTATGCGTTCATATTACGTCTTTCAACTCTCGGAAGCGTGGAAAATGCGTTTTAAAACAGGAAGTAAGAATTTGTGTTATATATAGTGTTGGCTTCTGGAATCTCATTTATATTATGGGAGGGTTTTTTAACAACTTCAGTTGTCGTCGAATCTCTTTGTGTCGCTTTGCCACAGAACTTGGTTCCCAAACGTGATGTTAATTCATAATTCGTTTGTTCTGTACCTGTTGTGCTGCCGTTTAGTACTACCTACTGTACTCATACCACTCCTAAATACTCATGAGACACCCTTTCGTATATGGGTAGGTCGGTTTGATCAACGACTTTCATTTCGAAAAAGAAGAAAACAAAATTAAATATTCGTAAACAGGTGTACGTTACCTCCAAAATGTAATCGAGCACTCCATCGCAGCGGAAGAATAGGCGGCTAGTTATGTCATAAGTACGTCAAATGTAAAAATGCTGTGTATTAAAACATTTTCGAATGGAGCTCATAAACAGATCGTGGCCAAAATATTTCCGCATTGAAAAGCTCAGGCATTCCTGAGAGGTCTGATAATACATTGCCATCTGATCAGCATGGCATAGCTGTCTCTCAGAGCTTTTTATAACCTGTCGCTTTATAACAACAGCAGATGCCGTAAAACTGTGGTAGAAGTGGTAGTGTTGTGGTTTTAAAAGAAGCTATGGGAAACCATAGAATACGCCTAAAAAAGAACGGTGAAATCGAAATGCAGTAATACCAGCAGCATAGGAGCAGTGCCTGTTAACCATCACCGCAGGAGTTTGGAAGTGGAAATCTTCCATCAGCATGTGCCCTGTCCGTAGTGAAAGTAAATCGTAGTTTTCATGGAGCACAAACGCCCAATGCCGTTTGAAGTAGTAGTAACATCTTTCCCTCGTACACGATACATGAATAAACTATTCCCAAAACTTAAGTAACATTCACAAAAAATTACCATATCTTAAATTCCTGTGCAAATTTTGGCTCAACATTGGCAGGGTGATATGTAATGAACACTATGAATTGGCAAACAGTTACTGTGCAATTGAAAACACAACCAAAAATCCATACTGACGACAAATGTCAAAAAACCGAATATCTTGTGGAATAGGAAATGAAGGTCATTAAGGAGTGTGGTCACTCCTGACTGAAAATACAGGATTCTCAACGATTGTGCGTGTTTTTTGTGAGACTCCAAATGTGTCTGTGGCAATAATGGCCGGTAGTTTACAACAGCATCTGCTAGCACATGGAGAAACTGCGCTGGGGACTAAAGAGTAGCAAATTGTCACCCTTGAGTATCCCAAGCATGTCGATCGGAATGAGATCGGGAGATCGTGCTGTCCACTATATGCGACGAACGGAAAATTTATTCGTCAGCCAGTCTCACACGGTGAGGTCGAGCATTATCATCTTATGAAATATCCTCTGATTGCACCAGCATGAGGGTGCACACATAGAGCTTATCTCTATACCACATGGCAGTCATACAGCCTTCCTGGAAGCAAACCATGCCGGCCCAAACCATGACCCAGTCTGCACAATAGGAGACCATTTTAGTAATGTTAGAGGGGTGATAGCGTGATTCAGGTTCTCTCCAGATGAGTACACTCCAAGAATCACTCTATAGAGAAAATCGCGACATCAGTGAACATTGCACACGTTCATTAGTCTTCAGTCTAAGGTCAGGGTACATGCTTTCTGCACCAATTAAACCGTGCTGTCCTGTGGCGTGGGGTCAGCAGTTCACATACCACTGGGTAAGTTTTGCATACTCTCGTGTAACCCGCGTATGATGGTTGCAGAAACAGAAGTTCTCGTTGCTGCGATTAGGTTCGAACGCAGTTGAGACGGTATTGCCAGACATGCGCCATGGGGCCGTAATTTGAAAATACGTGTCTTATGATGTAGTAACCAGGTCTATTTCTGTCGGGTTTCTGACAACATTCTCTGTTTCTTGAAATCGTCTGTGCACAACGGAAACGATCGACACTATCATGTGAGAATACCTGCTTGGGACTGTCCAGCCTCAAGCCATCCAAGTCTCTCGGTCGCGAACATGCAGACAAATAATTCCTATGATACATGTTTACTATGAGCAATCTGCTAGTGTTAAAGTAGGCAGTTGGTAATGCAAAATATGGTCTTTCTGGCTACTGTCTCATGAAGGACGGTGAAAAAGCCAACTGCGTCGGTGATTACGTCACTTTGGCGGCAAGGTGCTCAGATTTGCATACGAACCTTTACAGTAGCAGTGTGACCTCAGGCTGTCGTACAGGTTTCGCGGTATTCCTCTCAATTACGGGAGAGAAATTGCTAAAAAATATGTTTGTTGCTCAAGTTT
This sequence comes from Macrothele yani, assembly GCA_039090855.1. Lineage (NCBI taxonomy): Eukaryota > Metazoa > Arthropoda > Arachnida > Araneae > Macrothelidae > Macrothele > Macrothele yani. The sequence goes on along the minus strand of CM077030.1, from coordinate 109,020,184 downwards.
TAGAAACCACTGCCGTAGACCCCTGTGTTAGTGAAAGAAAGTGCTATAGATAGACCAGTCTCCCTTTCATATCCGATGATCGGATTTTGGTGCATGGCTATTTTATAGATTTGCTAAAAACCTAAGTTCTTTGCGTCCATCGTGATGTTTCGAAGAGTACGATAATGCATTGCTTTCTGTGGTCTGGACAAGTTGTCCAAATATGAAGAACCTTTCACTTGGAGAACTACATCAACATTTTTGATTATTGATTAAATAACAAGGAACTATACACCGACTATACTTAAATGGCAGAACTGTACTTGTAATACGAATTTCTTGGCATAGAATAGGAATCAAAGTTTCCAAGCATTCGCACATCAACCAGATGGCTTTTTCAAGGAAGGTAGACAGCAAACTGAATTATAGAACGCTTCAACAATTTGAACGCGATGACTAGACTTGACAATAAACAAACAGATGCGAATGTAATTATGCATTCAAAGACAGGAGGCGTTATGTTCGTTTAGCACGCGGGATCATGGAAGGATAATAAAAGGTATTCAATATTTGAAGAGCTGGTTCCAAACTCGTGGCAGCTCCAGTGAGACGCTATCATTGCATGATTCGCTTTTGGTAATGATCTCCAAAGTTTCGCGAATGGTAGTAGATTTTGTGGTGGAGTGGGAAGCTAATTTCTTTACGTCATCCCACATAGGAGCAGCAGACTTCAACATGATTTCTTTGGAAACGGCTGTAGTTACTTTACTGTTCTTTATGTCCCTTTTATGTTCGTTGATTCTAATTCTAAATGAATGTTTGGTGATTCCAATGTCGTACAGCTTTGTTAAATGAACACGAGAAACAAATAACACCAGTATTTTTTTAAGTCGGTAACGGTTTTCTTACCAAAATACTGATGTGTAAATACTTTTGCTGGGATTGTATGTTGTGTTACCTCCATAGCCTAAAGGAATCGCATACTAAAGCCATCTAGAAGTAAATGTTATTTGATATGCCATTCCGAGATAAAAACAATAGTTGCAGAACATTTCATTGTTCCTGTAGCGTGAACATAGACGGAAGAAACTCCACATTTGGAATGACGTATCAACTAGTATTGTGTCACCTCATGGCCGAAAAGTTATTAAAAGGGCATTAAAAATCTACTTTTCATTGCTACGTTCTTCAACATTCGAACAATACAATATGTCAAAAGGTAAATAGTTTTTTAAGGACGTTTTGTCCGCCCCGGTGACACAATTGTCTAAGCGTTGACTTTTGACTGTTCGTCCGAGTAGGTCCGGGTTCGAATTCCAGATGAGTTTCTCACGGTGGTCGTTAAACCTTCAATTCCAGATGAGGCATGGCTGGTGTATTTGGTTTGCTGCACTGGCTTTCTCCCTTCACTGGAGCCATATTGTATCAGTTCTTGCTCTGTTGCATTAATATGTCACGCGCATTATTTGTGAACTCCAATACCAAACAGAAATACTGTTCTTGACATATACACTGACGGAAAAAAATCCCAACACCACGAAAAAATAGTTGTAGAGGAATGAAATGGCGGCAATACATTTGTATAGGTAACATATTTAATCAATTAAGGTTTCAAGATCACAGCTTAATGTAAGCGCGAGAAGAGCCATTTTAAATGTGAAATGCTGGTACATCAATAACCGCTGTAACCGCCAGAATGTTGAATGCAAGCACGCAAACGTTCATGCATTGTGTCGTACAGGTGCTGGATGTCAGTTTGTGGGATGGAGTTCCATGCCTGTTGCACTTGGTCGGTCAATACAGGGACGGTTAATGCTGGTTGGGGGTGACGCTGGAGTTGTCGTCCAATGATGTCCCATACGTGCTCGATTAGTGAAAGATCTGGTGATCTAGCAGGCCACGGCAACATGTCGACACTCTGTAGAGCATGTTGGGTTACAACAGCGGTATGCGAGCGAGCGTTATCCTGTTGGAAAACACCCCCTGGAATGCTGTTCATGAATGGCAGCACAATAGGTTGAATCACCAGACCGACGTACAACTGTGCCGTCAGGGTGCGTGGGATAACCACGAGAGTGCTCCTGCTGTCATAGGAAATTGCTCCCCAGACCATAACTCCAGGTGTAGGTCCAGTGTGTCTCGGCCACAGACAGGTTGGTTGCAGGCGCTCACCTGGCCTCCTTCTAACCAACACACGGCCATCACTGGCACCCACGCAGAACCGGCTTTCATCCAGAAAACACAACAGATCTCCACTCCGTCCTCTAATGAGCTCTAGCTGGACACCACTGACATCGCAAACTGCAGTGGTTTGGAGTAAGTGGAATGCACGCTACAGGGCGCCTGGCTCGGAGCTGTCCTTCAAGTAACCGATTTTAACAGTTCGTTGTGTCACTGTGGTGGCAACTGCAGCTCGAATAGCTGCCGCAGACGCAGTACGATGCGCCACGGCCATACGCCGCACACGGCGGTCTTCCCTCTCAGTAGTGCCACGTGGCCGGCCGGAACCCGGTCTTCTTGAGGTAGTACCTTCCCTTGACCACCGCTGCCAACAATCATGCATAGTGGCTACATTCCTGCAAAGTCGTTCTGCAATATTGCGGAAAGAAAATCCACCTTCTCGTAGCCCTATTACACGACCTCGTTCAAACTCCGTGAGCTGTTGATAATAGCTTCTTCGTCTTCTTAAAGGCATTCTTGACTAACATCAACACACTACGTCGAATCTCAACGATAACTAACGCTCACGAACGTTACAGCGCGTATTTACAGCAAACCTGCTTTGCATGTTCCGAGGGGCGCTACTAGCGCCACACGTATGCGCCGAGCGCGAAATTTGCATAGACGTCATCTTACAGATGTACTCTCACTGCCTACCAACTGTCGTTTATCTAACACAAACCCTTCTTGGTGTTGGGATTTTCTTTTCTGCCAGTGTATATAATTTTTACTGTGCACAACAAAATGTATGTTGATGAACCATTGTTTTTAACAGGCTAGATACGAAATATAAAAAAAATCAGGTGATGAATGTTTCGGGGATTTTTTTTTTTTCAAACTAATGTATTGTTCTATACTCTAGTATTTGATCTGAGAGATTCCAATCATGAAAGCAGTGTAAAAATACGAGGGTTGTACCGAAAGTAATGCAAAAGTAGGCATAACTTTATTAACTGACAGAGGACGTTCAAATCGCACGTGTTGGTAGAGTAACTCTTCGTCTATAATAGTAACCCTTCTTCATTGCAGGTAAATAATGGATTCCAAGCAGAAACAACGTGACGTCATTGAGTTTTTGACGAAGGAAGGGTGCAGGCTGTCCGACATCCACAGAAGACTACATAATGTTTACGGAGATTACACCCTTCACAAGAGCAATGTGCATAGATGGATGAATAAGTTTTAATCGTTAGTTCGTTGCTATCTTTGTAGCCTGCTGTTAACATGTTCGTATTAACTTCATAAATATTGCGTAGTTGAGTTGCTAAGTCTTATGTGGTTGAAGATGATAGTAATTAACACGTAATAAGCAAATGATAATAATTGTATCCAAATATGTCTAAGAAACCTTTATTTTTCTCTTCACTTAATCCCCTGAAAAGGTTGTCCGTTAGCTGTACTATGTTTCCTAATTCTTCCACTTTCGATCATCTCTCGCGCTGCCGGCCCCGGTGGCGCAGTGGTCTAAGGCGTTGGCCTCTGATCATTCGTCCGTAAGGGGTCCGGGTTCGGATCCCGGTCAGGCATGGATGTTGTGTTTGTCTTACGGCACTGGCTCTCTCCCTTCCCTGGAACCAGTGACCCTAAATTAGGGACGGGCGACTGCTTATAGCCCATTGAGTTGCTTACGGTGGTCGGTTAAACCTCCAATCAAAAAAAAAAAAAATCTCTCGCGCTATCGTAAAATCCCCTAACCTGCCGGTCAGCCTAAAACTTCCCAGCCTACCCTGGGGCAATTCCCTCGTTCTCCTCTTTTGCGACTTCTCGCTTTCGAAGACCAGAGGCAACTGTCACCGCGCCTCCTCTTCCCTCGTGACCAAAAAATGCCCTTAAGCATATCCGAAAGTTCCCCGTGAGAAACAAACATACCGCCCTCGGTAAATCTAAAGCCTCAAAGTAAAATGTGAGGGGGCTAGTCCATTAGTCGGCAGCATTGAAATTGAAATCTGTAAAGCATCAAAAGAGCCGCGATAGAGTTAATCTCCATTCAACATACAAAGTGCAAATACTAAGCATAGACAAAATGTCGTTTTAGTAAATAACCGCGCATTCGTGCTTAATGGGGAACTGACTCTGAAAAATTTCTCTCACGCTTTGTGGAAACAAAGGAAGTGGAGCACGAGATGAAAAAAGGTTGCATTTTGAGATTTTATATGAGATCCTGCAACCTAGTGTAAAATCTCTGTAACACAACATTGGAAACAAACCACGCAGTGGGAGACCATCATCTGCGACCACTGACACCAATCGTCAGTGAGTGGATGAATTTATTCGCGCAGAGAGACGAGTCACAATCCGTGAGCTTGTCGCACAACTGGACTGTGGTGACAATGCCATACAGAAGATGGTGGAAGACTTAGAGTAACGGAAAGTGTGTGCAAATTGGGTACCTCGGCAGTTCACACCCGATTTTGAAGGAGAGAAGTGTGGAAGTCTGCTATGATCTGCTGGAAGCGTTTGAAGCCAATACAGACATGTTTTTGTTTTCGATCTGGTGATAGGGGATGAAACGTGGGCGTATCTTTACGATCCCGAAACGAAGAATCAGTCCATGGAATGGTGTCACACCTCTTCACCAAGGCCCTAAGTTTAAGAGCCAGCAATCAGCACAGAAAGTCATGGTGACTGTTTTTTGGGATGACAGGGGTGTCCTCCTTGATTTTCTGGAAAGTGGCCGTACCGTGACCAACGAGCGGTACGTTAAGATACTCAAGAAGCTTAGCGAAGCCATAAGGAGGAAGAGACCAAACAGGATTCTGTAAAGGATCCACATTCACCATGACAATGCGAGACCACACACATCTTTGGCAGCAAATCAGGCGATCAGCAAATTAGGCTGGTCGGTGGTCCCCCATCCAGCGCCCAGCCTAGATCTGGCGCCCTCTGACTTCCACTTGTTCGGTCCAATGAAGGACAATCTCCAGGGACAACGATTTGATGACACAGACGAGGTGCAAGTGGCTGTGAAGAAGTGGGTACAAGAGTCCACACCTGAATTTTTTCAAAGAGGATTCGAGTGTTGGGTTCAACGATGGCTCAAATGCATCGGTTGTGATGGAGACTCTTTCTGAGTATACCTTTGTATAGAGAAAGAGTTACTCTACCAACATGTGCAATTTGAAGGACCTCTGTCAGTTAATAAAAAACTTATGCCCACTTTTGCATTACTTTCGGTACAACCCTCGTAGCTGGTCGTATTTTTTTACATAGCATTTGGTTTAGAAAAAATTGCTCTTCTTGTACATTACTAAACTTCACTCATGAATTTAGGTATGTGAAGATTTTTCTTTTTGTGTGCACGAAAAATAAGGGTGAAAAATTAAGAAGAATTATCTGTGGTTATTTTTTGGTGGAGTTTTTTCCTGAAACTTGTGATTCAAAAGCTGAAATCATGATGCTTATTGTATATTGACCAGTGAGTGTATGTATCCTGCTGTTAGACTGCAAACTTGAAAAAGAAATAAGGTGAGAAGACGAAAAGTGTTTCCGAAATTGTAGCCCTGTTAGGGGAGGGCAAAAATACAGTTACTGTGGCATGCATATCTTTACTTGAAGAAAAAGCTGCTTTTGATAAACTTGAATCCATTTTTCTTCCAAAGTTTCAGGTCATCAATCATATTCTGTGGACAGTGGACGCGGGATTTTTTTAGGGGTATTAAGCATTTCGTATTTTGTAGTGATGCCGGCTTATGAAACTTTGAAGTGGCTGGCTTGGTAGATCTGCGACGTTAGTAATTCTTTCTGAAAGCGATTTCACCTGTGTGGAAAGAAAAAGGCCAGTGTATTTAATTTTCTACGATAGAGTGCGGTATTGAATTCGCGTGTATTCGTCTTGGTGTATAGCATGGTGGATGCTTATATGCTTATGCTTATATCAGAAGCAATTAACACTATTGGAGATTGGGTGTTCCCAGCCGTTTAATGTGACGCATGGAGCGGCGGACTTTGTAGTAAGAAATCATTTCAATTTGATTGGCGAAACTTCCATGTTTCCCAAAAGTTGTTTCTACCTGTGAGTAGAGTGTTGATATTCGTTAATTAAATGGGGAAATTCCGAACAGTGTGTTGCTTGTGTCTGGGTCACACACTAGACGTGATTTATCCGTTATCGCCAGCGCAACCCGCTTTCCACTAATTGGAGTCCGGCGTGATTACATTGTTCAGGGACCATAGGTGACACCAAGGATGTTAATTGTAGTGCTGTCGTAAGAACAGGATTGCGCTTTGGCTCAGACGGATGCCTCTAGGTGATGCAACGGTGATCAACTACAACCCCTGATTATTCCCACGACACTTAGAAATGAATGATCAAAAGAGCTCAAACATCCGTTCTTTCCTCAAATTAAATGACCCTTCGGAATGTACACGCTGTCTACTATATAAGGCGAAAAGTTCAGCTGTCTTTAATACACATTCACTAACCATCATCATCGGACTCCGTATGGCTCTTGTATTTGAAGCTGTAAGCAACACAGACACTATTGCATCCAAACTTTCGACCCGCCAGCGCCCGACGTGCCGTATATTTTTATATTATGTTTCGAATTGCAAAATTGGACTTGGTTTCTTTAACCATTGCTTAAAATTCGAAACAAGTTTAATTTGAAATTTGGCCATGTTTTACCCTGTTATAAGCTCACCTTAGCACTTCCTCACACTCGCGAGCATTTTCTGTTTTTGTAATACACATTACATATACACAGATCACATTTTTGTGGTAGTATTCTTGGACTTTTTTCTTAAAATTTACCGTTTTCACAACGCGCTTAGCATATTAATAGTTTAAGGAAACACTTTTTACTGTTTTGTTCAGTATGGTACCAGATGTAAAAACTCACGTAACATACGTAAACGAAATTTCGCTGGCATACTGGTCTGCCGTTCGCGAAAACATTACTGCCCCCCCCCCCTCATGTTCAAGCATAGGACATATTTTACACCACACTGCATTCCACCCATTTACCTGATTCCTACAGGTGCACAAACCCTTCTTTGAATCTAAACTAATTCAATTTACCATATTGTGTGCTACTTGTGCTATACCAGCAAAGGTACACGGTGTTGCTGGAGTTTAACAAAAAATTCACGAATCGACTTCTGGGCCGCAGTTGTCCGAGTTTTCCTGAAATTATGAATAGGATACATTGCGCGGAAACATTTAATTGAAATATGTTTCAGTAATCAAAAGAAAGGAATTTGAAAAAACTGTAATTGTCCAGCACAATGGTTGAAAACAGCAGTCTTTATCGACAGTGAATATACGAAATTTGAAACATTTGCAATCTTCTAATGTGTTGTGATCAGTGTAATGTACAATTCCTCCGAAGCGCATGTCATTTTATCCTTGAAGAACCTCAGCTTAAACGATGTCTAATGTGTTGTGATCAGTGTAATGTACAGTTCTTCCGAAGCGCATGTCATTTTATCCTTGAAGAACCTCAGCTTAAACGATGTCTAATGTGTTGTGATCAGTGTAATGTACAGTTCCTCCGAAGCGCATGTCATTTTATCCTTGAAGAACCTCAGCTTAAACGATGTCTAATGTGTTGTGATCAGTATAATGTACAGTTCCACCGAAGCGCATGTCAGTTTGTCCTTGAAGAGCCTCTGCTTAAACGATGTTGAATGTTCTTCCATTTTGAGCCAAGTTGAAGAGGTTTTTATTTTTGCCAACTCTGGAGCAACCAGCATTGATCTGTTCATAAAAACCGCATGGGTTCTGCAGCTTAAGTCCAAAATTTTTAACGATTGACCCTGAACCTTTTTGATATTCATAGCGAAACTAAGAGGAAAAAGAAACTGTAGCAGGTTAAACTGAAATGGAAGGTCGGATGATGCGATTGGAATGCGTGGAGTAAAAACATTGTCTCCTGTGTGCAGCATGGCCAGTAGTTATGGTAGCTTTGATGACATTTGACACGGGTTTCTTGCCAGTCAGTCATATTCTATTGAAGAGTGTTGGTGGATCCAGAGTACGTCAAGATGAAATGACCATGTAGTCAAGATGAAGTGGGTGAATGAGCGAAACGGAGGAACAGCAATATTAAGTTCTAAAGAAATGAAATGCGACGAAATACACTTTTTCTCGCATTTAAATTTTTTATATTGTATTGCATTTCACTGAAATACACTTTCTCTCAAAGAATATCGTGGAACTATTTATAGTGCATAGTAACACATGGAGAGTCGCGGTCTGAAACGTAAACAAACCCGCCGGCAACTGCGCCGAAACGATATACGTTACACTACGAAACGCCTTCCCAAAATTGTTGTGGAAAAAAATGTACCAAAACTGTCACAGTGGAATGTAACGAAATGAAATGCGATATTCGATTTTTTAATTACATTTTTATACCGGATAAAGCCGGGTCCTTGTCTCGTCATTAAACAATTGTACTTAACTCAGTCATGGGTTTATTTTGGATGCCGAAATCAGGGACTTTTCAGCCTACTTTGGGCGGTACAGCACCTTCTTGTGACACTTTATCTCGCTACCCACTTTTTATGACATGTCCTATTTCCAAATGTCACTGATTACGAGATTTAGTGGCATAGGATACAGATCTTGAAATTAATTTGCAGCCATGCTACAACACGACAGCATAAAATATGAAGAATCATAAAATGCTATGTTCCGTCCTACGCGACTGGATATGCGCAGTTCTACGAGTACAAAGTACTTTTGTCCAGACTATTTTAATTTATGCGAATATCTTATTAACAGCACATACTAATTTGTATCATTCTATGCTGCAAGTTCTGCTGCTGACCAAAGTGTAAGGCACTCAAAAATGAAAAATGATAAAGACTTACTGCAAGAATTAACATTATGTAGTTTTACTTAAAATGTTAATTATAAAACTGACATGCGTTTTACTTAAAATATTCATTATAAATGTGGTATTTCTGCGCGTCAGGTTAATTTATGTGTTAATAATTTTGGTATCATTAAACTTAGATATTATCATTATTATAAATATGAATCTAACAAAAGAGCCTTCACTTTGAACCCACCTTTGGTAATTATGAATCGTTATTAAGTCAAAAAATGTTCAAATTTTAGCTACGAGGTAGGCAGGAGAATTATTTACTGTCTGTAATTTTTTGTATTTCAGTTTTTCGTGAGTTTATACAATCTAGTTTAAATTATTGTTAACAATATCACTTATCACTAACCATGGTAACCTCACCGGTCATTTTCAAAAATAAACAAGAAAGATGACACCGAATTTTCGGGTATAATAAGCACGTCTTTTGAATCCGTTCTGACGCAAATTAAATTTATCAAAGCTATTCAAAGTCAATGGAACCGGTATGGAAAACAATAGTGTCTGACGGAAGAAAGAAGTTTTTCAATCGGGTTTTTTATCCCTCAAATATTGCTGTAAACGGAATCGTGAGCTTACGCTCTCTGGTTGCAGACTTGTGTGTTAAGAAAAACATGAATTTATATGAGAAACATTTCGCACCGGAAACGCTCTCCAACACAGAAAGAATTTTCCAAATCGGACTCTTAGAAACAGAGATATCAACAAAAATAAGATGTGACTTTACGTCCCCTGGTGGAAAAACCATGCATTATTTTAGGAAGAAAGTATTCTCAAAAGGATTATCCACATTAGCGGTATCGGTCCAAGAAAATAAAATTAGTCGAGTTTTCAGGAGCCCAGATTTTGCTACAAACACATCAGAAGCAGAAATTAACGCTTATGCCCCCTGGTGGCCAAATCATTCTTTACCAAACATTAGAAATTATGTGAAAAATATTTTCCATCGGGTCCTGTATGCGATACAGGAAGAATTTTTCAAATCGGAGTTTTAGAAGCAGAAATAACGCAAAAAACGCAATTTGCCTTTGTGTCCCCTAGCGAAAAGTGTATGATGTACTTGAAAATTTTGAATTTTTAGGAAAAACATTTCGCATCGGAAACAGTATCCAACAAAGAAGGAATTTTCCCAATCGGACTCGTAGAAGTAGAGATATTGACAAAAATAAGATATACATCTACGCCCCTGGCGTAGAAATCATGCATTATTTCAAGAAGAAAATGTTCCTAAAAGCTTTGTCGACATGAGTAGTATCGGCCAGCAAATGACTCTTTTTTCAATCGAGGTTTTAGAAGCTCATATTTTGCTGCTAATACATCAGAAGCGGAAATTAAGACTTACGCCACCTGGTGGCCAAACCATTTTTTACAAAAATTTGAAATTATGTGCAAAGTATTTCCCATCAAGAGCTGTATCAGGTGCAGAAAAAATTTTCAAATCGGAGATTTAGAAGCAGAGATATAGAATGGAAAGCAATTTACGTTTACGCCTCTAGCGGAAAGTCTATGAATTACTTGGAAAATTGGAAATTATATGAAACACATGTCACACTAGAAACACTATCCAACAAAGAAGGAATTTTTCAAATCGGATTCCTAGAAGTAAAGATATTGCCAGAAATTAGATATACATCTACGCCCCCTGGCGTGATGTATATCTTATTTTACCTTGCATTATTTTAAGAAGAAAATGTTTCCAAACGGTTTGTCGACATGAGTGCTATCGGTCTACAAACGACGTTTTCTTCAATCGAGATTTTAGAAGCTCATGTTTTGCTGCAAATATATCAGAAGCGGAAATTAAGGTTTACGCCCCCTGGTGGCCAAACCTTTTTTCACAAAAATTATAAATTATGTGCAAACATTTTCCCATCAGGAGTTGTATATGGTGCAGAGAGAATTTTTCAAGTCGGAGGTTTAGAAGCAGAGATATAGGGGAAAACGCAATTTACCTCTACTACGCCCCCTAGCGGAAAGTCTAGGAATTACTTGAAAATTTTGAAATTATATGAAAAACATGTCACACGGAAAACACTATCCAACAAAGAAATTTTTCAAATCGCGCTTTTAGACGTAGAGAGATTGACGAAAATAAAATATATATTTACGCCCCCTGGCGGAGAAACTGTGGAATATTTTAAGAAAAAAATATTCCGAAAATGTTTATCGATGTGAGTGGCATCAGTCCACGAAAGAATTTTTTCAAGCGATATTTTAGAAGCTCAGATTTTATGATAAATAATCAGAAGCAAAAATTAACACTTACGCCCCCTGGTGGCCAAAGTATTCTTTACCAAAAATTTGAAATTGTATGCAAAAGATTTTCTATCACGAGGTGTATCCGCTGAAGAAAAAATTTTCAAATCAGAGTTTTACAAGAAGAGTTATCGGAGAAAATGTAATTTACTTTTACGCCCCCTAGCGGAAAATCTATGCGTAATTTGAAAAAGTAACTATATCTAAAATACTCTTCGATATAAATGGAATCAAAAGATAAGATTTTTTTCAATCGGATGTTTAGAAGCAAATATGTGGAATAAAACGTATTTTTGAATTCGACATCATCTGCATTTACGTCCTCTAGCGGCGAAGTTGTACATCATAAAAAAAGAAATAAAGGATCATCATTCGCATATTTCAAGCTTCCCAATGCAAAAAGAATTTTTCAAATCGGACTAGTAGTTGCAGAGATATCGTGGGTACAGACGGACGGACAAACCGATAACATAAGCACAATCTTTTTTTACAAAAGACGTGCTATAAAAAAATTGTTACTCTAAGAAAAAAATATTGTATGTAAAGAAAGATTATTATCAAACAAAGATCTTCGCTCTTTCCACGTTTATAAGTGAGTCACGGGAAAATTCTCATTGGCCGCCACCGGGAGTCGAACCCAGGGTCTTCCAGTTACGCGCCGGATATGCTTCCGCTACACCACAACGGCCTCGAATTCCTCCGGACTCACAGCACGCTAACTGCCAAGCCAATTTGGCAGGTTGCTTCTTGGAGCCCCGCACAATGCTGGGGATTCACCAAAGATGGTAAGCAGCAACTGAAGAAATAATTAGAAGGCGAATGAATAATTAATACAGACATTTAACGTGGACCAGGAACATCAAACAAAGATCTTCGCTCTTTCCACGTTTATAAGTGAGTCACGGAAAAATTCTCATTGGCCGCCACCGGGAGTAGAACCCAGGGTCAAAAATTCTCATTTGCCGCCACCGGGAGTCGAACCCAGGGTCTTCGAGTTGGCGGCAAATGAGAATTTTTAACCCTGGGTTCGACTCCCGGTGGCGGCCAATGAAAATTTTTCCGTGACTCACTTATAAACGTGGAAAGAGCAAAGATCTTTGTTTGATGTTCCTGGTCCACGTTAAATGTCTGTATTAATTATTCATTCGCCTTCTAATTATTTCTTCAGTTGCTGCTTACCATCTTTGGTGAATCCCCAGCATTGTGCGGGGCTCCAAGAAGCAACCTGCCAAATTGGCTTGGTAGTTAGCGTGTGTGAGTCCGGAGGAATTCGAGGCCGTTGTGGTGTAGCGGAAGCATATCCGGCGCGTAACTGGAAGACCCTGGGTTCGACTCCCGGTGGCGGCCAATGAGAATTTTTCCGTGACTCACTTATAAACGTGGAAAGAGCGAACACCTTTGTTTGATGTTCCTGGTCCACGTTAAATGTCTGTATTAAGAAAAGATTATTAAAAATAGCAATTTGTCTCAGTCTTTGATTACCCGGTACAGGGCTTGAAATATATCTAAAATGTCATGTGGGGAAAAATCTCGGCATGTGGATAAAAAATTAGCCTGTCGAGGTAGTAAATGCAGGATGTCCAGAGAAATGTATCCTTTGATGCAAAAATCAGGAACCTCACTTTTTCAGGTTAAAAGCTACCATAAACGTTCTTCAACGACTCAGTACTTCCGTCGCCAACTGTGAAGATCATTTGGAGTAAAGCATCATATCACCCCATCCATTATCATAAGACAGTTTCAGAAGTGATATACTTCTGACCACAACAGTAATACAAGATGCTTGGTTTCCAGTGAAATCAAAAACGAAGGGCAAAAACTGTTTTTCTTATTATGGTAGCAAATTAAGTATTCCAATTTCCTTTTTCCAAACAACTGCCCGGCCAAGCAAGTTCCTTCTTCCCTCTCCCGTCCAGGCTAATAAGTTACATGTCCTGGTTTCATATTTTCAAGTCCTGCGGTATCAAACATTGTGTGGTAGTCTCGGTCGATTCGTCAGTTCCCAACAAGTCAGTGCAAATGCTGTATCGCACAGTCCTCCATATGGGTGATAAAGCATCTATGCTTGACTTCGTGGTCAAATGTCACATATGTACACTATTCGCGACAGCTTAAAAATTGCATGTACATGTTTTCGCTCAGCTACTCAAAGTAGAAACATCTGGATAAACCTAAAATAGCGCATCATTGTATATATTAGCCGGGAAATCACCCCAGATATAGTATTAATCTAGTGGTATATATTCATTTCTTGTAAAAACATATTATACAGGGTAATCAGAATCGACCGCACAATAAACCTACCGGACGATTCCTCGTGGAAAAAGAAGCTGAAAACCGTTGTCCGATCAAACGTCACATTCCGGAGATATACGCGCCGAAAGTTTTGTGACGTCCCATCCGGTAACGCACATGCTCGTTGAAGAGCGACGTGGATATACAGACGCACGTATCACAAGGCAATCAAGCCGCCCCTATGGCGCAGTGGTCTAAGGCGATGGCTTCTGATAATTTGTTTGAAATTGGTCCGGGTTGGAATCCCGGTGAAGCATGAATGTTGCGTTTTTCCTACGGCACTGACTCTGTCCCTTCCCTGGAACCAGTGGTCTTAAATTCAGGATGGACAACTACTTATAGCCCACAGAGTTGCTCACGGTGGCAGTTAAACCACCAATTAAAAAAAAAAAAAAAGAAAAACTCAATCAACGTTTAAAAATGTGGCACGGGGTGGGTATTTAAATTCGATGGGCGTGGTGGCGTGAAACCATCAGTTGTACACCTGTGCAATACGGCAGGTAGGGATAAAAAGGGTTGGCGACGGTAGGAAATAAGCTCATACTGCGTTGGTACATTTGACAGTAGTGTGGTTAGCGATATGTCGTACAGTTAGAGAGAGTATTGTGACATGTATCTCCTATTGGGGGAATGCCATGGGTAAGCATTGCGTGCAGCAAGGGCCTACAGCGAGCGATACCCAGCACGACGCCCAGGTCATACGGCGGCTTGGCGCTCGAATGCGCGACACAGGCAATGTCGCACCACGTCCAAGTGTAGACAGAGGCGCTGGACCCTCTGAAAGAATACCTTCCCTCGAGGACGCCATACTAGAGTTCATAGAGGAGGAGCCAACGACCAGCAGCCGTGCGATCGCGCGACAGTTCAGTGTGCACCAAAGTACCGTACTTGTCGTTCTACACGACGAAGATTCATATCACATCACACGGGTACAAGGCCTGTTATCACAGGATTATCCTCGAAGACAGGCATACTCTGAGTGGCTGCTACATCAACGTGCTGCCGATAATAGTTTCATCCGCCGGATCTTGTAGACTGATGAAGCAAGGTTTACACGGCAGGGTATCTGCAACACCCATGATAGTCATGTTTGGGCATTGGACAATCCGCACACAACAAGTGAACACGCTTACCAGGTACAGTGGGGTGTGAACATCTGGTGTGGTACTGTGGGCGATACCCTAGTGGGACCATATCTTCTTCCCGAATGTGTCATAGCTGCAAACTTACATGGTGTTCCTACGTGATGTTCTGCCGGGCTTACTGGAAAACGTATCATTGGCTTATCTCAGCAATCTATGGTTCCACCATGATGGAGCACCGGCGCATTACGCTGCAAATGTTCGCCATTGGCTGGATACGTAAAATCCCGGTTGATGTCTTGGCCGTGGTGGTTCTATCGCATGGCCCGATAGATCGCCGGATCTGAACCCATTGGACTTCTTCCTGTGGGATCATCTAAAGGAATGGGTATATCAACGGCCTGTCAACAGCCTGCACGACCTAGTGGCCACCTTACACGGGGCCCTCACAACTGTAACCCCTGATATGCTGCAACGCGTGCAGATGCTTATTCCTCGGCAGGCTGCCGCCTGTTCCCGCACTACAAAGTGGTCATTTTGTACACATGTTGTAATCTGACACGAATCCACGTGTTTTATCATCTGTGTTGTAGTGGTACACATCAATAAATTACATGTTTTCTGTCAAAGTGATTGGGTAAGTTATTTCTAATGTCTGTATTCTTACCGGATGCGACGTTACGAACTTTCGGCACTTATATCTCCGGAATGTGACGTCCGATCGGACAACGGTTTTCGGCTTCTTTCTCCACGAGGTATCGTCCGTTAGGTTTATTGTGCGGTCGATTCTGATCACCCTGTATATTCATAAAATTGATGTAAAAATGCTTTTACAAGAATTGAAGATTTAACGGGTGATGGGGCAGTTCTGCAAGTAACCAATACCACCTTGGACAACAAATGTCAAGCAAAATCCACGTCGAAGAAAAAATTAAGAGGCATATAAAATTTAGTTGGAGAGCATTAGTAGAAACAGTACAATTTGCAAGAGCAATTTACTGTTATGTCTTTAAAAAAAGTGTTTAATCAACGCATTCTTTCCGTTTTTACTTGCGGATCAGAGACATGGACCTTAACTGGAAATAAAAGGCATACAGAATGGTGCAAACAAAACTCAACAACATGGTTCAACTTTGCAACACGTTTGGTACAAGGTTACGCCACATTATGGTGCAAAGTTGCACCATGTTTTTGGATTTTGTTTGCACTCTATCTTTTCTCAGAAAGTGGTGTAGCACCACTTTTTGGTGAAACTGTCACACAATGTTTACCAGTGTAGGAAGAGGAGCTCATGAATAAGAAAAGTGAAAAGAGTAAAGAGTGGAGGACATCATGAATAAAGAAAAATTCCTGAAATGACATGTTACTAGAAAAACTGATCACCATTAGACAACTGAAATACTAGACGTGATTCCAAGGGAAAAGAAAAGATCAGGAGAAGTCCACGTGGGAGATGAGTAGATAAAATTCGAAAGCTTGCCCGAGTGACATACAGGAGACTGGCTCAAGACAGAAAGATGTGAAAGATATTTGGGTAGACCTTCATTCAGCTGTGAATTGATAATTCTTCATGATGATATATGAAAAAAACATTGAGGAGATTGTGGGTGATGTAAAAAGAAGTTTATTCTATTAAGGGTGTTTTTTTTTTTTACATGCAAAATAATCCAATGATACTGGTGGGTTGGTAATGATCTAACCGGAAGACTGTAAGAAGGTGCTAAAGAATTGAGATGACTAGCATAATTGCAGCCGTTATAAACGATGTTCTAGAAGAGGGTAAAAGTGGTTCCTTGACGAAGAAATTGCCGACCCGCTTTAAGTATTTCAAAGATTTACAAAGTGAATTTTTGGCGTACTTTAGTGAATTTATATTTAGTGTTTCTTGCCATACTTTGTGTTTCAGCCCCATAAATTTACAAAAGTGGATTTATGGGGCTGAAACCCTCCTGAGTAATGTACTCTATAAACGTAGTACTAAGGTATACATATACTGTGTTGCTGAAAGTAGTGGAGTAGCACAGAAATACATGGACAAAAGTACTGTATTACCTGTTGAAACAAGAATAGGTACCCTTCGTACCTTCCTGGGACCGATCGTGAGACTTTTCCATGGCCCTAGTACTTAGTATTACATCATTTACGCCGTTTCCGAGATCGTAGTTCTCAGGCGCCCTGCAATCCCAATTTGTCCTTTATCAAACTCCGATAAATAGGCAGCTTTTCCCATTCTGACTCCTAACACTCTACTTACCAAAGCCGGTCCTCGGGTTGTATATATACTGCTGTGTGAACTTCACGTGCGCTGCTATTCGGTCTCCAGACGTGTTCATTTCTGTAGGCTGGCGGTAGTCATAATGCAACGGCTCATCTGTGTATAGTGTGCTGCTGAAAGAAGTGGACCATCCCAGAAATACATGGACAAAAAATACTGTATTACCTATTGAATCAAGTGTAGGTACACCTTTTGGCTTGTACTTAGTATTACATCATTTACTACATATGATGAGATTTACCTTGTACTTCTGGTAAATTTCATTTAAACTTAAGTTCCAGAGTCAGGGTTTCATTCGAAGATTCACATTCAATGGTAGAGTGAAACCTGTATAGTACTGTGCACAGCGTTCCGCGCTGTTGTGCCAGAAAAGTTTGATGCTTCTTATACCACCTGTGCGATGGAATTTAATCAACGGCAACTTGAATTTCTTCGCATTTCATTTTTTGTTGAAACTGAATGTGCTGCTGACATCTTCTTTATGCAAGTGCCTCTATTTGCATCATACCCACTTCTGAACGAATGCGTTTGTCAACATACTGTGTTTACTGCGGATGTAAAGATTGTCGTGAAACCCTATTTTCGGAATGCTTGAGGAATACTCGTGTACGTTATTTGGAAATAGTATCTGAAAAATGTATTCATCGTCAGAGCACTTTCGCCATAATTTAGGTCACAATTTTTTTTTCAGCCTGATCTCTGTACTTTTCAGCAGGGGATACTTCCATCATCAACCGATCTATGGCTTTTAGAACGGGAGTGATTAATATTAAATCAACGTCTCACATAAGCGTTTTCTTTTTCGTCTGTGTAAGATAGCTTCTTACTGTGAAAAATCTAAAGCATTGAAAACTCATGCGCTCATCTAAATGCATCATGTTTCAACATTACATGTTTAGCCAGTGTTTTCGATTATCATGTGCCTGTCCGTATTCCACTTCCATAGCGCCGTATCTTGTGAAAAAATATTACAGCTAACGGTTTAATGCAACGCCAAGGCTGAAGATCATAATGTCACGCTGCCGCACATTTTTCACACAAATTTCCTTTCGAATTTTATTCTGAGAGATTGAAATAACGTTCCCGTTTAGTTGGTGTGTTGTAAGAGAAATCAGCGAACTAGTATGTGAACACGAGTTCAAAGCTCCTGACTTGGCTATAAACAGTACTCAATAAAAGTGACAGTCTTCATAAGGTAATTCCTAAGACTAAAATTTCTTCTGGACAATACTACTTCTATTGCTTTTTTCCAGACCATAAAAATTAATAAATGAATGAAAGTAGAAAACAGTACCTGGGTATCAAGTATGCAAAGAAGGTATCCAACATGGTGATTTTAAAAAGAAATAAATGTAACAGTTTATCCTTCTGTTGTGTCCAACACAACAAAAAAAGATATGAATCCTATGGCTACGATGAAATTGTGGTGTATATAAACAACTTCTATTTCTAAGGCGAATATCACAAAGAAAATTAAACATTATATTAGCCACTACCCCTGCTTTATGTAGGATAAGGAAGAAGTTAGCCTTTTAACTTCCAGTGAGCGTCTACACCTCCAGCTGACAGACTTTCAAAAGATGATATTCACGAAGTCGTAAAATCAGCTCGCGAGGAAGTATTTGAATTTTAAGTCACTGTTTTGCAGTTTCTCTACTTTGTATTCGCCGAACCCAGGTATTAAAGTAGATGCATGTAATCTCCCCTGCGTTCAGAGATTTGATATTTATGTTGAGTATTTTAAGGAGCGTCTGAGCCCGGGTCTTAAAAAACCCTTAGAAGTTGGAAGCTAGGAGATTTGGGCTAGAGTGCCCGACAGGAAAGTCACATGCAAGAGAGGTAGGAAGGGGAAAGAAGATCCCCCTTATTTATAACCGGGCGCCAGTACCCATGCCCATCCGACGCATGGCGAATATTTAGTGGTTAGAGCCTTCGTACCTTCCTGGGACCGATCGTGAGACTTTTCCATGGCAGTCACGAACGTTGACTACTAGGCCATCCGCGAGCCCTCCTCTGAGTTGAGCCCAGATCTCCGGTCTTTACGGCTTTTAACCTTTGACCTCTTAGGGAAGTCATTTGCCGCTTAAAGAGATTAGCTTAAAACCTTCTTTCGCGTTCTAATAACATTTCTCAAATACAAAAAAAAGAAGAAATAATCGCTCGTTCTGCTGCTTTGCAGTAGCTTACACGGAAAGTCAAAATGAAATGGAACCACTGCGGTCACCAGTTTGAATGAGCCAACATGTTCGATGTGTTGTGCCGTTATTAAACGAATGTGCATTTACGGCCTTGCTGACTTTAAGCTTTCATGCTTCGGAAACGAAAATAGGTTCTGTGAAGAAAGTGTGTTTGTAACATGAATTTACATTTACCACAAGGTAAATGTAAATTCATGTTATAATTAGCGACTTTTGCAAGAAAAAATTGTCTGAATAAATATGCTGCTCGAGTAAACTAATTCAAAACTACCTTCCTTTTACAGTATTTGAAGGTTTTAATTTTGAAAAATACGTCATCTTATACTTGAAGTGTTTTTTGTTGTTTTTGTACTTCGCGCCACACAAATGCAAATATACGTGTAGCCATAAAATTTTAGGCGTTGTGTGCTATGGAAGGGAACAACTGATAAGTACGCGTGCTTGGATTATGAATTCAGTCTTTAAAAAGATCGAACATTGTTTGTAAATAAATCTTGAGTTGATAGTAACTCCTCTTAACATCAGAAATATTGACCTGGTTATCAAAATTCATCTTCCTCATTTAGACAGCTGGCCGATCTTTTTAGTCATTAATGCCTTCATTGCCAAAGACACTCATCCTTCTGATTCGGTTTCTGGCCAGTGTTTCTTCCTGCCACTCGATTTAAGTTCTCTATTTTTGATCGCACTTGAGTATGCATCTGTGAGATCTGTTAACACCACATTTCGCGGTCTCTTTCGCCGCTTCTATTCATAACATCGATATGATTCCGTTATCCCCAAAATTTGCAATTTAAGGATCTTATTTCAAGAATAAGCAATTTAATCTCTATCTAAATTGTTAAACTACTTTCCGAAGGTGGTATATAAAAAATTCAGTTCCTTTTTTTTTTTTCTTGCACGTACTTAATCCAGTTGCTCCTACTCTTTTACTCTTTTGGCGAATTAAAAATGCTATTCGCCCGCTACTGTTATACATCCTGATATTGCCTGTACATTCCGCATTCTACTTTGTTTCCCATACAACTTCTTTCAGAGGTATTTTCAAATTTGAGAAGTTTCTGTTGGGCCTGTCTGTTTAGAGACCATCTCCAATGTGTTGTATTGTTCGGAAAGAATGAAATTATACGGAATTTTCGAGTAAAATTTAAAAAACAAAAACGAAATGTTCTATAGCTCTTGGAAATATACGTAAACGAGAATGGAACAGGAAATTGTCCGATATTGACGAAATTTGGTGATAATTCTAAAAGGGATTTATGAATGGTAGGGAAATCTGTAATGAAAATTGATTCGGCTGAAAAGAGGTTTAATGTTGTAGATAAAGGACAGTCGACTTACAAAAGGGAGGAATACCGGAAATAGCTGGTCCAAAGTAGATCACAGTTCGTCCGTGTTGTATCCATCATTGCGAAGAGGAAGGCACTGAAGACTAAGACCAGGCGCATGTAACCCCAGAACAGTCCATCAAAGGCACCACTGGCGTATTCGACTCATGGTTTGGCGAACATTTCCACAGTCACTTCTCACCGTATTTCGAGTGGTGGTGTGTGTCCTATATGGCAAATGTCTCAGTCGTTTGCTAGAAACGGGCCTGGGTCTTGAGTCAAACTGACTTTTTTTTTTTTTTTTTTTTTTCAGTCATGGTCATGATTATCTTCACTGATGTCATACTCTGGGTAGTATGTAAGCTGGAATGGCGTTCAGCAGTATTTGATATGATGACAGCTACTTCTTCTCTCTCTATATAATCGGCGAGTGGGGTCCGAAGATTGCCACAAGAGAGAGAGAAAAGAGCAGAGTTAGGGAACCATTGAATATAACAAGCTTATTGTTTCATTGAAAATGGCGTTAGCTGAGTCTGCATCCAATTTCAGGAGGGTATGAGTAATGCGACGATATTCCAGCAGTATATTGACCATATAGCGCCAACATTATAAGGCTGGCTTATCAGGACGTGAATCTTCTTTCATGGGGTGCGAGGTCAAAAGATCTGTTCCGAATCGAACATGTGTGGCATATAATTGCAAAAGAATTGACCTTAAATTCGGTAATTTCACTTTCGGACCATATTCGGAGAGCTCAAATGGAATATGGTTGGGCTGAGTTAGCGAAAGATGACTTCCGACCACTTCTGTAGTTAGAGCATACCATAGTGCATACAACTTAAGAGTTACACCTGATGTCCATTTTCAAAAATGATAGCATTTTGCGTTGGAATCTTCATTAAGATTTACTGTAATAATGTAAAAATATAATCCTTTTTATTTTACATATTCATTTTTGCATTGCCATCGACTTTACGGTTTCTGTTTCCTTTTGTGTGAAGATACACCGAGATCTGCATTCATATATAAGTAGTAATTTTTTGTACATTTTGGCTGATTGCTGTTATTTGCATCACAGGTACCCGAAAGTGAACCAGTTTACACTCATTCTGTGTTCGTCGTGAATTCTACAGTGACGACCACTTTCACGTGTAAAGCATCGAATTTCTTATCTAGCCTTAATGAAACTATTGACGACACTAAGGACTTCCAGTTGTATGTCTTACCTAAAGCAGGTAAGTTGATGTTTTTTTTGTTTTGTTTTTTGTTTTTGTTTTTCAGTTCGGAAACCTGATGTTCACGCATTTATATGCAGTGACTTGTAGTTAATAAATAACTTGTTGTCGCGTTCAAAATATGGTTGATCTGCTGTTTTATGTATTTATTTTTGTTAGAGTGTGAGTGGAAATGTTTTCACTTCTTATAGCAGAACAGTTGACATAGTTTTAAATAAAGTAGTGCCCCTCAGTGCTTTTATTCAAGTGCTGAATGACAGTAGAGAATACCGCAGTAATTTTGCTTTGTGTCTTTGTGAGTGAAAGAAAGAAAGAGCACTCCGTCTCTATCTGTCGATGAAGTGGAGAAATCTCAGACTGGTAAAGGGAACATTCGAAGAGGTACGCCTAGATAATGAATTGTGCGAGGATGGGTCAAACTGTTTCACTTTTTAGAGACATTTAAATGGGAAACGACCGAACGTGTTGTTAGAGGATGGATAATCGGTTCTGCAGAAAAATTAAGTAGATACCAGATCACCGTGAAAGAAATAGAAAACGGTCTCAACAATCAAGAAACGTTTTGAAAAAATTTATCCCGCAATAAATCGTGAATAAGATTTGAGGATTATGATTATACTACATGCAACAAAGCTCTTTACATCATCACCGTGTGTGTGTGTGTGTGTGTGTGTGTGTGTGTGTGTGTGTGTGTGGAGGGGTCCAGTGCCAAAATTTCAGAGAATTCAGGTGACTCATCACTCGGATTGTCGGCGTACAAATGCAGTTGTAAATCGCTCGCGGCGTCAAATTCGAAACATGGCTGAAGAGACCAAATTAAAATCTTCCAGTAGAAAAGCAAGTTTAAAAACAATAGTTTTAAAAAACAATAAAAATAATAGTTTTAAAAACAATAAAAATTTGCAAATTTTAGTTTTAGAAAAAGAGTAGGCATGGTAATTTTATTATTATAGATGGCTTATCTTTGTAATTTGTTTTCTTATAGATAGTCTTTCACCTGATGAAAGTGGTAGACGTGATGACGATGAAGAAATGATCCCAGAAGAACTTTATAACAAGGCTGAGGTGGAATTCGACAGCCGCCAGCCCGAGCACCCGAAATCGGAGGTGTCTTCCTTGGGATACTGCGCTCCGTACACAGGAGTGGTATGCAAGAAGTACTTCTCGAGTGGCCCATCTCTGGCGTACTACAATTTCACCAGTGATGGAATTACAGGGACTGTCAATGAAGAAATCACCAGTGGCCTGTGGGATGAAGTAATAGCTTCGCTTCAAGAACCTTGTCGAAGTGCTGCAGAAATCATTCTGTGCCTTTATGCCTTCCCCAAGTGCGAATGGATCGACGGTCGAGCTCATCACAAACCTCTCTGTCGGTGAGTCGGTTGTGCCCATGCATCTTGTCTTAACTTGTAATATTTATTTACTAAGCCTCTGTTGGTTGTATTGTTCTGTCATGCAGTTAAACAGCTGTACTCGTATTTTTTCTTAATCTGTTAACGTAAAAGATAGAACCTACCAGACGTTTATTCTCTATGAAACACGAGTAAGGTCGTCAGTAGGCCGTGACTCAACGATTTTAGGAATTTAAAAATAGCCATTAAAACAGCGTGAGGGAAAACAGGTCCAGACTTCTGGGCGATACGAAGAAATGTCCTTAACTGTCGGATAGTTGCGGCTGATTTGGTGCAGTGAAGACGTTATCTTGTCTTTTCTTAATTTTTCATGAGGAATGGTTGCACAGAAGCAATCGCACTCTGTTCGAGTTTGTCATTCGACACGTATGACAAGCGAGAGTACACTAAATAGTGAACTGCTGGATTTCCGTGAATGATGTCATTTATTCAGCACAATGTAGTAATAGGAATGACTTTGACCTTACCTTTGTTGCATGAGAAATTCGTTGACAACTTATTTAAGCTGATTTTTCGGACTTTGTATCGACCTACCTTTGAAGACCGTTTAAGTTGATGCTGTGCCGCGCGAAAGTGGATGCATCTGATATAGTGGGAGATATTATAGGACTGATAATGCGGAAGAAGATCCGTCTGCCGGAATTCTCATTTTTGAAATCTGGTACTCTACTTGTTTTGTAAAGCTCCTTATAAAGGAGGAACTGTTCAACACATCTCTCATACTCCAAAATCATTTTGTGGATAGGAAGTTATTAAACGAATATTGCATACAGTGTGGTTCAAACCGCAACCGAGGTTTGCCGCATTTTTTTCAGCGCATGATCAGGGTGGAAGACTTTTTGATTCACATGCAGGACTGTGCACACCAGAAAATGAGAAGGACCCATCTTCTGTGTCTGACCAACATGAAATAGAGTGTGCACCTAGGGAGCTGCTGCGCGAGTTCCTGTGTGTATTGAAAAAAAAAGTAGCTTAACAAGTTTTTAAAGTTGCGAAAAAATCCACATGATACTCTTAACTTAGTACTCACCCCTCTTCTGCAGGACGTGAGGATGTTTTGGGCTCTGTCGACGTTTCCGCTGATACGTCACTTGGTGCCGTCGAACTCGATACTGACTCCTCTTCCGTGGATTTTGTCCAGAAATTTTTTGAAGATCGATTATGCATACTTCACTGCTCGGAATCGGCGTATCAGCATGAAGATTGGTAGGTGTATGCAGGCAGGTAGGATGTGCAAATCGTTCGAATATGTAACCAATCGCATTAAATGTGCGAGAGACAAAAGGGGCAAATAAGGGTCTCCGAAGCCATGTTGTGTCCAGTGATCCAGGTCATTCGGGAAAATGCAACAAAGTATTGAGGTCTGTAACGGCATGTGCAAGAACCAAAGATGCCTCATAAATCTTTTTCCTACCCTATCACTATGTACACGCATTTGCGAAAGAAAGGTTAGTACGCTTCCGTGAAGCTGGTTGGTTGATTCATCGAATCGCAGCCCAAGCGCATTGAGGCGACAGAGCAACTGAACGTAGTGGGCAACAGTGGTTACGAGAATGCATCTCCAGTCGTCTTAGTGGTGGTACAATTGCTGTCAAGCTGACGTCAACATGCATCAGTCGGAATATTCGTCACCAAACGATTTCGGAGCCACAACTACTGCAAAGAGCATTCGATGGTCCGTAGCAGCGACTATGGACATTCCCGTAACAAGTCGAACACTCAACTGAAGATTGGCGTTGGCTCCCATTGACCGTTTGACATCGACGAGATTGCCTGGAATGATGTCGTAGGAGCGCTACTTGACAGCAAGAATGACAACATATGTTCAGCGACGAGTCCGATTCTTACGATTTTCGAGCCCTTGTCTGGCGACGACTTAGCCACAAGGGGATCGAGCTCTTGTCTGCGAATAGCGCACTGCTCACCAACCACACATTCTTGTGTGGGGTGACATTATTTACGATAGTCGTTCACCTCTGCTACGCAGTACGGACACGTCGACAGCCCAGCCTTGAATTACCGGTTTTGTAGCCTGTCAAATAGAAATTAAATTATGTAATATCCACCTCATATTCTCTTATCTGGTGATTTTCGGGTCACTTTTTGGGTGGGGCAATTTTAATATCGAGCAGTGTGTTGTATTATCAAGTGATCCTTCAAATTTTCAGTGCGACGGTAAATATGCGAAGACGATCTTGAGGCCATGCTCTTGAATAAAATTGCATTTGCCCACGGTCTTTGCTTTACTCAGTTCATTGTTGTAATGAAGTGATGAACTTAATGTTGTAGCCGCAAGGATCAGTCAACTGCTCCTCCAGTTGATTAAGGGTTGGCAGCGAAACTTTTTGTATATAGGTGTCAAGTGTGACTACGCTGTTTGTCCTCTTATGGCCGCCACACTAGGAATTTAAAAGAAAACAGCTAGCAAACAAAACATCACATAGCTATTAAAAAACCTCAAAAACGTTTTCCTCCTTTGTAAGGTCATTAAGTTTTTAGATTTTAATATTACGTTTTCTGGTGACTGCGGGTTAAAGAATCACTGTTTTAGATGTTTTCCTAACTAACTACTATTTTAATACAGGGTGTTTCCAAAATCTTTGGCCGAACTTTGAGAACTTGTTGTACCGTCGATTTTGATGAAAACAGGTCATATAAACACAGAGCCGGAAGCGTGTATGTGAAGGCGAGCTTCTCTGCCTTCCCTGTATATTGAAGACTGTGCAGTAGGCTCAGTGCTGTAGAAATGAACATCTTTTGTATGTCACGGTACATTGAGCATGGTGGCAAATATGTGACACAGTCGCGCAACTCCCGTTTGCGATAAGGCTTCTTAAATTGATTGGGCAGTTGTTTTGTCAAGCTCTTGCATTAGACCACGTTACAGGCAAATGGAAGAGTAGCGCGGTTGTTTTCGTCGATTAAGTTTGTACAACAGTGTAAACATGCTATCTTCGTTTATTGACGCCAAATGGGCTGACACTCATTTGATGTACGGACGAACGAAAGGAAATAGCAGGGACGCGTAGTGCGTCTACAGATATTCCGCCAGAGCTAGTTTTGAACTCGTCAACCGGCGTTGATTGGATAAACGGCGCCCCACACTCAGATCGGGACGACCCAGACATGGGTCAGGAGGGTCCCGCTTGGGCTGCGCAGTATCAGACGCGGTTATTTTGAAACCACGCATGACGTAGGTGTGGACGCAGTACTCTGTCTTTCGACTTCTTGCATCCCTGTTTGTTTACATTTGGTGTGCTGGAGTTTTCTCTATTAACGCAGTTGATTTTCAACCGCTTGAAGTTTGTATCGTATAGTTCTATGTTTATGTTTTGTTTATTTTTATATTTACACGTATTTATCACTGAAATTCATTGCTTCTGTGTTTCGTAAGAAACGCAACAATGCCGGGTTGTGCAGCGGCTTGTTGTACTACGTACAATAGGAAAACCAAGAACACTGACATTATGTACCATGTATTTCCGAAGGATTTATTACTACAAAAATTGTGGATTCAGAAATGTAAGCGTCAGGATTCCTTCAAAGTGTCCAATGCAAGAGTTTGTTCTCAACATTTCACACAGGATGACTACCAGCGTGACTTAAAGGCAGAGTTACTTGGGTTAACTCGCGGGAAAGTGTTGAAGCCTGATGCAGTACCTACACTAAACCTTCCCACAAGCAATAATACTGGTATTAAGAAGGTAAGTTCGAGAGCCAGTGCTGACATTTCAGGACCTGAGACTACAACGCCTACTGCACTTAGATGTCATGACCGTGGAGTTCGGAAACTTGCATTGGAAACCCTTGATAATCTATCGCCAAAGAAGAGGAATGTAGAGAAACCGATGGGAACTGATCAAGAAACACAGTGCATGCTGAGTGATCTAAAAACAATGGAGAAAAGAATAAAGAAATTGGAGGAAGAAAACCAAAGGCTAAACACAGCGTGCATTCAGATGAGAGTAAGAAACAAGTACCTTCACAGTCAGCTTGTAACAACTCGACGACGTTCTCAGGAATACTTGAAAAAAATTTGACACGGAGTTAGAAACCGAAGTAAGGAAAGTTTTAGCAAAACTCTTCACTACAAATCAGGTCCGTTGTTTAATAAAAGGTAAGAAATGTGTAAAATGAGAAAGAGGAAGACATCTGTAAAGCCATTACTCTTCGTGAAATGTCAAGAAAGTGCTATATTTCTTTGAGAGATAAAATGGGGTTTCCATTTAAAGGAATTTCAACACTGAGACGGTGGACTGCTCGCTCATTTCATTGTCGCCCTGGCATTCTACATGATGTCCTTCAGCTAATGAAGGCACAGGCACAAAGACTTAGTACTTTAGAGTGTACATGTGTCATTTCTTTTGATGAAATGAACATAGATAGTAGAATTTCCTATGACCAAGAAGAAGATAGGATTGTTGGTCCACACAGTAATGTGCAAGTAGTCATGGTACAGTGTTTGCAAGCTGGAAGCAGGTAATATATTTTGATTTTGACATACAGATGACAGCCTCATTGTTGAACAAAATAATATCATCTCTGGAAGATATTCAGTATAATGTTGTTGCTGCTGTAGCTGACCTCAGTGGCAAAAATCGTGCTGTATGGAAGGAATTACAAGTAACACACACAAACACATGCTTCCCCAATCATCAAATACCAAATAAACGAGTTTGGGTGTTTGCAGATGTTCCACACCTTTACAAGCTGCTAAGAAATCATTTTCTCGATGATGGACTAACACTTCCAGGTAATAAGAAAATTACAAAAGCTACTATTGAACAGCTCCTTACTCTGGATTGCAGTGAGATGAAGATATGCCCCAAGTTGTCACTTCATCACATTAGTGTGAAGGGCCGTGACCGCCAACGTGTATATTTGGCAACTCAGCTCTTTTCGAACCACACTGCACAAGAAATACACTTTCTTATGCCACATGAAGAACACGCCGCGAAATTTGTTCAGCTTCTGAACGACTCGTTTGATGTGCTAAATTCAAGAAGGCCTACAGATGAGAAGTCTCTGGCATGTGGATTTGGAACTCATCGTGAAACCAAAGAGAGGATTCTACGACAGCTGCATGCATGCATCCGAGGAATGAAGGTAGGTAATGCAACATATCTGTTACCCTTTCAGAAAGGATTCATCACAACCATTCGCTCATTACTGGGACTCTTCACTGATCTGAAGCCTCTGAACATAAAATACATCCTAACTGCTCGACTCAATCAAGACTGCCTTGAATTTTTTTTTCACAAATACGTGGGCTTGGCCACTTCTATGATCATCCATTGCCTACAGAAGTGAAATCCCGTTTGCGTCTCTTGCTTCTAGGTGCCAATGTAAGTGACATTCCATTTTCAAGTGCTGCTCCTGTTGCACAAGGTGGGGGTGATGATGATTACTTTTTGACATCTGAATTGTTTAGTGCCGTTTAACCTGATATGTCAGAACCCCTGGCAATGATTGAAGGTGAAACTGAGATTCGGGATATTACACTGCATGACTCTGCGGGTATTCAGGTACCACCTGCTACTCCTGGCTCTGATTGCTCTGTAGAAGGCTTTCGTTACCTTGCAGGTTACATAGCTTACCGAGGAAGAAAATATGATAGTTCCCTGGGTACGCCAACTGGCCAGCTACTTAATCCACCATCAACTACAGAATCAGTACCTGTTAGCTGGATTGAGACCCTTTCACGAGGTGGCCTGCTTGTACCATCAGATCCATGGTTGGAGAAAGTTAGCCAGTTTGAGTTGATGTTTGCAGAAGTGCATGGACATGACTCTTTATCCCAGGAACACAAGATTGTACACAAACTATGCGTGAAAATTGGTCAGAAGTTTCCAGATGTTCCTACCCAACAGAAGTGATAAAGTTGTATGTTAGAACCCGAACCTTTATACGGCTAAGACATTTAAATGCAAAAGCAAAAGTTAGGAAGGCAGAAGAAGCACAACGCAGAAAAGCACGTAAGTGGCAGGCTTCATCAAAGTGAAAATTTCCTGGATGCACATGGCCAAATCAGATTTTTCATGCCATGGAGAAAATGTAAGCAACCTGCAGGAATAATCCACGGAATTCTGCCATCAGAAAGCTAAGGGTTTTTATTTCAATTTTTCAGTGTTTCTATGCATGTATGCAAGTATTTGCAATTTTTCTGATAGCTATTATATATACTCATCTGAGAAAGAAAAGTTTTATTTCAATACATCTGTCATCGGCACATTGTATTAAGGATCAAATCTGGTAAAGGAAAAGTTGTAGAATTTAATTAGCACAGCATCAGTGGTAATGAGTATACCAACTTATTTGCTAGTCATTAACATAAAAAAAAATGTACCACACACATATATAGGAGAGACAGTTTTCAAAGATGAAAAATTTTCACCATTCCTTCATGGTGTGTGTGTATATGTATGTATATATGGCGTGTGTGTATATGTATGTATATATGGTGTGTGTGTATATGTATGTATATATGGCATGTGTGTGTATATGTATGTATATATGGTGTGTGTGTATATGTATGTATATATGGTGTGTGTGTATATGTATGTATATATGGTGTGTGTGTATATGTATGTATATATGGTGTGTGTGTGTGTATATTTTTCAAGATGTCATTTTTTAAGTAGATATTCGATATAGCTTCTATATCTTCACTTCCAGAAAAAATTTCAACCTTCTTAAATGATGTGTGTGGCTGTGTACAAACAATTTTAAAAATAAAAACCTAGAAAAAGAAGAATATCAAAACCCAATCACCGAGCTATATTCTCCCCTTGATGAGGGCTAAAACTAAAAAACTGTAAACTCTAAAAGTGAGATTATAAAAGGAGACATGTAATGTAGAACATGTTGAGAATAATCACTTAGTCCTTCTTCAGGGTCAAACAGAAATGATCCCTCTCTCATTTCTACAAAGACCTGAAAGTGGGTTTCTGCTATATTACACCTGCTTAAGTGCACCAAATATAAATTTTGTAAGTCAATAAAATATTTGAACATTGAATTCTACTAAACCTGTAAACTACTAAAACAACCAGCTAGCACATATGCTGGTAGAAAAGGGAAAAGGTTTAAACTGAAAACCACATTCTTAAACTTTGAGCAAAATAAGCTTAATAAACATTACAGGAAAAAAATAATTTTGAAAAAAAAAAGGCATATAATAACACTTAACTCTCTCTTTGTATCTTGGTTTTCTTGCGCTTAAATTTGTGTTTAGCCTGCTTATGTGTTATATATATACACACCATGAAGGAATGTTGAAAAATCTTTCAAGAGTGAATGTATGAAGAGAGACAGAATCGTTTTCGTGTTGTTCCTAGTACATAAGTGATTGATATAGCTGCGATACGTATTGCCGCCTTTGTTGGCATTTTTTGATGAAGTAAGTTTCAGAACTAATTTAAGTATGTGTCTAACCTTTATACTTGTAGCTGTTTTATTTGTAGTGGCTTGGCTACCAATTTCGTTATTCAGTAAGTATTAAAATGTGAGTTCACATATATGCAAATAAATTTGGAAATGTTGCGCTTCAAGAAAGATAAATGCTTTGAATTTATGAGATTTATTTATGTGTGAGCAGTTTTTCGCAGTTTTATTTCGTTATTATCATAATAAGTGTGATTATCACGATCGTTTCGTATGCCGTAACCCCACGCCACAAGACACTCAAAGCTGCCATGTTGGCTGACGACGTCATTTCAGCAGCCAATGAGAGGCTGACATCGTAGCGAGCCCAACCTTATACCATGAGATATATCTAAAGACCTTGGACATGGGTGTATACCCTCGTTAGAAGAAAGGGTGATGATCGTGGTGGAAGAAGAGCAGCTGCAGAGACGAGAGCATCAAATTCCTTTGTATGGCGTATCTGTCATCAGGAGCAACTGTATTCTTACGACGTGCAAAGGGAATACACACACTCTCACCAGCGCATTTTCCCCGTTGAGCCCTCTTGGCTGAATGGCTTCTGCAAAAACGTACCGTACCTGGTTTTTCTGTGCTTTTTACGGATGAATCGCAATTTACGCGAGATGGCATTGCGAACTTCCACAACATTTGTCACAGGTAGCGGAAAAATCTACATGAAATATAATATGGCAGTATTGGTATCAGCAAAAATTACATGTGAATGTTTAGAGCGGCATCATTGGGAACTACCTCATCGCTTCCTCGTTCTTACCACTGACGCTCAACGGTCAGTTGGTTACCACCAGTTTTTGGAGGAGGAGGGTCTACCAGCGTTGTTCGAGGATGTGCCATTAGCAACACGCCTAGCATGGGGTTTTGGATTGAGGGAATGCAACCTCATTTTCATCGAACTCGTAGAAAACATCTCGATCGTTTTTGTCCCAGTCGTTGGCTAGGTAAAGGTGGGCCCGTTGCATGGCCATCACAATTTCTTGATATGAATTCGGTGGATTTTTTGTATGGGGAAAAAGCTGAAGGGCCGATATTTATAGTGATGTTGTAGATTTATCGTAGATGGTTGTAGATGAAACAAGCTGCTCCAGGACTCCCATGCTTATTGTACCAAATTCCTGTAGCCTATAATTGTACTATTTATTCTTTTGGGGGGGGGGCTTAACGGATGAGAAACTTTCACGGCTGTAAAAAGTCTCTCATCCCTAATTTATGGACTCTGATTCCAGGTAAGGGACAAAGCCAGCGCCGTAGGACAAACATAGTCTCTATTCCTCATCCGAGACTCGAGCGCGAGCTAATCTCAGATGAATGGTCGGAATCTCGGCCACCGGAAGAAGATCAATTAATTTCAAATCTAGTTTACTGCTGTTGACAAAAAAGATAACAAATGATCCATCTACAAATGCGTAACAGAAAGCAGTAGGCATATTAAACCTGCAACTTTCAATTTCATTCTGTATCGCTACCCAGTGTAATAAGGGGACAAAAATCATGTATTTATTACACTTATATGTATTCATAATATACAGTATACATAATATAACTTCATCGATAAATATACATAATATAACTTCATCGATAAAACAACTCACGTGTTTTATAATTTGTAGAGCAATAATGAGCTGCCTTTTTGTACATTCTTTACTTTGACAAAATTGAAAAATCTTAATACATAATAAATTTGTTTGTTTCGCGAAATTTCTTCAATGCTTTATCAGCGTAGGTAGTGTCGTATGAGATAAAACGTGCTCGGCAGTCGATCAGCTTCATTTACCGTCAAGCACGTTAATGATAATTATAAGAGCTTTTGGAAGAACAGAGCAACAATCACTTTTCCATTTACCCATGTACATATAATGTTTTAAAGGTTGATGTATCAGCAGTTTGATTGTTAAACAAAAAGACAGTCGCTTAACTTTAGCAAAACAAAGATTGGCCAGTGACAAATGTTACCAAAGAATACCTTATGAATGAGCAACTTACATAGCAATCCTTTGCTATATTTTCTTCTACTAAATGAAGTACACGACTTACACTTGAAAGACTAAAATAAACTCCCGCAACAATTTTGGTTATGTTTGAAAGAACAAGAAGGTGTAATGATCTTGTGGAAGCATTCATGTTAGAAATAGTCGCTGTAATGGCAGAATTTCGATGACCTACTTAAACAGTTAACCAAAATATTTACTCTTTCTCTTTTTATGTTTAACGCGCAAGCCAAATCCTTCGTCATAAAGGAAGCCTGACTGCCTCCATCCAATAAAGCTCTGCACGGATGAAAGTTTCCAAAATAATCTCTGATATAAAGTATTGCCGTTGACAATAATACCAGTTTGGAATTGGATCGCATCCCGTTGACAGATGCTCCAGCAAATACACCCTCATTATTTCTATCGAAATCAAAACATTTCGCCTCTGCGTTCAACTTTGAACTGTCAACAAAATTCATCTCTCTTTTCGCAACAGGAGGAGAGGAGTCACTTTTAGAACACGTAGACCCACTGGCTGTACTAGACCTTGAACTTTCTCTGGGTATGTAAATTAAGGTATGGTGCCTTTTTCCGCATCACGCACAGGGGTGCATGAGTTGCACGTTCTCCCTGAATGAGAACTATTACCCAAGCACTTAAAACGTAGCTTATGTTGTTTCACATAGCAAATGCGATCGTTCACTGATAATAATTGAAACTGTTCCCACTTATTAATTATGATCACTGCTACACAATATGCATGATTAAATTTTTTAAGGCTAGTAATCATTGATGTCCAGTGGCGCTCATATGAGTGCTTTTAGGGGGTGAGAAAAATCCTTACCTCCTTCAAGGCTGTCAAACATTTTAGTAAATGTACAAAATACTAAAATACAACAAAAATAATTGATACAATCAATCATTAATATCTTATTATTTTTAAAAATACTTAAAAAAAGGTTTTGTCTATTTTAGTGTTTTAAATTTATCAAACATTTGGCTATACCAACGGCAGAGCTCCCCCCCCTTATGGCCGCCCTTGTAGATGTCACCCTTTGTGGAAGAACACAAAATGTAGATGTCTTGTAGATGTCACCCTTGGTGGAAAAACTCAAAATATAGCTTGGTGGAAGAATCTAATTTTTGCAATAACATAAAGGCCAATATCGTCTTTGAAAACTTTCTGCCCTAAAATTTCCAACGATGCCGTATCGACCAAATTTAAAATAGCGGCTGGCGATTCACTCTGAATAAAAGGGATACATATGAATCGTTTAATATGAGCAAACACTTGTTCTCGATTATTTTAATATCGCTCTTTCAACAGATCCCAGGCTATTTGATAATTACTATCACAAATGGCTATGGATTGAATTATTCTAGCCGCATCTGCATAGAGCTACAATTTCTGTGATTCTGATAGGTTACTATTACACTGCTGGACAATTGCTAAGGACGGATCATAAACGGCTATATAGCGCATAAAAAAATTAAGTGTGGTTGGATGCCAAATGAAATAAAATAATGTCAGAATGCCAGGACATTACAAGAAAGACAATTTATTGTGCTCTGAAATCCAGAAGGCTTTGGAACGTGTTCAAGGGACAAACAGGCCATTTTGTGCAGAATACGTAAAGGTGAAAAAAATGCAATTACCGTCCGCAGGCGTTCCGACGTAAGATGTCAATACGGGATATGGCCACCATGGAGGGCGATGCAAGATTCCATACGTCGTGTCATGCTTTACACAACATTATCAAGCAGCTGTTGAGGTAATTTATCCCATTCCTCTGTCAGTGCATGGATGAGGGTGTCCTTGTTTATTGGAGGGCATTGGTGACCAGCAAGACTCCTCCCCAAAGCATCCCACACATTTTCAATGGGATTCAGATCTAGAGAACGTGCTGGCCATACGAGGCGTTGAATATCCTCGCTCTCAAGACACTCCTGGACAGCGACTGTTCGATGACATGTTGCGTTGTCGTCCATGAAAATGAATCTATCACCGACAGCACCACGGAACATGCGAACATGAGGTAGCAGAACATCATTAAAGCATCGTTGGCCAGTCATAGTCCCAGTTGGAAGCACATAGAGGGACGTACGGCCATTGATCATGATGCCAGCCCATACCATGACACTACATGTCGGATATCGGTCCCTTTCCTGTATGTTTGCTGGACAAAATGCAGTACCACTATCACGCCAGATCAGTTGTCGTCGACAATCAGACGATAGACTGTATCTACTCTCATCTGAGAAGAGGACAGCAGACCAGTCGTTATCAGTCCAATTGCGATGTTGATGGCACCATTGCAAACGAACGGTACGGTGACGTCTGGACAATGATATGCACACAACAGGACGGCGGGCGTATAGTCCTCCTTCATGCAAACGTCTGGCGACAGTTTTTCGGGAGATCCGCTTGCCAGTAGCAGCCATAAACTGATTTGCTACCTCACTAGCTGTGCTGCGCCGGTGTCTTTTTGTTGATAGCACTTTGTACCGATCTTCTGCAGGTGTCGTACTGCGAACACGACCTCCCCCGTGACGTTTGCTACACTCTCCATTTGTTTGAAATGATTTCCAAAGCCTTGAAACAACACTGTGGCTGACGTCGAACTCCCTGGCAACATCTGTTATTTTTCGCCCTTCTTCAATCTTGCCAATAATACGGCCACGCGTAAAATCATCTAGGTGATGTCAGGAAGACATACTGAAAATTGCAAGTTCGTCAATTGATTCTTTCCCTTTCAACTTTGCGTTTGAACAACAACGGTCAATACGCGTCACATCCTTTATATCTCTTATCAGCGCTATGACGTCACGAACAAGTTCGGCAATCCAAACTTTTCATACGCACAACACGTCTTACTGTATCCCGCACTTATGCTAATTTCCACATTTTTCTGCCTTCCATTTTATGGTTGCTATCGTTGCTATTGTCATCCGTCCTTAGCAATTGTCCGGCAGTGTATTATGCACACTTTGCTTTAAAGAAATCTTTGAAGTAAAGCCAGTCCTGTATGTTTCCATTAAAAGACGGGAGATATTTAACTTCGGTAGTCGTACACCTTCAAACTCGCAGGTTTCTGCTTTTGAAAAAAATAATATGAGAATTAGAGCTACTATTTAATTTTAATTTCTCTCTATTCACTGATACTCATGTTTCATCAACGTTATCTTGATATAATTGTTGTTCTTTAATATATTTATCGAACTCCTCTTCCTGACAGAGAGCATAAATATTGTCATAAATATTAATATAGTTCTTTACCGACCTTCTGACACCTTTTCTCAAAAAGCTCGAATCGAATAACATCGTGATCTTTTATCCCAATCTCACTTGACAGTTTAGTGATGGTACTTTTAAGTACCTTTTTCTTATTCAATAACCTATCCATCGTTACGTTACTTGTAGAATAAAAATTCATAAACTAAAACAACTCACCAGTTTCCAGGACGTAATTATTCCACAGCCGATGTATCCGTTAAAGTCCCTGGCATGATTTTTCTGGTCGCTACGACCAAAATGTAGAATGACGCAAAAGAACAGTTAGTCACTTAGGTCAACGTTCACACTTTTAAATAGACTATAGGAATTTATTATAAATTACACTGATGAGACATTGATGATGGTGAGAACACTCTGGTCGCCATGGGGATGAACACTCTAATCTCCATGAGATACTCTAGTCTCCATGAGATACTCTAGTCGCCATCACACACAACACATACTGATCTTTTGACTACTCAACACACACTAGCTACAAAATTAACTCTCGCAGCGCCCCCTTGAGGGTCCTTTCAAACTCCATAGTAGGGCTTTAACAGGAGTATTGAGGCATTCTTTCAGTGACCCGAAATGATATCAAATGATATCGTGTCCACATACAGTAACTACACAATGGGGTTAAAAATCTATATATTGATTCTATAAGGTTTTTTACTGTGAGTCCTATTTTGAGATAACGGCTGAACGTAAAGATATGGTTGAGGTATCTAAATAAAGGTCTTACCATGTAGATGTGCCAGTCGAAGAGAAAAATGAGATTGGGGCAACGGTTCGGGCGTTGTGGGGCGGCAAATTTCTCATGTAAAGTCTATGGGAGAAGCGTGCGATTGACATTCGATCGCCTGCGGTTGACTCACGCGCTGTTGAAAGCGTCGGCGTGGAGGGCCTGAGATAGTCCGAATTCTCCTTTCTGAGCCAACCGTTGCGCAAAACAACACTAACATGCATTGGTATCAAAGTTATTCTCATCAGAACAGCGAACACTCTCGAAGACCTGATTGCTTTATGCCGTTGGACTGTGTGATGTACATTGAAGAGCAATTGAATTAGAGACCGCTGGCGTTATGCAAATGTGGCTCTGGGGGCGGCCCTGTAAACGGAAACGACATGACGTATGCAGCGATCCGACAATATAAGGAGTGATGCGACGGGAATCAGTAAGAGTCGGACCCAGTATGGGTAAGACGCAGGATCTAAACGCATTTGATCGTGGGCAAATTGTCTTGGCCCGACCAACGGGTCACTCCATCTCGGAAGTCGTGCAGGCACTGGGATTTTCATGAGCCACTGTGTCACGGGTGCACCGTGAGTACATCGAATCCGGTAAAACCATCCCTGCAAGGGCCAACTGCCGTGGACAACAGCGTGTGAATGAGCGGGGCCATCGTCGGCTAGCTCGCATTGTAACAGCTGATAGACGGGCCACAGTGCAAGAAATCACTCGCTAATTTAACGCTGGTGCACAAAAACGTGTAAGCAGCCACATCATCCAGAACCATCTCCTCGCTATGGGGTACAGAAGCCATCCTCCCACGAGGGTACCGCTGCTGACCGCACATCACAAGGTGCAAAGATTAGCATGGGCGCGGGAACATGGCCACTGGACCCTAGACATGTGGAATGTTGCCTGGACTGATGAGTCGAGATTCACATTGGTACATGCGGATAGCAGGATACGAGTACGGCGCAAACCACATGAAACGATGGATCCCTTTTTGCCAGCAGGGTACTCTTCAAGCTGGTGATTGTGACATTCTCGTCTGGGGACTGTTTACGCGGGCTGAAATGGGACCCCTTGTACGTGTGATATCGTCCCTCACAAGGTCAACTTTACCGGGATATCCTGGACGACCATTTGCTCCCGTTTGTGCGTCTTCAACATCCCACTGGGGACCTCATCCTGCAACAAGAGAATGCACCGTGTCATCGCTCCCGAATAGTATCCGAATGTGTTGGATGAACACTCCACTGACGTGACCTCGCTCCCTTGGCCAGCTAGGTCACCTGACCTCAATCCCATCAAGCACATCTGGGATGCCATCGAGAGAGATACTCGAGGCTCTGACCCCGCTCCATCAAATCTTCGTGAACTGTGGGAGCTTGTTTAGGGGTAGTGAATCCGTATGGCTTCTCAACGCTTCCGGTGTCTTGTCGAGTCCATGCCGAGATGAATCGCCGCCGTCATCAGGACGAAAGGTATTGTTACACGTTACTAGACAGGTAACTCTAATTCAGTTGCTCTTCAGTGTATATATACAATTTAATATTCATTCGATCCAGTTTATTCACGTGGTTAAAACGTTTCCCATTATGTAAAGATGTAAATAAACATTCCGTTGACCCTTGTCAGTGAAAATATTACGGGTGACTGCTTATAGCCTATTGAGTTGCTCACGGTGGTCGTTAAACCTTCAGTCCAAAAAAAAAAAAAAAAAATCACGAGCCTGGACTATTGTCTTTACTGAAGTGGTTGAATGAATTTGTCAATTAAATAAAGTTTACATTTGTTCTTTTATATGAGGTTATTCGTATTAAAAAAAACAACAAGAAACTGACCGTTGATTCCGACGGGTGAAGAGCACTCGCAACGCGAATCTCATTCCAACAACATTTACAAACACAGTTGTGACTGAAGATGAGAGTTAAAGAGTGCGCTATCCAGTTGAATTTTTGCACACGATCGATATGAGTGGACTTCCGCCTCACATTTTACTACTGAAAAAGGGTGCAGTCGTGGTTGCTCATCACGAACCTGTCCGCCCTAGTGGCGCAGTGGTCTGAGCGATGTCTTCTGATCATTTGTCCGGAAGGGGTCCGAATCCCGGTGAGGCATGGATGTTGTGTTTGTCTTACGGCATTTGTACTCTCCCTTCCCTGGAACCTGTGACCCTAAATTAGGGACGGGCGACTACTCACGGCCCATTGAGTTGCTCACGACGGTCGTTAAACCTTCAGGCAAAAAAAAAGCCCTTGAACTATTGTCTTTACTGAAGTGGTTGAATGAATTTGTCAATCTAATAAAGTTTACATTTGGTGTTTCATATGAGTTTATTCTTCGCAAAAAAAAAAAAAAAAAAACTAACCGTCGTTTCCGACGGGTTTCGTCTACTGTGTTTTATTTTGCCTGTTTGGTTTTAACATTTTTTTTTTTTTTTGGTATCATTGTATAATCTATACTATTTATATAAAGAGAGAAACTTTGTTTGTGTGTTTGAGATAATCTCGGAAACTATGAAATGATTTGTATAATTCTTTCACCGTTGGGAAACTTATTTCCTTCCGGTGTACATGGCTATTTCGTTTATTTTTTATTATTTGTTATTATTTTATTATTTGTTAATATTTTTTATTATTTTGGCTGTATTTTTTATACTAACGAATCAGATCGCTTTGAAGTAGTTCCTGATGTCCCGTGTACATACAACCTGATCACACCCAACGTGAGAGAAAGTAGTTCACGATAATATACGGAATTTTTTTACTAATTTCCAAAACTACTCAACAGATTCGGATAATTCTTTCACCGTTGCGAAACTTACTTCTTTCCGGTGGACATAAGTTATTTCGTTTATCTATACTAAATTACTAATATTAATAATACAGTATATAAAGAGGGGATGTAAGGTCAGGTGATGCGTAACATCACAGCCTCTCCTTGACAAATGTCAACCCCGCCTTCTCGTGGTACATCCTGTTCCCACTAAAGGGGCTCTGACGACCGCCAATAGCGGCATAACTATACCATCGGGATTAGAGGAAATGCTATCCTACACTCACCAACCCGCTTGGCCAGCGTGGTGAGTTATGGCCATACACCTGCAAAATGACTCCACAACTTAAATCTTGGCCCTCAGTCTCCGGCAGCTGGAATGTACCTGGCCAGTGCGACATGAAGGCAGAGGGTGCTAAGAATCCCCGGAGGACCGGACTAGGCTGCCATCTGATGCTGACCTTGGCTACGTATAATGGACGCTCCCTATCTTCTGATTCAAGGCTTCTTGAATTGGAAGAGGAACTACAAAGGATCAAGTGGGACATCGTCGGGCTAAGTGAGGCAAGGAGAAAAGGAGAAGATCTCATTGAACTGAAAAGTGGACATCTCTTCTACTATCGTGGGACTGATACTGACAGAACTAGTGGTGTTGGATTTATAATAAACAAGAAACTGAAGGATAAAGTTGTAGAAGTTGAAAGTTCCTCTGACGACTCGTTATCCTCTGACGACTCGTTATCCTCTGACGACTCGTTATCCTCTGACGACTCGTTATCTGCACGACTCGTTATCCAACTCTCGAGAAGATACCAGGCTCAGATTATTCAAACTTATGTACCCACCACAAGTCATCCTGAAGAAGAAATTGAAGAATTTTGTGAGGAAATTCGTCATCTAAATAATAAAGGTAAACAGAACTTGAAGATAATTATGGGAGATTTCAATGCAAAAATAGGGCAACGGCAACAGAATGAAACTTCAGTAGGTAAATTCGGTCACGGCAACAGAAACCAGCGTGGAAATACTCTGGTAGAGTTTGCAGAGGCAGAAGGGTTTTTCATCTTGAACTCCTTTTTCAAGAAAAAGCCACACAGGAAATGGACATGGAGACATCCAAATGGGACGACAAGTGAAATTGATTTTATTATGTGTAACAAAAAATTCGTCACAGAAGACTGCAGTGTGCTACACAAGTTCAACACAGGTAGTGACCATAGATTGGTGAGATGTAAGATGCACCTCAACAATAAACTCGAACGTGGCA
This sequence comes from Macrothele yani, assembly GCA_039090855.1. Lineage (NCBI taxonomy): Eukaryota > Metazoa > Arthropoda > Arachnida > Araneae > Macrothelidae > Macrothele > Macrothele yani. The sequence goes on along the minus strand of CM077030.1, from coordinate 108,979,615 downwards.
AGCTCATAAGACAAACAAAATGTATTGACATAACCAACCTTAAAAAGCACCATAATGCCTTTAAGTTGGAACTGAAGAACAGATTCTCTGCTTTAGAAGGCCTAACATCGGAAGAAGTGGATATTTCTGAAGTTAACAGAAAAGTAACCAAAGCTCTTATGGAAACAGCAAAAAAATTAGCTGGGTCTAAGAACAAGTTGCATGTGAACAAATTATCAGGAAAAACCAAAATGTTGATGCAAAAAAGAAGAAAGATGAGGACAACTAAAGAAAATGTGACTTCCAAAGTGGAATATATAGAGCTATGCAAGACAGTACGAAAAAGTATCACTAAGGACGTAAGGAAATTCAACTGTGAACTCGTAAGGAAAGCAATTGAAAACAACCAAAGCCTAAAGATAGCAAAGGGACATCTCAGTAAGGGAAGAAAACAAATTATGGCACTGAGAAAAGAAGATGGTTCTGTAACAAGAAATAGAGGCGAAATTTTGACAAGAGTGAAAGATTTCTACTCCAAATTATATAAAAGAGATGATGCATGTACTCCAGACATCATGAAAGGTACCAGTACCAGAGTTCTTCCAGTCCTCCCAGCAGAAGTTGCACATGCAATCAAGAACATGAAGCGGGGAAAAGCTCCAGGAGAAAATGGGATTACTGTAGACATCATAAAAGAAGCAAGTGGAGAAATCGAAACAGTACTCGCCCAAATTTTCACTCGATGCCTTAATGAAGGGAAGATTCCTGAGGCTTGGAACAACTCTACAATGATCCTGCTACATAAAAAAGTGACATTGAAGATCTCAGGAACTACAGACCTATCAGCCTCCTATCAGTGGTTTATAAAATCTTCACTAAAGTTCTTTCACACCGCTTGAAGGTGACACTGGACATGGCTCAACCGAGAGAACAAGCTGGATTCAGGAGTGGCTACAGCACAATAGATCATATCCACGTACTGAGAGAACTAATTGAAAGAGCGAGGGAATATGAACTTCCATTGTGCATGGCTTTTATCGATTATGAAAAAGCCTTTGATTTGGTGAAACCATCAGCAGTTACAATGGCTCTGAAATCCTGCGGTATTGAAGATGCGTACATTAATATTATTAATAACATCTATGAAAATGCAAGTGCAAAGATTCGGCTGTTTGAAAATACAACACACATAAAAATTGGAAAAGGAGTGAGACAAGGTGACACCATATCTCCGAAGCTCTTTAATGCCAAATTGGAAAATGTCTTTCAATCACTGAACTGGGAAAACAAAGGGATAAAGATTAATGGAGATTATCTAACTCACCTTCGTATTGCTGATGACATAGTCATTTTTGCAACTACCCCATCAGAGCTGCAGAGTATGATCCAGGAACTTGCTGACACGAGTAAAGAAGTGGTATTAAAAATGAACTTTCAGAAGACAAAAGTGATTTACAATGCTTTTACAAGAAATGAAGATTAATCGATTGATGGGGAAAAGATGGGGATAAACCAATACCTACATTTATCTTGGACAGCAGGTATCAAATGAGGGTCACATTGAAGAAGAAATTAATCGGCGTACAAAACTTGCCTGGAGAGCTTTTGGAAGAAACAGCATAATTTTCAAGAGCAATATGCCATTGTGTCTTAAAAGAAAAGTGTTTGATCAATGCATCCTTCTAGTGCTTACGTATGGTGCAGAGACGTGGACCTTAACTAAAAGAGACATACAAAGGCTGCAGATAACTCAAAGAAGCATGGAGAGGTGCATGCTTGGTGTAACGAGGAGAGATAAGAAGAGGAACTCGTGGATGAGAAAAATGTCAAGAGTGGAAGACATCATGATCAGAGTTAAATCCCTGAAATGGCAATGGGCTGGACATACTGCCAGAAGGACAGACCATCGATGGACAGACGAAATTTTAGATTGGATTCCAAGGAACAGGAAAAGATCCCAGAAGGAAGACCACATGGAAGATGGGTGGATGAAATTCGAAATTATGCGGGAGTGACATGGAGGAGACTGGCACAAGACAGACCGTTGTGGAGGAAACTTGGGGAGACCTTCGTCCAGAAGTGGATTGATAATGGTTGACAATGATGATGATGATGATATAAAGAGAGAAACTTTGTGTGTTTGAGGTAATCTCGAAAAGTACTGAACCGATTTCGATAATTCTTTTACTGTTGGGAAGCTTATTTCTTTCGGGTGGACTTTAGGCTGTTTCGTTTATTTTTTATTATTTTTTATTATATTTGGCTGTAATACCAAATCAGATCGATTTCAAGTAGTTCCGGATTTCTCGTGTATCCTTCAGCTTTGTTTACATACAACCTGATCGCACCCAACGTGAAAGTAGTTCACGAGAATATACGGAATCATTTTCACTAAACTCGTAAATTACTGAGCCGATTTGGATGATTCCTTCACAGATGCGTTGGGAAGCTTACTTATTTCTGGTGGGCATAAGCTATTTCGTTTATTTTGTATTATTTTTGGCTGTACTACCGAATCAGAACGCTTTCAAGTACCCGATTTCCTGTGTATCGTTCCACTTTCGGCGAATTGAACAAAAAAAAAAAAAGAAATTTATGACAATAAAATTTAGCGATGACAAATCTTTAGGTCAGTAGCTTTCATCTTTAAAAAAAACCATGAAAATCGCTCCAGTGCGTGGCGCTGGCAGATATTGTAGAAAGAAACAAAGAAACTGCCTTGTGTTTTAAATGTATAGATATTAGACTACTTTTTTTTTTTATAGAATTCAAATAGTGTGCGGCGTTTTTTTTTTGTTTTTTTTTTTTATATTTTTATTGTATGTGCAAGTTATTATATGTACAGGTTATATATTTCCGTTAATGTTACAAAATAGTACTTCTGAAGCTGGCAAACGTACACAATGTACTGTCCTGTTGCTCAGTCCTGGAAACACATAAATCTGGCCAATTTATGTGAATTTTCATTCAGGACTGACAACAGTCCAACGCATTTCCTATAAGAGAAAATGAGAATAAATGTGTGGTCATTATTTTTCCTTACTGGTCTCTCATTTCTCTTGACCCTATGCAGGAGGGGCTATAAATAATTTATTTTAGAAAAAGTTAAGAAGCCAGAAATCTTCTCTCGGAAATATCCCTTTCAAAATTACTCCTTACCTATCTGTGAGTGTTGTTCGGTATATTTCTTTTGGGTGACTTTGAATTGCTTTTTTTTTCTTTCATATTGTCAGTAATTCGGTGTGATGACATTTTATTCTGGGTGTGTATCTGTGTAACTTCACTTCTTCATGAATTTTATGTTGTTGTTTTTTCCTTTTATTTTTGTGGATAAGAGAAAAAAAATAACAATAAAGATGTAATTCTACAGGGTGTCTACTTGTCATGAAAGTCATGAAAAAGTAATGAAATTGAGCAAGTGGTTATGAAGTAATGAAAAAGTATAATGAAATTGAGCAGGTGGCCATGAAGTAATGAAAAAGTAATAACATTGAGTGGGTTGTCATGAAATTGTCTTTTTTGTATTAACACCTAAATGAAGACAAGTTTGCGCACCTAGAAGAAAATGCGAACCGGCACCCTTCTAAATCGGCATGTAGTCGATTACCCACAACAGCGAAAAGCACCGACCGACACAAGCAAGAGTAGAGAGTGACAAGAATGCCGGGTAGACGCCACAGACGTCTATTTACGCAACTTACGGACTTTGAGAAAGGCCTGATCATCGGGTTGAAAACCTCAGGGTGGTCGGTGCGCCATATAGCCCGCCACGTGGATCGCTCTGACCATACCGTCCGACTGTGTTGGAACCAGTGGACACTGCACTCATGACGGCACTACAACACGACAGAGCGGCTCTGGATAGACAAGAACTAAAAGAGCTCAAAGATAAGAAAAAAAGCTTATAGAATAGGCAAAAGAAGCTGAAGTTCTAGATTCTGAGATAAAAAGTTTAGCTAAGATATTTAAACACTGTGTCTTATACTGTGAAATTTCAGTCTCCATAAATTTTGTACATTCATAGTTTTTATATTGCCTTAATAAAAACTTGTAAGTTTTTACAGCATTACGATGTTAAAAGAATTTGTGTACTAATAGATGTAATAATAAATATTTCTGAAAATAGCCATACCCCATCCTAGATGAGAGTTGAATGTTTTTTTGCGCTTTCCAACCGTAGGTTGAAGAAGCGTATATGCTCCAGCTTTTTCCGGTCCGTCCGTCTGTCCGCACGATAACTGGCGTAAAAATGGTTCGATTTCGATAAAAATTTTAGTATGTGGTAGGGAACCACCTGGGGACGAACCCTATTGAAAATGGGACAAATGGGATCAAAGGTCACAACGTAGGAGCGGGATCCATTCCATTGTCCTTATGCGTCATAACTTACGTAAATATGGTTCGATTTCAATGAAATTTTACTATGTGGTAGGGGACCGCCTGGAGAAGAACCCTGTCCAAAATGGGTGAAGTGAGGTCAAAGGCCAGGACATAAGAGCAGGATGCATTCCATTGCCATTATGCGCCATACCGTGAGTAAAAATGGTTCGATTTCGATGAAATTTTAGTATGTGGTGGGGACCACCTGGGAACGAACCTTATTGAAAATGGACGAAATGGGGTCAAAGGTCAGGACATAGGATTGGGATCCATTCCATCGCCCTTATCCCATATTATTAAGGTGGACATCAAGTAATTTTGCTTCCTATACTTCCAATGGAAAAACTTTTGTACACATTTCCTTCACAATTAATGTGTTCGCAAGGATAAAAATTTTAACATCGATTAAAATAACTTCATATTATAACTTAGAATACTTAATATTTTCTAAAGCATAACCATAATTATATTAAAAATCAATAACTTTTCCTTTGGAACCAGAAAAAGGATGAAACCAGAAAAAGGATGGCGCGACCTGTACTTTGATGACGTCAGTAGACAAACAAATGTTGGATTGCATAATTATGATTATGCTTTAGAAAATATTAAATATTCCAAGTTATAAAATGAAGATATTTTAATCGATGTTCAAATTTTCATCCTTGTTAACGCTTTGATTAGGAAGAAATTGTGTACAGAAATTTTTCCATTCTAAGTACAGGAAGCAAAATTAATTGATGTTCACGTTAAAGGAGCAATTCTTGTATGTATGGAAATTTTATTTTGAAAACGGCTCTAAGGATTTTGATGAAAGTCCTTAACCTACCGTTTTCTGGTACTAGAAATCGATTTAGCTTGATCTCGACTTTAGGAAAATTTGTTTAGTGGGTTAAATAACCACCCCGAATTACCAAGTTTTTAGTGTCATGATGTCGTGCCATTAATGTTACCATGCTTAGAAATCTTATGACGTCATACTCTCGCAATTCAGATGTTGGCGCGCGGTCACGCCATCTGTCTCATTACGTCACGCGTTGTGTGTGGATCCTATTAAAGTTTTATGACGTCACACTCTTGCGAGCAGATGTCGCGATTCCCATCTGCCTCATTACGTCACTCGTTGTGTGCGGATGTTCGTCCGCACGATAACTTGCGTAAAAATCGTTCGATTTCGATCGAATTTTAGTATGTGGTTGTAGGACACTGGGAAGGAACCCTATTGAAAATGAACGAAATGGGGTCAAAGGTCAGGACATAGAAGTGGGATACATTCAACTGCTCTTATGCGTCATAACTAACGGAAAAAAGGTTCGATTTCGATTAAATTTTAGTATGTGGTCAGTGGACCACCTGGGAACAAACTCTATTGAAAATTGGCGGAATGGGGTCAAAGGTCAGGACATAGGAGCGGAATCACTTCCATCGCCATTATGCGTCATAACTTACGTAAAAATGTTTCGATTTGGATGAAATGTTAGTATGTTGTAGGGACCTGCCTGGGGACGAATCCTATTGAAAATGGGCGAAATGGGGTGAAAGGTTAGGACACAGGAGTGGGATCTATTCCATAGCCCTTATGCATCATAACTTACGTAAAATTGTTTCGATTGCGACAAAACTTTATCATGCTATTTCGGAGATATACTGAACCTGTTCTGTTGAATATCGTCGAAATGGGATCAAAGATCAGGGCACAGGAGCGAGATTTATTCCACAACCATTATCCTCATAACTTGATTAATGATTTCTGGTATGTTGGAAAACGTATCATAATCAATGCATTGCATGATTTTACTAACTTGTTTTCTTTAAACACCTAGAATTTGGTGAATGGCATAGTGCAAGTCATACATAATTACATTATTCATGTTAACAAGCAATTTTAGTGACATAAGAATTACATTCAGCTTTCATCTCAACTGGCTCTCAGGTAGGAGTTCATTAAAAAATACCCCACCCCCTCTCCTACCGTATAGCCATTATAGCAGCAATTATATTATAGACACATCCGTTTTGCCTAAACTATTGTTGCATGGAATTAATTTCAGTGTTTGTAAAAATAAAAAAATTACCTGGGATCTATAAGCCAAGGATACTATGGGTTGTCGGAAAAGTCATGACGTATTTTGGCACCCGATGGCGGTTGGGCGGTTTTGGAAGTACTAGAGGCATGCGCAGCTCTGTTATCGCTATGGCATTTGACAGGTGCCAGTTCTAGCTGCAGTCTAAAAGGAATAGTGAGTGATTTGGTTGATTTGCGGATGTTTGGCATCAAGTTGAAGATGGAAGACCAAACTGTGCATTTTCGCCATATTTTACTGTTTTACTTCCGTAAAGGGAAGAACGCGTGTCAAGATTGTGAAAAGTTGCGTAAAGTGTACGGTGATAATGCTCTACAAGAACGTCAGTGCCAGCGGTGGTTCGCAAAATTCCGTGCTGGTGATTTTGACCTCAACGATGCTCCTCGGTCCGGGAGGCCAACCGAGGTTGATGACGACCAAATCAAGGCATTGATCTAGTCAAACCCACGTTACACGACACGAGAGATTGCAGACACATTGCACATCCATCATTCAAGCGTTCACGACCACCTGAAGAAGCTTTGATACGTAAGCAAGCTCGATGTGTGGGTTCCTCGTGAACTCAAAGAAGCTCAATTGACGGCGCGTATAAACATCTGCGATATGACCATTAAACGTGAGGAAAACGATCCTTTTTTTGAAGCGACTGATAACTGGTGACGAAAAGTGGATTGTGTACAACAACGTGCTGGCGCAAATGGTCTTGGTCCCGACGTGCTGCTTCGCCTCAAACGACATCCAAAGCAGACATTCATCAGCGGAAGGTTCTGGTCTCAGTGTGGTGGGATTTTAAAGGTGTCGTGGTTTTCGAGCTCCTACCACGGAACCAAACAATCAATTCGAATGTGTACTGTCGGCAATTGGACAGTTTGAACGAATCCATCATCCAGAGACGTCCAGAGCTCGTTCATCGTAAAGGTTTTGTGTTCCATCACGACAACGCGAGACCACACACAAGTTTGATCACCCGCCAAAAATTATTGGAGCTTGAGTGGGATGTGTTGCCACACCCAGCATACTCGCCTAACCTTGCGCCGTCAGACTTCCACTTGTTTCGTTCTCTTCAACAGACCTTGCGTGGTATAACGTTCAAGTAAGATGAGGTTGTAAATCAGCACCTTGTACAGTTTTTCGCCACGAAAGACAGGTCCTTCTATGAACGGGGCATTCTGCAGCTCACTGAAAGATGGTTAAAGGTAATCGAACAAAATGGGCATTATATCATTGATTGATCTTTGTTCTTTCTATCAATAAATGACCTTTGCAAAACATGGCTAAAATACGTCGTGACTTTTCCTACAACCGAAGCAGCTGTGTGATCAAAAAAGGAAAAATGTTCGAATGGGATTTCCACAAATAGACATGTATGCCATCTAACAAAACAGTTATACACTGAAAATCTGGAAAATGGGAAAGTATGTGAACGGTATTGTCATGGTAAAAGTAGTAGGCATATTAATCGTGCAACTTTCAATTTCATTTTGTGTTCCTACCCAGTACAATAAGGGGACAAAAAATCTTCTGTTTATTAGGTATATATGTATTCATTGTAGATAATTGAAATTTCATTTATACCTCTTTTGCATGTATTAATGATGTTCATGCCAACATACAGAACAACTGACGTGTTTCATCGATGTTCATGCCGACATAGATAACAATCATGACTTTTTCCAAAACGGACAGCTACGCGACGGTAAACGAATTTTTCAGTTGGATCTGTAGATGCTGAGATACTGCAAATGAAACATTTTTCCACCTCGTGGGGAAGTTATGCTTCAATGAGATGTGGTACAAAATAGAGGTTGACGCAAAATAAATTTTTCGATTCGGAATCTTATGCGCCGAAGTACAGTATTCAGTACCATAAGAAATGTTATACATGGAAATTACATGAATAATATTGCACGGAAAAGTAAGGAATGATATGAATAATAATAGTCAACCGATATAAAAAAATATTTGTCCAGTGTTACTGGTGGAGAATGAGCTATTGTCAAACTGAAAATCTTGAATTCCGTCGTCTCGGGAAAGTTCGTCATCAACAAAAGCTACAAAAAACGCATGTAAAAATTGTGTTCGTAATCACCAGCTGCGAAAAATATGTTTTTAGATCAGACTTTTGGGAACAAAGATGCCCTCAGAAATGCGAGAGTATTTTTGTGAGGTGCCATACGTTTACGGCACGCCACAAAAATATTTATGTAGGACACTTAGCGGGAAATTGTGCACCGTGCAATGTAGGAAATGCATCAGAAGTTTTGCTCAGTGTTTCAACTATCCAATGCTAAGAGTTTGGCAAGTACGAATCCAGAATTTTCGAAGTGGAGTTATCGTACTAAATATAAAATACATTCTCTGTTTGTCCCTCGCTATCGGACTTTTTTTTTTTTTTTTTTTTTTTTTTTTTGATCGGAGGTTGAACGACCACCGTGAGCAACTCAATGGGCTATAAGCAGTCGCCCGTCCCTAATTTAGGGTCACTGGTTCCAGGGAAGGGAGAGAGCCAGGGCTGTAAGACAAACGCAACATCCATGCCTCACCGGGATTCGAACCCAGACCCCTTACGGACGAATGATCAGAGGTCATCGCTTAGACCACTGCGCCACCGGGGCGGCCTATCGGACTTTAAACGAATTGTTGCATTTGATCATAGATCTGCAGATATCATACTTGGAGACAGACGTGTTTTGAGAGCAGTACTTTAACTTTTTTCTCAGAAGCAAGATGAGCTCACAATGCATTAAACGGCCGTTTGATTGGCACATTGGTTTCGGTAAGACACAAAATATTGCCGTTTTTACACGGGACAAAAAGTTCATGAATTAGCCGGGTGAGCAGTTGTGAATATAGATGACGGTGTGAGTCTCCGTCAAAACTGATTAAATTATTATTTCGTGTTATGCAATCGCATTTATTCATGACTTTCACGCATTTAGCATGTGTTAAGTCGTGATATATTCCAAAAAGGGTCGCAACAATTGCAACCTTCGTGTATGTGTATCCTTTGTCAAATTTTCTCCGACAGTATGCTTTCTGTAGTTGTTAGCTTTAAAGAGTTTCTACATCTGTGTCGGCCACGTTTTCTGCATTGTTTCTAAAAGATTGTTATTTAGTCTAAGGCAGTGGAGAATCATTATTGAACTTCCCTTTTGGGATCATCGTAACATCTCCTGCTCTTTGTATGCACTCCAACCTGATCAGACGTTGAGACGAAGATCCGGAATGCAGGCAAACTGATCTCATGTAACATCCACTTTGGCCCCGTAATTCAGCATTCTGCGCTGAACTCTTCATCTGTATTATAATAGCCGGCGGTGTTACTTTCTAACCCATTGTTAGAACCACGGAGATGTAGTTTCTACCTTGATAATATCAGTGTTGCACGAAAGAGAAGCTTTCGCCGTCCTCCCAACTTCATTTCCGGCAGGATTAAATCTCCCTCTCAGTTGACTGAAGCCCCGTATGAGCCTGACTCCGTCATAAGACATGTCTTGACTGCCTCTGGCGAAAATCACATTGCTTCATGTTACCAATCTGTTTAATTCCATTCCCCAAAATAACCTGACATTCTTAAACGAATGTGCTGTTCTTTTTAATATTCTTTTTTATTCGATAGTCGGACATTTGTGTTCTGTTTTGAAACACGACGCAGCACGGCGAATTAATTTTTGAGAAATAATAACAGATATCCGATTCACGAAGCCTAGACAGATTCATAATCACTGCTGCGGCTCCTCCTATAGCAATCGTTGTTCTCACAAGACCACTTTTTTAATCCATAATGTTTCAATCAAGAGCTAGATTGAGTGTTTGTTAAATAGATATATTCTCATACTACACGGTATTATGTAAAAGGATCAATTTCGTGCAAAAGGAGAGTTAGAAGTGAGATTTTTCGACATCCCTTTTTTTTTTCAAATATGTTCGGGCATCATCAGGTTGCCTGGTCTTTATTTTTAATAAACATCAAAATTTTGTGATGATGCTGGTCACAAGACCAGCAGTATCAAAAAATTGGTACGGAAATTCTGTATCCGGATCTCGAAAACAGAGTAATCTAAACGGACGTGCGAGGAGGGTAGTCATATGAGAAAGTCGATGCGGTCTTTCCGATAAGCACGATTGCAGCACACCTGGCGGCGAAATACGAAACTTGCTATGAAAAAAGTTGTGAGATAGCACAGACCGAAAAGAATTCCATGTGCAAAGTTGTAGAGCAGGACGTATTTCGTGGAAAATCAGTGTTACAATTTCCCAAAACAGAAAACGAACGGCAAAGAAATGCAGTGAAAAGTGACTACCTGACGAAACATTGTCTCTGTTGTCAGTTGTTAACCACCCATAAGGACAGATTACTGTCCATGCAAACAATATTAATATGCAAAACACTGCGGGTAAGGCCGAAACTGATAAACCGCGCACCCACGTCAGTAGCGCATCCAGAAATTTCCCAAGTAGAGTGCCCATGGGCCGTGGCACACAAAAGTTTCCCAAGGTGGGGGTGACCCCTTAAATTTACCGGGGAAAATAGTCAGGTGCTGTAAAAGTTAAGAAGGAGGTTGACTTTTGTACATTTATTCCTATCCAGTTACTAGTAATGTTGCAGTACAAGAAAGTGAAATGATTAGAAGAAGCAATAAATGAAACTCTTTTCCTGGTTAGATTTTCCTAAATTTATTTAACAGAACTGCTCCGTTATAATTATACGGTACATGATTATGAAGTATATGTAGATCGCGTATCGTGGCATTTTGTTTCAAACTTCGATGTAATAATTTTTCGCTCTGTCAGCCCGGGGGAGGGGGCATCGGCTAACCCACGTGCATGTGCTACACTGCTATTTGAACAATCGTCCCAAAAGCAGACAACAAACATCATGCCTAGTTACACACACCCGAAGATTTGAGAAATGGTTCTTCTGTACCGTGAAATGCAAACAGAATGGCAGTACTGCCCACAGATTTTTTCACCGTCTTGAGTCCAGACGGAAGACCATCCTCAACACCATAGCTCCAGTTCGAGCTCGGGTGGACCATGCGTGAGGACATAGGTATCATTGCGTCTTTGCTGGCGCATCCTTAGGTCGGACAGCGGGAAGTGGCTATCGCATGTGGGCTGAGTATTGCGTAAGTCCTCTGCATCATTCATCGACATCATGTTTGGTCTCACCCGGTCTTTCAGCAACATGCCTTACAGAGAGGTGGCGTGGAACAGGGAGTGAACTGGTAAAATTGCCTGCTGAATGCTGTGGAAGAATCCCCTAATTTCCATTACAACATCTTGTGGTCAGATGAGGCGAAATTCAACAGAGATGGTGTCATGAGTTCGAACAACCATTGCTGCGCCATGGATATCCCGAGATGTATTTGAAATGCTCGTCATCAAGTAAAGTAGTCCACAGACGTATGATGCGTCATTTGGCAGAACACCAATATGAGCTACGTTTTTGCTACAAACTCTGTGAAATCGAAGGTATATGTGCTGTCCCGGTAGCGCAGTAATCCAAGCGTTGGCTTTTGATCATTTTTCCCTGATGGGTCCAAGTTCGAATCCTGGTGAGGCATGGATGTTGTGTTTGCCTTACAACTCCGGCTCTCTCTCTCTTCCCAGGAAAAAAAACAACCCACCTTAGATCATCAACGACTGATGACAGCCAGAAAAATTGTTGATAACAAATTTACGTCGTCGCGGCCAGAAGTGCTTCGAAATTACTCACAATCAAAAATTTCTTGTAAAAGTGAAATTACTCACATCTCTTTCGTTGAAATAGCACTGAGTTTCTTTACGAAAGGTATGTTTTATTTTGTTGTAACTGTTTTATATAAAATATGTGACATTATCCAACACTTGTACAGTTCCCCAAATTGAACATAAAAAAGGTAGCGATAATATCTAACTCTGTATGTAGAGGATTCTCAGAAAATATCGCTATTTTTGATCTCACAACGTTGAAAGAATCCCAGTATAACTTACGTGAACTGTTTGTGCGCGGGGATGTAAGTACATGAACAGTTCATCACACTAGGCCAACTAAATAATTCCATGTTGTTCTGGATACAAGCTCTGTCTGACCAGACAGCTTCCTGTGCTTCGGACCTTTGATTTTTATTTGTTTCATGCAGAAGTGATTTTTTATCATTTTTAGTCCCCATATATACAGCGAAGAGCTAAAGCATTATGATCAGCGCGTCTTTATGCAAATCGAAGCAACTGCCGGTAAATACCAATAGTGCTGAAGGTCATGAAACGGTATAAATAACACCTGATACTGAGCTACGTTAATCAGAGTTATTCTTGTTTATCAAATGAGAAAGGCAACGGACCTCAGTGAGTTTGACATAGGCCAAATTGTAATGGCAATCCGACTTGAGTTAGAGCATTTCTGAGATTTCAAGACTAATGGAGTGCTTACGGTCAGCCGTGGTTATTACCTCCGAAAGTGGTCTGAAGCGGTAAAAACCACGAACCGCCGACAAGATATGGGCCGACCACGGCTCATTAATGCTAGAGGTGAGCAACGGCTATTCCGTCTAGTAGGAGCCAATAGAAGAGATACTGTGGTGCATCTCGCTGGTAATTTAAATGCTGGTGACGGGAGTAATGTGTTACACAACATACAGTACATCGAACCCTGCTGAAAATGTGTCTGCGTAGTAGCCCGCTCCAAATCCCCATGCCAACCTCGTTTAACCGTCCAAAGCACCTACAATGGGTACACGGGCAACAAAACTGGATCTTGAACTATTGGCAGAAGGTCGTCTGGTCCGATGAATCTCGTTTCCTGTTACACCATGTGGACGACCATGTAAGTGTGCGACGTATATCTGTGGAAGTGTTGGCACCAGCATGTACTATGGGACGAAAATAAAGCGGTGGAGGAAGTGTAATCCTTTGGGCAACGTTCTGCTAGAAAACCCTGTGTTCAGTCATTCATGTGCAGAAAACTATGACGTGTACCACCTACCTAAACATCATTAGAAATCAGGTACATCCTTTGATGGGAACGGTATTCCCCTCTAATAGGGCCCAACATCATATTAGGCCTGTGGTTATAATACACTGACGGGAAAAAAAAATCCCAACACCACGAAAAAATAGTTGTAGAGGAATGAAATGGTGGCAATACATTTGTATAGGTAACATATTTAATCGATTAAGGTTTCAAGATCACAGCTTAATGTAAGCGCGAGAAGAGCCATTTTAAATGTGAAATGCTGGTACATTAATCACCGGTGTAACCGCCAGAATGTTGAATGCAAGCACGCAAACGTTCATGCATTGTGTCGTACAGGTGCTGGATATCAGTTTGTGGGATGGAGTTCCATGCCTGTTGCACTTGGTCCGTCAATACAGGGACGGTTAATGCTGGTTGGGGTTGACGCTGGAGTTGTCCAATGATGTCCCATACGTGCTCGATTGGTGAAAGATCTGGTAATCTAGCACGCAAAGGCAACATGTCGACACTGTAGAGCATGTTGGGTTACAACAGCGGTATGCGAGCGAGCGTTATCCTGTTGGAAAACACCCGCTGGAATGCTGTTCATGAATGGCAGCACAACAGGTTGAATCACCAGACCGACGTACAACTGTGCCGTCAGGGTGCGTGGGATAACCACGAGAGTGCTCCTGCTGTCATAGGAAATTGCTCCCCAGACCATAACTCCAGGTGTAGGTCCAGTGTGTCTCGGCCGCAGACAGGTTGGTTGCAGGCGCTCACCTGGCCTCCTTCTAACCAACACACGGCCATCACTGGCACCCAGGCAGAACCGGCTTTCATCAGAAAACACAACAGATCTCTACTCCGTCCTCCAATGAGCTCTATCTGGACACCACTGACGTCGCAAACGGCAGTGGTTTGGAGTAAGTGGAATGCACGCTACAGGGCGTCTGGCTCGGAGCTGTCCTTCAAATAACCGATTTGTAACAGTTCGTTGTGTCACTGTGGTGGCAACTGCAGCTCGAATTGCTGCCGCAGACGCAGTACGATGCGCCACGGCCATACGCCGTACACGGCGGTCTTCCCTCTCAGTAGTGCCACGTGGCCGGCTGGAACCCGGTCTTCTTGAGGCAGAACCTACCCTTGACCACCGCTGCCAACAATCATGCACAGTGGCTACATTCCTGCCAAGTCGTTCTGCAATATTGCGGAAAGAAAATCCAACTTCTCGTAGCCCTATTACACGACCTCGTTCAAACTCCGTAAGCTGTTGATAATGGCTTCTTCGTCTTCTTAAAGGCATTCTTGACTAACATCAACACACTACGTCGAATATCAACGATAACTAACGCTCACGAACGTTACAGCGCGTATTTACAGCAAACCTGCTTTGCATGTTCCGAGGGCGCTACTAGCGCCACACGTATGCGCCGAGCGCGAAATTTGCATAGACGATATCTTACAGATGTACTCTCACCGCCTACCAACTGTCGTTTATCTAACACAACCCCTTCTTGGTGTTGGGATTTTTTTCCGTCAGTGTATGTTGGCTCTTCTGTGTACATGTAATTATAACAGAGAGTAATTGTATATGTGTAGGAGCCATAACTAATCGTGAAATTGTGATGCCCACTTCAAAATTTGTCGGGTTGGTTTAAAGTCGAAATTCCAAAAGGACTGCTTGCTAGAACCAAAAATATTTGCCATGCTATTTCTGCGAGAACCAGGAAGTCATGTGTCCTTGAAGCCATCGGCGTGCATGTATTGCAAATAGACGGCCGCATGAGAATGTTCCCTTACATGCGCATGATGTAAAGCAAAACTTCGTTCCTTATCATGAATGGAATATGGTATTCCATTGATGATTTATCTGCTCTTCTGGGCAATCACGGGATAGAATTCTTAACCTCCAGAATCGCTAAACATGGATGCCGGTTGCTTCGACTAGCGAATCCTGTGATGGTTATATTCAAATTAATAGGAAACTTGGTCGTATAGTGGTTAGCATACTCTGGTATAGTGGTTAGCATACTACGGCGCTATCCGAGAGACGCGGTTTCGATTCCCACTCCAGGACGACGAAATTTTCAAGTTTTCGGATGTTATCTGACTTACCATTCATGTCATATTTACACCAAAAAATGGATTCGCGTCTTCAAAATTTGTACTTTTTTCCGTATTTGAGCATTGTTATTCTGGTGGTGATTACAATCTTTGATGGCGACGAATCTACTAAGATGCGCGGTACAGCTGCAAATGGTACAAAAATAAGCCTGCAGCTGACCGCGATCATATCGCTCTGTGAGGTTGGGCGAAAATGTCGCGGCGGGAGAGAACTGACTTTGGGAAAGGAAAGATTGTTGGGTGTTATATTAGTGGGTTGTCCATAAGAGAAACCGAGAGGCGTTTAAACATACTCAAGTCAACTGTTTTGGATGTACTGAATAAGTGGAAGGCACATGGTATGCCTGAAGCAGCAAAACGTACCGGCAGTCCAAAGAAAATCAGTAATAGAGGACGCCGAAGCCTTAGGAGAATCGTGACAGCTAATCGACGGAGTACTGCACAAGACATCAGTGTACAGGTGAGTAGAAATATTTTGCCATGTAAGAAGCAGAATCATTGACAAAAACTAACACATTTTCGTGAGATGAATCACTTTTTGGACGTAAAAGCTGCAAGGAATCACTTATAGATCTTTACAGGCAAGCATATCTGGACGAGACCTTCTGAGTGTTCATCTTTTCCACATGTCAAAATGTAACCACCACATTTGTCTGTCGCTTCATCGACTCATATTTAAATTCAGTTGTGTTTAATATTTTTTCGAATTTCATTAAGAACCTCATTGTAGATATCATCCAGGCAGGTTTTTTTTTTTCTGACAATTGATTCATCTCGTACATTTTGATATACATAGTATTTCTCCAAAAAGTTTTAAAAGTTTCCTTTGTTCAATTTATTGAATGGAATATTATTACTTACCAAAATGTTGCGTAAATCCATTGAAAAATTATTTCTTCTTTTGTATGGTGAAACCAATGCTGTTGTTAACAACGCTTGTACTGGGATATGTTCCTTAATTTTCTTCAGTTTTTTCAGTGTTAACGAGGTGTTTTGGATGTTGATTGATTTGATACTTTTTTCTAAATGGCACAGTATGCAGTCTTTCCTTCAGTAATCCAATCCGTATTGCAATCGTATACCCATGGTTTGATTAAAACCTGCTAACTTGATTTAATTTTAGGAATTTTAGTTCATGAGTCTCACTACCAAAACCGCGGTGTTCAGAATTTTCAATTATTCACAGATCAAACGTAGCTCACTTACCCAGAGATGTGTTTTATTTGTTTGACTAGCTAATATTGAGTATGTCGAGATCATTTGGTTTGATGGAGTGCGTTCCGTAGAGAAACGCCTCATGTGCTGTTATGGACAATCTGAACGTGATCATCAGTAATTTGGCTTTTGTTTATTAAAAAAAAAATTTTGATTTTCTACAAAACGCTTTTTGATTTTGCAAAAAAAGAAAAAAACTATTTCTCTTTTCTTATTATTAGTACCACCATTTCTCATCTTCACACTCCAAGAGTTTGAACAGAAAATGTTTAATGTTTTTCAGGGAAGACTGCATTGCTATTAAGGAACTATTCTGTTATAACGAGTGGGCGATGGTGGAAGATAATAAGCAGAGAGGCATATTTTTCAAATCCAGAGGTCATTTTCGTCTACCAGAGTGCCCTACTCTTCCACGCCGTGGAAATTCTACCCCGGAGCCATGTTCACATGCTCATCTCACAGACATGGAGGAAGATGAAATCACAAGTATGTAAAAACTATATATGTTTGCTTTTTCTTTTCTCTGTATTGAAGATGCTTACCTTGTAATTATTCCCTTGCAGTAATTAGGAGGGTCGGAATATTAACTTTCCGCATCTCATAGAAGAAACATGCCTCATTGATGAGTTCGTTTTGTGTCAGTGCATCAACATTCAAGGCGTCACCTAGTGTTTAGACTAAAGCTACTCCTTTTAATGCTATTGTGTTATTAACTTGAGAGCTACATAATACTCTCCCATAACATATGAATAAAGTATAGAAGGGGTTTACCGCAGATCAGGTTCGTTGGTATGATCGTTGACCGTGCGCACGTCAAGCGGCTAAAGACTTCCTGTCTGCGGGCTATGTCAATACTGAAGATTCTTTCTTCAGTCTCGTGGGGTGCAGACAGGATGTCTTTATTTCGGATCTACCATTCTCTTATTCGGTCGAAACTGGATTATGGTTGTATCGTGTATGGCTCTGCGCGTCGTTCCGTTCTCCGGCCTTTAGTACCATTCACCATCAAGTGCTACGTCTTTGTACGGGAGCATTTCGAACATCCCCGATTCCCAGCCTTTATGCCGACGCGAACGAATCGTCGCTTGAATTATGCTGTCTGCGGCTGTCTTTTCAATTCTACTTGAAACTACGATCTTTTCCAGACCATCCTTTATATGATGCAGTTTTTCATCCCCAACGTGCTCGTTTATTTGAGAACCGGCCTTGTATTTCGACATTTGGTCTTCGTGTGATGCTCGTGATGCAAGGCTCGACTTGTCTCTTGTTGGAGAGACGGTGGGCTTTGAGGATCCTCCATTGCACAACTCTTAGTGTCATGGTTGATACCACCTTTACTCAAGAGACGCATATAGCGTATTAAATCCGTTTATTTTTGTGGTGTAGTCAGTTCAAAGACTCGCCAAGCTTTCACTGGGAGCTTTTTCAAGGTAATGGTAGACATAAAAATGCAGGGAATTGGAACATGTAAAGAACGAAAACGATTTTTGAAAATAACGCGGGTGACACCACGAGTAGATTACATGAATTTTTATCACGCAATCACACGGTGCGTCACGATGTGTTTCCATCGTTTTAATAACGCATTCCAAACCATTGGTAGTTCAGTAGAGACCATATCATTGCATGCCAGTTTTCTGGATAGGATTTCGACTGTTTCCCTGATAGCGGTCTCTATAAAATTCGTGTAAGGTACAATTCTTCTAATAGTATTCCATACCGGAGCGGCCGAGCAAAGCATGACTTCTCTGGCGAGGGCTGTATTCTGTGTGTCCTGGTTGACATTTCGTAGGTGATCCTTATATCTAGTGTCCAAGGATCGCTTTGTCATTCCGATATATACCTTTTCCGTGTTGTCAGGATGTACCAAAGGTATAGCGTACACACCGGCCTTTTCTTTCTCATACTGTCTCTCCTTGCAACTTGATATTATATGTGCTAACGGGATGAGAATGAAAAAAATGATATACGCAGGATCCATGATATACGCAGGATCCATGATATACGTAGGATCCATCACATATGTCCCAGGCTGTACATATTGGTTGAGAAATGTATTACGTAAATCATCATCATCATTGTCAACCATTATCAATCCACTGCTGGACGAAGGTCTCCCCAAGTTTCCTCTACAACTGTCTGTCTTGTGCCAGTCTCCTCCATGTCACTCCTGCATACTTTCGAATTTCATCCACCCATCTCCCATGTGGTCTTCTTCTGGGTCGTTTCCTGTCCCTTGGAATCCAATCTAAAATTTCGGCTGTCCATCGATAGTCTGTCCTGGCAGTATGTCCAGCCCATTGTCATTTCAGGGATTTAACTCTGATCATGATGTCTTCCACTCTTGTCATTTTTCTGATCCACGAGTTCCTCTTCCTATCTCTCCTGGTTACACCAAGCATGCACCTCTCCATGCTCATTTGAGTTGTCTGCAGCCTTTGTATGTCTCTTTTTTTAAGTTCCACGTCTCTGCACCATACGTAAGCACTGGAAAGATGCATTGATCAAACAATTTTATTTTAAGGCACAATGGCATATTGCTCTTGAAAATTATGCTGTTTCTTCCAAAAGCTCTCCAGCCAAGTTTTGTACATCGATTAATTTCTTCATCAATGTGACCCTCACTTGATATCTGCTATCCAAGATAAACGTACGTGTCTGTTATCTCCAGCTTTTCTCCATCAATCGATAAAACTTCATTTCTTGTAAAAGCATTGAACATCATTTCTGTCTTCTGAAAGTTCATTTTTAATCCCACTTCTTTACTCTTGTCAGCAAGTTCCTGGATCATACTCTGCAGCTCTGATGGGGTAGTTGCAAAAATAACTACATCATCAGCAAAACGAAGGTGAGTTAGATAATCTCCATTAATCTGTATCCATTTGTTTTCCCATTTCAGTGATTGAAAGACATTTTCCAGTGTGGCATTAAAGAGCTTCGGAGATATGGTGTCACCTTGTCGCACTCCCTTTCCAATTTTTATGTGTGTTGAATTTTCAAACAGCCGAATCTTTGCATTTGCATTTTCATAGATGTTATTAATAATATTGATGTATGCATCTTCAATACCGCAGGATTTCAGAGTCATTGTAACTGCTGATGGTTTCACCGAATCAAAGGATTTTTCATAATCGATAAAAGCCATGCGCAATGGAAGTTCATATTCCCTCGCTCTTTCAATTAGTTTTCTCAGTACGTGGATATGATCTATTGTGCTGTAGCCACTCCTGAATCCAGCTTGTTCTCTCGGTTGAGCCATGTCCAGTGTTACCTTCAAGCCGTGTGAAAGAACTTTAGTGAAGATTTTATAAACCACTGATAGGAGGCTGATAGGTCTGTAGTTCCTGAGATCCTCAATGTCACCTTTTTTATGTAGCAGGATCATTCTAGTGTTGTTCCAATCCCCAGAAATCTTCCCTTCATTAAGGCATCGAGTGAAAATTTGGGCGAGTACTGTTTCGATTTCTCCACTTGCTTCTTGTATGATGTCTACAGTAATTCCATCTTCTCCTGGAGCTTTTCCCCGCTTCATGTTCTTGATTGCATGTGCAACTTCTGCTAAGAGGACTGGAAGAACTCTGGTACCTTTCATGATGTCTGGAGTATATGTATAATCCCTTTCATATAATTTGGAGTAGACATCTTTCACTCTTGTCAAAATTTCGCCTCTATTTCTTGTTACAGAACCATCTTCTTTTCTCAGTGCCATAATCTGTTTTCTTCCCTTACTGAGATGTCCCTTTGCTATCTTTAGGCTTTGGTTGTTTTCAATTGCTTTCCTCACTAGTTCACAGTTGAATTTCCTCACGCCCTTAGTGATATTTTTCGTACTGTCTTGCATAGCTCTATATATTCCACTTTGGAAGTCACATCTTCTTTAGTTGTCCTCATCTCTCTTCTTTTTTGCATCAGTATTTTGGGTTTTCCTGATAATTTGCTCACATGCAACTTGTTCTTAGATATGTTGCTGTTTCCATAAGAGCTTTGGTTACTTTTCTGTTAACTTCAGAAATATCCACTTCTTCCAATGTTAGGCCTTCTAAAGCAGAGAATCTGTTCTTCAGTTCCAACTTGAAAGTATTATAGTGTTTTTTAAGGTTGGTTATGTCAATACATTTTGTTTGTCTTATGAGCTTGCCACGTTCAAGTTTAGTGTTGAGGTGCATCTTACATCTCACCAATCTATGGTCACTACCTATTTTTTCATTGAAATCTCCCATAATTATCTTCAAGTGCTGCTTACCTTTATTATTTAGATGACGAATTTCCTCATAAAATTCTTCAATTTCTTCTTCAGGATGACTTGTGGTGGGTGCATAAGTTTGAATAATCTGAGCCTGGTATCTTCTCGAGAGTTGGATAACGAGTCGTGCAGCTCTGTCAGAGGAACTTTCAACTTCTACAACTTTATCCTTCAGTTTCTTGTTTATTATAAATCCAACACCACTAGTTCTGCCAGTATCTGTCCCACGATAGTAGAAGAGATGTCCACTTTTCAGTTCAATGAGATCTTCTCCTTTTCTCCTTACCTCACTTAGCCCGACGATGTCCCACTTGATCCTTTGTAGTTCCTCTTCCAATTCAAGAAGCCTTGAATCAGAAGATAGGGAGCGTCCATTATACGTAGCCAAGGTCAGCATCAGATGGCAGCCTAGTCCGGTCCTCCGGTGATTCTTAGCACCCTCTGCCTTCATGTCGCACTGGCCGCTGCCTTGGCCATGTACATTCCTCCTGCCGGAGACTGAGGGCCAAGATTTAAGTCGTGGAGTCATTTTGGATGGGTTTGGCCATAACTCACCACGCTGGCCATGCGGGTTGGTGAGTGTGGGATAGCATTTCCTCTAGTCCCGATGGTATAGGGATACTGCTATTGGAGGTCGTCAAAGCCCCTTTAGTAGGAACAGGATGCACCATGAGAAGGCGGGATTGACATTTGTCAAGGAGAGGCTGTGATGTTACGCATCACCTGACCTTACATCCCATATCATCATCATCGTCAACCATTATCGATCCACTGCTGGACGAAGGTCTCCCCAAGTTTCCTCCACAACGGTCTGTCTTGTGCCAGTCTCCTCCATGTCACCCCTGCATACTTTCGAATTTCATCCACCCATCTCCCATGTGGTCTTCTTCTGGGTCTTTTCCTGTCCCTTGGAATCCAATCTAAAATTTCGGCTGTCCATCGATGATCTGTCCTTCTGGCAGTATGTCCAGCCCATTGCCATTTCAGGGATTTAACTCTGATCATGATGTCTTCCACTCTTGTCATTTTTCTGATACAACATATTAATAGCAATAAAGTCCCCCGACCGCGTTATCACATATAGTATTAAGTTGTAAGGAGAGACAGTGTGTGAAAGAAAAGGCGGGTGTGTACGCTATACTTTTGGTATATCCTGACAACACGGAAAATATATATATCGGAATGACAAAGCGATCCTTGGACACTATATTTAAAGAACAGTTACGAAGTGTCAACCAGGACATACAGAACACAACCCTTGCCAAAGAAGTCATGCATTGCTCGGCCGCTCCTGTGTGGAATAGTATTAGAAGAATTGCCCCTTACATGAATTTTAAGGAGACCGCTATCAGGGAAACAGTCGAAATCCTATCCAGCACACTGGCATGCAATGATATTTTCTCTACTGAACTACCAATGGTTTGGCATGCGTTATTAAAAAATGGAAACACATCACGGCGCAACGTGTAATTACGTGATAAAAATTCATGTAATCTGCTCGTTGTGTCACCCGCGTTATTTTCAAAAATCGTCTTCGTTCTTTACGTGTTCCAATTTCCTGCATTTTTATGTCTACAATTACCTTGAAAAAGCCTCCCAGTGGAGTGCGAAAGCTTGGCGAGTCTTTGTACTGACTACGCCACAAAAATACACGGATTTAATACGTTATATGCGTCTCTTGTCATTCACAATCTGGTGTATTTAAAATATGGTTACCACCTTTACATCTTATGATAAATCCTCAACCCCTACGTCAGCAGCTCTTTGCTGAGCACCGTTACGTCAATGCAGACTATGTTCCTATTTTCACCGAAGGCTCCAAGAAGGCTGGCGTTGTGGGATCCGCCGCCGTCTGTATTGATGAAGTTTCTGTTGCTCGCATTCCTGCCGAGGCCACGGTGTTTTCAGCGGAGACGCATGCTGTGTATGTTGCACTTCATGTTCAGTCGGGCTCTCATCAACGGGCTATGGTATACATTGATTCTATTAAGTGTTGTACAGTTTGTGTCATCGTTGAACTGTAGTGACCACCCTTTTCTTTTTAACGTACGAAGGCTTCTTCGTTCTTTGCTCGAGACCGGTGTCCAGATACAATTCTGCAGGATTCCTGGGCATGTTGAAATTCCAGGTAACGAGTGTGCTGATACGGCTGCTAGATCTGCTTCCTCTTTGGTTGTCAACCCTTGCCACTGTTTCATCGTGATTTACGCCTTTTTGTTCCTGATGATATCACGCGAACGTGGAAGGGTCTGTGGGTTCAACAGCTGGAAAATAAACTTCATCGTATCAAAACAATTCTTGGAGTCGAGATCATCATGTCGCCGGAACCGTAGGTAAGAAGTTGTTCTTGCGCGTCTCCGCGTTGGGCATTGTCGTTTCACCCACCGCACCTTTTTGTGTGACGACACTGCGCCGATGTGTGAGACGTGCAATTGTCGACTCACTGTCACTCTTCTTCTCTGTAGTTGTGTTCGTTTTCGTGATGTTCATTTTCACTTCTTTTATTCTCATTTGTTGAACGAGGACGCAGCTACGCTGCAGCGGCTCCTGCGTGACCACTGCGATACATTAGCTATCTTTTCATTTATAAAACAAATTGACCTTTTTAAACGTATTTAGTTTTTACACTTTTTTCATTCTCATTTTTCACTTTTACCGAATCAGCCTTATTTTAGGGATTATACCACGTTTTTAATACTGTTCGTTTGATTGTCTTGTGTCTGGCGCTCTTTGGCCAAACATGCTCCTTCCGCCATAAAAATCCACCAACCAACACATATTCTGAAAAATTAAACGAAGTGATGCGAAGAAAACATGAAGAGCGGGATCTATTATTGTATATCCTGTCTGTTATTGTATATCGTGTAAAATGCCTCTGCATCTGGAATTTTATTTTTCTTCCTCACTCCTTCCGTGTTTTTGTTTCTGTCAGCATTATGAATTTTATGGTCAAATGAATAATGTGTTCCTTTTTTCAGCGCACGCGTTTTGGTAAGATAATGAATTACCGCGCTGAGGTCAGTTGTTGCATCATTTATTGCACTAGTAAGTAATCAAATACATGAGAATATAATATAAATCGCCAATTCTGAATTAGTCTTTGTTAAGTTACAAAAATGTGGGTGCTTAAATATGAGTGCTGAAAAATGCATTTTCCATAAAACGTTTCGTACTGAGTATGAATAAAATATATTTTTTTTACTTATTTCTGCTCGATCGGTGAAGAAAAAAATGAATTAGGCCGTGTGTTACTGTGTTGTTCAGTGAGTGTGTTGTATAGAAATGTTTTTGAACAGTGGTAAAGAAGTTTGCGAAGAGAAGTTTGCGAATTCAAGTCTGAACCTTTGAATTCGCAAACTTCTCTACAATGGTGTTGGGTTTTTTTTTCTTGTGTGTTAATTTGAATGTTTTTCAGTTTTCTTTTATTTTGAGCCACCGTCTCTTTTTTTATTCTTTTTTCATGTCTTTTTTAACTTTTATTGTTCCCCAAAATTGCTTACCTTGTGTGCATCACTTTCCATAAACATAAGACATGTATTGATCACTAAATCGTCAGACAGAATTAGATGGTTAGAATTTCTTCCTCTGCTGAACAAAGGCCATATCTCAAGCCAGAGCACTGCAATATTTTTAACATTTTGTCGTTCCAATTCTTTACCCTATGTAGAACCTATAGCTTAGAGGTGAGTTACACTGTTCATCCCCTGAGCTGCCCACCCCAGTAGAAAAAGCATGGAATCCAGTGCCTGGAATAAAAATGTATCTGATTTCAGTGTTGCATTCAAATTGGCAAGACCGAAGATATTTTAAATTAGCAGGAAATATTGATGAGAAAAAATGTTATTCCATTTGCATGCTACTACTTAAAGATACATTCATGTTCATAAAAAGAACAGAACGCCTGAAAGGAATCGAGCTACGACTTTGATTTTTTACAGGATATGTTCATTAGGTTATTACCGAACAAATGATTAGCTTCTCGGTGTCATAAGTACCTGGTGTGTCGATGCAGCCAATAATCGGTGTGGCCACCTGTGGCTTGTGTAACCTGCTGTACGCGCTGAGGCGTCAAATCAAATAATGTGTGAATGGTGTCCTGCGGTATAGCCATCTAAGATGTATTGACCCGCGTCCAAAGTTTAAGAGCTGCTAGCTGACGGTCGTACCGCTGCACCTGTCGTTTGGGCATGTCCCAGAAATTTCGAATGAGAGATAAATCCGGCGATCTAGCCGGCTACGCCAGAAGTGGAACGTTGTTATCACTGAAAAAGGCACGTGTTGTCGCTGCAACATGCGCTGTGGCATTGTCCTGCTGATGCGGAAGGCGACCAACCGTAGAATGTCGTTGCGGTAACGGGCACTTGTTATGGTGGTATGGACTCTTACGAAAGGTGATCAGATTTCGTACCCGATAGCACCCCAGGCCATAATGCATCATGTTGGTGCGGTATGCCTGGTGTGAATGCATTCTTCCCGACGTCTCCGTGTCATCGGCGGACACT
This sequence comes from Macrothele yani, assembly GCA_039090855.1. NCBI lineage: Eukaryota > Metazoa > Arthropoda > Arachnida > Araneae > Macrothelidae > Macrothele > Macrothele yani. Next base: position 108,954,151 of record CM077030.1, on the reverse strand, counting down.
GATGCTGCCATCATTTAAGCGTAAACAGAAGCGCGTTTCGTCCGAGAACATTATATCGATCCATTCGGGACGCCACTTACTTCGTTTGACGTACCATCGCAGCCTGACAGTCCGTTGCTGCGGTGTAAAAGGTAGCCTGCTCATGAACCTGCTGTCCGAACTGTAATAACCAGTGACGTACAGTTACAGCTGACATCGGAGAATGCGCCACAGTTCACCATTGCTGCGCCAACGCCGTTGATGATGACTCAAAGACATCCTCATGAGATGACGGCTGTCCCACGGCGTTGTCTGTACACGACGTCCAGAGCCTTCTCTTCGTGTCCAGCGTCCTTCTTCGTACCACAGCGTCCTTCTTCGTACCACAGCGTCCTTCTTCGTACCATAGCGTCCTTCCTCGTACCATTTCCTGTACACTCTGCCCACGAAGGATACACTGCGCCGCACACGACCGGAAATTTCCCGGAGGGAAGCATTGCAGTCTTTCATACCGATAATGTCGAACTTGCAGATGAGACTGTGCGAGTGTCTTACACGACGAGAAGACATTGTTACCCACTGCTGACTAAGCACTGACATGCCGACCGTGCCAAGTCGTGCTTATAACAGAAAAACGGCCGGTTTGTGATGTTGCGCGAGATCTGATTCGCCTAGACGCTGTACGCATGCACCTATCACGTCGAAATGCTAATAATTTCTGCGTTATTGCTTCCTGACCATATCCTGTAAAAATCAAAGTTGTAGTTCCACTCCTTTCAGGTGTTCTATTTTTGTTTTTTGTTTTTTTTATGAACACAATTGCATTTCAAACTCACCGATTCTGATGAAATGCAGATAATTGGAGAGGTTTTCTGTCCACTCACCAAGTCTTTTTCTTCCCAATTTCACAGATGATACCCACAAATACTGTAACAGAGAATGTTATGGATAGTTCCATAAGTAGCACCAATCATATGTGAAATACATTTGACAAACATGCAATGCATTTGAGCAACGTATCAGAAAAGTATTCTAGTATTGGTATATACTGCAGCAGATTTTGTTTCAAACTCATATGCATAAAAAATGCAAGAATGCCAAACAAAAGAAAGTTGTAAACTCAATTAGTGACTTTTCATTCAGCTTGAAAAAATGCTTCTTAATCTGTGTATTTTGTTCAGTTTTAAAATTGTGTGTCCCCCCTCAAAAGCTGGATTTTGAAGGGAATAATGTTCACATGGTTGTGATATGTTTTGATAACACTGTTCTGCATTTTGAAATCAGTTTTCTGATGTTTTTAAAGTAATAGACGATTCTTAATAATTTTTTCATACTGATTTCAAAAATGTTAATATTTTATTGTACCACGTCAGAATTTTTCTCAAACTGGGATAGAAGATATTTGCATTTTAACACATTTTCCAGTGATTTTAATCACTGTTGCAAACAAGCTTGGCCGCCCCGGTGGCGCAGTGGTCTAAGCGATGGCCTCTGATCATTCGTCCGAACGGGGTCCGGGTTCGAATCCCGGTGAGGCATGGATGCTGTGTTTGTGTTATGGCACTGTCTCTCTCCCTTCCCTGGAACCAGTGACCCTAAATTAGGGACGGGCGACTGCTTATAGCCCATTGAGTTGCTCACGGTGGTCGTTAAACCTCCAATAAAAAAAAAAAAAACAAGCTTGACATAAAATTGAAAATGAACTCTGTAGCAAAAAAAAAAAAAAAAAAACCCGTGCACCGCGAATAATCATCCGACAAGCGCGAAACTTAACATGCAAATACCTCTGAGCCAGACATGCAAATGATACAAAATGCACAGCCAATGAACGCACAGAGCGTGTGTAGCGCGCATCGGAAACTCGCGCCCTAGCACACATATAAGGTTCATTGCTCGGCAGCTGTGTCAATTCGGACGGCTGTTATAGTACAGTTGTTAGCAGTAGCAAATGAGAATGCCTCGAAGACCCACCTGGCCCGTAGCTGTGGCCAAAGGATATGAAGTGGTCAAGCAAAATATGAAGTGGTCAAGCAAAAGGTGTAAAAGAGGTCGGGCACTATACTGTTGTGTTAGTCGCTAGGGCGGGCAAAAGGAAACACAGGTCGGGCTCGGCCCAGTCTGGCCCTTCCCTGGCTACGGCTCTGAGACACACCCGACGACGTTACAACCAGTTCAGCGAGTTCGAGAGAGGGCGCATCACCGCACTCCGGGAAACGGGCTGGTCGTACCGACGCCACGAGGGTCGGGGCGATGACACAGTCCAACGATGTTGTTACCAGTGGTTCCAACAGGGCGTCCATAACCTTCATGAGGGCAGCGGCAGGCTTCGAATGACGAATTCTCTCCAGGATCGCACGATAGTGCCAGCTGCCAGGCGCATACCGACAGCTTCGCTATCTGCCATTCAGAGGCACTTACCCACATCTCTTGGACGTGTAGTGTCACGCCCCACTGTGTTTTCTTATTATACTTACATTTTCTATCTGGTCAACAGAATAGTGTTACATTTCTGTATATGGTCCGATTTTGATTTGTAACATGTTGACACTGTGCTGTATATCTGTACATTGTTTTTGAATATTGCCGAACAGGTAATATATTATATTTACACCAGGAAGTCCAAGTTTGTTCTTCTCCTGATATTCATCATTTCATTGATTTGTCTTATGATCAGTTTGTCAATTGCTTTGTACTGTACATTCTTGTAACTATGATGTGTTACACCTTACTGTCTTATTGTATTGTATTTTTTTTTTTTTTTTTTTTTTTGCAAGAGAAATGTTGTCTCCTGAAGCTCTCAATTTTCTTGAACAAGTTTGTTAATCGCACAGCAATGCACTTATGAGCAATAAGTTTTTTTGTTAAAATCCTTCCTCAATGCCCAGACATGCTTGTCGCTGTTCATTTATCACGAGCTGTAATTTTGCTCCATTTTTCAACTTGTGCACTATGCTGTATATTTTTATATAGGTTTTAGTAGTTTAACGATCTTTGATCGTATTTTATTTGTATTTAGACGTCCTTATTAGTTCGTCTCCTGATTTCTACCTTGAATAAAGATATTTTGAAACCACCGTTGGAAGAAGGGGTCGCAGAGGCTGGACTCCATTGTCAACAACCGTTGCGCCGGATACCACTAACGTCTGGACATTGCCAGCAACGCTTCGTCTGGTGTCACGACCGCGCAGGTTAGAGCCGTATCGTGTTCAGCGATGAATTCCGGTTTTCGCTGGGCTTGGATGACCGGAGAATCCATGTGTCGAGGATGTGTGTGGCCAACGCTGCTCACCCCACGTCATTGTGTAGCGGCATACGTCCATAACACCTGGCGTTCAAGCTATCGCCTATGATGCCCGGTCACCGTTAGTGATCCTTCGCAGCACCGCAACTACCCGCCGATAGGTCGACGAGATCCTGCGATATGTGGTATTGCCAATGCTGTCGAGTCTGTCGGGGGCCATCTTTCAGCAAGATAATGCCCTTCCGCACACGGCGAACGTCTCCATGGATTGTTTGCATAGTGTGACAACCCTCTCTTGGCGTGCCCGATCGCCGGATCTCTCTCAAGTCGAATACGTTTTGGACCTCGTACAGCGTCGACTCCAGCCATCGCGTAACGTGGGTGAACTGGCTACCCAATTACAGCGGATCTGGCAGCAACTTCCTCTGGACAGCATTCGACGTCTGTATGAGTCCATGCCGGACCGATTTGCCTCATGCATTGCGGCCATACATGGTACTAAAATGTAACGGCTCTGAACCTATATCTGCTCAGTAAATGGAGGGATTGCTCTCAAATTTGAATCATTTCGTCCTCTTAGTCTCCTCATTGCTCATGTCAAATTTCATCATGATCGAACCATTTTTTCAGTTGCACGGATTTTTTTGCTACGGAATGTATGATATTGTGTGCCTACGACTCAAAAATTTAGCCATATAAAAATGTCTTTTGGTAAATATTTGTGAAATAATATGAATTGCCAAATATATATCCATTATGATAGATGAAATTTCCATTTCTCACATTACCTTGCACAGCTATTGTATTTTCGTCAAACGAACCCACCCGACCTTTACTGTTGGATGGAGACCTTTCTGTTCACATCCAGCAGTAATCCGCTGTCATATTTATGTAGCTTTTTTTCTGATATCCCTTTTCCATTTCCTTAGTGTTTTGATGGAATCTTTTTTTGGCCCTTCTCTTACATCACTTAAATTTTCTGGGAAAGCATTCAGTGTGTAAATTCAAAAACTGATTGTTCAAATTCATGTTGCAACCAAGTTTTTCAGTTTTCTACGTCTTCAACAATAGTTTTGTCATTTGGATCTGTTTTGTTTCCCAAATAGTTTTGAATTACATTATGTAAGCTTATCAAAATGTGGCTTCTCCTGTAATAAAGCAGTTAATTTTTTCCTGATCATTCAATGATCGTGTGGGTTTTGATTACTGTTTTAGTGGGGTATATGTTATTATATGCGTTTATTTCTCATGTGCATTCAATGTTTCTCAAATTGTCTGCCCATCATCAGTTTTTGGATTTGAAGCCCAGCAGAAGCGCTCTAAAAGCTTTTCATGTATAATAAATGGGAATTTCTTGCAAATGGATTTTAAACAGTCACTCTCTCAATCCGGCGCTTTAACAAACTGCTTCATTAAATGCATTTTCAGGTGTAGAGAAGGGAGTAACACTTTTGTTTGTTCAAACAATGGTTCATGTAATATGTTTTTAGAACCAGGCAATGAATACACATTGTAGGTATCATATTCCTCACTTCCTAGTGCTATGAAAAGCCATTTCTCCGGACAATCAGTTACTAAATCATCGATATTTTAGTTGTTAACACAATGGCCTTAAGAATGAGACTGATAGGTTTACATAATTGTTTTAACAAAGTAACAGGGCTGCGGAGTTAAAACTCGAAGCTAAAGTCAAGGTTAACTGGTCATGTGACTAAACATGCATTGCATACATATGGAAATTATTGCCAAAACATATCATAAATGGATATTTACTAACTTTGTTAAAATAATTATAAAATACGCTAATATTATACATTCCTGACATGTTAGAAAAAAATGGAATATATTTCTGAAATCACAGCAGGAAAACTGGGCCTGGAAGCACTATTTCAATTGTTAACATCGAACTCCATGCAGGCCACTGTAATCATGTATTTAGTTTGTGATATGTTGATAAATCATTGTGTTTACTTTGTGGCCACATCTACAGTATTACATATCGTGAAATTCAGTTTCATGTGTTTCCTTTGTTGTTTTTCTGAAGAATAAGATCTCCATGGCCTGAATGAACATCACGTTTTCTTTTATTTTTTATGTTTGAGTGATATTTGCCCACGGTACCAGTTTAAAAGTTATTTTATTTTTACTTTACTCTCATTTTAGTACTCGTAGTAAATTGAGACTGCCACCGATCTAAGATGTATGCTGGATTAAAAAAAAGTTAGCAAGTTATAGACGCACTACTGTTTGACCATGGCTTGTATTGGTGTTTCATGCAACTTTCTCATAGGCATAGTTATTTTGCTGTTTGTGATGTAAACTTCTGGGATGCAACTCTTAGAAGCACCTGGCATCCAGCCGTTTCAACAGAGCAAATCTTTTCTCTATGTGTCTGTATGAGTGTAATATTATCTTATAAATGTTTTACTTCAAATAATATCCAAAGTGAAATCTGTTCATAAATGTTTCTTAACATTTGCAAGTTTAATTATGTGAAATTATTATTTTTTTTTTTTTGGGTGTCTAGCTGACTGTATCCGAGGCAGAGGACGATTTTATCAAGGTCATGTAAACATAACGAAAACTGGTATACCTTGTCAAAGGTGGGACTCCCAGGTATGTTCCATTTATTTATTTTACGACTACTGAATTTGAAACTTTTATTCAGTACCGAGTTACATAATTGTTTTAACCCGAATTACAGCACGTATGCGGTTTGGCATAGATTCCACAAGCTGTTGGAGTGCATCTACGTCTACTGCATAACAAGAGTTTTTCAGACAGTCCTTTAACTGGTTCAGATTTGATGGAAAGGGAATTTACTTCCGAATCTGTTTTTCTAACATGTTCCATACATTCTCAATGATGTTCAGATCTGGGCTTTATGGTGGCCAGTGAAAATGGTGAAAGTTGCTGCCATACTCGCTGTACCACGGCTGAACAAATCTTATGCGATGGACAGTAGCATTGTCGTCATGAAACAGCCGTTGCCTGCTGGATGAAAAGTCAACATTGCCAGATGGACTTAATCGGCAACAGTGTTCAGATAAGCCTTGGCAGACGCCTAACCTTCCAGCAATATCAGGGGACCTGTTCTCTACCAACAGAATGTGCCTCACACCATAACACTACCTCCAGAACCTTGAGTTGTGTTTACTAGGCAACAGGGGTCCATTGCTTCATGGAGTTCCCCCAAACTCTCTACCTACTGTCAGTACAGAAGAAAGTGTGCCGCCACTCGTCAGACCTTATGACTTTTTCCCCCAGGTTTTCTCATGGTGTTCCTGGAACTACTGTAGATGAACTTTCCGGTTCTTTGCAGAAATAAGTGGTTTCCATAGGGGCATGCGACTGCCAATACCGACCCTCTTCAGATCCCTGTGCATAATTTACTGAGATGCGAGTCGGGAACAGCCTTCTTTCTTTGAATGCTTTGGTCAGTCGCTACACACAGGAAGTCCCGTTTCTTCATACAGGCCGTTTCAGATGACTGCAATCTCATTCCTGACAGATTGTTGTAGAGAAGCAATGTGGGCTATTTTACCACCGATTAAAGACCAGGGATATTTCACCCTTAGAGAAACCAGTCAGCTCTACTGTTTTCAAAATCGTCGTTCCAGCCAGACGTGCACTCACAATAAATTCTTTATTAAACTCCGAACGATTCTGCGTTTTTCCCATCGTAATCTACTGGCAATTACTGACTAAAAGAAGTCTTAAATATTTGGATAGATCTCGTGGTGACGCACGTGGCCATGAATTTTCATATACGCTGCGTCAGTGATATACTACATAAACCTTGTTCTGGAAACCTTCTGCAATATTTTTCTTTTGTGTTCTTGAGCTTACCTGAGTTGCATTCGTCAACATTACTCATCCTTCTGAAGTGGTCAAATATTAGAGACAAGTGAGGAACCAGTGCATATAGATGAGAGACAGAGATAAATGTACTTCCCAATCACTTTCAAATTGTGATTATTGTTTTTGCATGTATGTTGCATGCTTAAAATATTGTATTGACTCTAGAAACATAATCATCACTTGTAGATATGAGATTTCACCAATAAGGCCTACTTGATTCATTTGTTTTCCGACTTGTTTATGTTTATTTTTCTCATTAGAACTGTTGTAACCATAACTGTTGGATCAATTTTGAGTAGTACCAAATGATCAAGCCCGAACATTACTTAATGATAGTATCTGAAAAGGATCATAATTACATACTGGTGTTTCTATCTCTTGTATGTGTGTAAGTAATCATTTAGTTTTAAGCACAAGAAAAAATATTTGTACAGAATATTTATTACACTTAATTTTAACAATTTTAAAAACTCTCCAACAAAAGCATAAGGCAGTTTTATTGTTTAAGTAGAGCAATCCTTTTGAGGTTATTCCAGTTTGGTGCAGCATAGCAGAATTGAAATATCGTAAAAAAAATTGTTTCAGTTGCCAACAAAATTACTTTATGCGACCAAAAAATTATAAAAATATTATTGTGTACAAGCTCTTGTGATGTGGACACTCCTTTCAAAATTTCGATTATTTAGAAATCTTTAATGGCAACAGGGTCTAGTAAGATCCACAGCTTGAACCATTGAAATCAGTGAGACTAAGGCTAATGTTCATCCAAACGATCTTAGAGAAAATAATTTCTTATAATGATTAACAATAATTAATTAGTGTGCAAAAATCCGTAGTTAGTTTTCTGTAAGTTCTAAACTCCTGCAAGCATAAAAATATCAGTATTTGTGTTGTGTTTCTGTAACCTGTGGAATTAGGGGGATGGAATTGGTACTTGTATATATAAGTTCCTTTGCATGTGCAAATTGTAATGTCTGACTCATGAAGATGAAGATAAATGCCCCATATTAATCTCTTGAGTTTTTCTCTGACTACATGTTACCCATGCATGTAGTCAGAGAAAAACTCAAGAACAAAAAAACTTTAATTTTGCTCCGACTACTTTTTGTGAGCTTGCTTAATTTTACAAACCAGAGCGGGAAATAATTCTGGTTACTCCAAAGAATTTTACAACTTAATGATTGCAGGAATGAGATTCTTACGTGAGTTCGCGGAATTCCGATTTTTTCGTCATTATTCTGGTTATTCTCTAGATCGATGCGAAACTGAAGAGAAGTTTTAGGAGTGATCGCTTTTTCCACATGGGGACGGTGTTCCGTCTTTTAAAATCTTTGAAGACAGAAGTTAGGCAGAATAAGGATTTCTTCTATAATCCTAATTCTTTTTCTCGCGATGTTCCTTCTTTCTATATAAGTATTGTTGTTAAATATCGTTTTAGTGCATAAGTGTTTGTATTTCAGCTTGAAACTGTAGGCAACAATAACAGAAAACGGAAGTTAGACGGAGCCAACATTTTCCTGTAATCTTAAATTTTCTTTCTCGCAATGTTTCTTCTGCTCAGTATTGTTGTTAAATATGATTTTATTTCACAAATACAAGGTCCGATCAAAACGTTCCGAGACTAGGCCGATATACAACAAAGTACTTACGTTGCTTAAGTCTGGCTATGATCTCCTTCAAAGTAGTCTCCTTGGACAGCGATACACCGCTGCCGGCGTTTTTGCCACTGTTGGAACGATCCTTGGAAGTCCTGTTCGCGAATCATGTCGAGCACCGTCGGCGATTCGCGCTGGATCTCGTCCACGGTTTCATAACGGCAAAGCTTCAGCTTCGGAAACAGAAAGAAGTCACAGAAGGCCAAATCCGGCGAGTAAGGCGGGTGAGGAAGGGTAGTCTGTTGCGGCTGAAAAACTGGCGTGTTGCTAACGCTCTGTGAGCTGCTGCATTGTCGTGATGGAGCAGGAAATCGTCCCAGCGCCACATTTCAGGTCGTTTGCAGCTAATGTCCTCCCTAAGACGTCGCGGAACATCGTAGTAAAAAATGGTGGTGACGGTCTGGCCCTGGGGAACGAATTCACGGTGCACAACCCCACGAAGAACACGATGAGCATGCTTTTGGTTGAGCTCGAACCTTCTTCGGTCGTGGAGATGCCGGGCTCTTCCACTGAGGCGATTGTTATTTGGTCTCCGGGTCGTAACCGTAGACCCAAGTCTCGTCCCCAATGGTGACCCGCGACAGGAACGTTGGTTCATTCACCACCTGCTGACGAACATCTTGACAGAGTTCGACACGGAGCGCCTTCTGTTCTGGGTTCAGAAACTTTGGCATAAACTTTGCAGCAATGCAGTGCATGTTCAAAACCGACGTCAGAATTTCCTGCAGTGTTCCGTATGACACATTGACGATGGTAGCAATGTCTTGAATGGTTCTCCGACGATCCTCATGCACCAGTTCCCCGATTTTGTCCACATGTTCGGGGGTTTTGCTCGTGGACGGTCGCCCTGACCTCTCGTCGTCTTCCAGTGTCACTTGAAGCGCGAGTGCCAGTCAAACACCTCGCACGACTCATTGCTTCATTGCCATATGCCTGCCGCAACATTTCATGCGTCTGCGTTCCCGATTTACCGAGTTTGACACAGAATTTGATGTTCGCTCGCTGCTCTAATTTGCAGTCCATACCGAAATCGCAGCTGTGTTGTGCACGTGGTCACCAAATATAGTGTAGTACATCTCCCAATGTTCACAGAACGACGCCACTCAGCACCATGACTCATGAAGGTCACTGCTCTTGACCGCTGCTCGCGCATTCGCGTACTGCCATCTGTTGGTGCGCTACGTACATAGTCTCGGAACTTTTTGATCGCACTACGCATTTGTGTATTTGCTTGAAAATGGAGGGAACATTTCTGAAACGCAAGACGTGCGGGACGAAGATTTCTCCCGTAATCGTAATTTTTTCCCAGTGACGTTCTCACAGTTCTGTGTTGTTGATTGTTGTTTTTCTCCATAAATGTTTACATTTTAACTTTATTAAGGGAGTGAAAGTTTTCCGAAAACGAAAGTGAAGAAGTTCGAAAATGTGTAAAAATTGATGCATGGTGTTAAAAAGTATTCATATTCTCCGAAGTTTCAACATTAATTGAAAATAGTGAAAGCTTTGATATCATGCATTCCAGTCCTCAGACTGAAATTTCTTTTAGCGTGATGGATGGAATTATAGTAAAACATAATTTAACTGTAATTTTATTTCATTCGGAGAGAAAAAAGGAAAGCAATAATGAAGAAATATGAAGGGAAAGGTATGAGCAGAAAAGAAAATTAAGTAATGGATTATTATGTATGGCTGTGGAACTTGGTGAGAAAATGACAAGGCTTGCTCGCAGGAAGAAACTTGAACCGATGTTCTAGTAATTACGGCAACAAAACAAGTAAAACTGTGATTGAAGCAGCGCCTTTTGAAACCATTTTATTTTGTTTTGAATCTAGTAATTTTATATTGTGAATACACAATATTGCACTCTTATATGTATATATATACACATTTCCCTCTTGTGCTGTTCTCACTGTAGAAGCTGAGAAAATATGCCCACGCCATGCAAGTATTCTCCGTTGAATTGTTATTAGGATTTTCCTCATTTCTCCAACTTCTTAAGCAACTTATGATTGGATGATATTTCAAATAAAATTGTGCATGTTTTCTCCTATGGAAGCAGATTTTGTATTACTTTTTTGTTATTTCTTTTGTTTATCGCACGTATTTCAGAACCATATTAAAGCTAATGAACCAAGACACAGAGTAAGCTCTTATTTTCTGAAAGTCACTTATTATTTCTTGCAAAAGGATGCGTTTCCCGTTGCTACTTTATTTTCAACTTCTTAGGTGCATAAGTTCTTTGCCCTCTCTTAAGGTGAGATTTAATATCATTTTTTTTATTTTATTATTCTTATAGCTTATGTCGTTTTTAGACATCATTTTCGTGCTAGAATTTTAAGTACCCTGTTAATCACACCTAAAATAAACTTCACTGTTGGTCAGCTACATACATTTCTATGAAGATATGTCCACAATGCAATCTATAAGTTGTCTTTAAAAGCACGAGTAATGCACCTAATGAAAATTTGTAATAATCATTTCCATTTGCAAAAAGGAAAACATTATTACAAATTTTTGTATCTCCAGAGACGTGAATATTTTTTTCAATAGATTTTTCTGATACTATATAATACTACGAGGTTCCCACGGTCCTTAGAAATCATTAAATGCTCTTAAAAGGTGTGTTTTTTTATAGATGCCTGGAAGTCTGTATTTTTTCTAACAATACGAAAGAGTATTTAAAAATGCTTATTTTCTCACTAGCTGGTTCTACGGAATCTCGTTACTGCATTTTAAAGCTTAGTGTTGTATATTAGCTTCGTTTATGTTGCATCGTGCGACATCAGCGTATGGTAAACGGAATATAGTGTATGAAAAAGCATAATAAACTTCATCGGTACACTTTTTTTGCATGTCGAAGTCGTGTGCAGAAAGTAGGGTCCGGCAGGGAAATCTGACGGTTTTTGAAACGATAGTACAAGCTAGGTTGTAATTTGATAAACAACGAAATTTATTTTTTGTACTTACAGAGAATTAGATGCCATTTATAAATAATAATGGAAAGAACTGGATGAAGAAAGTCTAAGTTTTAAAAATGACGTCATGCAAATAACCACCATTCTTGCGAACGCACCCTCGCAATCTGTCACTGAAATTAAAATCTGACTTTTTTAGTTTGGCAATAACTGCCGGTAGGTGAGTCAGGCTTCACGCAGAAGGTGGGGTGGCGCTGGGCACGTAATGTCATTTCAGTCGCCAAGGGGCGTTGGAATCCGTTACATCGTGCTTTTGTTGTCGAAACATTTTTTAAAAATGGCGAATTTGTGGTTCGAACGCAACGAGCGTTTAGGTTGCATTTCAATGTCGGGCGTCACGGAAGAGTTCCTACTCGGAACACAATATTGTTGTGGATACAGAACTTTAGGGCTACGAGTTCTGCATTAAAAAGAAAGCCGCCTGGAGGAATAAGAACAGTCCGCACTGCAGAGAACGTCGAAGCTGTTAAAAAGGCGATAGTCAACAGCCCCCCGTCGTTCAGCTGCAAGACACGCTGTTCCTCTGCGCATATCGGATCGAACTGTTAGGAGAATTCTGCATTTAGATTTGAATTGCCATCCCTACAAAATAATGGTCGTTCAACAGTTAAAGCCAAATGACTGGGAAAATCGTTAAACTTTTTCACAAAACATACTCGAATTGTTACATGACGACGTGGTTATTTTGTTTAGTGACGAAGCACATTTTCACCTGTCTGATTGTGTTAACAAACAGAATTTTCGATATTGGTCGCCTAACAATCCACGACAACTCCATGAACGACCCCTTCATTCTGAACGTGTTACCGTGTGGTGTGGAGTAGCCAATTTCGGCGTAATTGGACCGTACTTTTTTTGAACAAGATGGAAATTCAGTTACTGTTAATTCTGAACGTTACGTTACCATGTTGCGAGACTTTCTCTTGCCAGCACTTCACAGACGACGAATTAACTCCACAAAAGTTTGGTTTCAACAAGACGGAGCAACTGCCCATACATCAAGGACATCGATGAAGGTTCTCAGACAAATCTTTCCCGAACACTTCATCTCTCAACGAGGAAACATGCCGTGGCCACCTCGCTCGCCGGACCTGTCGCCATTCGATTATTTTCTCTGGGGTGACCTCAAAGGGAAAGTTCTCATTAACAAAAAACGCGCATTACATAAGAACTGAAGAACGCAATTCGAAGGGAAACAGCCGCGATTCCACAAGATATGGTTCAACGTGCTGTGCGGAATTTCAGTGACAGATTGCGAGGGTGCGTTCGCAAGAATGGTCATTTGGATGACGTCATTTTTTAAACTTAAACTTTCTTCATCCAGTTCTTTCCATTATTATTTATAAATGGTATCTAATTCTCTGTAAGTACAAAAAATAAATTTCGTTTTTTATCAAATTACAATCTTGTAGTATCGTTTCAAAAACCGTCAGATTTCCCTGCCGGACCCTGTATACCAACCCTTTAACTGGCTGGAACGAGTTAACTCGGGATTAGCAAAATGGGCTGAAATCAGCTTGAACGAATATATTCGCTGTCTACGAAGTGGGCCGAACGAGACAGGAATGAGTGAACCTGCGCATCATAAGGCGTTCCTTCCTCCTTAGAAAGAGAGAGAGAGAGGTGTGTTATTAACATTGGTGATCTAGGAGGATTATTGACACTAATCCTTTCTGGCTGATAGCCTTCTAAAAAGACTATGGCAATGGCGACGTACTAAAGAAAGGAAAAAGAAGATATTTGAGTCACTTGTTTTTACCCAGTGACATGATGTCCTTGTCAGAGGAACTAGCCCTACATCCATCATGCGTTATGCCATGGACCAGAGAATAAAGCACTAGAAGGGAACGCTTATCATGAGTAATAGGTACATGGTTGGTAAAGCTGAGATAAGAGAGAAGAAAGATTGTTTTACCGCAGCTTTAAAAACAATTTCTATGTGAACATTTCTGTTTGGGGAGCGCAGAAAATTTTGGGCACCATTTGGTTCAGGTTCATCGGCCACTTAAAGGGTTAATCCGTGTTTCATTGTTACACCTGTAATTGGTAAAGTCCGTAAAAATATTTTGGGAGTGCTTAAAACTCCTAAACAATATGTAATTTTCTTGAGCAGAAAGGATTGGGAACCTCGCAAAATAGATTATAATGTGTATCCTCTATCTTCTTGGATTGGTTCATAGTCTAAGTCTACATACTCTATATATGTGTACAGCACTCGACATAGAAAAATGCCACACCATGAAGGAATGCACGACATCAGACGACGCTTACTACACATGTAAACAAGTAGGTGGGAAAGAAGTTTTTTTTTATTTCTGAGGGATTACCTGAATGCGATGGGCGCGAGGAAACAGTATAATGTGGCCTAAATCCGTAGGTCATATCATCGTCATGCTGGACTATACAACCGACAACACGGTGCGGTATCGAGTGGAAAAGTCCTCAGATGTTGTCCTGAGGTATCGCTGACCATGCGTTGTAGATATATGTCCACAATTCATTGACATTGCAGGAGTATTGAAGAGGCGTTAAGTTACCTGCCAATGACGTCCCACATGCTGTCTGTTGAGTAGAGATCTGGGGATCGTACCTGCCAAGGCACCAACTTGATATCTTGTAGACACTGCTGATGTTGACAGTGTGCGGGCGGGCATTATCTTGTTGAAACTGGGCATCAGGAATACCACGGAGATACGAAACAAAGATAGTTGCAGCACCTAATCGAAGTATCGTCGTGTTGTCATTGTACCCAGTCTGCATGCTTTGAACGGCTGTTGAAACTGATAACGCCCCAAACCGTGGCACCAGGCTCCGGAGCCGTATGATGCTCACTGATGGCAGCAAGATCAACTCCGTGATCCCTTCGTCACCAATCTCAATCGGAGATAGTCGGCTCTCAGACAGAAGCGTGACTCGTCGCTGAATACAACAGGGTTCCATGTATGCCGTCACTCATGTCTGGTACGTCAACACGTACCAGACATGCGTGACGGTATAAATGGAACCTTATCTTCGCGCAAGGTATTTTATGCTACCTTGCGCGAAGATATGATGCAATGAGTGAAAGTCGTCGCAATGCTGGCGAGAGCTCAGACTTGCCTCAGCCGATTTGCGATTCACCGTCCCTGTCGATACGGAGCTGCCCATAGCTGCTTTGTGTGCCTTTTCAAATGTCGTCTGCTGTGGATTGTGGGACTATTACGGCTTACCGTTGAATGCGGCGACCGAGGCGTTTGGACGTCCGCCTACGTGCATTAGTCCGAGTACAGTGACGCACGTCCCTGTGCCGCGATGCGACGCAGCGTTTAGTAAAGTTCTCTGTGTGATGATAGGATTCACGATGATGTCGCCCATGCATTCTCATTCCTTACACGTGCTTTCACCACCGAGATCACTCCGATGCATTGGTCCACACTCCCAGGTGAGGAAGACCAAACTTACTTGCACCGAGCCGTTTTGCCCTTTCGTCTCCTTCACTTATCACGATTGGTTCACAACTATGAATACATACCTACCAATTTGCATGGCGTTTCGACGAATACTTTGTGGTGTGGTATTTTCGATGTCGAGAAGTGTAATTTAGTTGTAGTACAGAATTTTGTGTGCGTGATATTGAAACGCAAAGAGTGTCATCAGAAACTCATTGTTATTTCTAATCATTAAGTTCTCGTATTGTGCATTTTCTGTATGTTTAGGAACCACATCATCATAACAGGCCACCCAAAGTTTTTCCTGAAGTTCTAAATTCTGAAAATTACTGTCGCAATGCAGGAGGAGAAGAACCAGTACCGTGGTGTTACACTATGGACCCTCGAGTGCGGTGGCAGCACTGTGAAGTACCTCCCTGTGGTAAATAATTTCCTGATCTAGCAGTTTGTTTGTCTTTCCCTTTATTTATTTATTCTTATTATTTCTTATTTGCCTTTTTTCTCGTCGGTAGCCCTTTCGCTTGAAGACTTCGTTTTGCCCTGTTGAATCTCCTTCCTTTTTTTTTTTTTTTTTTTTATTCCTCTCTGTCTTTCGACTAATTCTCCTTTTGAGTATTTTATTCTACCCACTGCCCTTTTTATTTAAGTTTCTTTTTTTTTTTTTTTTATCTAACTGTTATTGTTTTCGCATGTTCTTCCATTTGTTTTCGTTACTTCTCTTCTTACATTTTTTCCGCCTACGATCTTTTGAGTGTTTTTTATGCCTTTTTTTCTCATTGCTTTTATGTGACATGGCATGTAGAATTTTCTGCCTTTTTATTTCAATTGTACAAATATTGAAACATGCTGTATATTTTTTAATTTTGTACGCACCTAATTGTTCGTGCTTTTCTTTTTAAACTGAGTGAGGTGTTTTGTTTTTTTATTTAGATCCGTTTCAAACTGTTTATGCGTCAAGCGGGAAATCGCTTTGCTACAATAAATGAAGATGTTAACGAAGTTATACCGTAACTAATGTTTTAAATTTCTAATGAAACACTACTGCTTGACAACCTTCTAGTATTCATTGGCATTGTTGTAAAATGAATCACGTAGGACTGCCGTGAAATTAAGCTTACTTGAAATTCTTTGCAATGTGCATTTTTCGCAAGGTTATACGTATTTAATGCTATCAGTATACTTCAAAATGTGTTACGAAATCGACCTGCACAATATAAAATAGTTATTATCACTGTTTGTGGATGACATATATTAATATTTATTCTTAAACAATAGTTCGAAAGCCTTCGCAGTGGCGAAATTGACAGTAACATTTCTGACCAAACATAACAGCTATTTTAGAATATGTTTCCTCTGTGGCAGAAAAATTCCTTTCATTTCGCATCACGCGCAATCATATGGATTACAGTCATCATTATTTAGGCAAGAAAAATAATAATAAATAAATACAAATGAAAGTCGTAGCTGGCAGTTTTATTGTTTTATTTCTGGGAGACTCCCGATTTCCTGATATTTTTTTTTTTTTTTTTCAAAATGCTTTCGACTTTTTTTTTTAATTTTTGTTAAAAGCATTAAAAATGCCGGTTTCTTTTCAATTTACTTGATATTTTTTTATTTCTACATCGCAAAGCAAAAATAACTGTTATTGGCCGTTTCATGGTCACGTTGAGCCAGCCGAACGACTGTTTTCACTTTGGTTGATGAATATTGAAATGCGCGGTGGGGTTGGCGGGGTTGGCATGTAGGGTTTATTCCGCCCTCCTGGCCTTTATATTTATCCCCCCCTCCTCCTTCCTCCTTCTCGTTGATTTCCATATCGAGAAGTAAAACCAAATAGTGGTCACGAATGATGGAATGATTTGCGCAGTGTTTTTGTTGGAGTGGGCAAGGAAGTGCGTGGGTGAGAATTTTGCGCCAAAAGCTTCCTGGTCATTGATATAGAACTTTGTGATTGGGCAATCCGGGAAAAGAAAGTCAAGCAAGTTCGCAAGAAATCCACCAGAAATGTTTGGGATAGGCGTAAATGTCTGTACTAGCGGGGATGAAAATGTTCCTTGGTATTTTCCGCGATTTAAATTTTCTGACGGAATGTTCTTTTTATTATTATTATTATTATTATTATTATTATTATTATTTTCTTTTTTTTGAAATATACGAAACACAGCCAATGACAATCAAACATAAACAACAAAATTATAATTGACTGGTGTTGTTGAGCTTATACGAGTTCCCACTCGAGGCCTAGGTATCAGTCAAGAATCGGCGTAAAATACACTGATGTGCAAATTTAAGAGAATTAGCACATTTTGTCGAATTTCTGAAAAACTAATGGACACATTTTAATGAAATTTGGTATGGAAACACAGTTGTATAAGAGAAAAACTTATACCGTACAAGAGTCATGGTACGCACTCATGATCGTCCGTAAAGATCATCAGCGCAGGAATGTCCAAAGTCCACGTTGCAAGATCGAACATAAAATGACTCTAATATGGGGTATGGTCCCCTCTCACAGTCATACAGCTCTTACAGCGCATCGTCATACTGGAAACGAGGCAGTTGATGAGTCCCTGTAGCAGTCGGTTCCTCTCCTGCAGCAACGCAGTTTTCAGCTCCTGGATGGTTCTCGGAGGGCGATGTCGAGCTGCAATTACCCTCCCAAGAGCGTCCCAGACATGTTCGATAGGGTATAGGTCTGGCTGACCAATCCATCCGACGAATATCCTCACTTTCAAGATAATCGTCGACCAGGTGAGCCCTATATGGACGAGCGTTGTCGTCCATAAAAAGGAACCGACGGCCAACTGCGCCCCTGAAGAGTCGAACATTGGGCTGTAGGATCTCATCCCTATACCTCTCAGCAGTCAGGGAGGCTCCGTCAAACACATGGAGAGGTGTGCGTCCGTTCAGCATGATGCCTGCACAGACCATGACACCTCCGCTGCCATAGCGGTCTCTTTCTCGGATGTTGGAAGGAAGGTATCGGGTCCCAGGTTCTTTCCAGATGAAGGTACGTCGAGAATCAGTGTCCAGGCTGAATCGCGACGCGTCTGTGAAGAGAACGTTACCCCACTGAAGTCTGGTCCAAGGCTGATGTTGTCTGCACCATGCTAAACGCGCACTCTTGTGTGCTGAAGTGAGCAGGACCCAAACAGCGGATCTTCTGGCAAAAAGCTTTCTCTCATGAAGTCTTCGAGAAACAGTAACCCTTGAAACTCGGATTCCAGTGGCGGCATGCAGTTCACGAGATAGCTGTGCAGCTGTAGCAGTCCTGTGGCGCCTCACTGAAAGTGCCAAATAACGATCTTCATTGGCCGTCGTGGCTCTTGGACGACTTTGCCCAGGCCTTCTCGATATGGATCCGGTGTCCTTAAACTGTTTCCACAAATTGCAGACGACACTGGGCATTATATTGAGCTCTGTAGGAACCTGCACTTGCGATTGCCCTGCCTCCAATCTACTGACGATTGTCCACCTCATTCCGTCATCAATTCGTTCATGGCAACTCATTTTACGTGATTGCTTATGGAATTGAACCAACTCCTGCAAGAAACACCACGAATGTCGTCAAGGAGTACGAGCGAACTAATCGCGGAAAAGGCCACGTGTGCTTTTCATGCCCTCCGCTGTCACAGCTCCGCCCACACGCACGTGTACGTTTACGTATTCGACACTGCAAATTTGCATTCTTATTCGGCGGCATAATTTGTACCTTTGGTTCTGTACTTTCTGTGAAAATCAACAAACTGTGCAAATTCTCTTAATTTTGAACACCAGTGTATAAGATGTCCCAAGTAAAGCTGCCTCTTGGAGTTCTGTAGGTGGTATATCAAAAAGCTACAATTTTTCGAAATGATTCATAAAATTTTTTGACATTGTTCCAAGTGCCCGGATGACAATGGAAACTGCCGTTGTATGTTTAGTCCATAATCGGGTAACATCTATGGCCAGGTCTCTATATTTAGTCATTTTGTCCAGTTCTTTTTCATCGATTCTGGCATCTCCAGGAATCGCTATATCAATTATCCAGACTTTCCGATTTTTTATTATTGTCATATCTGTTGTATTATATTCTAGGTGCCGATCGGTTTGAATTCGAAAATCTTACAAGATCTTGGCCTGATCATTTTCTACGACTTTCTCATCCTGATGTTCCCATAAGTTTTTTGATGCTGGCGTATTGTGCTTTCTGCGTAATGACCAGTGAATCAATTTTGCAACCCTGTCGTGTCTAGCTTTGTAATCAGTCTGTGCAATTTTGCTACATTTACATAGAAGATGAGGCATAGTTCCATCGTTTTCTTGACAAAGTCGACACTTTCGATAACTTTCTGGATTTTAGCCTTCATAACATTTGTTTCCAATGCCTGTTCTTGTGCAACAAAAATCAAACCTTTTTCTTTCTTGATGGAACCCAATTGCAGCCATGCCCGAGTCAAGTTGTGACATTTTCCTTCAATATTCTTTAGAAATTGTCGATGTGGTGGCTTGTTCTTCCAGCCATCTAATTTGCTTTCAAACTGCTTTCTCTTGTATTTAGCCTTGCTTTCTGTTGTTTTTAATATATTTTCATTATTCACCGCCTGAAGTAGCTTTTCTCTTCTTCTGCTGAAGTAATCATTCAGGCTTTTTTCTTCCTCTACTACCTGTTGTACATGAAGTAGTCCTCTGCCTCCAGTTTTCCGAGGTAAATTAAAGTAATAATCTGTTAACATCACTTTTTGAATGGAGTGCATGATGCATGTTCAATAGCTTACGAGTTTTCCGATCCAATATTTCTAATTCACTTTGGGGCCAATCAATTATTCCACCTGGGTATCTGATTACTGGAATGGCCCATGTATTTATGGCGTTGATTGTATTTCCACCATTTAGTTTTGATTTCAATATATTTCGTACTTTTTTATGTACTCCCTCTGAATCAGACCTTTTACTTTTGTATGCAAGATGTTATCTGATTCAAGAATTCCAAGGTATTTGTAATTTTCATTTTCTGACAATGAATTATTATTATTATTATTATTATTATTATTATTATTATTATTATTATCATCATCATCAGGTTATATTCCTCATTTTCAATTGTTTTCTGATAACGTTCTTCATTTTTATTTTTCCTGATAATGGTGCAAAATAGCTACATCATATTTTTTGAATGTTTTTCCTAATGAAATGCATGTTTTTTCTATGCCTTACAATCTTTTCAGAATTCATTAGCATTTATTTTCTTTTTATAAGCGAAATTAAAGTAATCGGACTGTGACAAAATGGGCATGGCACATAAATTGGTTTTCACGGCAGAGTAAGCACTGATTTTTGAAATTTAATTTTGATTCAAAAGCATGTTTTCACATTCCTTAATCACTTCTTTCTATTTTAAGGAACAGAGCAACTATTTCCCCTTTTGTTTGGAATACACGCGCATGCTTGAATGTAAATAACTTCAGAATGAAATATTACTTTTAATTCATAAACATCTGGAATCTCCGTACAGTTTTATCCACTGTTTTTAGCGATTTTAAGTTTTACAGTAATTCTCCAAAAATTGACACATGTGTCATGTTTTACTTTTTTAACTAAATGTTTGTTGTGAAGTTTCTGTAATACAAGTCAATAGGAGCACTGCGATATAGTTTAGGGGGAAATGTGCGGCAAACAAATACTGTTCCTTTTTTCGTTGTTTTGAATGCTATGAAAAGTACTGGAGCAGTTCTTTTTATGTTTTTTGAAAGAAGCGGTCTGATAAAAAGTGGTGTCTAAAATGGTAAAAATGTATTATTGTTTTATAAAAGGGCTTTGTAAATTAGTAACCTTTTGCAGAAAATATCTTGGATTTTATAAGTTCAAACTTTGAAGCATATGCGCTTGTAACGGCTAGACCATGGCCTTGGTCATCAGCAAAACTTATGACATTAGTAAATGCCCCAATAGGCTGATTGGTTAAATTTAAATGTTATTCGTAAATAAGTATGCATAAATCTTAGATAAATATGTAAGTAAATACATCTAGTGTTGCAGCTTATTAGTTGCCTTGTGCATATAACCATGGTCAATTCTGCTATTATTGCGGCCATGAGAAATGGAAAAAGGTTCCATGAAATTCGGTCAGCTACAAACACTCATTGGCAGTTATAATCTTTTCGGAAGACAGTGAAATAAACTGAATAGTAGAATTTCTCAATTTTCTGATTAGTTGGTAAAGGTAAAGATGAGCAGATAATTAAACTAACTATGATTTAAAATCATATTTTAAATATTAAATTTTTTGTGCATATATTTTTTGTTCGAAAAAGTACTGAGGTTATGAAACAAGTTATGTAATGTTACATGTCATATGTTTTGAGTTGCTTTCCTGCATCCTAAGTAAGATCTGTAGAAAGTTTTCATTAAACGAAATTAGTTGCTGTGCGTATAAAATGTGCGAAAATAGTGCCTTGTGGTCACTGTACTGTGAAATAGCATTGAAATACATGTTTTTACATTTCTTTGTAGGTTATGTTTTGTGAAGTATGCTTCGTTTGCCATTGCTTTACATGGCCGGAAATGATCGGACACTCTCGCGTTTGTTATTGGGAAATTAAACTGTTACCTCGTTTGAATTCAAATACTGTAATTTCAGTGGTGCCTAGAGAAAACAGTTGACAGAGCAGGCATAAAGTGATATTATACGAATACGATATAGGACATTCTGATGAACTGAGAGCTGTGGAATGGATTTCGGTGCATATGTTTTTCAACATTTCCAGTTTTAGGTATTGGGGAACAGAAGAATGTTCTAAGAGCCATGTTAACGCCAGACAGATTTTTTACAAATTCTTTGCATACCTTTTTTACGCTTTCCAACCGTTGGTTGAAGAAGCGTATGTGTTCCAGTTTTGTCCGTCCGTCTGCCTTTCGGTCCGTCTGTCTGTCCTCACGATAACTCGCGTAAAAATTGTTCGATTTCGATGAAATGTTAGTATGTAGTAGAGGACCACCTGGGGACGAACACTATTGAAAATAGGCGAAATGGGGTCAAAGGTCAGGACATAGAATTGGGATACATTCCATTGCCCTTATGTGTCATAACTTACGTAAAAATGGTGCGATTTCGATGAAATTTTAATATGTGGTAGGGGACCACCTGGGAACGAATCCTATTGAAAATGGACGAAATTGGGTCAAAGGTCACATAGGAGCGGGATCCATTCTATCGCCCTTATGCGTCATAACTTACGTAAAAATGCTTCAATTGCGAAAAAACTTTAGTATGTTGTTCCGGAAGTATACTGAACCGGTTCTGTTGAATATAATCGAAATGCGGTTAAAGGTCAGGACACAGGAGCGATATTTATTCCACAGCCATTATCTTCATAACTTGACTAAAAATGCTTCATTTGCGACAAAACTTTAGTATGTTGTTCCGGAGGTATGCTGAACCGGTTCTTTTGAATATCATCGAAATGGCGTCAAAGGTCAAGGCACAGGAGCGAGATTTATTCCACAGCCATTATCTTCATAACTTGAGTAATGATTTCTGGTATGTTGGAAAGCGTATTATAATCAATGCATTGCATTAATTTCCGATTTGTGGAGTACTGCCTCATCTTTCACCATTGGATTGGCCGTGCTTTTAATCATTTCTCTTTTGCTTTTCTTTTTCCTTTTATAAAGGTCAAATTTTCTTTCCGGCGAAACAGATTTTTGCTTTCTTCACATTTTTTTTTCCGAACATGTGCTTTCTGCATTGATAACTATTTAATTTAATTATCTCGATTTTTCGCGAGATTGTTTTCTTTTACTTCGTTTCCATCTGTTCTTTGTTACTTAGTGGAGCGTTAAGATATGCTTCGTTTGATCCCACTTAGTTGGATTCTGTTATATGGATGTTTTTGCAGTTTTTTTCTTTGAGCAAGAGCTTATCGTATCACGGATAAATTGAATTTCGATATTTGACGAAAGAAGAGGATTTCGTTCGCGGGCCTTTTATCCCGAGTTTTCTTGAATTTATTTGTTTGTTCGCCGAGTGTATCTCGCTCAGCCGAAGAAAAAATGAAGAGGGGACTAAAAAAAAATCACTGAAATAAAGGAGAGTGTAGTTTCTCACGTTCAAGAAAATCAGTTTGGAGTTCCTGTTATGTTGTTGCGTTGCCCTGGGCTCACGAGAGACAGCAGAGATTTGTCTCCTGTTACAGGTGTCTAAGATTTCTAGTACCCCCATTTTTTTTTAACTCTGTGTTGAAGTAATTGTCATGCTTCCAAAGCAATCGTGTTTTTGGTAAATCGGAAAGGATTTTTATTTTTCATGCCTTCGGAAATAAGTACAAAGAAAAGACAGCCAGCAAACTTTGTCGCCTGCTAACATTTATCTTTTAAATCTCGTAGGAATGATGCCTGTTAATTGTTTGGCGTCTAAAGTAACTTAGAATTAAATATTTCTCCGTTGGCAGGCTTAACTGCCGTAGCTGCACGCATGAATTTCTGTTAACTTGGCATATTATTCAGAACTGGCTTTGAAGAATGCTCGTTATGAATGATTTTATAATTCGGAGTAATAAAAAGTTGGGCTATATTACTTTCGTTTTAAATTTAATCGATTAGTGAACTGTTAATTTACGAAGGCCCTAATACGGTCATACCCGCTATATGGTTGTCATTAATCGAAGCGCTATATACTGGGACATGGCTGTATATATATTATCAATACAGTCATATCCGATACACTGCGCTCCGATTATCGGCATCCTAGATTTGAGACGCTTTGTAGATAAGAAAGCGTTTTTGATACCAATTTTACCACGTCTTTCGAAAAAATGACTTGCTTATATTATCAATATGTCGGTCCGTCTCTATGAACACTATGTCTCTACATCTTAATCATTTTGAAAAATTCTTTATATGTTGGGAAACTCGGACTGTGCGTATGTGTGAAAACGGTCATCCTTGCCCTCCCCACCCCCGTTCTATGGGATGTAAATGCAGATGTTATCGAATTCAAAATATATTTTCTTCCATATCATTGCTTCTTTGGACGTACACTGAAGTGCCAGAAAAACTGGTACACCAGTCTAATACTTGGTAGGTCCTCCACGGGAGCGCAGGACTGCAGAAATACGACGGGGCATGGACTCCACTAGCTTCTGGAAATATGCTGTAGACAATGCACATCATACTTCCTGCAGAGCGTTCAACAATTCACTTGTATTCCGAGGTCTCTGATTCCTGTGTTCGATAGCGCGTTGCATGGCATTCCAAATGTGTTCTATCACGTTCAGATTTGGCGACTTGGGTGGAAATGGCAACACCCCAAACTCAGATAAATGCTCCTCTAACCATAATGTGCCATCCCGACACTTATGTGGAGGTGCATTGTCCTGTTGGAACAGGCCCATCCCATCAGCATGAATGCAGGACATGAACGAGTGTACCTGGTCAGAAAGGATGCGCACATAGCGTTGGCCGGTCGCAGACGTTTGTAGACGTACTAGGTGTCCCAGTGAAGTCCAGCTAAACACACCCCATACCATTACGGACCTCTCACCAGCCGGTACAGTTCCCTGTTGACAGGCGGGATCCATGGCTTCATGGGGTTTGCGCCACACACGCACCCTTTCATCTGCCCGATACAGTTGGAAACGCGACTCGTCAGACCAGGCTACTTGTTTCCAGTCATCAAGTGTCCAGTGGCGGTGTTGCCGTTCCCAACCGAGGCCCATAGCTCTGTGTCGTGCACCCATCAAGGGGACTCGAGTTGGGCGTCGGCTCCCAAAGCCTATATCGTGCAGGGTATGTTGCACAGTCCGGCGATGGTCACGTTCACACAATATCGTGACCGACGATGGTCACGTTCACCCAATGTCTTTTTACTGCCACACTGGTATCGTAGGTTGGAGGTTTAGCCGGGAGTCTTGTAATCACGGTACACCCTTGCAATGGTCGTCCGTGAAAATCCGAGCTTCGTTTCCACCTCCGAAATACTATGGCCCATCTCACGAGCGCCAACTATGACACCGCGTTTAAAATCGCTTAAAGCGTTATTACTTGTTATTATCATGCCAAAAATAGCTCTGACAGCTAGCAAGGATGTCTATCACTTTATATACGCACTGGCGGACGCAACCGAGTACGCGCATAGGTGACGTTGCTATATATTTTGTATAAGCTCGTCTGTACCAGTTTTTCTGGCACTTCAGTGTATATGTGTATCGTATTGTTAGGTATTTGCCGAGATCATTTGAAATACCGCCACTTACGGCAGAATCAGGTACAGTTGATTTTCTTATCCGTGCGAGAATTCCAAAGATCAAGAGCGGCAACCCAAAAGCAAGCACACTCACGCACACATAAACACATTACATCACTTGCAAGGTACTAACATATTGAAATATGTTACGAAACAGATTATTGATTTAAATATACTAGGCTGAATTTAGACTTTCACTCATTTTTTTTTTTTTAGCCTTATCATCAGCCAATGAAAACTCCATGCAAGACTCCTGCGTAAGTTCCTGTTGATTGTAAGATGCAGTCCCTACTAGATGTATAGCCAGTACAAAAGTAAAATGTTACTTTCCGACTTGGAGGCAACAATAACATATTGTTGCGGACACCTGGGCCTGTCCAGTTGAGGACAGCAGCTATTAAAGCTCACCCCTTTTGAGGGAATTAGCTCTTCTAATCTAATAATAAGCGGGCCCCGAACACTGGTTGGCTAGAATAGCTCTGCTGTTTTTCGGAAGGAAGACAATATACCCACTTCAAAGAGTCAGGGAAGGCGAGACGGAAATACAACACAATACTGACATTTAATGAACAAAAATGCTAATGATTGCTAGAAGTATGGTATGAACTACCCTGGACACAAAAAGTTAGATATATTGCGGTTTCGAAGGGTAAACGTAGTGATATGCAAATTTAGCGACTACTGGATATCGGTTATCAACTGGGTAGGTGCGTCATATGTAAATTAGCATCGTGACAACATCAAACCTGGCGTGCGAGCACTGATAAGAAAGTATCCTGCGAAAAGTGGAAAACTGCTCATTTCACCTGTTTGTCTAAAAGTTTGCTGAATGCATTACTTTCAGTGTGTGATTAACCTGAAATGATGCTCAGACGACGTTTAAGCATTTACAGCACTAGAAATAGGGCTGTTGGCATGTTATAGGTAATGGTGTACGGCAGTTCGTGGGTGTTTCTGCTTTAGGAGTTTCGTCAGGTGTAGTAAATAGGTTACACACAAGATTTTTACCGCATGGAAATGTTGCAAATCGAGCCAGGAGTGGTCGCGCGAGGATAACCACCAGGAGGCAAGATTGCTGCCTGACAGTAAGTGCTCGGAAAAGGCCTAGTATCATCAGTAGTCAACTCCGAAAATCACTTCGATCTGCTTCTGGTGTCATATTAGTACTCAAACGGTACGAAAAGGTCTTCACTGGTACGGACTCAGAGCAAGGAGGGAAATAAAATTTATAGCATAACATCAGCTTACCGTCGTCCAAGATATATATACCTGGGTACAATGGCATATGTCACGGAATACAGAGTGGCACCATGCACTTTTTACAAACAAATCCCGTTTCGCTGTTTATCCTGATACTTGACAAGGACACTTGTGGAGAAGATCTGTCACTGGAATGTAACCACAGTATCTGCAGTTCGTCCACCCTTGGCAGTTGGTTCTGGTCCGTGCAGGAGTGTGTTTATTGCCTGCACTTTCTTTTCCTTGTATGTTTGTCAGGGCAGCGTGAATGACTCAGTGTACCGAAACGAACTCATTGTGCTAATTGTGACACTGTTTCACGCTGCTATTGGGCATGAATTCCGTTTTCTCGATGACAATGTAACCAGGTAGCCAGTCACCGTGCCCTGGAGCGTGCTTCAGCAGCTGGAAAATCATGGGATTGGATCATTAAAGCTGCCTTTGTGGTCTTCTGACCTTAATCCTATTCAGAACCTTTGGGACTCTGGATTACCACGTTTCATAGACCACTACACTGGCAGACCTCTGTAACGTGTTGCTGGTAATATGGGACGAGATGCTCCAGACACTCGTCAATAATGTCATTGCAAGTGTGCCATAGGTGTCAAGACGTTCTTCGACATAGAAGTGGTGTTACCGGGTACTGAAATCCAGAAGTATGGACATTTCCCGAATGTACCATTTTGTCTATGTTGCAGTGCTACTTCGTTATGTGCAGAAATTGCACAATAAATTGTTTTTGTAAACGCACTCTTTGTCGTTTATGTCAATTAACCTCATTGATATTATTTCAATGGGTGTTACTTGAGTCAGATACATACATCCTTCGTTTCATGCAATATTCCTGACTTTTTGTGACCGGTACATAAAAATACTGGATATGTTCAACAGTCTGTTCTGATTTATGCCAACATATTGTGAAGAAAATAAATGCCGATAACTTTGACGGCATACATGAGATACATACGTGGCGTTCCAGGAAGAGTTTTGGAGTGTATCTGTTCCACCGCAGTTCACACGCATAAAACCACAAATACAACTTTCAGGTGTAGAAGAATGTCACTTTTGATAGCACCTGAGCGCGCAGTTTAACTCACAATGCGACTTTGCTCTCTTGTATTTTCGGCACTGTTACGCATGCCTATTAAATTCCAAACCTATCTTCTCTGAGGAACCCTACAACGGAAGTGTTATGTTGCAATGGAGAATTATGCATACATCATCCTGATTTAGGCTAGCCCTTGTAACCATTTATTTTACTACTACAACACACACACACATACAGATATATATTAGATACAGACTACTCAACTTCACTCGTCGACATCACTGCTCAGACTCGGGCTTCCCAGTCGCGCGTCACCGCCATCAGTCCGTACAGGTAACGCCATCTAGTAGCATTGGACACAACATCTCCCTTTTTCTTAGGAAGTACAATACAGTACAATAATTCACACAGTTCAAGTTTTATGTCCATTTAGTATAGCCTGTCAGGCTTAGATATACTTACTTCAGGTCGAATACTTACCTCAGCAGGAACACTTTCGATAGGTGCATTTACCTCTGGGCTTTTCACAGGAACAAGATGTGAACCATTCCACTCAGTACCATCTTCTAACACATAGGTATATGGACCTTTATTGGCTACCACTTTCTTAATCTGGCAGTACTTGTTATCGGTCTTGGATATTTTCCAAGGCTTACGAATGCTTACAGTATCGCCTAAAGATACTTGAAGCTTCTTGGCCCAACGTCTGTTGTCAACGTAGCTTTTAATCCTCTTCTGCCTTTCCATAACTCTTCCACGTAGAAACTGGTTAGTTGCGCAGGGTTGCACATGTTGATTGGTTCTCATATCCTGTCCATGCAAGAGTTTAGCAGGTGATATCCCTGTGGTAGCATGTGGTGTGGATCGGTAATCCATTAGATACTGGAGCATGAATTCCCTCCAAGTTAATTTTTTTACAATCGTTGTTTGAATGGCACTTTTCAACAGACGATTAAATCTCTCAACTTCTCCATTTGCTCTGGGATAATACATTGAAGAACGGCAGTGCTTAATATTCCGTTTACGTAGAAAATCTTGGAATTATTTAGAGACAAACTGTGGTCCATTATCAGAGACCAATTCGTTAGGATTTCCTTCTCGACTGAAAACTTTTGCCAAGAATCCAATAATTGTATCCGTATTTACATTTCCCACAAATTCAACTTCACGCCATTTACTGTAGTAAGCAACAAGAGTAATCGCATATCTACATTGATAGGATGCACTATGATACCGCCCTACAATATCTACAGCAACTTTATCCCAAGCACAATCTGGCAACTCAACTGGTTGTAATAGAGCAGTCCTTGTCAAATTTGTTTTGTCTAAATCGAAACATACAGCACATCTTTTTATAGCAGCCTCAACTGCAAAATTCATTCCTGGCCACCAATACAGGTCACGGATACGTTGTTTCGTACGTACTATTCCTTGATGAGTTTCATGAGCCAGTTCAATGATTCTACTACGTAATGTTTCAGGTACAATGATCTGATGCGCACCACGGATGATGTATGGTTCTACAACTGCCAGTTTATCTCTCACACCATAATATGGTTTTAATGCAGGAAGAACATCTTTTAATTTCCTGGGAAAGTTACTCTGTAACTGCGTACGAAGAATTTGGAGAGTCTGTGATGTACTGCATTCATGTTTGAATTCAGATTATGTAACCGGAAGAATGCCCTGTGTGATTGCGGCAATTGTATACATTTCTGATTCATCATAATCCACTTCCTCGTCTTCAGGAACTGGAAATCTGGATAAACAATCAGCCACTACATTTTTCGTGCCAGCTCTGTAAAGCACCTCATAATTAAACTCAAGCAAGCGAGTTGACCATCTCCAAATTCTCATGCCAGCCCGACCATTTTCTTTCGTTGACAACAATGTTGTCAAAGCCTGATGATCTGTACGAAGCATAAATTTATTTCCCCACAACCAATTTCTCCATTTTTCTACTGCCCAAACACAAGATAGCGCTTCTTTCTCCACGGTAGAATACTTCCTTTCTGCAGTGTACAATGTTCTGGAAACGAATGCAACAGTATACTCTTTAGTTTCTTTACATACCTGAGTAAGTACTGCACCTAATCCGTAGTCGGAAGCATCGGTTGACACTATAGTAGTAAGAGATGGGTCAAACGCTGAAATAGCAGTACTATCAAGAATGAGTTTTTTCACCAGGTCAAAGCTTTTCTCCGATTCAGATGTCCATACGAATTTATTTTCTTTTCGTGTAAGTGCTCTTAACGGTTCAACGACACTAGCAAAATTCGGTACAAACTTATTATAATATGAAGCCATGCCAAGGAACGATCTTACTTCAGATACATTTTGTGGAGGCGGTGCCTTGATAATTGCCTCAACTAGTTCTTTATTTGGCCGTAACCCTTCGACAGACAATTTATATCCCAAAACGTTCAAGATATCCTTATGCAATTAACATTTTTCCTTATTTAGTTTCAAGTTAGAAGCAGTAAGACGCTGTAGTACACGTTCCAACGCATCATCATGTTCTTTACGATTCTTTCCATACACAATTATATCATCAAGGTAACACTGCACACCTTTAATTCCCTCCAAAATTATTGCCATATTTTTTTAAATGCAGCAGGTGCGGAACAAAGTCCAAAAGGAACACGGCAGAAACGAAATAATCCCTGATGTGTAATGAAAGCGGTGAGATCCCTACAACTCTCATGCAATTCTACTTGATGATATGCACTCCTAAGATCTAACGTAGAAAATAAAACTGCACCCCGTAAATTTAACAGTAATTCGTCAATTACTGGTAAGGAAAAGCAATCTGACACGATGACTTTATTAGGTTCCCGTAAGTCAACTACATAATCGAATATCATTTGACTTCCGTTTAGTTACTACAATTGGTGAAACCCATTCAGAAGCGTTTATTCTTTCAATGACACCATTAGGTTCATGCTTCTCTAATTCTTTAGTGACTTTATCTCTTATGAATAGTGGTAATCTACGCAATTTTTGTTTAACTGTCGTCACATTTGCCTTTATTTTAAATTTATGTATGAATCCTTTTACACAACTCAGTTCATTTATTTTTGCTACATCCTGTACATGCCTTCCATGTGTAGCTTTTACATTTGTAGAACGTAGCATTTTTTCTTTAATGCATACATCTAATGCCTGAATTAAATCTGTCCCCATGATTGGATCACCATTCTTTACGACGAACAGTTCTGTTGACACCGATTGCTTTTTGTACTTAACTTTAGCAGAAATACAACCAAGAACTAGTAATGGTTCTCCTGGATACGATTTAAGGCAAACACTAGGTTGTTTCAACTCAACAGTATTAAAATTATGACGAACTATGCCTTTAGACAGTATTGTGACCGCAGATCCCGTGTCAACAAGCATTTTTACCGAGCAACTACTACCCTGTATTTCAATGTTTACATCGCAGTAAAGACAATTTGGTCTTTCAAATGAATGAACAGTAGATATAATAACATTAGGAACAGTTATTTCATTTACAAAATGTGAGGAGCGCGACACAGCTTTGCAAAATGTCGTCTTTTCGAACATGCGTTGCACTTAACATTTTTAGCAGGACAAGTAGGAGCATTCGCTAAGTGCGTACGTAGTTGAGCCACAACGATAGCAATGGCGTACTTTCAGTTTCTCATGACCCGCGGTCAGTTGAGCTTGTTTACTTGTGTGCTTTTTTTTACTTTTGTCACCTTGGAAACAGCCTGGACACGTTTTACTTCTACAGAAGTAGTTAACAATTTAGGATCTTTCATTGCTGATTCAATTTGCGTTGCTAATTCACACGCCTTTGACAGAGTCAAATCAGGTTCTTTAGAAGCTGTCTTTCGCGAATTCGAGAAACGCTTGTTTTTTCTATGAGCTGATTCCTGATCATTTCATCAGTAAACGTTCCAAACTGACAAGTAACAACAAGTTCCCGTAATGCTGAAACTTATTGAGTAACTGTTTCATTTCCCAGCTGAGCTCTTTTACGAAATTTGTATCTCTCAGCCACCACATTCACTTTCGGCGTAAAATAAGACTCAAGCGTAGCAACAGTAGCTTTGAAAGTATAGTAGATTCGCTGACCTTCATGACCTAAACAATGTAACAAGAGAGCTCTTTTCTTCTCATCGGAAAAATCCTCACTTCCGTACGTAGTTAAATAAGTATGAAACGAGCGAAGCCACGTAGAAAAGGGAAGTTGTAACTCACTGGGATAATCCAGTAAGGGCAACGGCGGAGCAAGAGCAGCCATTTTGTCACGAAGCAAAAGCAGAAGCCTCAATAGTAGATTCAAATATCTTCGTCGCCACGTTCCATGTTATGTTGCAGTAGATAATTATGCACACATCATCCTGATTAAGGATAACCCTTGTAACCATTTATTTTACTACAACACATACAGATATGTATTATAATAGATCAGATCATACGTAGAGGATTTTAAGAAGTGAGTGTCTGACCCCAGGTCTTAAACAACCCTTAGAAATAGGAAGCTATGAGATTTTGGCTAGAGTGCCCGATAGGAAAGTGACACGGAAGCGAGGTAGAAACGGGGAGGAAGACGCCCTTATTTATTACCGGAGGGCCAGTACCCGGGGTCCGACGACTTAACGTGCCCATCCGACGCACGGCGGGTATTTAGTGGTTCGTACCTGCCCAGGATCGAACCCGAGGTTATCTCCATGGTAGTCACGAACGCTGACCACTAGGCCACTCGCGGCCCTTTATTACAATAGATACAGACTACTCAACTTCACTCCTCGACATCACTGCTCAGACTCTCGCTTCCCAGTCGCGCATCACTGTCACCAGTCCGTACAAGTAACGCCATCTAGTAGCATTGGACACAACAGGAAGCCATTTTCTTTCGCATGCATCAGGCAAAAAAAAAAAAAATCACCCATCAACTGTCTTCTTTGTCTTCCTAATGTAAAGCCTGGGCTGCCTCTCTTTCAGTCAACACCAAAACACTTGATATGTGAGATTGTTTACGTCTGATATCGCGCATTCCTGTCTGAAGCGGGAGGCCAGCTTGGGGCATTTCGCTCTCAGTGGTTGCATTTGCTACACAAATCTGCTCTTTCCAGATTCTGACAAAAATGCCTCGTGCCCCGAAATCCTAAATCAAAATATCCCAGGCGTTATAATATTTTTTCTGGATATCTCTGATTCTAACAATCCGATTTGAAAAATTATTTTTGCGTTGGACAGCTTTCACCGTAGGGAATATTTTGCATATAATTTCTAACTTGCCTTCGCACATAAATTTGCTATTACAGGGCTTAATCGAATATTTCTGTTTGAAACATATTTGTAGCCGTATCAATGTGTTTAAAAATCCGATTGAAAAAATTCCTTGTTGGCCAGGTACCGCGCATTTTATGTTCATATTTTGCTATAAATATTGCCGAATTCACCTGCTAGAGAGCGCAAATGTATATTCTATTTTAGCAATGTCTATTTTAAATGTCCGATTTGAAAAATTGTTTTAACGTCGCATACCAGTCACTTTTTGGGGGCGTTAGCATGTTAGCTGGCATTAGCTTGTTTGGGTGGCGTTTATTATCACTCCGTGGTGGTGTTACCGTGTTTAGCTTTTTGTAGCTATATCTCCCCGCTTCTAAATATCTTATTGAAGAAATTCTTTCGGTACTGTACGCCATTCGTTATGGTAAAGATTGCACCGTAAATAATCACTTTCGCCCTGTTGGGGGCGTATAGTTAAACGCGTTTTTCTTGCTATCTTTGTTTCTAGAAGTCATATTTGAAAAGTTATTTCTCTATTGCATAACATCCGCTATGAAGAATATTTGCGCATATTTTTTACTTTTTCATAATTCACAGTTTTGGCGAACATAGTGTATATTTCTATCTCCGATTGCAAAAATCCCTTAGAAAACCCTTCGCCATAGCGAATCTTTTGTGCCTATTTTCTTCTTCAAAAAATCTTTCTCGCTAGGGTCCGTGAAGTCATGTCATGTTTTTTTCCATATCGCGGCTTCTAACTGTTCGACTGAAAAAATTCCTAAAGCCTCGGATGTCTTTTTCTATGACGAATGCTTTGTGTACAGTTTGCATTTTTTTCGCAAGGGCAATTTCTGTCGCATCTGTGGATGTTTTACTGATTCTAGAAATTTAATTGGATTTTTTCCCCTTGTAACGATGAATTCTCCGTCCGACGAATTACTTTTCGTGAATTAGTTTTCGACGAATTCGTTTTCGATTAATTTACCTGGAACCAGTAGGCGACCCAACAGAACAGACCATTAGTTTTAGGCAGTTTAATGTTCGCGACTCACAAATGTATTTTCTAGCTATTTAGCTGGCTTAAATATAGGTATGGTAAATGTAGTATAGTATGGTACGGTAACTCTGTTTCAGGCCGTCGGATTGGAAGTATTCTTGTTTCATCGGAAAAGTGTAACCATTTTCAAAATTTCTCTTTTACTTCCTAGCTTTATTGATGCACAATTTCAGTTACGTGATATGCATATTTTTAGTTACTACTTAATTTCTGCTACTGAAATGTGCACGGACAAACTTTTTTGCATCAGACATCTCAGAAACTAAGTTTATATTTATGATGCTTAGGAAATCTTCGGTGTATAAAAATGTCACTTATCATACAGGTTAATATACTTCTTACATATTGTTTTTTTTAATACTTTTAATCAAAGGACGAGCTCATTAGACACTCAAAAATGTGGTGCCATCTTTCTTGCTCGATTAATGAGTCAAAAGCGACTCCGAGCAGAAAATGCTATATCCTGTAGAAGTGACAATTGGTCATCTGCGAAGAACTGGAAAACACAGAAGAGAATATTGTACTTGAGCTACTTTTGTGATCAAGTGTGCGGAATCATCCATTGAGGCCGTAAAAGCACTTCATTGACTTCTGTGGCTTGGTTTGAGGACAACTACGGGCTCTTAATATGGTTAGCTTAAGTTTAAACCAGAGTAAATTGGGGCAGTTTCGTAAAGGTCGACATCATGGGAAAAATTCAGCACATTTCTGCATGTATTCCAAGCCAAAGCTTCCGGAGGCTAATTTCCAACCGAAACGAAGGTACGTGTGAAATTTTCTGCATAGTCTAAATATTAAAAAATAAAAAATGGCCGTAATACAATGAAAAGCCATAGGAAGCTGGAATATGAACAGATTAAAAGTCATATGAGTTACCTAAACAACTAGAAGGTGTCAAACAGTGGAAGAGGACTTTGGTTCGAAGATTGTGAGAAAGTTTTTAATACCCTTTTTAATTATATTCTGGTTATGGTATACTAACTAACAGTTTACTAAACATATAATTGCCTGTTTTCTTCTTTTGCTTCTTGTATTACATGTTTCAGTAACACCGCTGAAATAAAACTAACCATATTTTTTGTTCAATGCTTTCTTCCCACAGATAACAGCAGCCAGACTCATGCTCCTGATATACAATTGATGGACATTTTTGAGCATCCGTCGGAACCGCTGTTTAATCCAACATTTATTCTCATCACCTGCTCTTTGAGTCTGGCCGCTGTAGTCATCCTTTTGGCTTTGGTTTTAGTATTTCGTCGTCTTCGTCGCAAACGCCGCTCAGGTTATAATGCCACGCCGACTGCCGCCAACCCCAATGCCAATTCTACAGGAAACTGCGGCGTGGAAATCGACTTGGACAAACTTCCTTCCAACATGGCATACCATCGTACCCAAGCAAAACTCCATCCGCGACTGGAATCGCTCGAGTATCCTCGAAACGATATCATCTACATTCGCGACATTGGCCAAGGCGCATTTGGCCGCGTATTCCAAGCCAAAGCTTCCGGTCTCGTTAAGGGAGAAGACTTCACCATGATCGCAGTGAAAATGCTCAAGGAAGAAGCCTCAGATGATCTCCAGAGCGACTTCGAACGTGAAGCCTGTCTCATGGCGGAATTCGACCACCCGAACATTGTAAAGCTTTTAGGCGTGTGTGCCATTGGTAAACCAATGTGTCTGCTATTCGAGTTCATGGGAAAAGGCGATCTAAATGAATTTCTAAGGTCTTGCTCCCCAACGAATTACATCGTAAGAACAGGAAACGGAAACATTTTCAGCGACGTGCGGCTGACTCACGTTGATCTGATCGCCATTGCTAAGCAGATTGCAGCTGGGCATGGTGTATCTCTCCGAACGGAAATTCGTTCACCGTGATCTGGCAACTCGGAACTGTCTCGTTAACGACGACATGGTCGTGAAAATATCGGATTTCGGCCTCTCTCAAAAGATCTATGCCGCAAATTATTACAAAGGGAATGAACACGACGCCATTCCCATAAGATGGATGCCTTTAGAGTCCATCCTGTACAACAAATTCACCGTTGAGTCTGATGTGTGGGCCTTTGGTGTTATTCTGTGGGAGATATTCACCTTTGCTCTCCAGCCGTATTACGGTATGACGCACGAGGAAGTAGTGAAATACATTCAAGATGGTAGTGTCCTACAGTGCCCTGACAACTGCCCTCAGAACGTGTATAATCTCATGAAATCTTGCTGGCACAGGAAAACCAGCAGTAGACCTAGTTTCAAGACTATTTATAAATCTTTGGGAACTATTTACACGGACCTACTCAAAAGACAATCGAAGGATCGAAGAACACATGTTTAGGTAGTGTGAAAAGACTATTTTAATTGAATGCAATATGAAAGAGATCAGACTTTGTTTATAAATACAGCAGCTAACTTATGAAGCTATTTATAAGGAATTTTGCAAGTGAATTTTTGTGCAGATGTGTATGTGTGCGTGACGTGGGCATGTTCAAGGTGATGTAAAGCACATGTTTCATACAGCACTTTGCTGCTGGACTTTTGCAGACATTATATGACAATGGTGAATATTGTGGTTGTAAATTTTTGTATTTCTCGTGTGCCACAATGTAATGAAAGTATCTCATATGACGTGTATACCGTGCATTTTTTACACCTCTTAAAATATTTTAGGAACTTTTCTGTTTTCCATTCCCCAAAAGCACTAGTAAGTTGTGGAGAAATAGTTGCTCTGTCACAAGAAAGCTTCTCTCCAGGTATTTAGCCAGAACTCCTCATATGGCTTTTAGGTCGGTCTGCAGCTTATATTCCATTATTCTTCTTTATGCTGAAACGCACTTAAAAATCACATTTTGTGTGCAATAAATAAGTACAGTATGAAGCAGTAAACAATTATGTATAGCATCACTGAAGATCCTTTACACCTGAATTACTCTGCTCATCTTAACATATCAGATTCCTTAGTGTTTTTAGACGCATCCCATTTTGATGCCAAAAGTATTTTTAGAAAAGTAGTGCGCAAGACTTGGAAAATAGAATTTTAAGATTGTACGCAGCAAATGCAATATCAGGCATACCCCTCCCGCCCTGCAAACTTCGTTATCTGCCATTTTCTGAACAACACAGAGTGACACAGTTTTTTGAAAATCATTGTTTGTTCATAATCAGGGCTGCCAAGGAAGCAATCTAGCTATAATTTTTGTTATTATTAATTTAGGGAAGTATTAGTCATTTTTTGTCTCATGTTAAAAGTGTCATATTATAAGTATGAAAGAAAAATATTCCGATATATTTCATTGACATTTTCAGTTACTCTTGCAGTAAACTTCCTTTGGTAAAAAAAAAACAACAACAAAAAACACAGTTTATTTTTTAATTTGAATTGCCCATCATAATTTCATCTTTTCTGAGTACACGGAATAAATGACTTTACAGTTTTATTTCACTAGTAGTTGGAGTTTAGGCAACTTAAAAAACAGGATTTTGTGTAAATGTACCACATGTTTTTTAAATTTTTCAAGCATTATGTTAAATAGACTTGTATATAGGCTTTAAAAATAACGGCACAAAAATCTCAAAGGTTTCCACCCGAACTGGAGTTCAGGTGGATCCCAGCTCTGCAGTAGTGCCAATCTAAACTGGATTAACAAAAAGAAAAATAAACTGTAGGGAGATCGGAGTAATATAACATGATGGGTTTCATCTTTACTTCACCAAAAATTGATTTTGAAGTTCCATTTTTCTGAAACTATTCCAGAAGAGTTGTGCGGGTTAGAACATATAGATTTTCACATCAAGAATATTCCATTTCCCATATAAAGGGTGTCTTTGTACTACAAGTGTATTTTTCTTTCTTTTGTTTGCTGTTTTAGAAATGAATTTTTGCATTTCATAGCTAATTAGTATTCTTCAGGAAATTCTTTATAGTGCTTATACATATTGCATGACTTTTATAAATGCTTTTTAGCAGCGTTTTTATATTTGTGATCCAAGTACTTATTTAAATGATCATGTGAATGTAGTGTTTTGTTTCATAGAATGTTTTTTTCTAAGAAAAGTTTTATGTAATTGTCAAAAAATCATATTTCATTCTGTGTAAATTTCATGCGTTCCCCTCTTGCAGTCAGGGTTTACACATTTATTCCTCTGGATTTGTTCTGTTGAAAACTATTCCAGTTGCACAACACGAAATTAACATATTGTCAATGAAGTGATGCCTGCATTTTTTCTGTTGCCCAACAGCAGTAGTTAGAAGTTATTCTGTTGTTTTTCCCCTCTTTTCTTTTTAAGTACATATCAGCGTGTAAATGCCACATATCAAAATGTAACCGTGAAACAAACGGAAGTGGGAGCATTTTTTGTTCTGGAGTGTATATTTGTGTACTTTAGAGGATAAATCTCTGTTCTTTTCATTTGCAGTTCGCATTAAAGAAATTTCAATACATATCAGATTTCAGCATCTAGTAATAATAACTAAAACCAAAGACTGTCGGCTTCATCGCAATATTTTTACTATGTCATGTTCTTTGTAGTTTGCGAGTGTAAAACGTCAGATCTTCAGCAGAGACTTCGAATTCCATAGACGGTATTGCCATCTCTATACATTCCTTGTTCGAACCTGTAATCTGGCTTCAAAAAGTATATATATTCATCCCTAGTGATTATTCTTTTAAACTGAAAGAAATCGTTTTATAATAAAGTTTTCGTTTTATGAGTTTGTGGTGCTGTGTGTTTTTTTTTTTTTTTTTTTTTTTTGCTCCTGTGTTCATGCTGCGTATTATTTCCAGTATGCTTATGCAAATTTAAGCAGCATTTTAATAAAAAAAAAGTTTCTAGTGCCCGCATATTGAAGCTGTTAAACGTTTTCTCCATGTAGATAATGAAAAAAATGAACGCGATCAACCAATATGCACAGAAAGTGCAGTCAAGTCTACTGATGATAACAAACAGAAAGCATAATCTCAAGAACTGTGACACCGGCATCTCTGAAACGATGCTTTCTATTTCATCTCATTGATTAGAATTACATGCAAACCACCATCTCATTTGGATGAAATCTTCGCTCATCATGACTCATTCTGCAACTGTGCTACAACGCGTTACCCATGTTACATCTATAGTTAAGTGAAATCATTTTAGCTGCCCCAGTGGTGCAATGGTCTAAGCGGTCCTCTGATCATTCGCCCAACGCAGGGGTCTGGGTTCGGATCCCTGGTAAGGCATGGATGATGTGTGTTGTCTTTCGTGGTTTTATTCCCTGT
Organism: Macrothele yani; assembly: GCA_039090855.1. NCBI lineage: Eukaryota > Metazoa > Arthropoda > Arachnida > Araneae > Macrothelidae > Macrothele > Macrothele yani. The sequence goes on along the minus strand of CM077030.1, from coordinate 108,914,935 downwards.
ATTCCTTGTTAACCCGGCAATCAGTATTCAATGTTAACTACATATGTACATTGCTGACGTCGAAGCACGAAATGTGTATACTGTATCTGTATCAATGCATCTGTCAACCAAGTCCAATAAATAATTTTTAAACCTCCAATAAAAAAAATGATTTTAAGAAACTGTATGCAGTATACTTCGGTGATAAAGTTTGGTGTTTCTTAAATCATTAGAAAATATGAGGGCTTCATATATCGTATTGCATTTCATTAAAAGCAGTTCAGGTTTGCTGTGTAATATCTGTATATGTGAAAAATGGCAATACTTTTTACACCTGAAAAGATGAACTTTTGCCATGGTCCCAGACAATTTTAACCTTAAAAAATTACCGTGAGATGAAGTGTGAAATATTGCAAAATCTAACTATGATTGGTCTTGGGTGTTTATTATAATTTCTTCTAAACTCTTGAAGAACCAAGATCTACTAAACATCTCTAATGTGGCAAGAGTTCCTAGCGAATCGATTATGATCAACATGAGGTAACATATCATCATCATCATCATTGTCAACCATTATCAATCCACTGCTGGACGAAGGTCTCCCCAAGTTTCCTCCACAACGGTCTGTCTTGTGCCAGTCTCCTCCATGTCACCCCTGCATACTTTCGAATTTCATCCACCCATCTCCCATGTGGTCTTCTTCTGGGTCTTTTCCTGTCCCTTGGAATCCAATCTAAAATTTCGGCTGTCCATCGATGATCTGTCCTTCTGGCAGTATGTCCAGCCCATTGCCATTTCAGGGATTTAACTCTGATCATGATGTCTTCCACTCTTGTCATTTTTCGGATCCACGAGTTCCTCTTCTTATCTCTCCTGGTTACACCAAGTATTCACCTCTCCATGCTTCTTTGAATTGTCTGCAGCCTTTGTATGTCTCTTTTAGTTAAGGTCCAAGTCTCTGCACCATACGTAAGCACTGGAAGGATGCATTGATCAAACACTTTTCTTTTAAGACATAATGGCATATTGCTCTTGAAAATTATGCTGTTTCTTCCAAAAGCTTTCCAGGCAAGTTTTGTACGCCGATTAATTTCTTCATCAATGTGACCCTCACTTGATATCTGCTGTCCAAGTGTTCTCAGTGGGTGTTAGATATACCACTGAAATTGCTATGTTGACATACGTTGGACATGTATTTGAGCTGAGCTTATGTTAGAGATATCATTCACACACACACAGACACTCTCTCTCGACATGCGATGTGTGGGTTTTGATTCAGTGGGTGCTGATTGTTTGGGTCCTAACGTCTTCTGGCTGAACCCTTTACCTCCCTCTCCACCTGGCGCGTAGTGTACAGGAGACATAATCTTTGCTGTCTTTGATTTACTTCTGTGTTTCTTTCGCATGGAAAGCTTTATCCGAGTTAGCCTGGTTTCCGACTTTCAGAAGGCAGTTTTATACCACTACATTCTTTATTAAATCCTTCATATTGATTATTCGTTGTCGTATTTTGGATAAGTCGCGTTTTTACTTCATTTCAGAGAGCATTACGCAACAGATTTTAATCCGTGCCCTTCTACAGTATTTCCAGTTTTTTCCATGGTACACTTTACATTATTTCCAGTTCTATAGAGTGGTCCATTCGCTGCGGAGTTCTAACCATTTATCTATCTCAGTTAGCACAGTATATAATTATTCGTAATCTATTTTGGGGGCTACAGTTTCCACGTTATGCGATGTGTTTTAATTTCGTAAATTTTGGAAAAGTGTTTTGATTTTCAGAGTACAACAGTCCTGCAATTCTCTGTTAAGCGGTAAATTTTAGATTTGCTTTCTAAATTGCAGGACAGTGTTTCAGTTTTCCTGGACTTCAGAGTGCGATTCTTGCAGTTCCTGTGTAACGCGATAAAATGAAGTTTTGAATTTTCGCCGTTTTCATTTTCCCCGAATTTCGAAATGCTGCGTTGTCGCAATTTGACACTTACATGATGTATTTTGTTTATACCTTCTACGTTATATATTAAAGTATTTCAGTTTTCTGATTGCATCAAATCCTACGAACAAAATTGGCAAACAATAGATCAAATTTGAAATTTTCCAAATTTCAGCGTCCCAAGGGAAAAAACTGTTTCTGACTGGTGCTGAAATGAGATGGCATCTAAGAGCAATTTGGCGCATAGATTTCGTTGAATTTCGATATAACTTTTTCCTTTTAATTTCAATTAAAAGTCTAGATCTTCCCCTCTCAGTCTAAATTTTTCAAATAGAAAAAAATCAGACTAATTTTCTTAAATTAATAAAAAAATCAGTTACAATTTTCTTGAAATTTTGATTCCGTGGCACCATCAAACTATGGAATAAATTAATGCTTTACCATTCATGATTAACGTGGTATGGTTTTCTTTGATCAAAAAGAAAAGCTATTGATAAATTCTTACGTAAATAGAATTTTTTTTATCACCTGTATTTTTTATATGTATAAAACGTTAGCACGTGTATTTCTCATTGTGTGACTTTGTCGTTTTTTAACATACTTCCTTATCTAGAAGTCAGATTCAGAAAGTTCGCTTTTGCACAAAATAACGTTACCGTTAGAGTGATGATTTTCGAATTTCTGTGATGCACAGTTTTCCCGCAAGATGGCCTAAATTTATTTCTATACACTTCCAAAAACCAAATTGGAATAATTATTTTTCTTTCGGTCGCTGCAACTACAGTCGACGCTCGTTATAACGACCCGCCAGGAGTATGAAGGAAAACAGTTGTTGTAACGGAAGTTTCGTTATATATTTTGTTCATGAAATCGGCAAAAAACCTAAAAATACATTAATTGCTTGTACGTCTAATGTAATTACCCTAATACAGCGCAATCTATGCAATGCAGAACATGTACTGTCGCACTGAACAAAAGTTTAAGATTTTCTTCGTTGACAGTAATTTGGACTTTATAATTATGTTGTTATACTAGTACGAATAGAGTGATATGCCCTTATATATAGGCTACATAGTTACGTACATATGAAGGTCTAAACATAGTGATTTTGGTCCCAGACTTTGTAATAACACTCAATGCCAAATTTTGACATTTGGTGTGGCGCGGGAGTGCAAACAGCTATTTCGCATGTAATTCGAGCTGCTAAACACGAAAATAACTACAAAAATGTTTGTTTGGTAATGGTTTACAGTCACCTGTATTACGTCATTTGTGAAAGTACCGTATCGATCTGCACCAATCGCATCTTCTTGGCCTGCCGCTTATATACCGCATCTGGAGGACTCCGCATCACATTTAAGCAGTAATCTGATAACATTTATGCACTTCATCTTCCTCAATATATCTTTTTCCATTGCAGCAATGGTAACGTTCTCCGTGCTCATCATTTCACAGTCCCACTGTTTTATGGAAACAAATCCAAATAAAAACTTAAGTCACATCCCAGTTTGTAATATGACGATAACAGTTCTTTCACAACTTGTAAATTTTCTACAGTTTTATTCTCTAAAAAGTCTTCCACCATCTGTCGGAAGGCATGCCACGCTCTCCGTACATCGCAGGGATGATACGATTAAATACCTCATCCTCTAACGGTGAGTGAATATCTAGACCGGTAAAACACCCTCTTTTATCTTTGCATCACGAAGTCTTGGAAATTTCTGTCGTAAGTGTAGAAAGGTAGTTTGCATTTGATCCATAGCCATGGCAGAATTTTTCATGAGGCCTAATTTTATGTGTAAAGGTGCCAACAAAATTTTCGTTTATTATACTAGCGGATGATGTAATATGTTCTCCTTCCCTGGCTCCCGTAATTGCCGAGAAGGACAAATCCTCTTCACGTAATGCGGTTCCTTGTCTCTGCTATTCTATTCTGGAAGGGAACAGCAGAGCTTTGTTTATTCAAGCTGCTGTCCAAGCAAAAGAGTAATGGCTTTCAAGTTTGCACAAATATGCCAGTTGTATTTATTATAATTTATGTATTGAAGTAATTGTTTCATATTATCATAAGTTTCCTTTATGTTTTAACTGCATGGCATACTGAAACGAAGGCAACAGATTCCCATTCTGTAAAACAAGAGCTTTCATATTTAATTTCGAGAAATCTATGAATAGCCTCTATTCTTCTGGGATATTACGTCATGTTAAGAGATGTGAATAAACCATCAACATCTGTTCAAGCAATCAGGTTATGAAAAGATCTGATATTGATTGGTCTTTAACTTAGCAGCTTTGCAAGCAAGTATGAAAAAAACAATATAAGATCTTTTTGATGGTTACGATACGCACCCTTACATTTCAATCAAGAAGATTCCACTGCTGCAGTCTTGATCGTAGCAGTTCTGCCTTACTCTTTGACAGTTCTAGATTCCTAACAAGATCATTCAACTTATTCTGCGTGATCTTGTGTAGTGAATCCGATGTCGTGGGTAGAAACCGGGATCTACAGATATTATTTCTTGAGTTCCTGTTACTTCTTTATCTCTTAAGTTCACATCGTAATGTTCTGGTGACACCGAGACGGTCAATTTTTCGGACGGATAGCAGATGGTATATTAAGGTAATCTGTCTGCTTTTCCTTTTAGTAATACCACTTCCCAGAGGGGATGTCATACAAAAATAATGGTCACTCACGTGGTTGGATGGTTCCTCCGTATCGTAGTAATGGCAAATGTCATCCACTCTTGTTTGTAATTTAGCCAACTGTGAAGACGTGCTGTACAGCTTTTACACGCCGCCCCGGTGGCGCAGTGGTCTAAGGCGCTAGCCTATGATCATTCGTCCGTAAGGGGTCCGGGTTCGAATCCCGGTCAGGCATGGATGTTGTGTTTGTCTTACGGCACTGGCTCTCTCCCTTCCCTGGAACCAGTGACCCTAAATTAGGGACGGGCGACTGCTTATAGCCCATTGAGTTGCTCACGGTGGTCGTTAAACCTCCAATCCAAAAAAAAAAAAAAAAAAAAAAAAAAGCTTTTACACACTATATACGTAGCCCAATCTTCTATTGCTCTCCAATCTTACACCTGAAGTAAAGACGGTAGGCTGTTTCTGTGACAGGCATTATTTTGCGCTATTATGACGCAAAGGTTACTTCCCCACAAATGTAACAAAAATGGTCTGCATTTGTTCACAGAACAATAAGGCATATCGTTCAGTGGATGATTGATCGTTCGCATACAGCATCGACATGTATGGACGGACGATAACTGAAGAAGGGTAACTTCCGATGATACAAAATAGCTCTCCGGTATTAAGTTGCCTCGGCGCATCGCACAGCGTGAGAAAGACTGATCTGTATGCGTTGCATATGGACGTAACTTCCTATATTTTTTAAAACAAGAGAGAATCATCAATGTCATAATCGAGTTTAGCACCTCAAAATTAGTAAAAAAAAAACCGGTTGTTTTCATTTCCAAAATATTTTTAGTCTTGTACAGTGTAATCAACCAAAACGCGTTACTAGAATGAGCGAACATGTTTCCAAAGTGAAGTACGAAGGCTCATGATACCTATTAATTTACCTTCGCAATTTTATTTTTACTTTTAGTTGAGGCTTTAACAACCACCGTGAGCAACTCAATGGACTATATAAGCAGTCGCCCATCCCTAATTTAGGGTCACTGGTTTCAGGGAAAGGAAAGTCAGTGCCGTAAGACAAACACAACATCCATGCCTCACCGGGATTCGAACCAGCACCGCACCTGGACGTACGGTCAGAAGCGAGCACTTAGACCACTGCTTCACCGGGGCGGCTTCGCAATTAGGGTTCGCTTCAAAAAATCGACAAACGAGTTCTAGTCCTTGGACAGCGTCCTTCAATGAAATCTGGTAGCCGTCCCAGTGGCGTAGTGATCTATGCGCTTGCCTTTGACCATTCGTCGGAGACGGGGCCCGGGTTCGAATCCAATGAAGCATGGATGTTGTGCTTGTCTTACAACACTGACTCTCTCCCTTCCCTGGAACCAGTGGCCCTAAATTAGGGACGAGCGACTGTTAATAGTCCACTGAGTTGCTTACGGTGGTCGTTAAACTCCCGACAACAAAAAAAAATCTATTTCGTTGTAGTCTTTGGAGCACATATCCTCGAAGATTCACATACTCAAAAATGTTATTGGGAAGATATCTTCACTATCAGTCTGTTCGTCGGGTTTGTTACTAGATGAATAAATGTGTGAAGCTTGATTCGATTTGCATTCCCGGTGGCGCAATGGTCTAAGCGCTGGCTTATTTCTTGCCAGAGTGGCCTCGGGTTCGAGTCCTGGATAAGGCATGCGTGGTGTGCTTGTCTTACGGCACTTGTTCTCTCACTTCCCTAGAACCAGTGGCCCTAAATCAGGGACGAACGACTGCTTATCACCCTTACAGTTGCTCACGGCGGTCGTTAAACCCCGAAAGAAACGCAAAAATAGAAAAAGAAAAGGAAGCTTGCGTCGTTGCTTCTTTCAAAGCAACAAATCCAACATGAAAATTTCTGCATTACGTCAACTTAATTAAGATAGTGTAAACATTCTTGCCGTAAGCCATATTTCATCGCCGAAAATCTTGCTTTAAAAATTAAACTCCGAGGTGTATAAGAAAACGCTGGGCACTAAGTGTCATTGTTTATCACATAAGTATGACAAGATTCTATCAAGTGTCTTACTTTTAATTCCTAATGAAAAATTAGGTGGAAATAAATGTTTTGTTTTTCTTTTATAAAAAAAAAGTTTTGCCGCTGATAGTGAATCGATCGCCACAACTAGGGACGTTGCAATCGCGTATATGGTGCTGGATGATTCAGTGGCTCAAGCCGTAGGCTTTTAGTGTTGCGCGTAAGTTGGAATCTCAGCTAAAGTGATTGGCTTTCATTTTCCATAGAACTAAATATCCTAAATTAGGAGCTAGCTGTTCCACTTGAACTTAGAACCTGCTCGTGACTGTCGTTATACTCGAAATACACTGCAGGCCACCGAAAATGCAACACCAAGAAGGAAGCATCCGATTGGCCTGAAATTCGCAGCATGCGTCGCCCGCGAGAGGACATGCAAACGATTAGCATTGCACGGCATATTCAAATCATGTGCGCCCGGCACGCCAACGAGAAGCAGTATAAGAAGGGTGCACAGAAGGCGGAGTGTAAGTAGTGGAAGTGTGTTGTGCTGCCGGACCTGTGCGTGGGAAGCTTCCTGATGCCTCGTCGCCGAATACGGCAGTCATTCCAGCACGTTTCAGAGTTCGACAGAGGACGAATAGTGTGGCTTATCACGGCAGCGGTTTATCGTACCGAGACATCGGCGCCCGTGTGGGATGACATCCAGCCACAGTGAGGCGAGTATGTATTCGATGAGTGCAGGAGGGACGGACGGACCGACGTGAGAGATTGCTGCAGCCGCGGCACACCACCGAGCATGAGGACCGGCATGTTGTGCGGCGGGCATTGACGACTCGCACCACTACGTCACGAACGTTAGCGCAGGAATTAGGGTGTGTTCCGCAACAATATGTGTCAGTACGTACCGTTCGACGTCATCTGCAGGAGCGGGGACTTGTCGCACGGCGTCCTATGCTTCGATTATCATTGACGTTACACCACCGGCGAGTGCGGCGGCAGTGGGCCGTTTAACGCCGCACCTGGACTACGGAATGGCACGACATTGTCTTCTCCGACGAATCCCGCTTCTGCCTGCAACACCACGATGGTCGAATACGCGTGTTACTGCACCGCGGCGAGAGACTGTATGACGCCTGCCATTATGCATCGCCATTCCCGTCCGTCGCCTGGCGTTATGGCTTGAGGCGCAATTGGATATGACACCCGCACCCCTCTGGTACGCATCGCCGGTACACTCAACAGCTACCGCTACATCTCCGACGTTTAGGAGCCTGTAGTCCTCCCTTACCTGCAGGACCTGCCAGCGGCAACGTTTCAACAGACAATGCGAGTCCGCACGTGGCACGCATCGTGCAACAATTCTTCACGGCCCACCAGGTGTCACTGCTGCTGTGGCCCGCCTGTTCTCCCGATATGTAGCCCATCGAACACGTCTGGTCGCTGATCAGCAACCGAGTGGCCTGGCAAACACCACCCGCGGCTACGCCTAATGAACTGTGGCAACGTGTGGAAGCAGCCTAGACCGACATACCCCAAGCCCACATCCAAAGCCTCTTTCGTTTGATGCCGCGGCGTGTAACGGCCGTTATTGCCAGCCATGGGGGCCACACGAACTATTGATGTCTGCGTGTTCCGCAAGTCGCACGGGCCTGTAAGCCCAATCGTTTCATCTTTGTATCTGTTGTTATGTGTCCAGTAAATCTGGCTTTGCTATCTCGTGTCCTTCTTGGTGTTGCATTTTGGGTGGCCAGCTGAGTAATAATAACAATAAGGAAGGAAGAAAGACTACAAAAGAAATTCCTCGTAATGGGAAATTATTCGAGAATTAAAATTCATGTAAAAAATGATCCTGTATTTAAAATCATAACTGATAATATTAGGGTTCCTTTCAATGCTGCTGGAATTGAGTTATTACCCAAAAGGAAGCAGTACACTGATAAGAGTTCCAAAACCGCGCTATCGGAAAAGTTCCTGAATTTTAGCTGAGTACATAAGTTGAATGCAAATATTTAAGAGATAGTGGCTAAAAAAACAGGGATTTGTTTTGCAACATCCTACATGTCTGACTTGCGGTTTTCATTTGCTTCTTGGTTTAAGGGGGAAAATTCATCGGAGAAAAATTAGGGAAAGCGCTGCCAGCAAATGTATTTCTAGTTTGAAACATCGGGCGGTGTCGTTCTTATTTGTCACTTATAACCTTGAATTTAACTGTTTTCTCTCTGTGAAGGAGATTTCAATTTCATTGGAGTATTTCAAGCGGTTTTTTCTTTCTTAACAAGTATGTTGCATTTCAATTCCAAGTTATTACTTACTTGATTCGGATGAAACTGGAGTCTTAGTAATGGGAATAAATTTATATCATTTTAGGTAATTGCGATATCGGATTTGGGGAGCTCCACATACTAGGAAAGTCAGCCTGTTCTCAATTCATACTAACGTTAAGATAGCATTTTATACTATAAAGACTGTACTCCTGAAAAATCGTCTAGAGTACAAGCTGGAGTGAACAAAATCTTAAAATTATTATTTATGAAATGTCGGAACCCGCTAAACGATTCACAAATTGTGACGGCAAGGAAGTGTAAAAACTGACCCACGATTGTCACCTAGCATTCTCTCGTGTTGAAGAGCGAACGCTCTGTGTGAAGTTTAGGGAAAGTAAAGAAACGGGCTACCAGAGCAGCTGCGGACTAGTCTGCAATAAAATCAGGCTAAACCGTATCTCGCCACTCGGTGGCGCAGTGGTCTAATTGCTGGCTTGTGACCATTCGTCAGAGATGGTTCGGGTTCGAATTCTGCTAAGGCATGGATCTTGTGTTCATTTTGCGGCACTGGACCTCTCTCCCTATCCTCAAGCAAACAAACCGTAATGTATCTACCTGCAAGCTAAGGTGTATAGCACCTTTGCACTGGAGCAGGACATTGTGTATTGTGTGAAGTGGCAGCTTTCCAGTACTTGAGAAAACCCGTATTCTAATCAGCATTCCGTCTGCCAGAAAGAGTAAATGCGCCGTGAAGATTTTCCCTTCCAGTTGCATTGAATACTCATGAGTAAAAATTATTCCAGAATTAAAAATTCATGTAAAAAAAATGATGAAATTACCTGGTAGCTACGTAGATCACGCTGGAATGATCAAACAAGAATAATTGACCGGAAAGAGATAGAATTTCCAAAGAATTTGGAAAAATTCTATCTTAACGCAAAAGAGAGACCGTGGAAGACCAAAACCCATTTGTCAGACAAGTGATGAAAATAGTTTAGCATTTTTCTCTCCAGTGCAAAGAAAGGTGAAGCACGTGCTCACTGCCAGTTAGAAATTCAGTGGCTTGTACAGTATGTTGGCCAGGTGGGAACCTGTAAAAGATCGTATTGTGCTTGTTATTTTCAAACTACATAAAGTAGAATTCAAAGATGCAGGAGTCCGTGGTTCATTGTTTGGAAAGGGTAATTTCGCTTTATGAAGAAGTAGATATCGTGATGAAAAGGGAAGCGTTTTCATATTTTTTGAAATAAGAGAGTTAGAAATGATAATGGAATAGAAGCTGTAGCACGTAAAGTTCGAGAAATCTGCTTGGACAGTGCGTTCAAATAATGGTTCACTCATTGCTGTTACGGAATGCACTCTTGTTTACCGGCCCAAGAGCTTTCAAGATGAGTTTACTGAGACAAGAAATAAAAAAACTAATTAGTTATGTCATAGTGGCAAAAACGCAATTATAAATACTTGGCGTTCCGGTGGGCGCGTTGTCCGATGGCACTGGCTCGGTCCGTTTCGTGGAATACGTGGCCTTAAGTTAGGAACTGGCGACTGCTTATAGCAATCAGAGTTGCCCATGATAGTCGTTAAACCGAGAAACGAAAAGATACTAGAGTTTCGCAATAAGTGGACATTTTTTGTATCAGACTTAAAAGACTGCGCAATATAAATGTGAAATAGGATTTCTAAAGGAGAATCAAATCAAAATCCCGCACTGTGAAGTTTTGGGGCAGAGTGGAACAGGTATGGCAGATGTGTTTCCGCTGCTGCAAGGAAAGTATGATGTGTGGTAAAATGTCAAGGGAACGAAGTATTTTATAGGAAGCTAGTAAGTTGTTTGCTACAAACTAACAAGCAAGAGTGATGAAGGTCTCCCCGGTGGTCTAATAGTACGAAGTCTTGGCTTCTAATCCTTCGTTCCAGATGGGTTCGGGTTTGAATCCTGGGTGAGGCATGGCTGTTGTCTTTGTTTTACGCTGGTGGCTTTTTTCGTTTCCTGAAACCAGTGGCCCCAAATTATGGACCGGCGACTGCTTCTAGCCCGTTGAGCTGCTCACGGTAATCTTCCCCTGAAAAGAAAAAAAAAAGAAAAATAATGATGACCAGGAGGGTCTTAGGTGTGTTCGTAAAATAAGATATGTATGTTTGTCCCTGAAATGCGGTAAACAGCAGGTTAAGATGGTTTAAATACGAAATTGGCGAAGCATAATGGGTTCATACAATAATTAAGATGGGGTTCGTTTCCTCAAGACTAGCAGAAATGGGTCATTATGGCAGTTTATGATAAATGGAACATGAAGTATTGTTGTAACTATCACTATAATCAATGCCCCATGCAAATTTCCGCAAGAAGTTTCAACTGATGGTATGAAATTAACTGAGTGAAAGACAATCTGGTCTTGGGGAGATAAGCAGTACACGCACAATGTACAGTATTTGTACTCAGCTTCCTAAAAGTTTGGAGAGTTGAATTAGAGTTTATACGGCGGTGATGTTTTAAAAAAAAACAGCAAAAGTAGAAGGGACAAATACTTAACGTTTTAAATGTTTTATTCATACCTTAGGCAGTAAACACTTTCGTATATAAACCCTTGCTTTTGCAATTCGTGTTTGCAATCTCAAAACCAACGCATGCATTCCATCTGTTAAGAACTTCTTTGGTTGTGTGCGTAACCGCATGCTCAGTACTAGTTAGAGTTCGCAGTCAGAAAGAAAACTATTTCCCTTGCAATTGGAACAAAAGTATTTCTTTCGCAATGCCTTTTTGAGTGGGATGAAAAAGTGGAAACCATTGAGAGGGGCCGGTCTTAGGTATTATTTCAAAACAAAGTTTTTGAGTAGCTGCAAGCGTATCACAACAGCTGCGGTGAATGACGTTCTAGCGTTGGAAAACCCCTTTGCGAAGGAAGCCCTGATGTTCGGCCAGATCGCAGGTTTCAAGCCATTCATAAGCAGGTGGCTGTAGGAAACAATATTAGCTATCCATTTTTACCAGACTCTCTCAAGAATGGCTTTCTTATTTTCCCAAAACACAGTAGACGTCACTTTCCCAGTGCAGGGTGTATGTATCTTTAAATTTTTTGGCTTCGACTAGGCTCAAGGTAGTCTAGAAAGTAGAAGTCCATGATATTAGAGAGATGAGTTCCCTCTCTTTGTGACGTCACTCTCATGTTACACAGACTGATACGCTGGTGTAGTGTTTGACGTCACACACGACAGCTTTTGAAACCAATCGGTGCCGCCCCGGTGGCGCAGTGGTCTAAGCGATGGCCTCTGATCATTCGTCCGAACAGGGTCCGGGTTCGAATCCCGGTGAGGCATGGATGTTGTGTTTGTCTTACGGCATTGGCTCTTTCCCTTCCCTGGAACCAGTGGCCCTAAATTAGGGACGGGCGACTGCTTATAGCCCATTGAGTTGCTCACGGTGGTCGTTAAACCTCCAATAAAAAAAAAAAAACCTAATCGGCAGCCTTGGTTTCCGCGTGACGTCACTAGAAGAGAGAATTCATCTTTCTAACGTCATGGCCTTGTATTTTCTAAACTGCCTTGCTAGGTTGGACACCGCTATTCTTTATTAGCTAGCTTTTTTTTTTGATTGGAGGTTTAACGACCACCGTGAGCAACTCAATGGGCTATAAGCAGTCGCCCGTCCCTAATTTAGGGTCACTAGTTTCAGGGAAGGGAGAGAGCCAGTGCCGTAAGACAGACACAACATCCATGCCTGACCAGGATTCAAACCCGGACCCCTTACGGTCAAATGATCAGAGGCCAACGCCTTAGACCACTGCGCCACCGGGCGGCCTAGCTTATTCTTACGCATAAAATAATTATGCTGCGCTTCAGTGTGCTATATAATGCCTTGCAGCGTTGTATGGCTGGAATGGTCGTCTCTTGCGTTATATTCCACCGATGCTTTATAAAGAATTAAACAATGCAATCAGCAAAGCACAGAAAGTCCCGCCGCCCCGGTGGCGCAGTGGTCTAAGGCGCTGGCCTCTGATCATTCGTCCATAAGGGGTCCGGGTTCGAATCCCGGTCAGGCATGGATGTTGTGTTTGTCTTACGGCACTGGCTCTCTCCCTTCCCTGGAACCAGTGACCCTAAATTAGGGACGGGCGACTGCTTATAGCCCATTGAGTTGCTCACGGTGGTCGTTAAACCTCCAATCAAAGAAAAAAAAAAACAGAAAGTCCCTTGTCAGCTGTATAAATATATTTTTACTGAAGAATAATGAAAAATGTTGGTTATACAGGGTGCCCCACTCGCTACCGAACCTGGCATTTCTTTAATAATATTAACACCAATGAAGTTATTGCAACGACATTTGAATTGGACTTACTTCATTTCGTGCGAAATGTGAGGATATCACAATATGTGCTGGAAGTGGCCACCATTTGCGTCCAGACAGCATTGAACCCGGTGCACCATATTGTGGAAAGTCCTTGCCAGTACGTCCGCCGTCACTGCCTGAATATCTTCGGCGATGTTTGCTTTCAAGGCATCTATGGTTCGCGGCTTCCTTTGGTTAACTCTCCCTTTTAGATATCCCCATAAAAAGTAATCAGGAGGCATCAGATTGGGCGAGCGCGGTGGCTATAGACCCTTTGAAATGACGCCGTCGCTGAAAAAAGGCTGAATTTCAGCCATACTGCTGTGTGATGTGTGTGATGTCGCTCCATCCTGCTGGTAATATCCAATGGAGAGTTCTTCGTCGTCCAATTGATTTACAAAGATGTTGAAGATTTCCATATATGCAGCTGTTGTGATGGTTGTATCAAAGAAGATGGGACCAATTATACGGCGCCGGGTCATCCCACACCAAACACCAATTTTCTGTGAATGAAGGGGTATCGCTTTGGGATTTCCATTGGCCCAAATACGGGAATTTCGAGAATTGACGTCTCAAGTAAAACCAAGCCTCGTCCGAGAACCACGTGTAGTCCAGAATGCCCGAATTTTCCTGAAGAAATGTCTGAAACCATCGATAGTATGACACTCGTTTCACGTGGTCAGGCTGTTTCAGTTCGTGGACCACGGAGATAGGGTACGCATGAAGCTTCGCTTTTTTCACAGCACGTTGACAAATGAATTTGTACAACCCTGTTTCCTGCGACAGTCGACGAAGTGACTTCCTGGGAGACGCAAATAGTCGACCCTTTACATTCTGGATCGTTTCCTCGGACATTTGTCGACGACCTCCTGCATGGTCGTCTAATAAAGTCCCCTTGGATTCCAATTTCTTCGACAATGCCCAAATGGCGGATTTGCTCGGCTGATAACTGCCTACAAACCTTTCCAGGAATTGCTTTTCACAAGACTTTATCGATTCTGTTTTCCAATAAATGCGAACAATAAACACTCGGTCCTCCAGAGTATACCGATACATTTTCACACCTACGCGAACAGCCACGAGCGCTCAGCAGCAGAGAGGCACGTCCAGCTATCTGGCGGACTGCTCCTCAGTGGCGCCACACTTAGGAATGTCTCTGCCACTAAGGACACTCCGGCTGGCTGGCGGACAGCACCGGGTTCAATGCTTTCTGGACGCAAATAGTGGCCACTTCCAGCACATGTGATGTCATCACATTTCGTGCGAAATCTGGTAAGTCCACTTCAAATTTCGTTGCAATATCTTCATTGGTGTTAATATTATTTAAAAAATGCCGGGTTTGGTAGCTAGTGCGACACCCTGTAGCACGAAGCCTATTTCAGAAAATAAGAAGCTGCTGAGGCTACGTCGTGTTATATTGGTCTTAGACGCTCATCTGGGCTGGGTCCGAGTTCGAATCCTGAAGGATGTATGGGTGGTGTATTTATGTTACGGGCCTGGCTTTGTTCCTTCCTCTTCCCTGAACCAATGGCCCTAAATTAGTGGACAGACTACTGCACAGAGTTAGAGTTGCTCGTTAAACCCAGCAGAAAAATAAGAGAAAGCTGTTTCGATAGTGGTAGTAGTAAGAATATCAGAGTTCCGAAATAAATGTCGGGACCGAAGCATTAATTCAGGCATTTGGACTCGGTTTGATACTTCTTTGGTACAAGAATAAATTAATGTGAACTTGTCGTGATGGTCTGTGCATACGTTTTGTATGGGAAATGAAAAATTTGCTCAGATGGATGTTCAACGCCAGATGTTAACATGATTAAAAAGTGGCTGGCTTCCCGGTTGCTATCTTGCGTCCGGTTATTCTAAGGTAGCAGTTTTTGTAAATTTTCAGTAATTCCTCAGTTGAAATATACTTGTCATCTTCTTTTTTTTTTTTTTTTTTTTTTTTTTTTTTTTTTTTTTGATTGGAGGTTTAACGACCACCGTGAGCAACTCAATGGGCTATAAGCAGTCGCCCGTCCCTAATTTAGGGTCACTGGTTCCAGGGAAGGGAGAGAGCCAGTGCCTTAAGACAAACACAACATCCATGCCTGACCGGGATTCGAACCCGGACCCCATACGGACGAATGATCATAGGCCAGTGCCTTAGACCACTGCGCCACCGGGGCGGCACTTGTCATCTTCAACACAGACTGAATATTTCGTAATGGTCGAATTATTGGCGTTATTTGTCGCAAGCTTGCTATCAGTTATGGAATTTAACAGCATAAAAATGCAGTGAAGTTTAAGCTGATTATGCTTAAAAAGACCTGTTAGAAGTTTATTGCTGAATGGCACTGAGAGCTACACTTTCGTGAGAAAACCGAAATTTCTGTGGACTGGGGGACTTCGGAATTCTTTCAGCATTTGGAATTTCTCCCTGGGTGAGCAATCAGTTGGCTAACTCCTAGAGTCTGGGGCTTGGCTAAAGCGCCGATATGTATCAAGTAAACACAAAAGTATTTGCCGTTTTTCGAGGGAGCAAAAGAAACACCTGGTAATGATTGAATTTGCGGAGAGATGGCGTTCCGCCTGCGGTATATCGTCAGTTGAAATTCTAAGATGCCGTGCGCATATGAATCAGATGAGTAAATAGTTTAGATTTTTCGTGGGTGTTATACAAATTTCAACTCGGTTGATCTGCTTCAGAGATAACGAGTCGCATTTGCTTAGTTTCGGGGCAGGTGCTGTGAAGGAATGCACAACTCTGAATTGATTTCGAATGTTCAGAGACGGAGATGAATCCCTTCAAGAAACGACCCAGAGTGGTCGTCTTGTCAACCTTGACATAGAAGCTCTGAAACTTGCTATTGAGCAAGACAGTAGCCAAACATGCCAGGAACAATCCCAGTCATTTAGTTAGTGATGAAATCGTCCGAAGACATCTGCATGCAATAGGTAAGGCATGCAAATTGTCTAAGTGGGTTACCCACGAATTGTCTGCAGTGGAGAAACAGCAACGTGTCTCAGCTTGTCTGGCATTGCTGTGTTGCTACGACAACGAACCATTTTTGGACAGAGTACTCACATGTGATGAGAAGTGGGTCCAGTACAGCACCCCAAAACGTTCCAGACATTAATTGTCCACCAGTGACTCAATTCCTTACACATCGAAGCCAGCACTGCATCCACGTAAAGCTATGCTGCGTGCGTGGTGGACAGCACGTGGTGTTGTCCATTATCAACTCTTGCAACGCGGCCAAATGATCACAGCTGCAGTGTACAGTGAACAATTGAAACTTGTGCATGAAGACCTGAAAAAGAAGGAAGCAGCATTAGTCAGCAGAAAGAGAATTCTGCTCCTTCAAGATAATGCTTGTGCTCTCTCCGCTTCATTGATCAGAAATATTAACAAGAAACTTGGGTGGGAGCTTTTATGTCATCCGGCTTGCTCACCATATAATGAATTAGCTTTATTTACTTTCCGCTAAGCTAATTATTATGAATGATTCTCTTCCTACCAGCTAGCTAATGATATACTTGTACTAAGCTTCAAAATAATGAATTCAAAAGGGTGTTGTTACTAGTTAATTACGAACTTAAACAAAGTCTCAACGCTGGTTATTTATAGGAATCAATAAATATTATAAACCTAACAGCCAGACAGAGGTCTGACAAAAACTATGAATTGAGAAAGACTGAACTTACTGAAAACTTCTTTATTTGAACGACTCTTGGTCAACTAAGGCACTCATAACTCTTGTACACAATAATGAATAATCTTTCCTCTTATTGTACACGCTCTCTCTTAACGACCACAAGCTCTCCTCATAACAACACACAAGCTCACCTCATAACAACACACAAGCTTTTCTAAGTCTCGATGAACGCGCCTATATACTAGCTACCACCACGTCATGACTTACACTCATTGCCAGATCACATTCAGCGGGTGAAATAATATTTCGTTCAGTAAGAAGATAATTTACATAGTAAAATAAAATAACCAGAGATAGTAAAATCAAAAGGAAAGTGAATATAGAGTATACGTTACAACCAGATATCTCTCTTTCAGACTATCACTTGTGTCTTTCACTGGACAATCATTTGCGTGGACGCGATTTCTCCAACTTTGGTAAGTTGCACACTACCCACCAAAACTTTTTCTCTTCCCATGACCCGGCATTTTATTTCACGGATATATATATAAGTTGTTAACACGTTGGCAGAACGTTGTTGATGACCAACGCAACTATTTTGATGAATAAATCGCTTTTCTATTACGCATGTGTTATGCTTTGCCTCAGCTTTCGAGAACGGCAAATACTTTTGTATTTACCTTATAGTACGCTAACGGAGTTGATTGATTTATGTACGCGTCCTTAATATTGCTGCAGACAATTGTATGAGTCAGCTTCATTCTGCACTACAGTCGTTGGACCCAGTTTTTGTTAGCATTCTCAAAACGAGCATTTTGACCCATCGTCAACAAAAATTGCGTAAATTAGGGAATAAACATTTCTTAGTGAAGTTTAGAAGAAATATTGGACACCTTTACAAACCATTTGTGATGATGAAATAATGCTCAGGATTTTGCATTTTGTGTAGGTTTAGAGGTTTCAAGGAGAAAGAGTTGCAAAACATATTGGAATATCCGCCCGTTCCGGATTATTGATCCATGAGTAAAAAGTAAATGACTCGAATGGAGATAAATCAACGGCCACTGACATTCAGAAGATAGCAGAAATTCTGAATAGAAATACAAAAAATGTAAGTTTTTTTTTTAAATACTGCAATAAACCAGAACATGATGATAGTAGTCTGTACCAAGACTGTTGAGAAACCACAGTTGTCTCAATATGGTGTTTTCAAAACTTGGTAATTTACACCATTTTTTTGGCATGGCGGTGTTGCGCCGAAGAAAACACTTAGAATAGTGGTGGTAGGTTGAGAACTTTCCCAGTGCGAATCAAACAAAAAACATTTTGAGTGATGTGATAGGAGAGCTGAGTGGACTTCTTCACCTTCTAATGTTAGAAACTATAAAAAAACTGTGGTGAAAGAAATTATAGTTTGATATACTTTGTTACGCTAACTGAATTAAAAAGGATTTTAGTTTTGATATAGTTTTGCAAAGTCTTTCAGTCTTGTGAGTCCGAATTTTGGTATTCAGCAGCAGTCTTGTAGTCTAGGTTTGATGTTCAAAGATAGCTTAAAAAACAACAGAAAGACAAATCTTAAATGTAATGTTACGCCCCGGGGATGGCCGAATCAACACAAAAAACATTTAAGGAACTTAGAATGGTAGCTTACCAGACGATGAATTTAGAGAAAGTAAATAAATTATTCCGGGATTCTTATTGGGGCGAGAGAATTTTTAATCGAACTTATTAATAAATCAAAAGCAAATTTCACTGACACTCAGAATAACTCATTTGAATTCTGGGGTTTTCACAAAATGACAGAGATATTTAATCAATTAAAAGGAAACACAATAAAAGATAAAGTAAGATATAGAAGTATCTAGTGAATACACTACGTAAGCATACCCTGAGAAACCTCGACTTCAGCCGCAAACTGGCTGACTGTGTTTATCGCCGTTTAACCTGCAAACTGCATTATTGACTGACAGCCTAATTCAGTTCCTTATTAAATAAATTTAGTAAGTTCTCATAGGCTTGAGTCCTATTAACCACTCTCACCGGTTAGAAAAATAACTCCTACATTCTGAGTTATTTTTCTAACCGGTGACAGGGAAAATAGTAAAAATTACTGTACTTACATTTTGTGTAGAGTTTGTTATTCAAGTTTAAATTGCAGCCCCACGCTGAAATGCGCGGGCACTAATGCATCGCGGCCACTGTTAATTTAAGCCGTAATGCGAACCACAACACACACAAACACGACGGTGGATGGCACTTGTTTCCACACGACGACACCTGCAGGATACGGGCACAGTTGTCTTATGAAGCTGGGCTGGTATTGAATCTCTGCTCTCCGGGAGGGGCTGGACACACACAGGAACCCCAAGCCTCCCTGCTCCTCAGCAGACGAAACGAAAGAGTGAAACAGCTCCGTCCGGAGGTCCGTTTCTCTCTTAATCCCGGCAGCCTCTAACGGTGCTGAGTTCGGCATAGCGTCCTCGCTGCTTTAAACAGTACGTCTTTCCATCCAGGACTTTCCATAAAACTGTCCTTGTTTAAGGCTTATTTACATACAGTCCAAGTAAATCCTAGCACGAACACTCTTACTAGCTCCAGGGGAAACTTTTCACCTTGCCCGGTGGTAAATCGCTGGACTCCAACGAGTCCACCACGCCGCTCCAAGATATTGGACTTCTTCGACTACCCACTAGCATCCACACGCCACTCATAGGTCATATACCTAGGCCTCCAGGACTTATTTCCCGCAGTCGGAGTTTTCACCGACTCCCGTCAGAATTCAAGCAGGGTCCCCGAGACTTTGCTAAAACGAGCTCCCCCCCCCCCCGCCCCCACAGATACATTGTATACTTTATGGAGAAGACAGAAACAAGTCACGCTCGTTAGTACTGAGAAGAGACAGCTTCTTTGACCAGGCGTTAAGCCAGCCACCTTATTTCCGGAAGAACACTGGCCACCTCGCAAAAATGCTTCTTTTATCTTTGTCTTTTGGAGCTGCACATCGTCATGTTGTTAGGTTTGTGTGACATCAGCATTACGACATTTTTCATTATTTCGCGAACTCTGTTTTTAGCGTTCAAAATGTTTTCCAACAATAGTTCCTAATTTGCCAGAGGGGTTAGAATGTACCTATGGAGTTAGAGAATTTTCGAAACGACCGCATCCACAAAATATCAATGTTAATACGTAGTACTTCATTAAAAATTAATTTACTTATAAATGGACCAAGTGGCCAGAAGCTTAAGTTTATGCCAGACGACTGGATCAGAGCATTTCCGAGAAGGAAAGGCTTGTGGGTGTTCACGATCAGCCGTGGTCAGTACCTTCAAAAAGTGGTCCGACGAGGGGGAAAGGGACGAACCACCGGCAAGATGTAAGCCACCGTGGCTCATCGATGCTAGCGGTGAGCAAAGACTACCCCGTGTGGTACAAAGCAACAGAAGGGATATTGTAATGAAACTCGCCGGTTATTTAAATGCGAGTGACGAGAATGCTGTGTCACAATACACCTAACCCTGCTGACAATGGGGCTGCGTGGCAGCAGGCCACTTCGAGTGCTCGTGCTAAACTCAGCGCATCGTCGAAAGCGCCTACAATGGGCACGCAAACATCAAAACTGAACCTTGAATGATTGGAAGAAAATCTTCTGGTCTAATGAATCTCGTTTCCTGTTGCACTATGTGAACGGCCGGGTATATGTGTGTCGTTTACCAGGGGAAGTGTTGGCACTAGGATGTCAAAAAGCGAGAAAAAAGGAAAAAATACTAGGAAAGAAGAACTGAAGAAGGATTTTTTTTTTAAACTAAAAAAAGTGGAGCCACGTAATAATCTTCACAACATTAATATTTTCCTTCCAGATATTATACAGCCTATCCCGTCTTTTTAAAACTTCTACAACATACGTGAATGAAGGGAATTTTGTACGAATTTTTCGAGATTCTTTAAAAGGAGACTACTTTTCAAAACATTTTCTCCGCATTTTGAATTGTGGTGTGTTTTTTAAGTTGAAAAACTGGACAGTCGGCACTGACTTAAACGGTTACTCTATGTAGGGAATCTCTTTTTTTTCTTTTTTTTTTTTTGTCAGTAGATAAGGCCTTTTCGTGGAGGGAGGGGGTGGAAGGGCTTTCTTTCATTTTCAATATACGAACTCTTAATATCTTTTTACGAATGGAGAAAGTCATTTGTACTAACCTTGTATGCTTCTGATAATTAAATTACGGAATAATGTTCTTCTGGGGTATAATGTTTCGTTTTGAAATGTGCAAGTGAGTGCTGATTTCCTCAGAGATATAAAAGGTACATAGAAGTAAGGAAATCGTAAGGAGAAGACGAAGCTACTTCACGAAACCTAACGCGCTTTCGAAGAATACAGACTTATGAAACTATCTTAGATGTAATGTATTTTTTGAACTGCAATTAGTTACTTCATTTTTTATTAGTTGTGAAGCTTCAGTTTTTATCTAACTGTATTACATAAATGTCGGCTTTGCGTGAAGGCAGTAGGAAAATAATGTGTCAGTGTGCCTGCCTAATACATTTGAAAAATCGTTTTCCCTGTCCGCCCCTTAATGAATATGCAGAAATTCGCATAAGAAATCATCAGTTTATTTTATTTCCTTTCCGTCAGCAAGATTTCGTTCATCACAAAATGTAAAAAATTGACGAACTGTATTTCTTCTTGCGTCTTTCATGACTATCATAATGAGTTCCTCTCTCTTTTAATCGAAAATTCGAGAAGGGTGTATGGAATTTTGAATCTGCGAAATAAGCCTATTTTCAATGTATTTTTCCATTATTACCTAACTTCACATCTCTCCGTCTCTCTCCCTTTTTTTTTTTTTTTTTTTTTTGTCATAGTTCCCAAAAAATGATCGCGATTCTTCCGTTTTTTCTGTTCTAGTGAGCGAGATAAGATTTTGGAGAAACACAGGGGAAAATTTGCTTTTTGTTCTTTGATTTAAATAAAGATAATTGGTCTGAGGTACGCTTAGAGGAAAAACTGCAGTTTTTAACTGTTTTTCAGTTTCCTTTCTTTAATGATGCTATTTGATCGGAGAAATAAAACTTTTTTTATCCTTCTGCTCGATCGACATTCTTTATTATTCTTTGCACTTAACGTTGTTTAAAAAGTCGTTAAAATTCTTGCATAAAGTCACTTCCACATGCTGCGTTCTTCATAATTAAGAATGTTTTAGAATGGAACAGTTTTTTCTATAAGACGGGAATTGTTAATTTTCCTTTCTTTTGGCAAATCTGCTTGTGAAAAGGCAAGTACAACTTATGTGCATAAGTAAACTTTGTGTTGTTGTTGAAAAAACGTGGACTATTTTTTTTTTCAAAACATGAAAGTAACAGAAACATGTGTGCCAAATATATGTATACACACTGTACGAAAAACGAAATAAAGAAAAAAAAAGACGCTGTAGCACGTAGCGGAAACAAAAATTTCTTTTAAAGAACGATATCCAAAATTGAATTTAGCGAACCAATAAGCTGACAGGACTATCTCATACGTACGCATATGAAGAAACATTTTTCGAACTGTCAAGAACATCTGAGATAATTTCGACTATCAAAATAAAATATAGCGAAAAAAATTTATAGAAGAGGAGCCTTTGTTTTTTTAATTGCTTTTTTGGGGGAAGGTATATATATTTTAAGGCTACAAAATATACCAATGAAGCTTGTAAAGCACAAATTAAAAATCGCCTACGATATCTAACTAACCGATCACTGCAAGTCTAAAAGAAATTACTGAAAACTCATTTGATTACTCCATATATCAACATTTATACTCACTGTACCAAAATAGTGTATAGTTGCACGTTACACAAATCACCCCAGAGTTAGCTGGGGTCGCTGTGGCAGATCTTACGTGCCAGTGTGTCACTAAAGTCTTTGAATTTCAATTCTTCACGTCCTTGTTTCTACCATTCCAACTTGGTCACTTTTTCAAATCCGCTTTTCAGGCAGTTCCATATTCGTGGCAACCTGCAACGTACCCTGCTTACCTTCTCAACACATGTCTTAGCATCTCCCTTCTTCTTCCGTGTTTTTTTTTTTTTTTAATTATCGTCACTTTATCCACTTATTAACTCTACACTTTCTGTTAACACCATGCATCTATGCGATCATCTTTATTTCTGCAACTTTTTTCTTATTTTCCATACGTCTTGTCACAGCAGGGTACCTTTGTCGGTGTTACAACAGTCTTGTAAACTTAATATCACAATAAGAGCTTTCTGTCTCAGAATATGCTTTATGGTTCCCTCCAGTTACTGCATCTGTCTACGTGTTTTGTTCACTTTCCTTTTCATTTCTCCGCCTTCGATACCCCGATGATTCACAGGTTTAATGCTACGTTATCATAAGCTGAAGGAAAACCTCCTCATCACTGTGTGACAAACCTCTTCTGCCCTTGCTACCTGCCTGCGTACAAACTCTTCTCTTCTGCCCTTGCTACCTGTCTGCGTACAAACTCTTCTCTTCTGCCCTTGCTACCTGCCTGCGTACAAACTCTTCTCTTCTGCCCTTGCTACCTGTCTGCGTACAAACTCTTCTCTTCTGCCCTTGCTACCTGCCTGCGTACAAACTCTTCTCTCTTCTGCCCTTGCTACCTGTCTGCGTACAAACTCTTCTCTTCTGCCCTTGCTACCTGCCTGCGTACAAACTCTTCTCTTCTGCCCTTGCTACCTGTCTGCGTACAAACTCTTCTCTTCTGCCCTTGCTACCTGCCTGCGTACAAACTCTTCTCTTCTGCCCTTGCTACCTGTCTGCGTACAAACTCTTCTCTTCTGCCCTTGCTACCTGCCTGCGTACAAACTCTTCTCTTCTGCCCTTGCTACCTGCCTGCGTACAAACTCTTCTCTTCTGCCCTTGCTACCTGTCTGCGTACAAACTCTTCTCTTCTGCCCTTGCTACCTGCCTGCGTACAAACTCTTCTCTTCTGCCCTTGCTACCTGCCTGCGTACAAACTCTTCTCTTCTGCCCTTGCTACCTGCCTGCGTACAAACTCTTCTCTTCTGCCCTTGCTACCTGTCTGCGTACAAACTCTTCTCTTCTGCCCTTGCTACCTGTCTGCGTACAAACTCTTCTCTTCTGCCCTTGCTACCTGCCTGCGTACAAACTCTTCTCTTCTGCCCTTGCTACCTGTCTGCGTACAAACTCTTCTCTTCTGCCCTTGCTACCTGCCTGCGTACAAACTCTTCTCTTCTGCCCTTGCTACCTGTCTGCGTACAAACTCTTCTCTTCTGCCCTTGCTACCTGCCTGCGTACAAACTCTTCTCTTCTGCCCTTGCTACCTGTCTGCGTACAAACTCTTCTCTTCTGCCCTTGCTACCTGCCTGCGTACAAACTCTTCTCTTCTGCCCTTGCTACCTGCCTGCGTACAAACTCTTCTCTTCTGCCCTTGCTACCTGCCTGCGTACAAACTCTTCTCTTCTGCCCTTGCTACCTGTCTGCGTACAAACTCTTCTCTTCTGCCCTTGCTACCTGCCTGCGTACAAACTCTTCTCTTCTGCCCTTGCTACCTGTCTGCGTACAAACTCTTCTCTTCTGCCCTTGCTACCTGCCTGCGTACAAACTCTTCTCTTCTGCCCTTGCTACCTGGCTGCGTACAAACTTTTTTTCCACCCTGGAAAGTTGAAGTAGAGTGGCTGATAAGAACTGGCAGAAAAAAGATTCGCGGAGAGGAAAATATTAGTATAATGCAGTGAGTTCTTCAATAGCGCGGGTCAACGACAAAATCCCGAATCGAATGCGCGACAAGAGAGTTTGAAATCACTCACGTTTCCCCGGTGGCGCAGTGGTCTAAGCTTTGGCTTATGATCATGCGTCCGAGATTGGTCCGGGTTCGAATCCTGGTGAGGCACGGATGTTGTGTTTGTCTTACGGCACCGGCTCTCTCCCTTCACTGGAATCAGTGACCCTAAATTAGGGATGGGCGACTGCTTATCGCCCACTGATTTGCTGACGGTGGTCGTTAAACCTACAACAAAAACAAAAAGCAAAAATAAAATAAATCCCTCACCTTAAAACAATAAGTCAAGTTCCGATTTTTATGAAGTAGAAAACATCGGTATAATTCATCAACGGTAGGAAAAACGATAATTAACAGCTATAGAGGACAATCCACAGTTAATTCGTTAATCCACAGAAAAAGGACAATCCACAGTTAATTCGTTTACCTAATATGGAATAAGTTTCCTCGAATAGTAAATGCGAAGCTTAAATATAATTTGGTTGTTACACTAATCTTTTACAATGGCGGACACACATTCAAAAACAAAGTCCATTGCTCTCTATTACACTCATAACGCTGAATGTCTACTTCACGCGCGCTCGTACATTGCTCTGTATTCTCGAGTTGGTAGAACGGAGCACATTGCTTGACATCCGCCACTATTTGTATTGGTAACGGCATGTTTCCAACAGAAAAACTTGCACGTGTTGATGTAAATGGTTTTTCGATCTCAATCTCCTTCTGACTTAGGACGTTGCAGGGCAAAGGTTTTAGTTCCTCATACTGCTTCGCTGGGCTGAAATCCCGTTTAAGACATGTGTCATGTATTTTGTTCTATCATTCATTTGTATATACACACTATGGCCGGAAATAAAGTATACCGAAAGATTGCAGCTTTATACACCGCTGTTAATTTCCAGGACCGTGGTGTGGCGAAGCTTCAGCGTGACCTTGGTGACGCTTGTATTGCGCGGTGATGTATTCGTGAAAAGGCTTTTATTGTGGAGCATTATTTCCGCTCATGCGGAATCAGTCGTTCAGGGGGACCCAGTGTGAATTTTGTTTTTAAACTTTTCGAAGAAGAGTTCCACAAAACCACTCCAACGAAGCGACCAGTGTTGTTGTTGGTGAAAAAATTCAGGCAGACAGGATCTGTTTTGAATCAACGAAAAAACCGCTGTAGACGAAAACGCACGTCCACAGACAATGAGCGTGCGGGGATTGTTCTTGATAAGATTTTACGATCACCGAAGAAATGTCAGGCGTATTGCTAAAGAACTTGGTATGAAGAGAACGTCTGTGCCAACACTTGTTCATGAATTGGGATCATTTTCATATCGTATGCAGGTATGTCATAAGTTACGCGACCCCGATAAGTTACAGAGGTGTTTGTTCTGTGCTCGCATGTTGGCAAATGTGTAAGAATATGAACATTTTCTGTCTAATATTCGGTTTTCTGATAAATGTCACATCACCTTAGACGGTTATGTGAACAAAGAAACGACCAGATTTATCGGGTTTGAACGGCCGACTGAGGTTCTTGAACATCCTCCACACTCCAAAAAGGCTACTGTGTGGAGTGCCATTTCTGGTCGTGGCATCATTGGACCCTATTTTTTGGAAGATGTGAATAGTAGACGTGTTACTGTCAATCAGGAAAGGCACAAAGAACTGGTTGTCTGACCCTTTGTGGCAGATTTGAAACGATTTTGTCGGGCTAGAAATCTGGACAACAGTGGTTTCAGCAGGATGATGCGACAGTAAACACCGTTGGGGACACATTGCAACTTCTTCGACAACGCTTGAGAACCGCTATATCTCAAGGGGAACAGACTATTTGCATCCTTCGAATTCTTCCGATCTGACACCATTGGATGCTGAAAGAAACGTGTCATCCGCGATCCATTGCCTCGTGATATTGCACAGCTGAAGACCAACAGCGTGATATTGCACAGCTGAAGACCAACAGCAGACGTGTGTTGCACAGGACAAAATTGCGGCAGTGTTTGGAAACCTCCAGCGTAGGTACGAAGAATGTCTGGAGTTGAATGGTTCACACCTGCAACATGTCAGAATCTTGTACACATACGGTAAGGTCTTTGTTGCACATATTTCTGAAATTTAACAAGTATTATTTTCATTCATTGCCATATGACTCGGCATAACGTTCGGTATACTTTGTTTACGGCCATGCCGCATATCCTAGTATTTGGCTGAATATATTTTTTCTCTTAACTGGAATCAGTGGTTATAAATAAAAGGCGGACACATCTTAGACGAGTGAACAAAACGAAAAAAGTCAATATTTTCTGGTATTTAAAGCTCTGGTATTGTAGTTAGCAACATTAGGTATGCGGGCGTGGCACTCAATTTTGATGGCAACTTGAAAGGCCTTCAGAAGATGGCGCAGAATTTTTACGATGTGAGTGAGCAGTAAGGACTGCTAGTGAATAACAAGAAGACCAGTTTATGATTGTTTCAAAATCAAGAAATGTGCGTGGAAACCTAAGTTAACCAAGATAAACTACTTTAAAGCCTGGTAGGCCGCCAGCGGTGGCTCAAGGGTCTAATCGCTGGCTTCTGACTATTCGTCTGAGCTGGTCTGATTTCGAATCCCGAGTGAGGCATGAGTGGTGTGTTTGTTTTACGGTACTGGTTCTCTCCCTTCCCTGGAGCCAGTTACCCTGAATTAGGGACGAGCAACTGTTCATTCCCCACGGTGATGGATAAACCCTCAAGCAAAACAAAAGAAGCCTGTTAGAAGATGGGAGAGAGTTCGAAGGATGTTGCATCGTGGACTTAAATCTCAAGAACTACGTTCCTGAAGTTGATAGGGTTGTCGTTTTCAGGAACGTGTGGCAGGAAATTGGAGCAACAACTGAGAATGGAGACGGGTCGTCTAAGTGTTCCTAGTCGGGATGTAACGTACCAGGAGATGTGACGTACCTGCCAGAAGGACGCACACGACATAAAGGCAGATAGGAATCCGAATAAAACGTCCGCGTAGCTCAATTGGTAGAGCAACTTATTCCGGAATGAGTGGACCCGGGTTCGAATCCTGGCGCGGATAAAAATGACGGAGAAATTCACTTCGTTATAATGGCGCCTGAACTATCCGGATGACCCGACCGTTCACAATCTCGCAATGGTGTGATGTTATTTCCACACCGCGAGATAGGAAAAATAAGAGCAGCACTTCGAAAAAAAAAAAAAATAAGGGGGAGATGATGTAACGTACCAGGAGATGTGACGTACCTGCCAGAAGGACGCACACGACATAAAGGCAGATAGGAATCCGAATAAAACGTCCGCGTAGCTTAATTGGTAGAGCAACTTATTCCGGAATGAGTGGACCCGGGTTCGAATCCTGGAGCGGATAAAAATGACGGAGAAATTCACTTCGTTATAGGGATGGGTACGAGCTCCTTTTTTAAGGCCCGGGCCAGTGATATCATTATTTATGACTGGCTCGGGTTTGAACATTTGTGCAAATTTTTCTTATGTGAATAAGGAAAAAAATAAGATATGTGATTTTACTCGTATTTATATTTTCATCATCAGATAAGAATGATAGTGCTTCTAGTTAATGTAGACTCTCCCTCTCCAAAAGAAATTATTATTATTATTATTATTATGTGCATCATATTCAAGTAAAAAAATGTCCTTCATTTTGTTTCCCAAGTGTATCAAGTTAATTCGTTTACCTAATTAACTGTATTTAATTTTGTTTTCATTCGAATTTAAATAGGGATTTTGAACCCTTAAATTTCAATACAAATTTAATATAAAAATCTATGTCGTTTCTGAATGACATGAGAATTGCATATTTTGCTGACGGATTAGGTCCGATTAAGTATTCAGTAAATGTGCACATATATGTAGGTCATAGTGCTTTTTAATACATGGAAATTTATATTATTAGCTCTACTGGTACAGAACTGGCTTTGACATTTATTTTATTTATTTTTTTGGTGAAACTGCAACGTGCACTCTTATTTATAATTACAATAACCTTTACTAGCAAATTACTAAATTTCACTTTTTACGGCTTGTTATACGTTGTAAAATTTTTTATATAATACAGCATGGAATTTAGTTCCAGTGGTTTGGCTTTACTCTGGCGGCTCGTTATACGTTGTAAAATATTATATATAATACAGCATGGAACTTACTTCCAGTGGTTTGGCTTTACTCTGGCTGATCTAAATAAATAAATTATATTGAAATACAAGTACGGCACTGGATGATTCAAAATGCAATTTACAGTTGTTCGTACTATGAAATCCTTGTTGTAGATATCCTTGTTTCCTCGCTGTCAGATACGAATGTATAAGTAATGTGAAACTGTGATAACGGCCAAGAAGTTAGTTGTTACTTAAATCATTCACAGACGTTTTTGAGTTACGAAATGCACGCGAAACACGAAATAAACAATAATTAAGAATTTTAGGCAAAGAACAAAAGGGAGACTGTAGCCTAACCATTCAGTTGTGCGTTTCCGAGTGCATTAGTTAATTCAGTTTATAGTTGTTTGTACTATGAAATCCTTGTTGTAGATATCCTTGTTTCCTCGCTGTCAGATACGAATGTATAAGTAATGGGAAACTGTGATAACGGCCAAGAAGTTAGTTGTTACTTAAAACATTCACAGACGTTTTTGAGTTACGAAATGCACGCGAAACACGAAATAAACAATAATTAAGAATTTTAGGCAAAGAACAAAAGGGAGACTGTAGCCTAACCATTCAGTTGTGCGTTTCCGAGTGCATTAGTTAATTCAGTTTATAGTTGTTTGTACTATGAAATCCTTGTTGTAGATATCCTTGTTTCCTCGCTGTCAGATACGAATGTATAAGTAATGGGAAACTGTGATAACGGCCAAGAAGTTAGTTGTTACTTAAAACATTCACAGACGTTTTTGAGTTACGAAATGCACGCGAAACACGAAATAAACAATAATTAAGAATTTTAGGCAAAGAACAAAAGGGAGACTGTAGCCTAACCATTCAGTTGTGCGTTTCCCAGTGCATTAGTTAATTCAGTTTATAGTTGTTTGTACTATGAAATCCTTGTTGTAGATATCCTTGTTTCCTCGCTGTCAGATACGAATGTATAAGTAATGGGAAACTGTGATAACGGCCAAGAAGTTAGTTGTTACTTAAAACATTCACAGACGTTTTTGAGTTACGAAATGCACGCGAAACACGAAATAAACAATAATTAAGAATTTTAGGCAAAGAACAAAAGGGAGACTGTAGCCTAACCATTCAGTTGTGCGTTTCCCAGTGCATTAGTTAATTCAGTTTATAGTTGTTTGTACTATGAAATCCTTGTTGTAGATATCCTTGTTTCCTCGCTGTCAGATACGAATGTATAAGTAATGTGAAACTGTGATAACGGCCAAGAAGTTAGTTGTTACTTAAATCATTCACAGACGTTTTTGAGTTACGAAATGCACGCGAAACACGAAATAAACAATAATTAAGAATTTTAGGCAAAGAACAAAAGGGAGACTGTAGCCTAACCATTCAGTTGTGCGTTTCCCAGTGCATTAGTTAATTCAGTTTATAGTTGTTTGTACTATGAAATCCTTGTTGTAGATATATTTGTTTCCTCGCTGTCAGATACGAATGTATAAGTAATGGGAAACTGTGATAACGGCCAAGAAGTTAGTTGTTACTTAAATCATTCACAGACGTTTTTGAGTTACGAAATGCACGCGAAACACGAAATAAACAATAATTAAGAATTTTAGGCAAAGAACAAAAGGGAGACTGTAGCCTAACCATTCAGTTGTGCGTTTCCGAGTGCATTAGTTAATTCAGTTTATAGTTGTTTGTACTATGAAATCCTTGTTGTAGATATCCTTGTTTCCTCGCTGTCAGATACGAATGTATAAGTAATGGGAAACTGTGATAACGGCCAAGAAGTTAGTTGTTACTTAAAACATTCACAGACGTTTTTGAGTTACGAAATGCACGCGAAACACGAAATAAACAATAATTAAGAATTTTAGGCAAAGAACAAAAGGGAGACTGTAGCCTAACCATTCAGTTGTGCGTTTCCGAGTGCATTAGTTAATTCAGTTTATAGTTGTTTGTACTATGAAATCCTTGTTGTAGATATCCTTGTTTCCTCGCTGTCAGATACGAATGTATAAGTAATGGGAAACTGTGATAACGGCCAAGAAGTTAGTTGTTACTTAAATCATTCACAGACGTTTTTGAGTTACGAAATGCACGCGAAACACGAAATAAACAATAATTAAGAATTTTAGGCAAAGAACAAAAGGAGACTGTAGCCTAACCATTCAGTTGTGCGTTTCCGAGTGCATTAGTTAATTCAGTTTATAATTGTTTGTACTATGAAATCCTTGTTGTAGATATCCTTGTTTCCTCGCTGTCAGATACGAATGTATAAGTAATGGGAAACTGTGATAACGGCCAAGAAGTTAGTTGTTACTTAAATCATTCACAGACGTTTTTGAGTTACGAAATGCACGCGAAACACGAAATAAACAATAATTAAGAATTTTAGGCAAAGAACAAAAGGGAGACTGTAGCCTAACCATTCAGTTGTGCGTTTCCGAGTGCATTAGTTAATTCAGTTTATAGTTGTTTGTACTATGAAATCCTTGTTGTAGATATCCTTGTTTCCTCGCTGTCAGATACGAATGTATAAGTAATGGGAAACTGTGATAACGGCCAAGAAGTTAGTTGTTACTTAAATCATTCACAGACGTTTTTGAGTTACGAAATGCACGCGAAACACGAAATAAACAATAATTAAGAATTTTAGGCAAAGAACAAAAGGGAGACTGTAGCCTAACCATTCAGTTGTGCGTTTCCGAGTGCATTAGTTAATTCAGTTTATAATTGTTTGTACTATGAAATCCTTGTTGTAGATATCCTTGTTTCCTCGCTGTCAGATACGAATGTATAAGTAATGGGAAACTGTGATAACGGCCAAGAAGTTAGTTGTTACTTAAAACATTCACAGACGTTTTTGAGTTACGAAATGCACGCGAAACACGAAATAAACAATAATTAAGAATTTTAGGCAAAGAACAAAAGGGAGACTGTAGCCTAACCATTCAGTTGTGCGTTTCCGAGTGCATTAGTTAATTCAGTTTATAGTTGTTTGTACTATGAAATCCTTGTTGTAGATATCCTTGTTTCCTCGCTGTCAGATACGAATGTATAAGTAATGGGAAACTGTGATAACGGCCAAGAAGTTAGTTGTTACTTAAAACATTCACAGACGTTTTTGAGTTACGAAATGCACGCGAAACACGAAATAAACAATAATTAAGAATTTTAGGCAAAGAACAAAAGGGAGACTGTAGCCTAACCATTCAGTTGTGCGTTTCCGAGTGCATTAGTTAATTCAGTTTATAATTGTTTGTACTATGAAATCCTTGTTGTAGATATCCTTGTTTCCTCGCTGTCAGATACGAATGTATAAGTAATGGGAAACTGTGATAACGGCCAAGAAGTTAGTTGTTACTTAAAACATTCACAGACGTTTTTGAGTTACGAAATGCACGCGAAACACGAAATAAACAATAATTAAGAATTTTAGGCAAAGAACAAAAGGGAGACTGTAGCCTAACCATTCAGTTGTGCGTTTCCGAGTGCATTAGTTAATTCAGTTTATAGTTGTTTGTACTATGAAATCCTTGTTGTAGATATCCTTGTTTCCTCGCTGTCAGATACGAATGTATAAGTAATGGGAAACTGTGATAACGGCCAAGAAGTTAGTTGTTACTTAAATCATTCACAGACGTTTTTGAGTTACGAAATGCACGCGAAACACGAAATAAACAATAATTAAGAATTTTAGGCAAAGAACAAAAGGGAGACTGTAGCCTAACCATTCAGTTGTGCGTTTCCGAGTGCATTAGTTAATTCAGTTTATAGTTGTTTGTACTATGAAATCCTTGTTGTAGATATCCTTGTTTCCTCGCTGTCAGATACGAATGTATAAGTAATGGGAAACTGTGATAACGGCCAAGAAGTTAGTTGTTACTTAAAACATTCACAGACGTTTTTGAGTTACGAAATGCACGCGAAACACGAAATAAACAATAATTAAGAATTTTAGGCAAAGAACAAAAGGGAGACTGTAGCCTAACCATTCAGTTGTGCGTTTCCGAGTGCATTAGTTAATTCAGTTTATAGTTGTTTGTACTATGAAATCCTTGTTGTAGATATCCTTGTTTCCTCGCTGTCAGATACGAATGTATAAGTAATGGGAAACTGTGATAACGGCCAAGAAGTTAGTTGTTACTTAAAACATTCACAGACGTTTTTGAGTTACGAAATGCACGCGAAACACGAAATAAACAATAATTAAGAATTTTAGGCAAAGAACAAAAGGGAGACTGTAGCCTAACCATTCAGTTGTGCGTTTCCGAGTGCATTAGTTAATTCAGTTTATAGTTGTTTGTACTATGAAATCCTTGTTGTAGATATCCTTGTTTCCTCGCTGTCAGATACGAATGTATAAGTAATGGGAAACTGTGATAACGGCCAAGAAGTTAGTTGTTACTTAAAACATTCACAGACGTTTTTGAGTTACGAAATGCACGCGAAACACGAAATAAACAATAATTAAGAATTTTAGGCAAAGAACAAAAGGGAGACTGTAGCCTAACCATTCAGTTGTGCGTTTCCGAGTGCATTAGTTAATTCAGTTTATAGTTGTTTGTACTATGAAATCCTTGTTGTAGATATCCTTGTTTCCTCGCTGTCAGATACGAATGTATAAGTAATGGGAAACTGTGATAACGGCCAAGAAGTTAGTTGTTACTTAAAACATTCACAGACGTTTTTGAGTTACGAAATGCACGCGAAACACGAAATAAACAATAATTAAGAATTTTAGGCAAAGAACAAAAGGGAGACTGTAGCCTAACCATTCAGTTGTGCGTTTCCGAGTGCATTAGTTAATTCAGTTTATAGTTGTTTGTACTATGAAATCCTTGTTGTAGATATCCTTGTTTCCTCGCTGTCAGATACGAATGTATAAGTAATGGGAAACTGTGATAACGGCCAAGAAGTTAGTTGTTACTTAAAACATTCACAGACGTTTTTGAGTTACGAAATGCACGCGAAACACGAAATAAACAATAATTAAGAATTTTAGGCAAAGAACAAAAGGGAGACTGTAGCCTAACCATTCAGTTGTGCGTTTCCGAGTGCATTAGTTAATTCAGTTTATAATTGTTTGTACTATGAAATCCTTGTTGTAGATATCCTTGTTTCCTCGCTGTCAGATACGAATGTATAAGTAATGGGAAACTGTGATAACGGCCAAGAAGTTAGTTGTTACTTAAAACATTCACAGACGTTTTTGAGTTACGAAATGCACGCGAAACACGAAATAAACAATAATTAAGAATTTTAGGCAAAGAACAAAAGGGAGACTGTAGCCTAACCATTCAGTTGTGCGTTTCCGAGTGCATTAGTTAATTCAGTTTATAGTTGTTTGTACTATGAAATCCTTGTTGTAGATATCCTTGTTTCCTCGCTGTCAGATACGAATGTATAAGTAATGGGAAACTGTGATAACGGCCAAGAAGTTAGTTGTTACTTAAAACATTCACAGACGTTTTTGAGTTACGAAATGCACGCGAAACACGAAATAAACAATAATTAAGAATTTTAGGCAAAGAACAAAAGGGAGACTGTAGCCTAACCATTCAGTTGTGCGTTTCCGAGTGCATTAGTTAATTCAGTTTATAATTGTTTGTACTATGAAATCCTTGTTGTAGATATCCTTGTTTCCTCGCTGTCAGATACGAATGTATAAGTAATGGGAAACTGTGATAACGGCCAAGAAGTTAGTTGTTACTTAAAACATTTACAGACGTTTTTGAGTTACGAAATGCACGCGAAACACGAAATAAACAATAATTAAGAATTTTAGGCAAAGAACAAAAGGGAGACTGTAGCCTAACCATTCAGTTGTGCGTTTCCGAGTGCATTAGTTAATTCAGTTTATAGTTGTTTGTACTATGAAATCCTTGTTGTAGATATCCTTGTTTCCTCGCTGTCAGATACGAATGTATAAGTAATGGGAAACTGTGATAACGGCCAAGAAGTTAGTTGTTACTTAAAACATTCACAGACGTTTTTGAGTTACGAAATGCACGCGAAACACGAAATAAACAATAATTAAGAATTTTAGGCAAAGAACAAAAGGGAGACTGTAGCCTAACCATTCAGTTGTGCGTTTCCGAGTGCATTAGTTAATTCAGTTTATAGTTGTTTGTACTATGAAATCCTTGTTGTAGATATCCTTGTTTCCTCGCTGTCAGATACGAATGTATAAGTAATGGGAAACTGTGATAACGGCCAAGAAGTTAGTTGTTACTTAAAACATTCACAGACGTTTTTGAGTTACGAAATGCACGCGAAACACGAAATAAACAATAATTAAGAATTTTAGGCAAAGAACAAAAGGG
This sequence comes from Macrothele yani, assembly GCA_039090855.1. Classification (NCBI taxonomy): domain Eukaryota; kingdom Metazoa; phylum Arthropoda; class Arachnida; order Araneae; family Macrothelidae; genus Macrothele; species Macrothele yani. The sequence continues at coordinate 108,879,934 of CM077030.1, read as the reverse complement.
AGACTGTAGCCTAACCATTCAGTTGTGCGTTTCCGAGTGCATTAGTTAATTCAGTTTATAGTTGTTTGTACTATGAAATCCTTGTTGTAGATATCCTTGTTTCCTCGCTGTCAGATACGAATGTATAAGTAATGGGAAACTGTGATAACGGCCAAGAAGTTAGTTGTTACTTAAAACATTCACAGACGTTTTTGAGTTACGAAATGCACGCGAAACACGAAATAAACAATAATTAAGAATTTTAGGCAAAGAACAAAAGGGAGACTGTAGCCTAACCATTCAGTTGTGCGTTTCCGAGTGCATTAGTTAATTCAGTTTATAGTTGTTTGTACTATGAAATCCTTGTTGTAGATATCCTTGTTTCCTCGCTGTCAGATACGAATGTATAAGTAATGGGAAACTGTGATAACGGCCAAGAAGTTAGTTGTTACTTAAAACATTCACAGACGTTTTTGAGTTACGAAATGCACGCGAAACACGAAATAAACAATAATTAAGAATTTTAGGCAAAGAACAAAAGGGAGACTGTAGCCTAACCATTCAGTTGTGCGTTTCCGAGTGCATTAGTTAATTCAGTTTATAGTTGTTTGTACTATGAAATCCTTGTTGTAGATATCCTTGTTTCCTCGCTGTCAGATACGAATGTATAAGTAATGGGAAACTGTGATAACGGCCAAGAAGTTAGTTGTTACTTAAAACATTCACAGACGTTTTTGAGTTACGAAATGCACGCGAAACACGAAATAAACAATAATTAAGAATTTTAGGCAAAGAACAAAAGGGAGACTGTAGCCTAACCATTCAGTTGTGCGTTTCCGAGTGCATTAGTTAATTCAGTTTATAGTTGTTTGTACTATGAAATCCTTGTTGTAGATATCCTTGTTTCCTCGCTGTCAGATACGAATGTATAAGTAATGGGAAACTGTGATAACGGCCAAGAAGTTAGTTGTTACTTAAAACATTCACAGACGTTTTTGAGTTACGAAATGCACGCGAAACACGAAATAAACAATAATTAAGAATTTTAGGCAAAGAACAAAAAGGGAGACTGTAGCCTAACCATTCAGTTGTGCGTTTCCGAGTGCATTAGTTAATTCAGTTTATAGTTGTTTGTACTATGAAATCCTTGTTGTAGATATCCTTGTTTCCTCGCTGTCAGATACGAATGTATAAGTAATGGGAAACTGTGATAACGGCCAAGAAGTTAGTTGTTACTTAAAACATTCACAGACGTTTTTGAGTTACGAAATGCACGCGAAACACGAAATAAACAATAATTAAGAATTTTAGGCAAAGAACAAAAGGGAGACTGTAGCCTAACCATTCAGTTGTGCGTTTCCGAGTGCATTAGTTAATTCAGTTTATAGTTGTTTGTACTATGAAATCCTTGTTGTAGATATCCTTGTTTCTTCGCTGTCAGATACGAATGTATAAGTAATGGGAAACTGTGATAACGGCCAAGAAGTTAGTTGTTACTTAAAACATTCACAGACGTTTTTGAGTTACGAAATGCACGCGAAACACGAAATAAACAATAATTAAGAATTTTAGGCAAAGAACAAAAGGGAGACTGTAGCCTAAGCCATTCAGTTGTGCGTTTCCGAGTGCATTAGTTAATTCAGTTTATAGTTGTTTGTACTATGAAATCCTTGTTGTAGATATCCTTGTTTCCTCGCTGTCAGATACGAATGTATAAGTAATGGGAAACTGTGATAACGGCCAAGAAGTTAGTTGTTACTTAAAACATTCACAGACGTTTTTGAGTTACGAAATGCACGCGAAACACGAAATAAACAATAATTAAGAATTTTAGGCAAAGAACAAAAGGGAGACTGTAGCCTAACCATTCAGTTGTGCGTTTCCGAGTGCATTAGTTAATTCAGTTTATAGTTGTTTGTACTATGAAATCCTTGTTGTAGATATCCTTGTTTCCTCGCTGTCAGATACGAATGTATAAGTAATGGGAAACTGTGATAACGGCCAAGAAGTTAGTTGTTACTTAAAACATTCACAGACGTTTTTGAGTTACGAAATGCACGCGAAACACGAAATAAACAATAATTAAGAATTTTAGGCAAAGAACAAAAGGGAGACTGTAGCCTAACCATTCAGTTGTGCGTTTCCGAGTGCATTAGTTAATTCAGTTTATAGTTGTTTGTACTATGAAATCCTTGTTGTAGATATCCTTGTTTCCTCGCTGTCAGATACGAATGTATAAGTAATGGGAAACTGTGATAACGGCCAAGAAGTTAGTTGTTACTTAAAACATTCACAGACGTTTTTGAGTTACGAAATGCACGCGAAACACGAAATAAACAATAATTAAGAATTTTAGGCAAAGAACAAAAGGGAGACTGTAGCCTAACCATTCAGTTGTGCGTTTCCGAGTGCATTAGTTAATTCAGTTTATAATTGTTTGTACTATGAAATCCTTGTTGTAGATATCCTTGTTTCCTCGCTGTCAGATACGAATGTATAAGTAATGGGAAACTGTGATAACGGCCAAGAAGTTAGTTGTTACTTAAAACATTCACAGACGTTTTTGAGTTACGAAATGCACGCGAAACACGAAATAAACAATAATTAAGAATTTTAGGCAAAGAACAAAAGGGAGACTGTAGCCTAACCATTCAGTTGTGCGTTTCCGAGTGCATTAGTTAATTCAGTTTATAATTGTTTGTACTATGAAATCCTTGTTGTAGATATCCTTGTTTCTTCGCTGTCAGATACGAATGTATAAGTAATGGGAAACTGTGATAACGGCCAAGAAGTTAGTTGTTACTTAAAACTTTCACAGACGTTTTTGAGTTACGAAATGCACGCGAAACACGAAATAAACAATAATTAAGAATTTTAGGCAAAGAACAAAAGGGAGACTGTAGCCTAACCATTCAGTTGTGCGTTTCCGAGTGCATTAGTTAATTCAGTTTATAGTTGTTTGTACTATGAAATCCTTGTTGTAGATATCCTTGTTTCCTCGCTGTCAGATACGAATGTATAAGTAATGGGAAACTGTGATAACGGCCAAGAAGTTAGTTGTTACTTAAAACATTCACAGACGTTTTTGAGTTACGAAATGCACGCGAAACACGAAATAAACAATAATTAAGAATTTTAGGCAAAGAACAAAAAGGGAGACTGTAGCCTAACCATTCAGTTGTGCGTTTCCGAGTGCATTAGTTAATTCAGTTTATAGTTGTTTGTACTATGAAATCCTTGTTGTAGATATCCTTGTTTCTTCGCTGTCAGATACGAATGTATAAGTAATGGGAAACTGTGATAACGGCCAAGAAGTTAGTTGTTACTTAAAACATTTCACAGACGTTTTTGAGTTACGAAATGCACGCGAAACACGAAATAAACAATAATTAAGAATTTTAGGCAAAGAACAAAAGGGAGACTGTAGCCTAACCATTCAGTTGTGCGTTTCCGAGTGCATTAGTTAATTCAGTTTATAGTTGTTTGTACTATGAAATCCTTGTTGTAGATATCCTTGTTTCCTTCGCTGTCAGATACGAATGTATAAGTAATGGGAAACTGTGATAACGGCCAAGAAGTTAGTTGTTACTTAAAACATTCACAGACGTTTTTGAGTTACGAAATGCACGCGAAACACGAAATAAACAATAATTAAGAATTTTAGGCAAAGAACAAAAGGGAGACTGTAGCCTAAGCATTCAGTTGTGCGTTTCCGAGTGCATTAGTTAATTCAGTTTATAGTTGTTTGTACTATGAAATCCTTGTTGTAGATATCCTTGTTTCCTCGCTGTCAGATACGAATGTATAAGTAATGGGAAACTGTGATAACGGCCAAGAAGTTAGTTGTTACTTAAAACATTCACAGACGTTTTTGAGTTACGAAATGCACGCGAAACATGAAATAAACAATAATTAAGAATTTTAGGCAAAGAACAAAAGGGAGACTGTAGCCTAACCATTCAGTTGTGCGTTTCCGAGTGCATTAGTTAATTCAGTTTATAGTTGTTTGTACTATGAAATCCTTGTTGTAGATATCCTTGTTTCCTCGCTGTCAGATACGAATGTATAAGTAATGGGAAACTGTGATAACGGCCAAGAAGTTAGTTGTTACTTAAAACTTTCACAGACGTTTTTGAGTTACGAAATGCACGCGAAACACGAAATAAACAATAATTAAGAATTTTAGGCAAAGAACAAAATTGAGACTGTAGCCTAACCATTCAGTTGTGCGTTTCCGAGTGCATTAGTTAATTCAGTTTATAATTGTTTGTACTATGAAATCCTTGTTGTAGATATCCTTGTTTCCTCGCTGTCAGATACGAATGTATAAGTAATGGGAAACTGTGATAACGGCCAAGAAGTTAGTTGTTACTTAAAACATTCACAGACGTTTTTGAGTTACGAAATGCACGCGAAACACGAAATAAACAATAATTAAGAATTTTAGGCAAAGAACAAAAGGGAGACTGTAGCCTAACCATTCAGTTGTGCGTTTCCGAGTGCATTAGTTAATTCAGTTTATAATTGTTTGTACTATGAAATCCTTGTTGTAGATATCCTTGTTTCCTCGCTGTCAGATACGAATGTATAAGTAATGGGAAACTGTGATAACGGCCAAGAAGTTAGTTGTTACTTAAAACATTTCACAGACGTTTTTGAGTTACGAAATGCACGCGAAACACGAAATAAACAATAATTAAGAATTTTAGGCAAAGAACAAAAGGGAGACTGTAGCCTAACCATTCAGTTGTGCGTTTCCGAGTGCATTAGTTAATTCAGTTTATAATTGTTTGTACTATGAAATCCTTGTTGTAGATATCCTTGTTTCCTCGCTGTCAGATACGAATGTATAAGTAATGGGAAACTGTGATAACGGCCAAGAAGTTAGTTGTTACTTAAAACATTCACAGACGTTTTTGAGTTACGAAATGCACGCGAAACACGAAATAAACAATAATTAAGAATTTTAGGCAAAGAACAAAAGGGAGACTGTAGCCTAACCATTCAGTTGTGCGTTTCCGAGTGCATTAGTTAATTCAGTTTATAATTGTTTGTACTATGAAATCCTTGTTGTAGATATCCTTGTTTCCTCGCTGTCAGATACGAATGTATAAGTAATGGGAAACTGTGATAACGGCCAAGAAGTTAGTTGTTACTTAAAACATTCACAGACGTTTTTGAGTTACGAAATGCACGCGAAACACGAAATAAACAATAATTAAGAATTTTAGGCAAAGAACAAAAGGGAGACTGTAGCCTAACCATTCAGTTGTGCGTTTCCGAGTGCATTAGTTAATTCAGTTTATAGTTGTTTGTACTATGAAATCCTTGTTGTAGATATCCTTGTTTCCTCGCTGTCAGATACGAATGTATAAGTAATGGGAAACTGTGATAACGGCCAAGAAGTTAGTTGTTACTTAAAACTTTCACAGACGTTTTTGAGTTACGAAATGCACGCGAAACACGAAATAAACAATAATTAAGAATTTTAGGCAAAGAACAAAAGGGAGACTGTAGCCTAACCATTCAGTTGTGCGTTTCCGAGTGCATTAGTTAATTCAGTTTATAATTGTTTGTACTATGAAATCCTTGTTGTAGATATCCTTGTTTCCTCGCTGTCAGATACGAATGTATAAGTAATGGGAAACTGTGATAACGGCCAAGAAGTTAGTTGTTACTTAAAACATTCACAGACGTTTTTGAGTTACGAAATGCACGCGAAACACGAAATAAACAATAATTAAGAATTTTAGGCAAAGAACAAAAGGGAGACTGTAGCCTAACCATTCAGTTGTGCGTTTCCGAGTGCATTAGTTAATTCAGTTTATAATTGTTTGTACTATGAAATCCTTGTTGTAGATATCCTTGTTTCCTCGCTGTCAGATACGAATGTATAAGTAATGGGAAACTGTGATAACGGCCAAGAAGTTAGTTGTTACTTAAAACATTCACAGACGTTTTTGAGTTACGAAATGCACGCGAAACACGAAATAAACAATAATTAAGAATTTTAGGCAAAGAACAAAAGGGAGACTGTAGCCTAACCATTCAGTTGTGCGTTTCCGAGTGCATTAGTTAATTCAGTTTATAATTGTTTGTACTATGAAATCCTTGTTGTAGATATCCTTGTTTCTTCGCTGTCAGATACGAATGTATAAGTAATGGGAAACTGTGATAACGGCCAAGAAGTTAGTTGTTACTTAAAACTTTCACAGACGTTTTTGAGTTACGAAATGCACGCGAAACACGAAATAAACAATAATTAAGAATTTTAGGCAAAGAACAAAAGGGAGACTGTAGCCTAACCATTCAGTTGTGCGTTTCCGAGTGCATTAGTTAATTCAGTTTATAATTGTTTGTACTATGAAATCCTTGTTGTAGATATCCTTGTTTCCTCGCTGTCAGATACGAATGTATAAGTAATGGGAAACTGTGATAACGGCCAAGAAGTTAGTTGTTACTTAAAACTTTCACAGACGTTTTTGAGTTACGAAATGCACGCGAAACACGAAATAAACAATAATTAAGAATTTTAGGCAAAGAACAAAAGGGAGACTGTAGCCTAACCATTCAGTTGTGCGTTTCCCAGTGCATTAGTTAATTCAGTTTATAGTTGTTTGTACTATGAAATCCTTGTTGTAGATATCCTTGTTTCCTCGCTGTCAGATACGAATGTATAAGTAATGGGAAACTGTGATAACGGCCAAGAAGTTAGTTGTTACTTAAAACATTCACAGACGTTTTTGAGTTACGAAATGCACGCGAAACACGAAATAAACAATAATTAAGAATTTTAGGCAAAGAACAAAAGGGAGACTGTAGCCTAACCATTCAGTTGTGCGTTTCCGAGTGCATTAGTTAATTCAGTTTATAATTGTTTGTACTATGAAATCCTTGTTGTAGATATCCTTGTTTCCTCGCTGTCAGATACGAATGTATAAGTAATGGGAAACTGTGATAACGGCCAAGAAGTTAGTTGTTACTTAAAACATTCACAGACGTTTTTGAGTTACGAAATGCACGCGAAACACGAAATAAACAATAATTAAGAATTTTAGGCAAAGAACAAAAGGGAGACTGTAGCCTAACCATTCAGTTGTGCGTTTCCGAGTGCATTAGTTAATTCAGTTTATAATTGTTTGTACTATGAAATCCTTGTTGTAGATATCCTTGTTTCTTCGCTGTCAGATACGAATGTATAAGTAATGGGAAACTGTGATAACGGCCAAGAAGTTAGTTGTTACTTAAAACTTTCACAGACGTTTTTGAGTTACGAAATGCACGCGAAACACGAAATAAACAATAATTAAGAATTTTAGGCAAAGAACAAAAGGGAGACTGTAGCCTAACCATTCAGTTGTGCGTTTCCGAGTGCATTAGTTAATTCAGTTTATAATTGTTTGTACTATGAAATCCTTGTTGTAGATATCCTTGTTTCCTCGCTGTCAGATACGAATGTATAAGTAATGGGAAACTGTGATAACGGCCAAGAAGTTAGTTGTTACTTAAAACATTCACAGACGTTTTTGAGTTACGAAATGCACGCGAAACACGAAATAAACAATAATTAAGAATTTTAGGCAAAGAACAAAAGGGAGACTGTAGCCTAACCATTCAGTTGTGCGTTTCCCAGTGCATTAGTTAATTCAGTTTATAGTTGTTTGTACTATGAAATCCTTGTTGTAGATATCCTTGTTTCCTCGCTGTCAGATACGAATGTATAAGTAATGGGAAACTGTGATAACGGCCAAGAAGTTAGTTGTTACTTAAAACATTCACAGACGTTTTTGAGTTACGAAATGCACGCGAAACACGAAATAAACAATAATTAAGAATTTTAGGCAAAGAACAAAAGGGAGACTGTAGCCTAACCATTCAGTTGTGCGTTTCCCAGTGCATTAGTTAATTCAGTTTATAGTTGTTTGTACTATGAAATCCTTGTTGTAGATATCCTTGTTTCCTCGCTGTCAGATACGAATGTATAAGTAATGGGAAACTGTGATAACGGCCAAGAAGTTAGTTGTTACTTAAAACATTCACAGACGTTTTTGAGTTACGAAATGCACGCGAAACACGAAATAAACAATAATTAAGAATTTTAGGCAAAGAACAAAAGTGAGACTGTAGCCTAACCATTCAGTTGTGCGTTTCCGAGTGCATTAGTTAATTCAGTTTATAGTTGTTTGTACTATGAAATCCTTGTTGTAGATATCCTTGTTTCTTCGCTGTCAGATACGAATGTATAAGTAATGGGAAACTGTGATAACGGCCAAGAAGTTAGTTGTTACTTAAAACTTTCACAGACGTTTTTGAGTTACGAAATGCACGCGAAACACGAAATAAACAATAATTAAGAATTTTAGGCAAAGAACAAAAGGGAGACTGTAGCCTAACCATTCAGTTGTGCGTTTCCGAGTGCATTAGTTAATTCAGTTTATAATTGTTTGTACTATGAAATCCTTGTTGTAGATATCCTTGTTTCCTCGCTGTCAGATACGAATGTATAAGTAATGTGGAAACTGTGATAACGGCCAAGAAGTTAGTTGTTACTTAAAACATTCACAGACGTTTTTGAGTTACGAAATGCACGCGAAACACGAAATAAACAATAATTAAGAATTTTAGGCAAAGAACAAAAGGGAGACTGTAGCCTAACCATTCAGTTGTGCGTTTCCCAGTGCATTAGTTAATTCAGTTTATAGTTGTTTGTACTATGAAATCCTTGTTGTAGATATCCTTGTTTCCTCGCTGTCAGATACGAATGTATAAGTAATGGGAAACTGTGATAACGGCCAAGAAGTTAGTTGTTACTTAAAACATTCACAGACGTTTTTGAGTTACGAAATGCACGCGAAACACGAAATAAACAATAATTAAGAATTTTAGGCAAAGAACAAAAGGGAGACTGTAGCCTAACCATTCAGTTGTGCGTTTCCGAGTGCATTAGTTAATTCAGTTTATAATTGTTTGTACTATGAAATCCTTGTTGTAGATATCCTTGTTTCTTCGCTGTCAGATACGAATGTATAAGTAATGGGAAACTGTGATAACGGCCAAGAAGTTAGTTGTTACTTAAAACATTCACAGACGTTTTTGAGTTACGAAATGCACGCGAAACACGAAATAAACAATAATTAAGAATTTTAGGCAAAGAACAAAAGGGAGACTGTAGCCTAACCATTCAGTTGTGCGTTTCCGAGTGCATTAGTTAATTCAGTTTATAATTGTTTGTACTATGAAATCCTTGTTGTAGATATCCTTGTTTCCTCGCTGTCAGATACGAATGTATAAGTAATGGGAAACTGTGATAACGGCCAAGAAGTTAGTTGTTACTTAAAACATTCACAGACGTTTTTGAGTTACGAAATGCACGCGAAACACGAAATAAACAATAATTAAGAATTTTAGGCAAAGAACAAAAGGGAGACTGTAGCCTAACCATTCAGTTGTGCGTTTCCCAGTGCATTAGTTAATTCAGTTTATAGTTGTTTGTACTATGAAATCCTTGTTGTAGATATCCTTGTTTCCTCGCTGTCAGATACGAATGTATAAGTAATGGGAAACTGTGATAACGGCCAAGAAGTTAGTTGTTACTTAAAACATTCACAGACGTTTTTGAGTTACGAAATGCACGCGAAACACGAAATAAACAATAATTAAGAATTTTAGGCAAAGAACAAAAGGGAGACTGTAGCCTAACCATTCAGTTGTGCGTTTCCGAGTGCATTAGTTAATTCAGTTTATAATTGTTTGTACTATGAAATCCTTGTTGTAGATATCCTTGTTTCTTCGCTGTCAGATACGAATGTATAAGTAATGGGAAACTGTGATAACGGCCAAGAAGTTAGTTGTTACTTAAAACTTTCACAGACGTTTTTGAGTTACGAAATGCACGCGAAACACGAAATAAACAATAATTAAGAATTTTAGGCAAAGAACAAAAGGGAGACTGTAGCCTAACCATTCAGTTGTGCGTTTCCGAGTGCATTAGTTAATTCAGTTTATAGTTGTTTGTACTATGAAATCCTTGTTGTAGATATCCTTGTTTCCTCGCTGTCAGATACGAATGTATAAGTAATGGGAAACTGTGATAACGGCCAAGAAGTTAGTTGTTACTTAAAACATTCACAGACGTTTTTGAGTTACGAAATGCACGCGAAACACGAAATAAACAATAATTAAGAATTTTAGGCAAAGAACAAAAGGGAGACTGTAGCCTAACCATTCAGTTGTGCGTTTCCGAGTGCATTAGTTAATTCAGTTTATAATTGTTTGTACTATGAAATCCTTGTTGTAGATATCCTTGTTTCCTCGCTGTCAGATACGAATGTATAAGTAATGGGAAACTGTGATAACGGCCAAGAAGTTAGTTGTTACTTAAAACATTCACAGACGTTTTTGAGTTACGAAATGCACGCGAAACACGAAATAAACAATAATTAAGAATTTTAGGCAAAGAACAAAAGGGAGACTGTAGCCTAACCATTCAGTTGTGCGTTTCCCAGTGCATTAGTTAATTCAGTTTATAGTTGTTTGTACTATGAAATCCTTGTTGTAGATATCCTTGTTTCCTCGCTGTCAGATACGAATGTATAAGTAATGGGAAACTGTGATAACGGCCAAGAAGTTAGTTGTTACTTAAAACATTCACAGACGTTTTTGAGTTACGAAATGCACGCGAAACACGAAATAAACAATAATTAAGAATTTTAGGCAAAGAACAAAAGGGAGACTGTAGCCTAACCATTCAGTTGTGCGTTTCCGAGTGCATTAGTTAATTCAGTTTATAATTGTTTGTACTATGAAATCCTTGTTGTAGATATCCTTGTTTCCTCGCTGTCAGATACGAATGTATAAGTAATGGGAAACTGTGATAACGGCCAAGAAGTTAGTTGTTACTTAAAACATTCACAGACGTTTTTGAGTTACGAAATGCACGCGAAACACGAAATAAACAATAATTAAGAATTTTAGGCAAAGAACAAAAGGGAGACTGTAGCCTAACCATTCAGTTGTGCGTTTCCGAGTGCATTAGTTAATTCAGTTTATAATTGTTTGTACTATGAAATCCTTGTTGTAGATATCCTTGTTTCCTCGCTGTCAGATACGAATGTATAAGTAATGGGAAACTGTGATAACGGCCAAGAAGTTAGTTGTTACTTAAAACATTCACAGACGTTTTTGAGTTACGAAATGCACGCGAAACACGAAATAAACAATAATTAAGAATTTTAGGCAAAGAACAAAAGGGAGACTGTAGCCTAACCATTCAGTTGTGCGTTTCCCAGTGCATTAGTTAATTCAGTTTATAGTTGTTTGTACTATGAAATCCTTGTTGTAGATATCCTTGTTTCCTCGCTGTCAGATACGAATGTATAAGTAATGGGAAACTGTGATAACGGCCAAGAAGTTAGTTGTTACTTAAAACATTCACAGACGTTTTTGAGTTACGAAATGCACGCGAAACACGAAATAAACAATAATTAAGAATTTTAGGCAAAGAACAAAAGGGAGACTGTAGCCTAACCATTCAGTTGTGCGTTTCCCAGTGCATTAGTTAATTCAGTTTATAGTTGTTTGTACTATGAAATCCTTGTTGTAGATATCCTTGTTTCCTCGCTGTCAGATACGAATGTATAAGTAATGGGAAACTGTGATAACGGCCAAGAAGTTAGTTGTTACTTAAAACATTCACAGACGTTTTTGAGTTACGAAATGCACGCGAAACACGAAATAAACAATAATTAAGAATTTTAGGCAAAGAACAAAAGTGAGACTGTAGCCTAACCATTCAGTTGTGCGTTTCCGAGTGCATTAGTTAATTCAGTTTATAATTGTTTGTACTATGAAATCCTTGTTGTAGATATCCTTGTTTCCTCGCTGTCAGATACGAATGTATAAGTAATGGGAAACTGTGATAACGGCCAAGAAGTTAGTTGTTACTTAAAACTTTCACAGACGTTTTTGAGTTACGAAATGCACGCGAAACACGAAATAAACAATAATTAAGAATTTTAGGCAAAGAACAAAAGGGAGACTGTAGCCTAACCATTCAGTTGTGCGTTTCCGAGTGCATTAGTTAATTCAGTTTATAATTGTTTGTACTATGAAATCCTTGTTGTAGATATCCTTGTTTCCTCGCTGTCAGATACGAATGTATAAGTAATGGGAAACTGTGATAACGGCCAAGAAGTTAGTTGTTACTTAAAACATTCACAGACGTTTTTGAGTTACGAAATGCACGCGAAACACGAAATAAACAATAATTAAGAATTTTAGGCAAAGAACAAAAGGGAGACTGTAGCCTAACCATTCAGTTGTGCGTTTCCCAGTGCATTAGTTAATTCAGTTTATAGTTGTTTGTACTATGAAATCCTTGTTGTAGATATCCTTGTTTCCTCGCTGTCAGATACGAATGTATAAGTAATGGGAAACTGTGATAACGGCCAAGAAGTTAGTTGTTACTTAAAACATTCACAGACGTTTTTGAGTTACGAAATGCACGCGAAACACGAAATAAACAATAATTAAGAATTTTAGGCAAAGAACAAAAGGGAGACTGTAGCCTAACCATTCAGTTGTGCGTTTCCGAGTGCATTAGTTAATTCAGTTTATAATTGTTTGTACTATGAAATCCTTGTTGTAGATATCCTTGTTTCTTCGCTGTCAGATACGAATGTATAAGTAATGGGAAACTGTGATAACGGCCAAGAAGTTAGTTGTTACTTAAAACTTTCACAGACGTTTTGAGTTACGAAATGCACGCGAAACACGAAATAAACAATAATTAAGAATTTTAGGCAAAGAACAAAAGGGAGACTGTAGCCTAACCATTCAGTTGTGCGTTTCCGAGTGCATTAGTTAATTCAGTTTATAATTGTTTGTACTATGAAATCCTTGTTGTAGATATCCTTGTTTCCTCGCTGTCAGATACGAATGTATAAGTAATGGGAAACTGTGATAACGGCCAAGAAGTTAGTTGTTACTTAAAACATTCACAGACGTTTTTGAGTTACGAAATGCACGCGAAACACGAAATAAACAATAATTAAGAATTTTAGGCAAAGAACAAAAGGGAGACTGTAGCCTAACCATTCAGTTGTGCGTTTCCCAGTGCATTAGTTAATTCAGTTTATAGTTGTTTGTACTATGAAATCCTTGTTGTAGATATCCTTGTTTCCTCGCTGTCAGATACGAATGTATAAGTAATGGGAAACTGTGATAACGGCCAAGAAGTTAGTTGTTACTTAAAACATTCACAGACGTTTTTGAGTTACGAAATGCACGCGAAACACGAAATAAACAATAATTAAGAATTTTAGGCAAAGAACAAAAGGGAGACTGTAGCCTAACCATTCAGTTGTGCGTTTCCGAGTGCATTAGTTAATTCAGTTTATAATTGTTTGTACTATGAAATCCTTGTTGTAGATATCCTTGTTTCCTCGCTGTCAGATACGAATGTATAAGTAATGGGAAACTGTGATAACGGCCAAGAAGTTAGTTGTTACTTAAAACATTCACAGACGTTTTTGAGTTACGAAATGCACGCGAAACACGAAATAAACAATAATTAAGAATTTTAGGCAAAGAACAAAAGGGAGACTGTAGCCTAACCATTCAGTTGTGCGTTTCCCAGTGCATTAGTTAATTCAGTTTATAGTTGTTTGTACTATGAAATCCTTGTTGTAGATATCCTTGTTTCCTCGCTGTCAGATACGAATGTATAAGTAATGGGAAACTGTGATAACGGCCAAGAAGTTAGTTGTTACTTAAAACATTCACAGACGTTTTTGAGTTACGAAATGCACGCGAAACACGAAATAAACAATAATTAAGAATTTTAGGCAAAGAACAAAAGGGAGACTGTAGCCTAACCATTCAGTTGTGCGTTTCCGAGTGCATTAGTTAATTCAGTTTATAATTGTTTGTACTATGAAATCCTTGTTGTAGATATCCTTGTTTCCTCGCTGTCAGATACGAATGTATAAGTAATGGGAAACTGTGATAACGGCCAAGAAGTTAGTTGTTACTTAAAACATTCACAGACGTTTTTGAGTTACGAAATGCACGCGAAACACGAAATAAACAATAATTAAGAATTTTAGGCAAAGAACAAAAGGGAGACTGTAGCCTAACCATTCAGTTGTGCGTTTCCCAGTGCATTAGTTAATTCAGTTTGCAGTGTTAAATAAAATTAATTAAAATAGTAAAAGGAAAAATCAACTTTATCCCGGGCTCGTATGGGCCTGGGTTTCAGTCAAGGATTTGATATGAGAGCCCGCCTGGACATTGATCCGTTTCCAGTCTTTTTGTTATAGCCCAGGCCCATGCTTATTTCTAGTTCTTAATTATCCTGTATGAGAGTCGTAGACCCTGACCCATACTACTTCCAAAAAGCGTTTGAGATGTTTCACATATGGCTTTGGTGAATTGTGGATGTTTAAGTAATGTGAAATTGCTATAACGGCCAAGAAGAAAAAGAATAGTTGAGGCATGTTATGAGAGGGCCCACATACCTGCTGCCACAGCATATTATTAAGAAAAAAACTGAGCAAGGATGTTGTGGCTGTGAGACCTACGAGACTGGCGTGGACTTATTTGTTCATGTATTGGGTTGGAGAGAAAGTAATATCTGCAAATGCAAGGCAAAACGGAAAAGTGCCAATTACCGTACACTGAAGAGCAATTGAATTAGAGACAGCTGGCGTTATGCAAATGTGGCGTAGTGGGCGTCCCTGTAAACGGAAACGACATGGCGTATGCAGCGATCCGACAATATAAGGAGTGATGCGACGGGAATCAGTAAGAGTCGGGCGCATTATGGGTAAGACGAAGGATCTAAGCGCATTTGATCGTGGGCAAATTGTCAGGGCCCGACGAATGGGTCACTCCATCTCGGAAGTCGTGCGGCCACTGGAATTTTCATGAGCCACTGTGTCACTAGTGCACCGTGAGTAAATCGAATCCGGTAAAACCATCCCTGCAAATGCCAACTGCCGTGGACAACAGGTGTGGATGAGCAGGGTCATCGTCGGCTAGCTCGCATTGTAACAGCGGATAGACGGGCCACAGTGCTAGAAATCACTCGGCAATTTAACGCTGGTGCACAAAAACGTGTAAGCAGCCACACCATCCAGAACCATCTCCCCGCTATGGGGTAAAGAAGCCATCGTCCCACGAGGGTACCGCTGCTGACCGCACATCACAGGGTGCAAAGATTAGCATGGGCGCTGGAACATCGCCACTGGACCCTAGATATGTGGTTAAATGTTGCCTGGACTGTTGATTAGAGATTCACTTGGTACATGCGAATGGCAGGATACGAGTACGGCGCAAACCACATGAAGCGATGGATCCTTCTTGCCAGTAGGGTACTCTTCAAGCTGGAGGGGGTGGCATTCTCGTCTGGGGACTGTTTACGTGGACTGAAATGGGACCCCTGGTACGTGTGACATCGTCCCTCACAGATTAACATTACTGGGATATCCTGGACGACCATTTGCTCCCGTTTGTGCTTCTTCAACATCCCATTGGGGACCTCATCCTGCAACAAGACAATGCACCGTGCCATTGCTCCCGAATTGTGTCCGAATGGTTGGATGAACACTCCACCGACGTTACCTTGCTTCCTTGGCCAGCTAGGTCACCTGACCTCAATCCCATCGAGCACATCTAGGATGCCATCGAGAGACAGATGATCCCCCCCTCCATAAATCTTCGGGAACTGTGGGAGCTTGTTCAGGAGTCGTGGATCCGTATGGCTTCCCAACGCTTCCGGTGTCTTGTCGAGTCCATGCCGAGTCGAATCGCCGCCGTCATCAGGGCGAAAGGTGGTGCTACACGTTACTATACATGTATCTATAATTCAACTGCTCTTCAGTGTATATACAAGTACAAATCAGACCTCATGTAATCGCCCTCGTTTGTCACGACTTGCTGTCATCGTCTGGCCGGCTGTCAGATACCGTCCCTCAGGGGCTGATTGATAGGACCAAACCATGCCGGGAATTGTAGTCTTGTGGTCCATTAAAAAAAAAAAAAAAAAAAAAAGGAAAGAAAGAAAGTAAGAAAGTCGCATCTTCTGGGAAACACCTCGTAAATTCTCTCATGAAAAAAAAATCCTATTAGATCCTGAATGAAGGAGAACTGTCAAAACATGCATTTTAAAATGAATTCAGTCGTAAACAAATTTTTACTGCAATTTAACGATAAAAGAATTTCCTAAATCCGCTCATGATTGAATTTTGCATCGAACACCCTCAAAATGGGATGTTGTACCAGGCAACTTTTTAATTGGAAAATTTTGGTTTGACAAAAACAGAAGTCTCGTGGAGACTCAGGTTGCAACTTGAATTGCCTCGAAAGTTATTCTGAGAATTGAAAAATGGACACATGACAAAACAATTTTTCTACGTAATTAACTTTTGTTGATCATTGATCTCTTGCTGTGTGATAAGTTACCAAATAAATACGCATTGATACCTCTATTTATAGTGTTGGCTCCTTCCCCTTAAGTAGACCCATTAGTTTGACCCATATTGACAAGTTCTCTGGTAAATCGTTGTTGCTTTTACGACAAATGCGGGCAAGACACGGATTTCGAAATATCTTTGTTGGACAACAACTTTGTGATCTATGTCATTCTATGGATAAGGGTGTGGGGATGATGGGCCACAACAATGTCTTCGTCAAAATTACAAAAAGATGGTATGGCCCACCAATTACCCTGAGCTCTAAGTCCAATGACCTCGTCTAATTGTAGTTAAATTTTGCTTAATTAATTTATAACAGTGTATTTAGCTCGACTGCACTTTTCTCGCATAAGGGCAGATAATTTTTCTGTCTTTTCAGAGCAAGCGCCATTTTTTCTTAAAGGAAATAACTTTTCAGATAGATAGAAAGCGCAAATGAAGTTACCGATCGTTATTCATAAGTAGTAAAATAATTATTTTTTCGTTGAAAAAATCCATAATAAAAGATTACGGGGAAATGGCCATTTCTCGAATGGTCCACCGGAAAATGTCCTGGTGCGCCAATCCGTCCCTGTAGAATTATGGTGGCTTGGGTGCAAAGTGGTCGATCGACATCGTCTCTGTTGGGGAGCTGCTGTCCGTCCACGAAATGCTGCGAAGACCGAAAAAAACAGTAATCGCTCGGGGCAATCTCTGGGGAATAGGCCAGGCACTGCAGAAGCTCCCAGCCTAGGTCTTTGATCTTGTGACTGGTCACCCATGCTGTGTCAGGTCTCGCTCCATTCTGCTGTAGGACGACGCTCTTGAGATTCAGGAGTGTTCGTCTTTTCTACTTGAACGATGCTTGCAGATCGTTGAGCTGACAGCATCATCGGCGGTGATAGTGGTGTTATCCGGCATCAGCTCAAGAAACACGACACCCCACATATCCCACCAAACAGACAGCAGGACCTTACGTGGGTGTAAGCCGGCTTTGGGAGTCGTCAAGGGCTATTTCCTGGCGCTGACATTGTGCTACAGTGCCCATTTCTTGTCACCTGTCACAATGCGGTCAACGAATGTTTCATCTTGGTCACGTGCAAGCAGGAAAACGCATGCTCTCATGCGATTTAAACTGTGTGTTGATGGGGTACCCAAACTCCTCTCTTGTGCACCTTTCCAATTTGACGCAGCTACGCGGTAATGCTCGTGTTGGTAGTCCCCAGCTGTTCGGCTCACTCCCGCGTGGTCACACGTAAGTCGGTCTCCACTAAGGTCTTCAGCATGTCCATATCCACTATTGCGGGTCTTCTGTGTTTGGGGCGGTCTGACAATTCAAAAATTCCCTCTCGAAACCGTTCGAACCAACGACATCATCGACAATGTGATATGGCATTGGGGTACATATTGGTAATATTTCTTACAGCACTTGTCCGGGCGCTACCGCAGCGAAACTCATACAGCATGCAATGGCTGAGATGCTCCTTGTCCACTTCTTGTTGACTGGCGCTTACACTCTTCGCCTTCTGACCGCTAACTGCCACTGAATTAAGCTAATTACCTGATGATGTCATGCCGGTGTGCTACGCAATCTCAGTGTCCAGGGTGTACCTTGGCCGGGGCTTCGACTTAGGATACCTCGTCATAGGCAAAGATGACTTTAGAGCTTTTTGGGGCCCTAGGCGCGAAAAGATTCCTCCACCCCCATCCCCCCCCTCGTTCTTCCTTCTTATCTCCTCAAAAATTTTCATCCATCAGATTAGTAAAAAAGTAAAGCCAAGAAAATATTTTTTTTTCATAATTTAAAATCCCATCCTATTATTAGACTTTTGTAAGAAACAGTAATAATGTATTATTCTTGTCTGTCCGTGCGCATCGAATTTTTTTGTTTTTAGAAATATTTCAGAAATTATTTTTGTGGCTAATAGAAAGTGAAAGGATATTAAGTTTGACACTTTAAATATCCCATGTACTTCATAAATTTACCTCTAAGGGCTATCAATGTCGAAAATTCAAAAAATTAAATTTCTTTTGTGAAGAATCTGTTCAACTTAGAGAAAAAAATATTTTTGTGCCTCTCAGACTAGGCTTAACTGTTCCTTCTTATATATTTAAATTTTCCAATTGGTTCGTTAGTTTCCTGTGAGAGGCGCCGAAGGCCAAAAAATTTAGTTTTCACAGATTTTTCAAACATTTTTGCGAATGTTAGAATATAAAAATTCACTAAATTTTACCCATTTTAAATTTCACTAATAATTCCTAAATTTCTCACTAGGATTTCTCAAAGTGGAAATTTAGAAAATTTTAGCTTTACGCAACGAAGAGACCATTTCAGTTACAGCAAAAGTTCTTTTTTTAGTTTGATATGTTAGGCAAAACTGATTACTTTTCTTTCTGATTACTTTCTCTTACCACTTTTAAATAAGAAAAAGATAATATGGCATCTCCAAATTTCTTTATTTTTACAGCCTAAATAAAATTTCTCAAACGTGGCCCGGTAATCTGTTATTTATTAGAAAAATAGCCATTTAATTATTATTAATTTACATTGATCTAATTATCTCATGAGTTAATTGAAATTCGTGGTTGTGCTTATCTACTATGGACGCGAACTGAAAATTCATAAATTCATTACCTGTTAAGAACAATAATTTTCTGACTTTGAGTTTGGCAAAAGAGTATGAGCTTATCGTAGTCCGGCTTCTTCGTTTCATTACTCTCGATGATTAACATGACCAGGTTGCCGAATCTGTCTTGCGACATGGTGCTTCGAAGATAGTTATTTTACCCACTTAAGGGCAGAAATAGAACGTTCTGCAGAAGCATTGGTAAAGTCAAATAAACGCGCAAAATAATTTCTAAGTTAGAGAATGTCGATTTCAAACCCTGGACAATAAGTTCGTACATATCTTGGTGCTATTCAGCCTTGCAAAACTGGTAAAACTGTGTTAATTCATTTTCAGGAAAATTGCAGTCTGTATCATTTTGATAATTTGTCTGAAAATTATCAATCACTTTGCGAATTTCCTCATTATCCAGTTGAGCAGATTCACTGAAAGTGAACCCAAACCTTTGGTTGATTACTTCATAAGATTGTAGCCTTCTGTCCAGTTCAACGACTAATCCGTCGCACACAGCAGAAAATGTCTTAACGTGAAAGCCGTCCTTTCCTCTCAAAAGTGTTTCATGCATTTTCATACTTTGTTTTCTTACGCTACGTTTCTTTGCATCCGATTCGTACCGACTCATTTTCAAATATTCTACGACTAGAGAAATCGCGAAAACAAACTGACAGATCAAAAGGAAAAATAATCTGTTCAAACATACCCAGTTCGCTCCGTTTACCCAGTCAACGAAGAAAGTGACATTTCACCCGAATTAGTCTTTCTTTTAGTTTAGGCTGGTTAAACAGGATTAGAGCTGAGGAAGAACTTGATTATCCTACCCCAAAGGAAAAAGGCAATAAACAGCAAAATCTCCCATCATCAAGGCCGTTTTCACAAGCACTCCTCACTGCAAATCAGGGGGAAAAGTTCAAACACAGATGTTTTCCCTTGGCTGGAAGTAGCATGAAAGTAATTTATAGCACAGCAGGCTAGTTAAGTATTCGCTTTGAACAATGAAAAATGTGGGAAGCTTCCTTCACCTACCACTAAAGGAAGGCTAAATTATTTAAATCGTTCCTTTCAAAACAAATACATCGATAAAAACTCAAAAATTTGGAGAATCAGCTACAGCAAGAAAAAATATATGTTATTAATATGAGAAAGTAAAATATCAATTGATAATGCAAATAATATCGTTTTAAGGATTGATTTGTTACGGTCCGTGAACACCAAAACAAAACTGGCAATCCAATTATAGCCCCCCTCAATCCCGTCAAGCTCTAGGGCCCTGGGCGCGCACCTAGTTGGAAATCCACCCCTGATCATCGGACATTCCAACCGAACAGCATCATCGAGGGTCGGCATGGCCGTGTTTACCGCCAACTTTCAACAGGAACAGGTACCACAACAACAACAAGAATTTAAACTTCTATTCCGTTTTCCGTCGCTTTTTTTGGAATGCTAAGTTCAAGCACATGTGCGTTTTATTTACTTTAAACAATCTGCCTTTTAACGTTCTTCTCTAGATTTCTAGCCTTGAATATGTATGCGTATACATTATATTTCCTCTGCCCTCCTGTCCCTTTCTTGGAGAAAAGATACCATGTATGTTGGGGAGCTAGAAAATAGTAACACCCAATAAAGAAACTGCGGCTCTCAAGTCGCAGTAGGGTCTGACCTTCGATATCGGTACTCCATTATTCACACATAAAAATACAAAACATATTTCACATATTTTGTACATTTCTCAATATTTATAATTCCTTTTTGTATAATAAACAACATAATGCAATTATTTCTGTCAAGGAAAGAAAAAAACATTAAAGCATATCAAAATGTGTTTATTTGAAGATCACTATAAACTACAATCATGAGGTGAGGAAGAAATTACGCGCAAACATTGGAGCTTTTTTATAAATGAACAACACAAATGAATACAGCTGCTACGAGACAATAGCATTCCATGTAGCATGTGCAATACGCCAAAGTTTTTGTCCGGAGGGTGAAGAATATTTGCGCAGCAGTAAATGAAATTAAGTTAATCAGTAAATGAAATTACGTTAATCAGTAGAGCCACAATCGACGTGAAAACTCATTCTTGAATCTCAGACAATTCCACTTGACGGGAACTGCATTTTAGTTCATGTCCTTCTCTTTCACGTTTACAACTTTCGTTTCGGTAAAGGTTAGATAGTGAGTCAGCTGCCATGTGGGTACTTCTGCGGTATTCTACATATTTTAATTCTTGCAAAAATTCTCATGAACATATTTGGTTCTTGCACTCATTCCTCTATTCTTATTTTCTCGCACGGAGATAACTGGTTTTCCAGTTATTTGTGGAGTAGCGCCCTCACGGCCCGAGCTGACCATGCGACGCAAAATATTGTCTACTGATCTTTGAAGAATTACATCGCCGCAGGGACAGCTGTTCATCCAGCTGAAGGGGAGTGGCGACCCCACGGCCCGAGCCGACTTGACTGTATGATGTTTTTCCATTTTTTGGCTTTTGTTGTTATCGTAAAATGCACCCGCCTCAGTTGTTGTTTGCTGAGGTTGTGATTATTCGCCAACGCCAGAGTTTAGTTTCCCGTTCTATTTCCTTTATTCTCCTTTATTTTTCTGGGCTGATTAACTCGACCTACCTGCACGCTTGCTGTGTGCGGTGGCCCGTAAGGTGGAAAAGGGAATGCTAGAGGCTGAGGTTTCTAGAGGACGGTGTGTAGTTGTCGCCAGCTACCAACACTCCTCTTGGCCCCCTGCTTCACCTTAAACGGGCGGCTAGGAACTAACCAACTCCTAGTCAATGAAGTCTCTGGCCGAGTGGAGTCCAGACTTCTAACGGCTTGTCGTTGCGTACGACAGGGTGACTCTTGGGATAGTGTAAACATGCCAAAGGGGTGTTACCAAGACACGGGAATGTCGAGGTACTCGCCGAGCGCATGTCTGTCCTATCGACTTGCTATATTCACCACTCAATTCTAGATCCGTGTCCTGCGTCCATTTGGGCTTACAGACCTCCGGCTCTCCCCTGTTGAGCTCGGTGGTGGACAGGGATGTCGGCGGATGAATTTTCTTTTTTTTTATGGATTCTTTAAATGTTTCCCAAGGTGCCAAAATGAAGCGTCGGGTGGAGGAAAGGACACTCTCTCCCACAAAGAAACTTGTTAGTAACAAGTGCAATGCTCTGTTTCTCTTTATCCATTCTCTGGATCCTTCACAAACTTTGAGTGCCAAGAGCCTCCTCTGGATAAATAAGACTCTTCAGGCGGTTTCTGGCTCCCCAAAGAGCATTAAGAAGCTTCAGTTAGTGGATCTTCTGGTAGAAACATCTAATCCAAGACATAGTTCCGCACTGCTTAATACGCCCGTTCTGTTGGGTATTCCGTTTCAAGTTACTCCACATGGTTACTTGAATTCATCTTGCAGTACTGTCACCTCCCAGGACTTGAATGTAACGATGAGGAGCTACTTGAGAAACTTGGGGATCAACATGAAACTGGGGTTTGGCACATTCTTT
This sequence comes from Macrothele yani, assembly GCA_039090855.1. NCBI lineage: Eukaryota > Metazoa > Arthropoda > Arachnida > Araneae > Macrothelidae > Macrothele > Macrothele yani. The sequence continues at coordinate 108,857,381 of CM077030.1, read as the reverse complement.
TTAAGCGAGACGGGAAGTCTGTTCCCTCTCGCAATCTCACCCTGACTTTCGACACCCCAACCCTACCTACTTACATCAAGGCAGGATACCTACATCTTGATGTTCGACCAAATATCTCTAATCCGTTGAGGTGTTTCAAGTGCCAGCGGTACGGACACTCCCAACAGTCGTGTCGTAACATAGCTAGGTATAGCAGCTGTGGTTCTGCAGATCATCTTTTGATGGAATGTCATGCTGCTTCCGAACACTGCATCAACGGTGAGGGTGCGCATTCTGCATCTTCTAAAAGGTATCAGAAGTGGAAGGATGATCAGGCCATTCAACGCCTGAAAACAACTGAACATCTATCCTATGCAGAGGCTAGACGGCGGATCGCCCCAAGCACACCAGGCCGGCAAACATATGCTTCAATTGTGGTCCAGAAGTCAACCTTTGCTGTCCAGACTGAGGTCCACATACCCACGAACTGTCCTTACGATTTCGAAGACATCACCGCTGCTGGACTTGGAGGTATTAAAATCTCGCCCTAAGGATCCCAAAGTGACACCCTCCTCGTCGCCGAAAAGAACAGCTGCCAACACCGGAACTCAGTTTGCGACCTTTTGAAAGAATACAAATACCGACCCATATTACCACCAGAGAAAATGCCTCCACGAGTTGTGGAACAATCACAAGACGAACAGATGGACCCTGGCCTAGTTTGAGGGGTCAGTTTCCTTCATTTAATTTTTCCTTAAGTTCCTTCATTTCGTTTTCATCATTGGTGCCATCATTCAGTGGAACTGCCGTGGATTCGAACAAGACATGACGACGTGAAACATCTGCTTTCGTAATATTCTCCGGTGTGCCTTTGCCTACAGGAGACAAAACGTAAACCATCAGACCTGCTTTCAGTTCAAGGCTAGAGTGCGTTTCGGAATGATAATGTTTCAGGAGATATAGCCTGGGGGAGTCGTTATTCTTTTCCCTCACAGTGTTACGGTTTCTCTTGTTACCGTCTCAACATCTTTACAAGCCGTCGCCGTACGTATTTCCGTGCCTGTGTTTCTTACTGTTCGCAGTGTCTATCTGATGCCGGATGAGGACACTCACGTCTCCGTCCTTGAGAGCTTAGTTGATCAGCTGCCTTCACCCGTTCTTCATATGGGTGACTTCAATGCTCATAATCCTTTGTGGGGTAGTGTCAGTATCAGCACAAGGGGTCGGTGGATCGGGTCTCTTCTGTCTTCGACATCTTTGTGCCTTCTTAACACCGGAGCTCATACTTACTTCCACGAGCCAACAGGAAGTTTCAGTGCAATTGACTTGACCCTAAGCTCGCCATCGATTGGTCGTGGAAGCTGTGTAACGACCGCCATGGCAGCGATCACTTTCCGATCGTTCTTTTTCTAATGTGAATGTGCCATCTTCTGCTTCTCGTCCCCCTCGATGGAGGACGGATCGCGCCAAATGGGAGGACTTCGCATCGTCCGCAGTAATCTCTTATGCCATGGTGACTCAGGATTCAGTCGACGCAGCTGTTACCGATGTCACCACTTGTATCATTCAGGGAGCTGATCTTTCAATTCCAACAACTTCAACAAAGCTCCCAAGATGGTCAAACCTTAGTGAACCCCTGAATGCACAGCTGCTAGAAGAGTGCAACATAAGGCCTGTTGCACGTTTCGATGTTTTCCAACCGATGTTGATCTCGTTGCGTTCAAACGAGCAAAATCATACGCTCGGTTGGTGCGCGGACGAAGCAAGAGAGAATCTTGGATTAAGTATGTTTCATCCATCAATTTACGTGCCAGTTCAAAACTGTGTGGGAAAAGATTCGTAAGATCCGGGATAAGTATCGTTCTTACCAGATTTCAATTCTCCAGAGTAACGGCTGCATTTATGCTGAAGTCGGGGAGATTGCGAAATTGTTTGGCTGAAGCGTTTGCCTGTGTGTCTAGTGGTCTGTCGTATCCTTCCTCCTTTCAAAGGATTAAGTTACTAGCGGAACACCAAATAATCTTCTTTCCGCGCTTTCTCAACAGAGATTATAACTACCCTTTCAGCATGGTTCAACTACGGGTAGCTCTGCATCAGTCCGGCGTGACATCTATCGGTCCCGATAACATCCACTATGATATGTGATGTGATCCGTCATCTCTCGCAGTCGTCTCTCGAGAATATTTTAGTCCTCTTCAATCGCATTTGTTTGGAGCACAGTTTCCCGAAATCTTGGCGAAAAGCTTTTGTTCTTCCTTTTCTCAAGCCCGGCAAAGATCTTAACTCTACCTCTAGTTATCGTACAATTGCTCTCACTAGCTGTCTGTGTAAAGTTCTTGAGCGCATGGTTAATTCCCGGTTGCTTCATTTTTTAGAACATCAAATACTTTCTCCTTTCCTAAGTGGCTTTCGCAGGTATCTTTCATCTCATGATCATCTCCTACGCCTTGATACATCTGTGCGCAAGGCGTTCGTGCGTAGGCAGCACCTGGTTTCTGTTTCCATCGACATTGAGAAAGCGTATGATCGTGTTTTGCGGGACGGTATTATCCGTGACCTCCACGGATGTGGGTTGCGAGGAAATCTTCCGACCTTCATTGCTAATTTCCTTCGCAATCGGGTGTTCCATGTGAGTCTTGCTACGACGCTCTCGGCATCGTTCCATCAAGCACAAGGTGTTACTCAAGGTTACGTTTTATCTGTCACAATGTTCATCCTACGCATGAATTGTCTTCTGAAAAATCTTCCTCTTGCGGTTTCTACTACTGTTTATGTAGATGATATGTACATTTTCTGTTCGTCATCCAGCATGTACTTCATTGAAAGTCAGTTGCAGTCTGCAATTAACCAGATAATTAAAGCGGCGAACAGCAATGGTTTCGTTCTTTCTCCCGACAAGACAGCGCGTGTCCATTTCTGCCGAAGACGTGGCCTCCACTCTGACCCAGAGCTCCATTTAGACTGTGGCCGTACCAGTTTTGGCGGAGACCAAGTTCCTTGTTCTGACCGTTGATCATGTGCTTACGTTCCGTTCTCACGTCCAGCGGCTAAATACTCCCTTTCTGCGGGCTATGTCCATACTGAAAATCCTTTCTTCCGTCTGGTGGGGTGCAGACAGGATGTCTTTATTTCGGATCTACCATTCTCTTATTCGGTCGAAACTGGATTATGGTTGTATGGTGTATGGCTCTGCGCGTCGTTCCATTCTCCGGCCGTTGGATACCATTCACCATCAAGCGTAGAGTCTTTGTACGGGGTCATTTCGCACGTCACTCATTCCCAGCCTTTATGCTGACACGAATGAACCATTACGCCGTCTGCAGCTGTCTCTTCAATTTTACTTGAAACTTCGACCTCTTCCAGACCATCATTTATGCGATGCAGTTTTTAACCCCCAGCATGCTTGTTTATTTGAGAGCTGGCCTTCTTGTATTGCAACATTCGGCCTTCGTATGCGACCGTAGTTCGTGATGCAAGGCTCGACTTGTCTATAGTTGGAGAGACCGGGGGCTTTGAGGATCCTTCATGGTGGCACCCTCTTGGTGTCATGGTTGATACTAGCTTTACATCTTATGATAAATCTTCAACCTCTGCGTTAGTATTCCAGCAGCTCTTCGTTGAGCACCGTTCCATCAATTCTGACTGCACTCCCATTTTCACTGATGGCTCTAAGATGGATGGAGTCGTTGGATCCGCGGCTGTCTGTGCTGATGACGTCTGTGTAGCGTGGATCCCAGCTGATGCCATGATGTTTTCGGCGGAGACGCATGCTGTGTATCTCCCCCTTTGTCACCTACAGTCGAGGACTCATCATCGAGCTCTTATACATGTATATATGGATTCTTTGAGTGTACTGCAGGCCCTTTCTTCTGCCGACATATCTGACCATCCTTTTCTTTTTGGCGTGAGGCAGTTACTGCGTACCTTGCTTCAGGCCAGTTTCCAGATACAATTTTGCAGGATTCCCAGCCATGTTGGAATCTCAGGTAACGAGTGTGCTGCTGCTGCTGCTAGATCTGCTTCCTCTTTGGTCGTCCCACCCTTGCCACTGTTTCATCGTAATTTGCGTTTTATTGCTCGTAATCATATCAAGCGAACGTGGCAAGGGCTGTGGGACCAACAGGTGGAAAATAAGCTGCACCATATTAAACCTATTCTTGGAATCTGGAAATCGTCATGTTGCCGGAACCGTAAGGAGGAAGTTGTAGTAGCACGTCTCCGTATTGGGAACTGTCGTTTCACTCGCCGCTAATTGCTGTGTGGCGACACTGCTCCGATGTGTGGGACGTGTGATGTACCTCTGACCGTCGTTCATATTTTATGTTCGTCGTTGTTTTGTTAGTGAACGTATTCATCATTTTGTTCTACCCACTTTTCCAGACGACTCAGTGACCCTGAGTTACATTTTAAATGATCAGTGTAATGTGTCTTCTGTTCTATCATTACTTCGTGTTACCGGTGTTTTTCGTTTTGTGTAGATAGTTTCTGTTTTATCGGCCATTTACACCTTTTATATTATGTTTTATCACATCATTGTTTCTCACATCAGTGTTGCACCTTTTTAATTGTTCTGGTTTTATCACATCATAATTTGTTATATTTTATTATTGTTTGATTCCTTCTACCAGCGTTGTTTCCTAGTGTTTTTTCCCTTGGCTCTTTACGTGTTCTGTTTCCCTGGTTGTATTTTATTTTTGTTCTTCACTTTTTAAAACTGACTTGGCGCTCTTTAGTCTTTAGCCCTTAGAGGCTCTTGCGCCATTAAACACTAACCAACCAACCATTCTTATTCATCCCGAGTTATTGTTTGCATAGATTGTTGCTGCAGTGCGATCTCTGTCCTCTAAAATTAACGTATCAGTTGTTGTCATGCCAGTGTGATGGATCAGATTTGTGTCTCTTTTCTGTTGACAACAGCGTATAATGTTTTACTGCTTTGTTCTGCCCATGAAATGCCATTGTCGCCTATATTAGATCCGCTGATGTTCTACTGTCACCGATAAGGTCTGTCCATTCGGTATCTGAAACACCATTGATAATTTATTGCTGCTTTCCGCTTATGTGGAGTTAATGCGGTAAAATATGTATCATTTGTAATTGATGCGGTAAAATATCTATCATTTGTAATTAATGCGGTAAATATTTATTCACTCCTCTACCTAATGTGACAGCTGATATAGCAACACATTTGCGTCATTCGATAGGAGGTCGTACTATTAGTTTTTAGCAAGAAAGACTTGTACATCATCCGACTAAAAACGAGCTGTTTCGGTTTAGAGTTCACACCTAGAAGCAGCCAGAACATGATGTCAGTGGATAGAAAATCTCGTGATTTCGCTTCGCCTAACTTTCTTTTTCTTACATGGTGATGTTCTTTAACAGTCTAAGTATCAATTCTCTTGCTTCTCAAGTGTCATGTAGCTTTCTTTGCATTACACACACACCGACCATTGAATTAGAAATCTTTATGCAGATGTAAGTAAACATCACTTACGTAGCGTATATACAGAATACGTGGTCACGTGTGTCATTACGTGATCTAGGTAACTATGTAAAAGTGCTGTTTATCAGTAATCGTCAGTAGTGTTAATCACAATGGGAAAAACAAAGTATCTTTTGGAGTTCGATAAAGGGCTCATTGTGAGTGCCTATCTGGCTGGAAGGACGATTTTGAAAACAACATCGGAGTTCGATAAAGGGCTTATTGTGAGTGCCGATCTGGCTGGAATGACGGTTTTGGAAACAACACAGCTGACTGGTTTCTCAAAAGGTGAAGAGATATCCCGGATCTTTAACCAGTGGAAAAATAACCCATAGTGCATGTTTAAGAGGCGTAACTGGGACGTGACGACAGTCTGTGACGAAAGAGATCGCCGTCGTCTGAGAAGGCTGGTACGTAGAAACAGAGCTATCTGTATAGAACAATTGACCGAAACATTCAATAAAGGCTGTTTTTGACCCATATCTCAGCGAACTATGCGCAGGTAATCGAAGATGATCGGTATTGGCAGTCGCATACCTGTACGAAATCGGAAACCACTAATTTCTGTGAAGAATCGGAAAAGTTCGTCTGCAATGGTGTCAGGAACACTGTGACTGGACACTGGAAGACTGGAAAAAGGTCATGTGGTCGGCGAGTCGCCCTACACGTTGTGTAGGGAGTACACCTTGATACACTACACAGACGGTAGGCATAGAGTTTGGAGGGTCCATGAAGCAAGGGACCCATGTTGCCTACTAAACACAACTCAAGGTTCTGATGGTAGTATCATGGTGTGAGGCACGTTTGGTTGGTACGGAACGAGTCTCCTGGTATTGCTGGAAAGTCGATTGTCCTCCAAGGATTATTTGAACATTGTTACCGATCAAATCCATATGTTTACTTTTTTATCCAGCAGGCGGCAGCCTTTTAATTGACGACAATGCTACTGTCCATCTCTCAAGATGTTCAGTAGTGGTTCAGCGAGCATGACAGCGACTTCCACCATCACCCCTGGCCACCACGAAGTCCGCGTCTGTACCCCACTGAGAATGTATAGGACATGTCTGAGAACAAAGTCCTCTTCCTTCCAATCTGAACCAGTTAAATGACTATCTAGTGAACTTCTGGTATGCTGTAGACGTAGATGCACTCCAACTCCTTGTGGAATATATGCCAAGCCACGTACGTGCTGAAGGTGTATTGAATAAAAGTTTCTAATTCAGTTGCCGGTATGTGTCATACGCATAGTGTTTCGTCATCATGATGCATTCTTGCAGTAGTAAGCATAGCATAAGTTGTAATTCAGATAACGTTCGCAAATGCAAACGTAGAATTAGTTCAGTATGGAAGTAGAGAGGAATGGATTTTTGCCGTTTTTAAACGCAATGATATCCAGATTCCGTGACTAAGATATTGCCATAAAAGAACCGAGTTATACTGAAAACCTAGCGCTGTCAAAGTTTACGGTCTCAACAAGTACTTTGGATAATGGATTAGGATCACCAGCTATTCCTCTTTCAGCAGTAGTTTCGGCGTACGCTCCTACCAAAAATGCCAAGGAGTGAAAACCTGCAGTCTTCAAAGCCCGAAAATAATAAGGCGTGTCGTCGGGATATAGCCATAGCCTAATGCTTAACATACTTAAGAGAGTAAAACTCACCGTGAATGAAAACCCTTTGTTTGTGGGAACTTTACCGTATTTACCAGGATTCTCTTTCTACCTCAAGAACATGTTCCGAAAAATAGGTTACGATGTTGGAAGAAGAAGTCCAAAATCTATTAACACATAATAACATGTAAGACGAACATAATAACATGTAGGTACGGAAGTAACTACTACGCATGGGTCTATTAGGTTTTCTTGGAGTACCAGGAGGGGACTGTGAAGTTTTGCATAATAATGACCAAAGGATACATAGGAACTAGACTAAAGGAGCACAACGGGGATGTAAAAGAGGGAATCCATGCACGGCCTTGGCTAGAGATGTCTTGATCAATGTAGCCACCCCTAGACAGAAATACAGAACGTATAGTCAGATACAACACCCATAAGGAAACAATCATTACAGAAACTATGGAAATTTTAACGAAGCTAAGTTTATGTAATGAATATGTATGTGGAGTGAACTGCCATCTGTTTGCAGTAACTTCAAACCGACAAGTAACGTAACACTCTTCAATACATTCATTCTCGGACGTTACGCAGAACTGAACGAACATGGCAACATCCATTATAAATGAAATGTAGTAATTTTTGAATTTTGAATTTGTAAAATGGTTTTTTGTTTACCTTCACTGTTTTACTAACTTACTTAACAGCCTTTAAAAAATCGTCCCTTTGACGGGCGATAACTCGGCGTTTCGTACGCATGTTTTTGTGCTACGCCATTCAACGGATTTGAGAGAAATTCTTTCTCAATCTTTACTTAAATCCCTGAACGGTGGATCTATAAAGAAACCGAATGTTAAAAATGTCTACGACAGAATGTTATATCTTATCTTGAAGAACGTTACACTTCATATTAAAAAATTGTGAAACAATAAAGATTGTTCACTGAAAAACGATATGGACAGCGTCACTTTAGCTTAATCTATATTTGCTGGACCCTTAATTTTTAAATTGAAATCATTGCTTGGAAAAGTTGTAGCTGCAATTTGTCAATCTTAATTATGTAAGCATAAAACTAAATAGTAAACGGTCCAGGAATCAATAGAATCGTTTACTTACTAATTCAAAGTCCAAGCTTTATTCAGTTGATAGGCACGTCAGGATGACCTACTTTGAAGATACTTAACTTCGCAATAACAAGATGAAGATATAAATCATGCACTTCAAACTATTAATTCGTCAATTTGACACGACACAATTATCAGCTTTTAACTCGTTATAATAAAGTAATAACACTAATTTAGTCTGGTTCCACATATACAGTAGTGGCCAAAATTGTGGAAACCTTTTGGAAATAGTGTATTTTTGAGGTTTGATGACTAATAACATCACTTTGTATTGGAGTAATGCCAAAAGTATATATCAATGGAAAGATAATTTCATCAAGAATGTAATGCAGTAACTTTTATGAAGGATTTTGTATTAAAACAGCAGTTACAAAGAAGAAAAGAGAAAAACATAGAAAAAATGAGATATACAAAAATTCTCACCGTGTCAGTTAATACTTAGTTGGGTAATCTTTAGCGTTAATACGGCCTTACAACGCCTTCCCATGGAGTGAACCAAGTTTTTTAGTTCTGCAGCTGTTATAATGAGAAACCAAGATTGAATTATTGCTTCTATTAATTAGCTTTTATTGCTGGGTTGCTTCTGACTAACAAGTTTCTTTAGTCGGCTCCATATATTTTCGATGGGGTTAAGGCCTGGACTATTCCCAGGCCATTCCAGCAGTGGAATATGATTATGTTGAAACCACTTTTTGCACACAGCAGCAACATGACATAGAGCTGAATCCTGTTGAAATATAAAAGCATCATTATCTTGGAAAAGATCACGTGCGGAAGGCTTCAGTTTGGGCTCAAGTATTTCATTAATGTATTTTTGGCCATTTATATCCCCATGAATCACGCAAATTCTGCCCTCACTTTTGATATCATACAACCCCAGATCATAACACTAACTGGGTGTTTCACGGTACATGTAATGCAATCAGGATGCAATTCTTCTCAGATTCTTCTCCTTACGTATTTTATGCCATCATTACCAACCAGGGAGATTTTGGTCTCATCACTTCAAATAGCAATCTCCCATTGTTCCGCTGTCCAGTTAACATGGGTTTTAGCCTAGTTTAATCTTTTCAACCTTTGTTTGAGAGATAAAAATGGCTTTTTTCGTAAAATTATAGCTTTTAGACCAAATTCCTGCAGTCTGCGCCGAACAGTTCTTGCATTCAACTTCACATTGCATTGCGTCATTTCATCTTGTATACATTCGGATGATTTTCTTCTGTCACCTAGGCACAGCCTCTTAATTCTTCTATCGTCACTTGCTGCTGTGCACCTTTTCCTGCTTTTACCAGTCAGGTTTTTTAGTGAGTGAGTCACCTTATGTCTCTTCAAAAATTTAAAAATGCCACCTTTGGCTAAGTTTCCACCAATTTTTCTTCCAATTTCTTGATAACTCAAGCCTCGTTCCTTTAATTGTACTATTTTACATCACTTTCTGGGTGACCAGTCAACTCATTGCGCCATTTCTTTAATTTTATTACGTTTTACAAGCTCACTAAATGAAAGAACACACACACACACACACACACACAAAAAAAAAAAACATTTTGATAGCAATCACATAACACACTGGCAAATGTCCTCCTCTCATCTCCAATACATGACATCAATAGCTGAATCCTACTGTGACCTGATTGGCTTATTGCCAAAACAAGATGTCACCTGATTGGCTCTCTAAACACTCATGCTCATTGGCTACATTCAAATGAAAGAAAGCTACTTCATATCAGTTGTGCTTCCTTTTTCTGGTTATTTAGCTATAACTTTTCATAGAATACAGATAATTGAACAAACTTTATTGCATTACATTCTTGATGACATTATCTTTCCATTGATATATAATTTATGGTATTACTTCTAAACAAAGTGGTGTTATGAGCCATCAAACCTCAAAAATACACTTTTTCCAAAAGGTTTCCACAATTTGGGCCACTACTGTATCTACTCGTGCAATATTATCGTTTGCTTTTACCTCTCTCGTACATCTCTTATTGCTTACAGCACATCACTTTTACACATCTTTTTATCAACCTTTGACTCACTGCCAGTGATTGCCAACTTGAAAACTTGCTGGGTGAAATAATGTGTCGTTAAGTCAGAAAAAGTCAGAAACCAAATGTACATACGAATGCAAAATCTCAAATAGAAGATCAAATTTGATATATACATCCCAAAATGATTGAATACCTAAATTTATAATATTTGTTCTGTGTATTGAGAGAAGATAATTGGCGCTTTTTGGGTACATTGCGGAATATATGTATTAGACGGCATCGTTATGGGGGAAATGAATGAAGGTTGGAATCAATTACGTCTTAAACGGTATTTTTTATGGCTTCTTATTACGTACTCACAGTCATGAGAGGACGAGTGTGACTGCTGCAAGAGCTTTCATGGCGCTGTAAGACAAGGAACGATATATTGATGTGAATGAAAAGTGATGTACTGATTTGTTAATGCTGAAAGAGCGAAAGTACAGTTTCTATTTTTACACTTTTAAGTCCTTCGGTTATCGAGGCCTTCATATGCATGGCGATTTTCCGAAAAAAGCATCCTCCGGTTTAAACATCTTTCTTCGCCTTTCTTGAGCATGACTAACAATTTGTTTCGAGTGTGACCTTTGGACATTCCTAAATCGCAGAATATCTAATCTTTTTTTTTGTGCATTTTGGCCAAAACTTCCCGTATGGAAAAGTTGCGTGACCAGCTGCTGGAAAGGTTGCACATGCAAACGAAGTAAGAAGCGAACTTCATTACATTCGTGATCATTCACTACCTCCACGTGATCAATGCTTTACTTCTGTTATCATTTTTTGTTGTGGTAACGGAAGAAAATTTTGATATCCCTTTATAAGCCTTACCTTGAAGTTTCTTTACTTCAACGCTGTGATTTACTTATCGGTGGCGTTACATAAAGAAACTTTGGCAACAGACCTCACGCATTGGCACTTGCTTTGCATTGTGGGACAATGAGATAATCTGCAAAGAATCCGGCATTTCGTTTCAAGTATCGGAGATCTGTGTAACCACACCCACCGTCGGCTCTCACGCAATGAAGCCTGGTCTACGGCTGTTGCACAGCTTATCTAAATGCCATTATCCGACATCAGTTTTCGCCTGCATTGAAATGAATGCCAATCTTTCATTTTGGTTTACTTTAAAATTATGAAACTTACTAAGTACAGCATAGAGAGTGTGTTTTCACTTAAGGCACTATCTCACTCCCTTCCCTGAAGCCAATAGCCCAAATTAGAGACGAGAGACAGCTTATACAGCCCACTGAGTTGCTCACGGTAGTTTTCTTGTTTTTTTTTTTTTTTTTTTGATTGGAGATTTAACGACCACCGTGAGCAATTCAATGGGCTATAAGCAGTCGCCCGTCCCGAATTTAGGGTCACTGGTTCCAGGGAAGGGAGAGAGCCAGTGCCGTAAGACAAACACAACATCCATGCCTCACCGGGATTCGAACCCGGACCCCTTTCGGACGAATGATCAGAGGCCATCGCTTAGACCACTGCGCCACCGGGGCGGCTCTCACGGTAGTCGTTAAACTCCCAATAAAAATAAACAGGTGATTGAGCATCACATTTAGTTTAGGCGAAGTGTAAAATGTTTCAAATCGATTCAAACTAATTGTTACCATGATTGATTGGATCATTATTGAAGTACCCACTGTCTGATTTTAAACATATTTTTACGGTTTCGCGCGGATTTATTTGCTTAACTTCTTCAGCGTGGTAGGTTTTTCTATCCGCGGAGACCTTATTAGAGAATTACCAGAAATTCGCCAATGGGTGGAGCATGCATTACAAATGGGCCATGTGTAGAGCCAGTCAGAGTAGACTAAATGTTGGCACACATACGAGTACATGTATTTACAATTAAACGCTGAGGAACAGGATGCTGGTTTCTACACTGAATAAAATCAGGACAGGCAGGGATGATTAAGCCCTGTTTAACGTTGGGTCTCTCGGAGTCAGAAACACGCACAGTTCGACGGAGTTCAAATCGGGTCAAACGGTCAAAACTTCAAATCGGGTCTAACCCTTACAATTCTGCTCTCGTATTCGGAATCTCTTCCAAAAATTCTGCTGGTGCACGCGAAATGGATAAGAAAACATAGTACTTACAGGATGGTCCTCTTCATCGAAGGAGTAGTGTAATCTTATTTATTCACAGGCGCATTCCTCAAACTCGCGCCGAGGTAGATCCAATTAATACGTGCACCACACACACACACACACAGCGACTTAGTGGGTGGGCAACGTGTTACGAAAATCCCACGGTGACAGTGCTCTGAAGGAACGGCGATCACCGCTGTGATTTTCCTTTTTGTCTTCTGTTCAGAGACGCTCCATTCGTAAGAAGGTGGAGTTGGTTTTCCCCCTCTCTGCCTTCTTTCGCTCTTTGGGCGACCTCTACAGGGTTTACTGTCCTCACAAGGTCGCTGACCTTTTCTCTGGTCTGTCTCTCTGCACATTGCACCTAAGGCGCTCCTCTGAATTTTACGGGCTTGTTCAGACTTGCATCAGCCGATAGCGCCATAAGATGGCAATTGCTTTTCGTAGTTTCTCGACGGTTACTTCATTCTGTCGACAAGAATCTTTTCTTTAATTGACCACTGCACCAGGAAATTGCTGTTGGTCTAACAACTCAGGAAACGGTTATCATCACTTTCAGGAATCAAAATTCGGCTCCAGCCGCAAAGCTCAACACCGTAGACTTACAACAGCATAGAGAGTTCTCACGTTCTTTTTTCTTTGGGAATTCGAACGCAACTTTTTTCGCTTTGGGAAAATGGAATCCAACTGACTTTCTCGTCTCCATAAGCTGCTGCTCGGCTCTACTCCAAGTCTTCCGGTTTTCGTCAAGTGTGCAAGATGACTTTGCCTGTCCATGTCAGAAACGCCTGCTGAACGTGACTTTCGACTCCACTTACCGTAACTCTGTTCTCGAAGCTTCCTTCCCTCGATGCTAATGTGTCGCTGGTATACAAATTTATGAGGGTTTCACCACAATTTGTCCGAATACCAGGGTGGTACGTCTTCCAACTGTAACGTACCAGGAGATATGACGTACCTGCCAGAAGGACGCACACGACATAAAGGCAGATAGGAATCAGAATAAAACGTCCGCGTAGCTCAATTGGTAGAGTGACTTATTCCGGAATGAGGGGAACCGGGTTCGAATCCTGGCGCGGATAAAAATGACGGAGAAATTTACTTCGTTATACAACGTCTGTGCGCGTGAGGTTTGAAAGCTTTTAACCTAGAATCCACTCCAAAAACACTTAGCGCCCTTTTCATTCCGCTCCTCCCTAAGTACTTTTCGAAAAATGTTCCCCACTTTTCGATCATTACTCCCCAATTATTCATCCAAATTATTTATCCTGAAACCTGTCTAGAACGGAAATCAAGAGACTGGAACTATGTTTTTTCTCAGACAAATTTTCGCTTTATACAGTACAAGTGCATCCAGTGAAGTCACTGAAATGTAAGCATTTGAACTTTTGCAATGCTAATAACAGATTCTATCTGATTAGTGATTACTTAAGAAACTGTGTTGTTCGTAGACGCCTTAATCAACTAAAACTGACAAACTTCTATGGTTTTTAAATAACCCAACATTGAATTATGGAGAGTAACACTAACAATATGATGCTCAGTGAAAGCTCGGGCGTTATTCATTAACTGTAATAATTCAGTTACCTCGGAGAAGTACAAAACCTTGAATATCCTGAATATTTTGCAAAGACTGATTATATGTTTTTATCCTAGATGTGGCTTATATGTCCACCACCTCTATTTCATCATCTTCACTGCTGCTGCTGATTTTGTTTCTTTTCAATTTAATGTTACTCAGTAATTTCTTCAAGATCTTCATTACAACGCTCGGTCGCAACGTTGCTCTAGATGTTTACATAATGGCTGTATTTAGTGCTGCCTACAGATCATCGGTGCCTCCGCTACACGTCTAGAAATTATCTAGAGGAAATTTTACTTTTTTTGGATTAGAGCTTAATCGTTTCGGGTGACACTTCGCGCGATGTTTTGCAAGCCATCTAATAGCACCAAGAACAGCTATGGATTGCGTTAGACAGACTTCGTTAGAGGCATTGAATAACCCCTTGATCCATTGATCAACGAATGCTGATTGGGTTTGGTGGAAATCACCCAAGTTTTACATTTGATATGTCAAGAAGATGCGTATCAAAAACATGTTGCATTATTCCAAAAACAAAAGAGCCTGTTTGTTTGCCTTTTTATCTTTGAAATTAAAACTTTTTAATCACTCGGCCATAACTTGAGCTGCCATCCAGGTTTTCTTGTTCTATTTCCACTCAACGGAAAGCTTTTTTAAATCCAAGTTTTTGAGGCATTGTAGTTCGGATGCCTTGCCAATCGCTAACGGTTTTCCTATATCCCCGACAAAAGCGCACAAAGAAGAACTGTAAGGCTTTCTCCTTAAATCTTTCTCCTCCAGAGCAGGTTTCGTCTTTCAAACACAAACTTCTATTCGGCAGTTCCGAAAAAACAAACCCGTTTCATCACCTTTAGCAATGTTTCTAGGTTCAGAGCCTTTAATGAGCGTTGTTAATTTTGTATCCAATCCAAAACTGTTTTTCGGTTGACGCCTTCCACTTCACCACAAATTTCTTTGAATGAAGCGTTGTATCTCTTTTGAAAACTCTCTATCAATTAGAAGCACTCTTTTCAAAGTTCACTTGCTCATGGCTTCATTCCTTGCTCGTGTTTGCAACAGAGGGTCTAAAATTAGCGAATTTATTGCTCTTAAACTCTAGCAAATCAGATAATTTTATTTCAACTCCTCACTTCCAGACAATCTTGCTCAATTCTTCATTTCCGACTTTCTACAATTTTCTCTTTGTTGAGCTTTTACTTTTACGCCATTGCTCTGTTATCTCGTCTTTTCACCTTAAAACATCATAAAGTTGTATTTTTCCGGTATTGAAATTCTCTATCAAATGCTTTACACTCATACTTTCTTTTTGTGCATTTCAATAATATTAACTATTGCTTCTAAGTCGAGAACGTTCTTTTTTGGCACCATGCGAAGAGGCAAATGAACGAACGCAACTCACAACCAGAAAAGGCTGTAAATGATCATCTCAATGAATAAATCGGAGCGTCTCATTGAAATCTGTACGAAACAGCCAACTGCGAAGACTTTGGACTTTGCATTCAGCAAAGAGAGAAACACTGGTCACACGACCTAAACGTAGGTCACGCTGTGTGCTTAATGTGAAGACAATCAGTGGATGTGCTGCATTGTGCTTTTGTGTAAGCAACTCAAAGGCAATAATGTATCTCTGTTGGATTTAATTATGCTATCTTCAACCTCAAGCAAATTTGTTCAGTGTGAATTCATCATTACACTTTATCGTTTAATGTTTGTATTCAATTAAAATACTTGTCGGCACAGGAACATCTGGGAGCTTTCCGTTGTTACGAGGTTAATTTATTCTGTTGCCACTTCCGTTTTCGTGTTAGGCAGGTTAAATGGTACGTAATTTTCCATCTTTTACTTCGTATCAAAACAAAGTTTCGCTTTGAGCAAGTTTTTTTGGGGGGAGGGGGAAGGGGGGGGTTAAATAGCTGTTCTGTACATAATTTAATTGTAGCTTTTGGGTCGTCCTTATGGGTCATTAAGTAAAGAAAGGGGAGTCAATCATGCGTCAATATACATTGCATATGTCATCTCTCTTCAGCAGTACTTTCCCGTTGCTCAGAACTGAAACTTTTGAGCGGGCTTTTTGTTCTGTGAAAGCGAGAATGTCATATACTGAATTTGTTACAGGGCTTGGTGCTGACTTATATTGCAGCGCCCTGTGTGGAGGGTTCGTTTCATGCTTGCTATATACATGGGGTTTAACCCGTAATTCCCCCAACTGGAGTAGATAAATAAAATACAAGGTATCAAAAATCGACTCTAGTTAAACTCTTTTCGTGCAGTGAGGAAGACGTTTATTCAGATGTTGCGGGGAATGTCTTTAAGCCTTGCCCCGATTCCTTTTGTGCATTAACATCAACCTCATTGCTTACTCCCTCTCTCCGTCATTTTCATTCTTTCCTTATTATATTAACACCTCGGTGTCCTTCTCGCTCTAATCGTCAGCACGCCGAATTCCCCTTATCTTTTCCCAGCCGGTCTCATTCCTCCTACTTCCTCCGTTCCAACGAACCCGCGAGGCCTTCCGCACTTCGCTAAAATTCCTCCTTCTTCCTCGATTACTGCCAGCCGAGTCCCTTCTGTTCTGTTGCTCGGAGAGAAACACTCTAGAAAAACTATCCCCTCGCCTAAGAGAGTGAAGACCAACGCATTCCTAGAAAGCGCGGCCACACCCTAAGGTGGCTTCTCTCTGAAAACGCAAGATTTTTTAATTGGCTCGGTGCCTCCCTCTCCTCGCTTCGTATTGCTGCTTGGGACGGCTGAAAAGCCGTAAAGCGCAGTTCCAGTCATCTCACATGGACGAAACTTTAAATATAACACCCCCTCAGTTGCGTGAGAAAATGCGTACTTTGACTGTTTGCTGCCCAGCTCATCAAAATGGCGGGAATTGAAGGAAAATGATTCCAATTATTTATCTCTCAAAATGGCTACCGAACTTCACTTCTGATAAATATGGAAGCCTCGGCTACAAAGTTCCAGAAAAAAAACTGGGATGCCTCCCTAATACAGCGTCGATCCTCCTCCGGATTGGATAAAGGCAGCAATGCGACGAAGCATGGACTCCACGAGCTCTCTGTATTACTGTGGAGACAGTGCACACCATGCTTCCTGAAGAGCGTCTCGCAATTCCATTATATTCGCCGGTAGAAAATTCCTGGCATTCACCGCACGTTGAACAGCATCCCAAATGTGTTCGATGGCCTTCAAATCCGCCGAACGAGGAGGCCAAGTCAGGACGCCAAACTCAGTGGGACGTTCCTCCATCCGTGATCCGGCGACTGTGGACGTGTGCGGTGGCACATTGTCGTGCTGAAAGAGGTCGCACGCGTCGGAGTGGTTCCATGACATGAACGGGTGCAAATGATTCCCAAGGGCGGCTACGTAGCCTCCACCGGACAGAGAGCTATGCAGACATATGAGAGGTCCTAATGCGTGCCAAATGAAAACCTCCCACACTGTAGCGGAGCCATCGCTGGCCTGCACTGTCCCTTCTAGGCATGCGGGATCCATTTTATCGTGAGGTTAACGCACATCCAGGGTCGGCCATTTGCCCAAAACAGTTAGTGTCGCAACTCGTCGAATCACTGTACACGTTTCCAGTCATCTTGCGTACAATGGCGGCATTCCCGAGCTCGTGTGAGACGTACAGCCTCGTGTCTTCGGGTCAGCAATGGCACCCGGGTGAGCTGTCAGCTGCGGAACCCGACCCGACAAAACACAGGGAACCTTGCTCTGCCCAAACGCAGATACTACTACTCGATCCAGCATTGAATTGCACTGTGATTTGCGGCAATGTTGCATGCCGGGTGGATTTCATGATGCGTGCCAGACAACACTGTCCACGATCGCCCAGGGCTTTTCTACGCATCGGTCTCACACTCTGGATTTTCCCTTGAGTTTGTGTAGTCCAGAAAATTGTTAAGTGTGTAAATCCAAATTTCGTGGTAATTTCCGAGGTGGAGTGACCCATCTTCCGGGCGCCGACTATCATACCACATTCGAAATCGCATAAATCTTGATAAGTTGCCATCTGAACTATGAATTCTATTACTTGACCTCTACATCTGCGTTGTTTGCGGACGATACCACTTACTGCTCGGCGGTGGTGCCGTGTAATGAAAATGGTAGCGCCCTTCCCAGATTTTTTCACACCTGAGTGTACACTGAAGAGCAATTGAATTAGAGATACCTGTCTAGTAACGTGTAGCACCACCTTTTGCCCTAATGACGGCGGCGATTCGTCTCGGCATGGACTCGACCAGACACCGGAAGCGTTAGGAAGCCATACGGATCCACGACCCCTGAACAAGTTCCCACAGTTTACTAAGATTTGATGGAGGGTGCCAGACCCTCGAGCATCTCTCTCGATGGCATCCCACATGTGCTCGACGGGATTGAGGTCAGTTGACCTAGCTGGCCGAGGAAGCGAGGTCACGTCAGTGGAGTGTTCATCCGACCATTCGGAAACAATTCGGGAGCGATAGCACGGTGCATTGTGTTGTTGCAGGATGAGGTCCCCAGTGGGATGTTGAAGACGCACAAACGGGAGCAAATGGCCGTCCAGGATATGCTGGTAACGTTGACCTGTGAGGGACGATGTCACACGTACCAGGGCTCCCATTTCAGTCCACGTAAACAGTCCTCAGACGAGAATGCCACCCCCACCGGCTTGAAGAATACCCTGCGAGCAAGAAGGATCCATCACTTCATGTGGTTTGCGCCGTACTCGTACCCTGCCATCCGCATGTACCAACGTGAATCTCGACTCATCAGTCCAGGCAACATTTTCCCCCATGTCTAGGGTCTAGTGGCGATGTTCCAGCGCCCATGCTAATCTTTGCACCCTGTGATGTGCGGTCAGCAGCGGTACCCTCGTGGGACGATGGCTTCTGTACCCCATAGCGAGGAGATGGTTCTGGATGGTGTGGCTGCTTACACGTTTTTCTGCACCAGCGTTAAATTGTCAAGTGATTTCTTGCACTGTAGCCCGTCTATCCGCTGTTACACTGTGAGCTAACCGGCGATGACCCCACTCATCCACACGCTGCTGTCCACGGCAGTTGGCACTTGCAGGGATGGTTTCACCGGATTCAATGTACTCACGTGACACAGTGGCTCGTGAAAATCCCAGTGCCTGCGCGACTTCCAAGATGGAGTGACCCATTCGTTGGGCCCCGACAATTTGCCCACGATCAAATGCGCTTAGATCCTTCGTCTTACCCATACTGCGTCCGACTCTTACTGATTCCTGTCGCATCACTCCTTGTATTGTCGGATCGCTGCATACGTCATGTCGTTTCTGCTTACAGGGCCGCCCACAGCGTCACATTTGCATAACGCCTCTCTAATTCAATTGCTCTTCAGTGTATAATGATAAATGTTGTCATGTCTTTTTATGTTAGGACCAAAAACACGAAAAGAAAAGCCACACACAATGAAAATAATAAATAAAAATGTCCAATATGTTGGACATTTTTATTCGTTATTTTCATTTTTGTACAATTAAAAAATTAAAAACCCGAAAAAAATGCAATTATGGAAGATGCTGTTTTATCAATTTTCAAGTACAGCTTTGCCGCTTCGGTGGCGCAATGGTCTAAGCGATGGCTTCTGATCATTCCCCGAAAGGGGTCCGTTCGGTGGCGCAATGGTCTAAGCGATGGCTTCTGATCATTCCCCGAAAGGGGTCCGGGTTCGAATCCCGGTGAGGCATAGATGCTGTGTTTGTCTTACTGCACTGGTTTTCTCCCTTCCCTGTAACTAGTGACCCTAAATTAGGGACGAGCGACTGCTTATAGCCCATTGAGTCGCTCATCGTTGTCGTTAAACCTCCAATCAAAAAAAAAAAGTACAGCTTGGAAAATCTGAGATTTTCGGAGCCATTTTTCTATAGAATGTTTTCATAACGAGATCAAAATAAGTCTGATAATTTTTTATTTCTAAATCGTTGGGTATTTCTTGCGTCCCTTTTCTACATTTAAATCTATTCGAGTCCCGGCCGACTCTTTCCAACGCCTTCGAAAATCTAAGCTCTACGCTATAAATTTGCAGTAGTGTTCGTAACGTATTCTCCTTACTTGACATAAAGTTTAATGTTGATTCTCTGTAATAATAAATAATTAATTACCAACTTTTGTGATTACGTCATGGCATTACTTGAATAAAACGTTAAGTGATACAAAACAAACTGAAACCAGTCATCTAGTCTTAGGTGCACCACATCGTAAGTTCTTCCAGACGTATGTGACGTACTACAGAGGTGGAAACATGTGTCAAGACGACAAATCTGCAGCGAAACATTATGTCCGTGTAGCTCAGTTGGGAAAGCGACTTACACAGGAATGAGGGGACACGGTTTCGATGCCGTCGCGGACAAACTTGTGTTTTCACTCGTAGAAAAAAAAATTCAATCTTAATTTCAATAAAAAATTCAAACAAAAAATTCAATAGTTAATATATTATCAGATTTTATATTGCTTAAATAATCTCTGAAATCAGTTTACCTTTCAATATCCACCCGCAAAGGTTTATTCTGTAGCCGTTGCATTGCCATGTGTGTTTGCAGAAGTTTACCTGTCCTTCATTTAGGGACACTGCTTCAAAGAAAGAAACACACGAACAGGGCCGCAAAACTGTCTACATCATCTTTGTCTTTATCTGATTCTAACTACGCCCTTGAGGATCTTGAAATTCGTGACCAAATCATTCCACCATTGGAGAGCGTTTATTTTCTTATTTGGTTGGGAGCTCCAAGCACAAGTAATTTTGTAGATTCTACTGTGTGCACCTAAAACTGAATACACCGATGAACCATTACATTATAACCACCCCCAGCCTAGAGAAATGAGCGCGCCTGGAGACCGAACGGTGGCCCAGGGGAAGTTTACAGAGCAGTATATATACAACTCGAGGACCGGCTTTGGGTAAGTAGAGTGTTCGGAGTCAGGATGGGAAAAGCTGCCGATTTATCGGAGTTTGATAAATTGTGAATGCACGGCGCCTGCGAAACGGCGCTGCTTGAGGGTTGTTCACGTGCCGCTGTAGTGAGTACGTATTAAAGTCGTGCACAGATGGCCAAACAGCGAACCATCGTCCAGCCGTGTGTTGTGCGCAGCTGACTGATGCCACAGGGGAGCGAAGACTCACGCACTGTTCACAGCGACCGCAGGGTCACACTAAGACAAATCACCCGCAGCTACAACAATGGTAATCAGCGCAGTGTGTCACAGCATACAGTTCATCGCTAGCCGAAGACTCAGCCAGATCCCCATGCTCAATGCACGTCATCGCCAACAACGCATGAAATGGGTCCAAGATCATAGAGATTGGACCGTGGATGATTGGAAGAAAGTGGCCTGGTCTGACGAGTCAGCACTCCTGATGCATCACATAGACGTGCCGAGCGCCGGTTACCAACGGAGACTATGGCACCTAGGTGCACTTTTGGGCGGAAACAGGCCAGTAGCGGTGGTGTTACGCTGTGGGAAATATTTTCTTGGGACACTTTAGGCCCCATTATCCCAATAGCACAATTCCTGACAGCTGTCAGGTATCTGAACATCGTTGTGGATCAAGTTCACCCATTCATGGCAACTGTGTTCCCTGCTGATATTGCGACATTACTAACAGGATAAAGCGCCATGCCACACTGCCAGAATCGTCAAGAAGTGGTTCGAGGAACGTGCTGGTGACTTTCTGTTAATGCCCTGGCTTCCAAATTTATCTGACATGAACCCAATCGAACATTTGTGTTTCGACATAGAAAAGCGGGTTCGCGCTAAATCACCACCAACCGAAAATGAACGGGGACCGGGGAACCTGCTGTTGACATCATGGTACCAGATACCCCAGAATACCTATCACCACCTCATCGAATCGATGCCTCGCCGAGTGGCTGTTGTTTTGCGGGCTAAAGGGGTCCTACATCTTATTAGGTAGATGGTCATAATCTAATGACTCATCGGAGTGTAAACTCAAATAACCGGAACGAGGGGTGTGCTAATTACAGTAAAATTGGCACACCCGTTATTCCGGTAAGTTAATTCTATAATTAATTCTAGGTGCATTAGCAGAATTTTGTATGACGTTTAAAAATAATTGTCTGCCTTGCTAGAGTGATGATGAGTAAATCGGTGAGAAAAGTGAAACGCGGAAAAGAAGGACGACAAAGAGTGTTTTCAAAATACCGCGTGCAAAAGAGCATATGACTATGAATTAAAAAAATCCGGAGTTTATGGGCTTTTTAGAATATGAACAGTTGTTTTCTGTGGTTTCGTAAAATGATGTTCTAATACGAAGTTGTTCGCAAGAATCTTCATCGATCTTTATAAAGTTCGTAGCAACTGCATTAAAACTACACAGGAGTGTCTTAGTGGATTGTTCATCTTTCCCAGCTTATATTGATACCTCATTTTCGCCATTTCGAATTTCTCTGTTGAACCTAATATACCCTCCGGCTCCTTCACCCACATCAATATCTGACAACATTTGGAAGTTTCCATAAAACTTTATTATTTATTGAGGAAGAGATTTACTCGTCACTTAAATGAACCATCTGTAAGAGTAAAGCAAGTTATATTACATAAGACCAGGCTTTTGTCGGAGGTGCATTCTTATCACAGATCCTCCGGTTTCCTCAATATTTGATTCCCCGGTGATTAATCACCAGATGGAATTCCGCCTCAGTGGAAGTGGATGACGTTTTCAGTGTTACTCAACAAAAGTTACAGAAACATTTTCACTTTGACGAAGTCTCGTCTGTAAAGAGGAATTCGAATTTTGAGCAAGAATTCCTCCGGCCGAAGAACACCAGCGTTTGAAACATCCGTGTTTAATCCCGTCTGTTCATTGAGAATCATTTCCTAACCAAGACTTCTGTTCTCTTGCTCGGAGGGGTTGAATTCCTGTCACAAATTCTTAGCAATAAAAGGGAGCGATTCAAATTTCCGGTGAAGAATTCCTTTAGAACGGGGAATCTAAGTGATAGATGCGAATACAAAGAGTATTTTCATCTGAAAGATAATATGAAGATAATGCTATCGGAGCGGAAAATCAAACAACAGAATCCGATAAAGAATGAAATACCCTGAACTGTAATTCAAAAATCAATCAAAGTTTAATCGTTATTGAACTTTATTGATTTTTTATGACAACCCTATGACTGTATTTGTTGCGTGTAATATTCTATAATATTTAGGAGCTAATTTACATCTCAAAATTATTGAAGTTGTGTCCGTATGGGGCAAGGGGGAATTGTAAATAAGCATCATATTGAAAACAGCACGCCATCAGGAAGGGATCAAGTATTTTCCCCATTATGTCAGCATAATAAAAACCGCTGTGACCTTCTTGATTAACATTATTTTCAAAACATTATATTGCAAGAAATGACAAGGAAACCGTAAAAACTGCTGATGCCCTTTAACTAATTCTCTTTCTTTTCTCACATGGGAACTGATGAGGCTATGAACAAAAATGTTTCAATTGCTGCGATTTTGCGGCAGACGGGAAGAATCTCAGAATCACCTTTTTAGCAAATCAATGATTCCCTACTTCGAGTTGATTGTTGGATTCCTTTTTCTTCCGCAGTTTAACAGAGAGCCCCTCCCCCCCAACCTTGCTTCTCAATATGCAGTGCAAGCAACAGCACAAATTTTCTTCCGCTGATGCTTTGAAAAGGGAATTTTTGATTTTCAAATAATATTGAAAATTTCTCTCATTCTACTTTCTTTTTAAAATTGTATGTATTGTGTTGAGCTTTTTAATATATATTAGCACTGTACTTTACACACACGCAGGATATGAAGAACAAGGATGACCTTTTGACAATAGACTTCTCAGGTGAATGACGATAAGTCCGAGCTGAAGGGCGTTACTACTAACTCGCTACTAACGTAGTAGACCTGCACTCTGTGATGATGTCTGATAGTTGCGTAGGCTTTACCCGAAACTTATAAAAACAGAACTCCAAGTTTGTTGAAACATTTCTTAGCTAGGTAGAAGTTTTTATTTTATCAGAAAAAAATGTTAGCGTTGAGAATGAATATGATATTAAGGCATACAGTCAGTCACAAAAGTCTACATACAACCTTCAAAACAGCATTATTAGAAAAACTATAAGAATTTTAGAAATGATACATTTGTTACAGTAAAAGATTCAGTACATATAGATGCGTTTGTCTAAGAAAAGAAATAAAAATCAAGTCAATATACAAGAAATATATTTTTAATGAATATATGTATAACACAACAGTCTGCATTTGTATGCATTTCCTAACCAAGACTTGGAAAGAAAATTAGAAATGTGCATGATTGAGACCCCTGGAAAATAAATTAATATCCTGTAGGCCCTCCTTTTGAATCAATCACTGCTTGTAATCACATGAGCATTGACAGCACATGAAATGTTGTGGTATCCGGTGTAATTTCAGACCATGCCTGTATTAATGCTTCCTTCAAGGATTCCCGATTAGAGATAATGTGCTTTCGGACTCTTCTCTCAAGTTCATCACATAGGTTTTCAATTGGATTTAAGTCCAGTGACTGGGCAGGTGAATGGGGCTGTTCAGCCACTCCTTGGCAATTTCGGCTGTGTGCTTAGAGGACCATTATCCTGCTGTAAGACACATTGGCTTCCAAGTACTAAGTTGTCGACAGATAAATTGACCTGCAATGTCTGCTAGTACTGTAGGCGGTCAATTGTACCCTCGATGAAAACTAATGTCCCAACCGCAGCCGCCACAGTGGATCCCCAAACTATTACATTGCCTCCAACATATTTGACAGTAGAAACCAAATTTTCGGGTTTCAATTCTTCATTTTTCGTCGCTAAATCTTTCCACGACAGTCAGATCCAAAAATATCATATTTGCTTCCGTCGGTAAATATGACTGTTTTCCAAAAATCATAGTCTTTGTTGATATATTTTTTGGCAAAGTTAAGTCGTTTTGTTTGATTTGTTGAAGTTAGTATAGCCTTTCTTCTGCTGGGAACTCTACCATCAAATCCTTCAGATAGAAGAATTATTCGTACAGTCTCGGCAGGCACAGTCTTACCAGTCGTCGTTGCAATATATTCCTTTAATTTTGGAGCAGATGTTTCTGAATTTGACTTGACTCATTTTAAAACAGCTCGAGCATCTTGATCATTTAATGCCCATTGGCTTCAAAGCTCGAAGTTGGCGACCACTTCGAGCTTTGTTCAACACATTTCCGGCTGACTCGTAATTCCTAATGACAGTTTGGACACTTGAACGGCTTTTTCCAACAATTTTTAAAATCTCACTGTAAGATTTTTTTCCTTTTCGCAACTGTATTATCACA
The DNA here is from genome assembly GCA_039090855.1 of Macrothele yani. NCBI lineage: Eukaryota > Metazoa > Arthropoda > Arachnida > Araneae > Macrothelidae > Macrothele > Macrothele yani. Next base: position 108,832,172 of record CM077030.1, on the reverse strand, counting down.
TTTCTCATGTCCAGAGAAATTTCTTTTCGTGGAGCCATTTTAACTGGAACACTAAAAAGAACTTGCCTACCACACAAAAGATCAACTTTTCAGCAGTGTGATGCACTTCCGTTTCCTGATTGCTTAAATAAGAACGGGTTCGTATGATGAAACAGAAATACACGTGTTATACAGATTTCTGTGACATGATTTTCTAAGTTGTTTGCATATTTTTGTGAACTTATTTTGTTTCAATCATTTATTATTTTACGAAATTTTTGTACTCGTAAAATATAAGGCAAGCACTATTTTTGCGAATTTTCTGCATTTAGATAAGACAAATAGAAGTTGTAAGACTCTGTTACGTGACTTCTTGCATATTACATTTAAATTTTTCCCTTCCCCTTCAAAGCATAAAGTGATTCCTTTAAAGTGATATCGCAATACTCAGTACTGTGAGTATTTCTACACGAGGGAAATTACAACCTGGCCGATATTTTAACCTCGTGTTTAATATGAAAGCGGGTTTTCCCTAAGTTTAAATAATTAGCAATTGATTACAGAATATGTCAAAATATCTTCCATTTACCGACATCTAACGTTTTTAATCCCTTTAGTTATCTTGGTAATATTTAGGATTACAAAAGAATGAAAACTTTGAAAAAATTGTATTTGCAAAATACTTACTTTTCTACGTAAGTTACAAGGAAAACGAAAGAGATATCAGTTAAAGCTCTTCTAGCATAAAAGTTGTGTTCGTTTTCCCACATTGAGAATTGGTCCATTTTTCTGATTGTGCATATTTCCAGCCACCCAGCTCACATGAATCTCAGCTGCTATCATCGATCGCCTTCCTTCTGCAACTCCTTCCTATAGTACTCCACATGACAACCCTTGAAGCGTCGGCGCGATAGAGAGATCCCAATCTTTTCGGAAATGGGATGAAGTATTCCATATTATTTTTGGAGATTCCAATGATGCTGCTTTCTTTGTGCGATTCTATATGATACTGTATATACTTCATAGCGTAGAATATTTCTGATTATTACTTCGCAAGCCAGTGGCACACCCAGGATTTCTTTATGGGGTGGCCCTAAAATATTCAAGATGCAAATATAGATACCCAGGAGACTCCCAAAATATTTAGAAGCGATAGCATCTCCGCCATATTAAAGTGAGTTTCCAATTATTCATAAAATATATATTTAGAAACCTATGCAAATACAGTTGAACTTGGTTATAGCGTCCTCGCCTAAAGCGACACCTCTGCTATAGCGTCAAGGACTAGGCAGTCCCGCCACAATTCCCATTGGAATAATGCTAGGTTTTAGCGTCACGTCAACCTCGGTTAAAGCGACAAAGATGCACACTATGTATTATGTACGCTGTACAATACAGTGTATGCACCTTTTGTGTTTGAGCCAGAAAGGTAAAATGTAAGATTTTGCTAACTTTCTTGGCAAGCGTTTTGAATTAAACTGAGACCAATATTTGCAGTCTTCTCAGCTTTACTGGTTGCTAAAGCTCACACCCTCCGGAGACAAGTGCTTCCTCTTTTACTTCTCCCCACCCCACCCCGCACCTACCGCTAAAGATGAGCAATCCTGCCCCTCGTTCGTTAGATTGCCGTTGGCTAAGTCAACAGCCTGGGTTCATCTCAGTGTTCATCGTGCTACGCTCCCAGCCATTACGGCAGTATGCTTGAACGGGGGTGGGGTGTCAGGGTTCAGCTCCACGTTTGATGTTTATTGTGCTTTTCACCCCTCCTCCGTCGTTTATCCCTTTTCTTGGCTGTGACCTTGTCCGCGGCTGCAAGGCGCCCACTGTCCCCCTGCTCTTTTTCTATGTGAAGTACACCAGAGGCTTTAACACCCATCCTGTCGGCGGCATTTAGCATAGACTTTCTGACTACACTACGTACATTTCAAGGAAACGATGCGTTTATTGCCCTAACAACATTAGGTGAAATGTTAATCTTCAATGAATGTTCAGGAAGTGAGTTAGTCTCTCTCTCTTTCTCTCATATGCCCCCTTGCATTCAGTTTACTGAGTAACAACAATTTTTGTATGGCTAGTTTAAAAAGGAAAGTTTTAACCATGGATGTGAAAGTCAAAATTATAGAAGAAATCGAAAGCGGTAGAAAAAAACACACGTTTGTCGTGAAGTTAGTTTGGTAAATTCCACAGTTTGTTCCATCTGGAAAAACAAGGAAAACATTTTGAGGGCTTTTGAACTTGCAAATGGTCCGAAAATAAAACGCATCCGTCGTCTTGATTGAATTGAAATTGATGAGCAATTTGTAAGTTTCAATGGCTGGATTGGCAGATTTAAAGCACGATACATTTGTTCTGGGAAGGTGAGTGGTGAAACCAAGAACATAAATTTGGAAACAACGAGGGAATGGCTCAATACTGTGTGGGCTAAAGTAAGAGGAGGAGTACTGTGTGGGCTAAAGTAAGAGGAGGAGTACTGTGTGGGCTAAAGTAAGAGGAGGAGTACTGTGTGGGCTAAAGTAAGAGAGTGACATCTTCATTGCTGATGAGACAGGACATTTTTTAAGTTGACTCCGAATACAGCTTTAAAATTCAAGGAAGAGAAATATGTAGGTGGGAAACTCTCGAAGGAGCGCATTACTGTTCTTGTTTGTGCAAACGTGAATGGGACAAAGAAGAGAAAACTGATGATTATAGGTAAAGCAAAAAGTACTAGATGCTTCCAAAATGTTTAAAGCCTGCCTGTGCGATACAGTGCTAACAAAAAAGCTTGGATGACTTCTGAGCTGTTTAGAGCAGAGCTCATTCATTAGAATCAACAGCCACGGAAGCAAAAACGCAAAATTCTTTTGCTGGTAGATAACTGCCCCGCTCATCCGAAAACAAATGATCTTGAGAACATTAAGCTTGTGTTTCTTACAGAAAACTCCACAGGTATTATGCAACCGATGGTTTAAAGTGTAATAAGAAGCTTAAAAAGTCACTATCGTAAATTTATATTGATGAGAATGATTGAGTGTTTCGAAAAACAGGAGGATTGCATTATAACCTTGTTGGACGCCATTCAGAACATCCATAAAGCATGGAGGCGAGTGACAGAAAAAACAATTCGCAAAAGTTTTCGCCACGTTGTTTTTAATTTTGTTGAGCCTGAAACTGCTGATGAAATTGGTGATGAAGACAAGCTGCCCTTGTCATAATGGACGCGACAGATTAACAACCATAGTCTTCCACAGTAGGAGAATATATACTGGCGGAAAGTGAAAAAAGAACACCAAGAAGGAGACGTCTGATACCAACGAAATGTATACAGCATAATAACGGAATACAGAGGATAGCGTGATCAAAACATTATGGCAAAATACAGCTGTATTTGCTGGTAAACTGAAAAATAACATTTCCATGTAACATGGTTAGTACGAGGTTGAACCGCCATGAACTGCGTCACACTGTGCAAATCTGGCATGGAGTCTGTCGTACAGATGTTGGATGTAAGTTTGGGGTATTGAGTTCCAAGCATCCTAAACCTGGACGCGTAAATCGGGGATGGTCGTGGCTGGCCGTGGAGACCGGATAAGTCGTAGTCCCATAAAATCCCACACGTGCTCAACGGGGGAAAAAATCAGGTGAACGTGCAGGCCATGGAAGTTGTCTCACATCATGAAGTGCATGTTACGGTGCACGTGCCGTGTGTGGGCGTGCGTTATCTTGCTGGAAAACACCACGATGGACCGACCTTACAAATGGCACAACAACGGGCTGAATGATGTTGTTGATGTAGGATGTTCTGCTTAACGTACCCGGTACAAACACTAGTTGTGTACGGGAGTGATAGCTGATCGCTCCCCACACCAGGAGACCAGGTGTAGGCCCTGTGTGTCGCTGGCGGATGCAAGAAGGGTGGAGAAGCTCCCCTGTGCGTCTGCGAACACGCATACGGCTATCGGAGACTCCCAAGCAGAATCTGCTTTCATCGCTGAACACGACAGATCGCCATTGCGTTCTCCAGTGCAGACGTTGGCGACACCACTGCAGCCGTTCCTGACGGTGGGCTGGAGTCACAGGTACACATTCCAGAGGCACACGTGCACGTAGTCCTGCATCCAGTATACGGTTGCGGATTGTTCGCACAGTCACCTCAGGTGCAACGGCAGCTCGGATTTGCGTCGCAGTGGATGTTCTGCTTGACAACGCCGCTCTTCTTATGCGTCGATTGGTCCGCTCATCAGTTCGTCTGTGACTCTCGGTTCCACGTCTTCTCGTGTGGGAATGTTCCTCGGACCATCTACTCCACCATCGGACCATCTACTCCACCATCGTACCACCACTGATACTTCCCGTCCAATTCGCTCCGCAATACGACGATACGACCACCCGGCCTCGCGGATCCGACTAGACGACCTCGCTCAAAGTCCGATAACTGCTGAAATCGTACACGTCTTCCATGTCCAGGTATTGCAGCTTCTTCAGGGTCTTCGCACGTGTCCGTACGCCGACGACTGATTACATTCACTTCGCCGTACTCCTTAAATACCACCGACGATAATTTGCATATTATGCCGTGCTGTGGCGTAAGCGCTCACCGGTTGGTCCCGAAATTAACATCACACTTACGTAAACTTGACCCCATTAACATATATAAATTTCATGATCGTCCGCCAATTCCTTCTTGGTGTTCTTTTTTCACTTTCCGCCAGTGTAGATGATTATCTAAATGTAAATAACGATACTGCTACGTCCAGAAATCTCAGAGATCTCGACGTCGTAAACGATGTGTTGAGTGGAAAACACAAAGATAATGAAGAAGAAGAGGAGGAAGACGTGGATGTCTATGAAGAACCAGTCCCCAGCATACGCGATGATGTTCAAGGTGCGAGGCTGTTATCTAGATTTTTCGAAGCCAGGGAAGAGGATGAAACGTTGTTGTTGGCTTATATAGCAAAAATAGAAGACAATTTGGATACACTGTACATGCTTAAAAACAAAACCCCAAAAAAGTGACAGACTTCTTCATGAAAAAGTAGCACATAAGGTATGTACTGTACCACATTATGTCTAGAACTGTACATTCATGTACAAACAGTGCATATGTACATACATACATAATGTCTTGTTTTTACACTGTATCATATTATGTATGTACTCTACATAAATACAGTACTGTACTTATAGATTTGATATTTTAGAGTCCCCACCCGCACTAGTTTTATTTCCTAAATACATACTTACATACATACATACATACGTACGCAACATTTCTTTTATTAATGTTTGCCTGCTTTTTACATGAACTTGGTTAGTATATATAACGACATAAATACTGAGGTCCTTTCGATGTCGTTTTAACCAAATTTGACGGTACGTTTAAAAATAATCAGGCATTAACGAAGAACCATGTAAAACCTCATGTGGAGGACCCCGGCCTCTGGGCAACCCCCGCTGATTGTGCTACTATCGCAAGCTTTTAACCTTATGGGGAGATAAATTGGTAACAAACACGCAGACACAACATTTAGATATTTCCCGATTAAAAAAATACGAGTGATACCATCAAACAACTTTACTATGGTTTTGTTGTTTCATTCTTCTAGCTTCTTTCGTAACGTTTGTACAAGTGAGAAAAATAAAAGCTATGGCCACATTCTTCAAAGAACGAATTACATTGCCATTACATCCACCTTTAACATCTGTGGTTCCTTCTGTCGATATCTTGATGGGACCTTCTTGATACACATCACATGTTGCCTTTATGAAATTTCTGCGTCAGCGGTTAGACGTGGCTTCCAATTTTTTCCTTCGAAATGTATTTGTCATACTGTGAAGTAAAAAAGTTTTACTTAATCCATGTTTTCTGTACGGCCAACACTTAAGAATGGCAGGATTACATCTGACAGTACAGTATTTCACCTTCGTACTGGGTTTAAGTTTCAATGCTAATTTTTTTCTGGTTTTTTACGTGATTTCTAACGAATTTTACACACCGTATATGAATTTTTGAAACCTGATGTGAAATTTTGCATCTTAAGTTTCATAAAAACATATTTTACCCAAGTAGCTGGTGAGTTGTGAATCATTTACTTGAATTTTTTATTCATCATACAAAATTAACTAACGATGAAAATTAGATCAAAAAGTTGGAATTCATTTCCTTGCATCAACTAATTAAGAAATTTTGAGAAACGTATCTGAAATCCTGATCTAGGTGAAGTGTACCTGACTTGAAAAGGATTTTCACAATCTGTTTTCTAACACTTAAAACACGTAATCGTAAACTATAGAAACGAAAATTGAGAAAATGTAAGTAGCAGTTGTGCGGTGGAAATGCCTCATACATGTAACGAAATACAAACAAACTGATAGCGTAACCATTCTGTTGCACGTGTGTCAAAAGACGTACTAAAATTGGAAACATTTCATATCGCTAAAACGTTTTATAAATCACAGCTAATGTTCCACCTATCCTCAAGGACCGAAACAACTTTTATTTTATTTGCCACATGTCTAAACGTTCTTTGTCGTGATACAGCTCTTACGCAAATTAATCTGAAACGACACTAAACGAAGAAATTCCTAAAAAAGGTTCAGAGTCCACTCAACCTGCAGCGCGCTGCGCCTCTTGGTGGGACGGAAAAGAATTTGTAGAAAATTTAGAAGCGGAAACAGAGTGCCCTGATAGGACAGAACAGAATGTAAAATTACTGAAAAAAAGGAAGAGAGAGTTTTGTTTCAGAACGTTAAGTAAGGAAGTAGTAAGCTGTCCTACATACTTACCTGCACAGTGCTGGACAGCAAAAATGCCGGCGCAGGAGACAGGAAGGGAGGGTAGGAGGAAGGGTCAGGAAAGAGGGGAAGACCGCAAAGAAACAAAAAAAATAACACACAGAAGCGAAAACCAGAACTACAACCAGTATTTCACTGCTGCCCAGAGAGAGGCTCTTACCTAGTTTAATTTGCAAATTTACATTTGTCGCCTTCGCTCGGTATGTGCGAAAAAATAATTTTAATCTAAACAATATATTATTAAGTATACTTGTACTTTTTTATTTTTTTTTTTAGTTTTTATGAGCTGTTATTGACACTGGAATTTACTAATTGATTATATTTTCGCACTGTTTGAAAATCCTTCTTGCTTGACAGAGTTTTAGGTATGTGTACCTAACAAGCGAAACGAAACGAAAAGAACTAAAGTCCCAACTTAGGTCCAGATTCCTAATAGTTCAGCGCGTTGCGCCTTTTGGTAGGAGAAAAAAAGAAGAAATTAATTTTAGGAGCGGGAACAGAGTCCTCTGATAAGGAAGTAAGAAATTGTTAAAGTGCGGAAAAATGAGAGTTGAAGGAGTATACGGTTTTCCGTTAAGTAATGAAGTTGTAAGATGCCCTACATGCTTACCTGCACAGTTCTCAGCGTCATTCCGTCCCAAGCAGCACTCCAAACAATGCCAACACCATGCATGGGGAACGCAGAAAGAGCCAAGGAAAAGAGGAACCTGTAATAAAATAAAAAAGAGAAGCGCACACAGAAAAAGAAAACAGAGTGTCCGGTTAGCACACATTTTTTTTTATTCGTCTTTGCTCAGTGTTAAACTAAGTTGAGAGGCACCTGGACATTGGAAAATTATCTTTTCCTAATTTTCTTTAAGCTTACAGAACGCAGTAGCCAATGGAAAATCATCATTTTCCTAATTGGCCACTGACACTAGGACTGTTTGATCGACTCCGGAAGGAGAGTGAGCAAATTGCTACTTGCGTTCTGTAACCTTAAAGCAGCTAACAGGCTGATGACTTACTCTAGGCAGTTTCATGTAGGACTTCCGTCCACAGAGGGAGTGGAAGGTTTAGGCCCAAATCACCTACAGCGGGTCCGCCTTTTGGGTAGGGCACAGAAACGGAAGGAATGAGTGTAATAACTACACAGTTGACGTGGATTAGGAACATCAAATAGAAGTTATCGCTCTTTCCACGTTTACAAGCGAGTCACGGAAAAATTCTCATCGGCCGCCACCGAGAATCGAACCCAGGGTCTTCCAGTTACTGCCGGACATGCTTCCACTGTACCACACTGTTCATCTTTGGTGAATCCCCAACATTGTGCGGGGCTCCAAAGAAAGTAACCTGCCAGGTGGTTTGGCAGTTTGTCGTATGTGAGTCTGGAGAATTTCGAGGCCGCTGTGGTACAGTGGAAGCATATCCGGCGCGTAACTGGAAGAACCTGGGTTCGATTCCCGGTAGCGGCCGATGATAATTTTTCCGTGACTCACTTATAAACGTGGAAAGAGCGATGACTTCTATTTGATGAGGAATGAGAGTAAGTCTAGCTACTTTGACGGAACAGTTTGTAAGTGAGAGAGAGCACAGTAGATAGCGCCACCGTAAAAGTACGATTTTGCTCATAGAGGTGTCAGAGAAATTAGGGGAGGCTTAGGAATGGACACCTTTATATGTAACTGGGGGTCCTTACCCGGTGGCCGTCATTTAACGTACTTGTCCGATGCACGGCTGATATTCAACGATGTTTGCAAATCACACCACCTCTGGAAGATCAGCCCAGACTTGAACCTGCGGACCCTTTATCAATAGTCTGCTTCGCTAACCACTAAGCCATCCGCGGCTTGCAGCTAACAGGCAAAGTATGCTGCGTTAAGCAATAGCTTTTGCGAACGTAATGGAATCAGTAAACAGTAAAGTTTAGCAGAATACAATGTTTCAAGCAAGCTACTGCAAAACTGCCGACAACTAAACCTAAATTAGGAATACCGAATTTTCAGTATAATAATAATAAACAGTCGGGAACTCTGTAGTTGCAGCTACTTGCTAAATTTAATTATAATTATTTATTTACTTTTTTTTTAATTTGTTGCGTGTGTGAAAGCAAGTCCAGCAACCCTTTTGCCTTTCTTGACATTACTTTATAGCTTCTTGCTTTAATTAGTTTTGTGCATGGAAAAGTTTTGTAATCTGCACATACAAAAAATGAAAACATGTTTTCCTTTCGAGTTTTTACCATTAATATTATTAATATTATTATTACTTATTTGATTACATATATACACAATAATGACAAAAGTCACCGGACACCTAGAAAAGAAACACAACATAGCATTTATGTTGACATACATTAGTACGGTATCGGTCCACCTTTGGCCTTAATGCATGCGCTGACCCTTCAAGACATGCTTTCGACAAGGTTTTGGAACGTAGCGATAGGTATGCGCTTCCATTCAGTACATAATGCAACCGCTAACTGTTGCTTGGTAGTAGGCCTTGATTCCAAAGATCTTATGTGGCGCTCTAATTCGTCCCATAGTTGCTCTATGGGATGAAGATCAGGGCTCTGTGCTGGCCAGTCCACACACTTTACGGAATTACCGTCAAACCACGCCATGATAGTCCTTGCTTTACGGCTCGATGCATTATCCTGCTGGTACCAACAAGGCTAGTTTCCATAATATTGCCACAGTGTTGGTAGGGCATAATTGTCCAGAATATCGAGGTAGACGTGCTGGTTTACAGGTTTGTCCACGATAATCAATGAGCCGGGACCATACCACGAAAAACACCTCCACACGAGTACACTGCCAGCTCCAAACTTGACCGCAGGAACAGTACACTGTGGTAAATAGCGTTTCCCCGGCTTTTAAAATTCTTTATTCTGGGCAAAAATGAAGGGCAATGGTTACATGAGCCTGAGCAACACTATACCAGGAAAATTAACAGACATAATAAATGTATTTACACAGAGAAAGAGTGCTATGTACATAAGCGAAAGGCAAATATATACAATACAAGCAGTCTGAGACAAATAAAGAATAATTACAATATGCTATGACTGCGCCAGGAAATGAACGAAATTCTGATGTGTATATACATAAGATGAGCACAATTCACAAGATGAAAGTAATATATACATACAGAATGACTGACAAGAGACCTGGGCAAATACCATGCCAGGAAAATGAACAATAAGTGATGATTTTATACAGGGAATGAGTATCATATATATTATGAGAAGTATAAATTTTGTCTTAAACATAAAATCTATGAATAATTTCAATATGCGGTGACTGTGTCTGAAAAAGCATAAAGAATGGATGTGTATATGCATGGGACGTACGTATTTACAGGATGAGAATGACAGATAGATACAAATAAGATGAAAAGATCATAGTAGAACAGCACAACGGCTGTAACATGCAGAACCGAAGGCTAAGCTTTGGAGCTGGAGATGTGCAACATGTGCGAATACAGTAAAAATAATGTGAACGGGAAATAAAGAACAACACAATATACAGCACCAGGGCTGAAGTAGGTACAATAAAAACTAGAGGTGACAGCGGTTATATTTACAACATGTGCAAAACATAGTATAGAAAAAACGCAAAAGAGTAAACAAAAGAAATCGCATTGTACAGCACCAGAGTTGAGAACGGGTGTCGGAAGCACAGATACATGACCAAACTGGTGCAAAGAACACAATGCAGATGAAACAAGTTAAAGATGGGTATGTACAAATCTGAACAAAAATATTGATAAACAAGATGGTGCATAGTTGTAAAAACAGACGGTGTGTCGAAACACAGCAAAAACAATGATAAATATCACTTTTAGCATGTAGGCTGAGCCAGAAGGTGGTGTGAAGAGATCAGCATAGAGTTCTTCTAGGTTGTATCAATCGTGAAGAGGAGACGTGGTGCCAGGGAGGAAAAACTCCAGTCGAAAAAATACGGAGTTCACAAAGTGAGCTAAGTCCTGGTAATCTGGCGTTTAAATCAGCAGATGCAGGTCTTCAGAAGGCCCAGAGAACCACCGGCGAAGCGGAGACCAGTCACACATAAATTGTAGGATGTGGCCTTCTGCACGGGCGGAGGCAAAAGCAAGGCGCAGACGTGATGTTAGGCGGCGCCGGAATTGATGATAAAGGGCCTTCCCCGCCTGGAGGAGGGATGGCAGGCCATTGGCAGGTTGAAGTTGGATGTTAAAACAGTAGATAACATGGCGAGCCAGGATGAAAACGTAGGCACACACATCCGGGAGAGGCACAGGTGGAGAGTAAGAGCGTAGTAGCGTGCTAAAAGCGTGGAATGGTAGATCCTCTCCACACAGATGCTTAACTATGGTGAAGGCCAGATGTTGGAGAGGTAGGAGCACGTCGGCTATCGAAGTGCAGGAGAAACAAGTGGGGGAAGTAGCCAGTTTCATTCTGAATAGCGCGGCTGGAACAGGCAGGCCTTGGGTTAGGTACTGCCAGTGAACGTTTCGTTCTGGTAGTGATGATAGTGGCGAGGCTGCAGTAGACCACACCTTCGACAGAGCGGCCGGTGGGACATCCGGAATGAGCAGAGGCGCAGTTGACGAGGAATTAAGAAGGAAGTCATAGAGGGATTGAACGAAAAATCTGGAGAGAGGAAGAATGGAGCCCCGAAAGAGGAGGAAGAAAGGGAGAGGAAGTGAGGCAGAGGAAACACGGAGCAGACCGGACGGGAAAGCAATGTTAGGAAAGAGGGTTATAATGGAAGCGCGGAGTCATAGAGCGAAAGAGAGGTAGTGGTGCGAGGGAGGAGAGGAAAGAGTTCTGAGAAAGGCTTCCAGGAGAGGTCAGGGGAAAGAAGTTCTCGGACAGATACGATCCCGGCGGGGAGCCAGGGAAAAGTCAGTGAAGTAAGGGGCGTTAGGAGGATGGATGGCAGAGGAAAAAAGAGGGGCTCAGCTAGAAGCTCAGAGGTAGAAGCAGGTGGTGCGCGGAGAAGGGGGAGAGAGCTGAGGAAGGAGAGCGCCTCCGTTTAGGTGAAGGAAAGACCAGAACGGAGATAGGGAAAGTTATCCATGAGGAGAAACGTTGTAAAGTTGAAGCGGGGGTTGGTCGGGGAAATCATTACATCCCTCGGAAGAGATGCTGGAGATCCAGGAGCACAGATGAGACGTAGTAATGACACCACTCTGTGGGCTTTGTAGAACAGGCGGATATCAACAAGCGCTATGCCGCCATGAGATATAGGACGACAAAGAGTTGAAACTTTCACCCAGTGGTGTCGGGTCCAGATAACAGTGGAGATGAGCCGAGTGAGTTCATTGAGGGAGGAGATTGAAATCCGGGCTGCAGACCAGACGTACAAACAGGAGGAAAGAAGGTAGGTGCGAACCAAGCGCGCTCTATTGACATATGAGGCGCAGAACTGGGCTTGACGCCAGAAGGCCACCGAGCGAGCGAGGCGATGTGGTAGAGTAGACCAATTGTAAATACGTGCAGCGAGAATTGTGCCAAGGTGAACTCCAAGGAACTTCTGTGATACTGCTGTCTAGGAAGCGCCCACTGGGGTGTCCGTCCGGGAACTCCTGCGACCACACCATAAGCCGGCACTTTTAGATGTGTTGAGGGATGCCGCTGAGGAAGAAGAGTAGAAATCAAAAAGTTGAGCAAGGATGTCGAACTGAGAGTCCAGTCGGATACAAAAGGGAGCGTCGTCTGCGTATGCGGAATATGTGATGGTGAAGTGCCGCGTACTTGATGTTGGAGATGGAAGGGCGGCAAGAAAGGTCCGGTGAACAGTACGAAGGAAGGGCTCGAAAGCCAATGCAAATAGCTGCCCAGAAAGTGGGCAACCCTACCGGATGCAACGCAAAAAGGAGATGGGCGCCGTAAGGAAGGTGGTCGTCTTGACCTGGAAGACGGTGTCCTGGTAGAGTGCAAGAATAGAGGTAACAAAGATGGAAGTAAAACCAAAGGCAAACAGAGTAGCAGAAAGGAACGAGTGAGAGATGTTGTAAAACGCATCACGTTGATCCGAGTTAAGGAGGGCGAGAGATTCAGATTTAGTGCAGGCAAGGTGAATAAGATCGCGTAGAATATTAATGTTTGAAGCAATGGACCGGCGAGGAACCGTATAGGACTGGTCGGGGAAAGAACGAAAGGAAGAATCGGGTTAAGTCGTAGAGAAAGGAGTTTGGTGAAAAGTTTATAGTCAGTGTTTAGTAGGGAAATGGGACACCAATTTCCCAGGTCGAGCAGGTCCCCCCCCCCCTTGGGAAAAAAGCACCACGTGGGCCACAGGGAACCCCCTCAGAAAAGTAGAGGAGGCAAGAGCAGAGGTAAAAGCAGCAAGAAGAAAAGGAAGGAGAGAAGGGAAGAAAAGACGATCGAAGGGAAGAGGGAGGCCATGAAGGCCTCCCTCTTCCCTTCAGCCTGGGGATTGAGAGAAGTGGCAGTGGTCCTAAGCTCAGAAGAAGTGATAGGTTGGAGAAGAGAGAGAGAAAGGTGGGCAGGAACTGTTGGAAGAGAAGAGAGCAAAGTAAACGAGGCAGAAGTGGAAGGCGGAGGGGTTTCACTGTATTTGGTTGAGAAGTATCGATGTACTTGTGTGCAGACAGCATCAAGGTCCGAAGTTTCTTGACCGTGGGGTACAAGGATAACCTGGAGACGATTGGAAAGAACGACGCTTCTTCTCTAGCGAGGAGAGAAACTCAAATGTACAGTCTTCGGGTGAGAGATGTTGTAACCGAAGACGGAAATAGCCTGCCGAGCACGAGGTTCAAGCAAAGTACGTAGAACCGCTAGATACGCTGGATAAAGGAGGTGATTAGCCCCGAGCTGGGCGAGAACTTGCCGTAGATTGCTTTCTTCCATGTGACGAAGAGTAGAAGCTGTAAAAGGAGCGCTCCTTGAGGACGTAGAGAAGGTGCGACTTAACGTGTAACCAGTACGTGAGAGCACAGGCAGCAGTGGAAATGCCTGGGCGGTAATGTTGGAGGAGTTCTCGAACCTCGAAACATAGGGCTGTGTCATCCAGGAGAGAAGAGTCCAACGTCCAGGAGTAAAATCTAGATTTCTGTCTAAAGGAGGAGTTGAAGGTGACTGTCACGGCACAGTGTTCCGAAGACACGGTAGGTACATGCGTGCAGTTCGTGACTACTGGCAACAGAGGAGCAAAAGCGTAAAAACGATCCAGTCTTGCGAGGAGGAGGAGGAGGAAGCTGCAGGCGCTCGCCACGTATGGGAAACAGTCGTGGGATATAGCTGGCGAAAGATGTCGGAGAGATCAAACTCTATTACGAGTGTCTGTAGAAGATCCACGAGATGGAGGCAATATACCCGACGAGTATGAGCACGGTCTAGGTCTGGCTGTAACATGCAATTAAAATCTCGAGCCGATTACCATGTGATCCGACGGCATGGCAGATTGAAGTGCTGTACGTAACGCCGAGAAGAGGGAAGTGTAGTGTGTAGGTGAACACGGGTGGTAGATATTGAAGATTGGAAAACTCTGCCCTCCTAAAGAGAAGGTAAGACGTTGTAGTAGATCATGGCAGAGGCTGTGAACTCTGACAGACGAAATTGCTTGCTGGAACTGGGAACGTAAACCGATCGCCAGTCCGCCATTAGTGGAGAGCCGATATTCGTGATAAAACTGATAATCCCACCTACGCCATCGATGAAACTGCGTGGTGGGGAGACAGTTTGTCTCTTGGAGGAGAAGGATATCTGCGTGGAGGTGGTGGAGGTCTTCCTGAGCAAGCGCATTCACCAAAGGGGTGCTAAAACCCCTACAATTCAGAGTCACTATCCTGAAGGGAAAGATCCGATGATGTATTTAGGGCTTTGTCGGCAGCTGTCTGCAGGAGTTTGAGCCGGCTACAGAATTTCTTGTGACAGTCCCCGGCTCCAAAAATGGAGGGTGACATAGTTGTGAAGTGAGAACGTAACGCTATCAGTTGCGTTATGATCGTGTGGGATCTTAGCGAGGAGGTTGCGAGACATATTTTTCCTCTGAGAGTCGATGACGAGGTTGTACAACTCCGCCCCAGTAACAGGCGATTGTGGGAGGGAAGAGGTCTCCAGGAGATTCAGGAAGTCCTGTGGGGTGATGGGAGTGCCGATGCACTCCTCAGAGTTATGGTCGACAGAACTTTCCGAGGTGGATGCTTGATCCACTGAACGATCGCGGCCACCTTGATAAATCAGTGAGGTGCATGACTTATTTGCACGGAGGCGACCCTTCCTGCGACGCTTAGGCCGAGGACCGGCGCCCACAAGTCCAGCGGTAGGTGGGTCTGGCACTTTGAAGGCGTTCGAGGGAGTTTCCAGACCTGCAGAGGCGCAGGAATGGGGGTAGCAGTCGTAGAAGGCACGTCCGAAGGCAGAGCGTTCTCGGGTAAGGGGTACCCGACTGTTGGCACAGTGGCTGTGCAGGTTTTGAGCTGGTGTTTGGAACTGGTGATGAAGACGCCCGTTGACCAATGTCTGTAGGATGACTCTCGCCAGATGTTGAGTTGGTAGTTTGAAATGGCGACGAAGATATCTGTTGACCAATGGCTGTAAGACGACTTTTGCCAGAAGTTGGCTCTGGTGTCTCAGAGGTGGTAGAAAAATGTGCTGTATGGATAGGTTTACGAGGAGGATGTCGTACAGCAGAAGTAGAGACAGGATACAGGCAGAGATTTCGAGTGTGTCCTTACAAGCTAAGCAGATGGTGTCGACTGTGAGCTCGATCTTACGTATATGAGGGTCACGGTGCACCGTGAGAATTCTTGGAACACGCAGCATGTCGTCCTCCGCGGGAAAGACCACCCGGACATTGCGGCAGAATCCGAGCAGGTATTTATCCTGTCGGGAAAGGAAGAGTAGGTACTGACGCCTCCCACTGTACGCATATATGGTTAGCAATAGACAGTAAGACATCATCTGTTATTTCAGGTGGAACAGGATAGAAGCTAATCGGGACAGCCATGTGTGTATAAGACGTAGCAATTAAGTGACGAGTGCCGATGGATATCCCCTCAGTCAAAACCTTAAGGGCATAATCAGACGTGCACAAGTAGGCCACGATGAGGCCCTTTTATCGCACCACGTGAGTAATTCCAGCCTTAGGAACGACCCGGCGAAGCACGGCGCAGTGGGCTGGGAGCTTGGTGCTTGGAAAGCTCTGGAATGTAACTCCGAGGCTCACTTTTTGCAAGAAGTGCTGGCCTTGAGGGGAGGCTGACGGAAGATCCACCGTGGTTTCGGTGGCTCCATACTTCGTCATATACGGCCAGAAAGTAGAAGAGCGCTGATAGGAAGTCACTGACGTAGACGAAACGATGACGTCATCGGATAAGGCAGTGCAGACACGCTGAGGAGAGGAGGGGCTTGTAACAGGAGCTGTGTCTATCGGCGTCTGACTGACACATAGTAGACGAAAGAGCAGGAAAGTCACTTCCGGTGAACAGGGCTGGAGCATCGCTCCTACCGGAAGCCGCCATTTGTAATGACGATAAGGAAATTTTGTCTTGGCCAAGCCAACCAAGACAGAAAAAACGAATAGGACTAAAAAAAGAACACTTACCGACCCGGTAGGTATCCAAAAGGAAAGACGGGACGTTCACGTACCACACACACAAAATATATATAAAATCTGGAAAGTAGATAAGGGCACTTACAAGGCAAAAAGCACGGAGCTCACAAAACAACAATTCACGAGTACGTTCCCCCAGCTGCCGCCATTTCCACACACGGCCATCAGACTGTCGGATCGTGTATTTAACAGTACACGGGACCCGTTTCCATTGATCTACGGTCCACGACAAATGTTCTTTACACCATGCTAAATGACGAGTAGCATTCTGAGTAGAGATGAAAGGCTTATGAGCAGTCGCACGACCACGGTAACCCATGGAATGAAGTTCTCTGCGAATGGTATGTGTACATACCGAGGTTCCAGCATTTTTACTCACCTGTGCACTGAGTTCTTGTGCAATACTCCGTCGATTAGCTGTAACGACTCTCCTGAGGCTTCGACGTCCTCTATCACTGATTTTCTTTGATCTGCCAGTACGTTTTGCTGCTTCAGGCACGCCATGTGTCTTCTACTTATTCAGTACATCCAAAACAGTTGACTTGGTTATGTTTAAAAGCCTCTCGGTTTCTCTTATGGGCAACCTACTAATATAACACCCAACAATCTTTCCTTTCTCAAAGTCAGTTCTCTCCCGCCGTCACATTTCCACTCCATCTCGCAGTGCGATATGATCGCGGTCAGCTGCAGGCTTGTTTTTATATCGTTTGCAGCTGTATCGCGCATCTTAACAACGCAGCGGACCAGTTCATTTATTTTTGAAGGGGTGTCTGGTGACTTTGGTACATATATATATATACCAACCCGCTTGGCCAGCGTGGTGAGTTATGGCCAAACCCCCTCCAAAATGACTCCACAACTTAAATCTTGGCCCTCAGTCTCCGGCAGCTGGAATGTACCTGGCCAAGGCAGCGGCCAGTGCGACATGAAAGCAGAGGGTGCTAAGAATCCCCGGAGGACCGGACTAGGCTGCCATCTGATGCTGACCTTGGCAACGTATAACGGACGCTCACTATCTTCTGATTCAAGGCTTCTTGAATAGGAAGAGGAACTACAAAGGATCAAGCGGGACATCGTCGGGCTAAGTGAGGTAAGGAGAAAAGGAGAAGATCTCATTGAACTGAAAAGTGGACATCTCTTCTACTATCGTGGGACAGATACTGGCAGAACTAGTGGTGTTGGATTTATAATAAACAAGAAACTGAAGGATAAAGTTGTAGAAGTTGAAAGTTCCTCTGACAGAGCTGCACGACTCGTTATCCAACTCTCGAGAAGATACCAGGCTCAGATTATTCAAACTTATGCACCCACCACAAGTCATGCTGAAGAAGAAATTGAAGAATTTTATGAGGAAATTCGTGATCTAAATAATAAAGGTAAGCAGCACTTGAAGATAATTATGGGAGATTTCAATGCAAAAATAGGGCAACGGCAACAGAATGAAACTTCAGTAGGTAAATTCGGTCACGGCAACAGAAACCAGCGTGGAAATACTCTCGTAGAGTTTGCAGAGGCAGAAGGGTTTTTCATCTTGAACTCCTTTTTCAAGAAAAAGCCACACAGGAAATGGACATGGAGACATCCAAATGGGACGACAAGTGAAATTGATTTTATTATGTGTAACAAAAAATTCGTCATAGAAGACTGCAGTGTGCTAAACAAGTTCAACACAGGCAGTGACTATAGATTGGTGAGATGTAAGATGCACCTCAACACTAAACTCGAACGTAGCAAGCTCATAAGACAAACAAAATGTATTGACATAACCAACCTTAAAAAACACCATAATACCTTCAAATTAGAACTAAAGAACAGATTCTCTGCTTTAGAAGGCCTAACATCGGAAGAAGTGGATATTTCTGAAGTTAACAGAAAAGTAACCAAAGCTCTTATGGAAACAGCAACAAAACTAGCTGGGTCTAAGAACAAATTGCATGTGAACAAATTATCAGGAAAAACCAAAATGTTGATGCAAAAAAGAAGAGTGATGAGGACAACTAAAGAAGATGTGACTTCCAAAGTGGAATATATAGAGCTATGCAAGACAGTACGAAAAGGTATCACTGAAGACGTAAGGAAATTCAACTGTGAACTAGTAAGGAAAGCAATTGAAAACAACCAAAGCCTAAAGATAGCGGGACATCTCAGTAAGGGGAAAAAACAGATTATGGCACTGAGAAAAGAAGATGGTTCTGTAACAAGAAATAGAGGCGAAATTTTGACAAGAGTGAAAGATTTCTACTCCAAATTATATGAAAGGGATGATACATGTACTCCACACATCATGAAACGTACCAGTACCAGAGTTCTTTCAGTCCTTCCAGCAGAAGTTGCACATGTAATCAAGAACATGAAGCGGGGAAAAGCTTCAGGAGAAGATGGAATTACTGTAGACATCATACAAGAAGCAAGTGGAGAAATCCAAACAGTACTCGCCCAAATTTTCACTCGATGCCTTAATGAAGGGGAAAATTCCTGAGGATTGGAACAACGCTACAATGATCTTGCTACATAAAAAAGGTGACATTGAGGATCTCAGGAACTACAGACCTATCAGCCTCTTATCAGTGGTTTATAAAATCTTCACTAAAGTTCTTTCACACCGCTTGAAGGTAACACTGGACATGGCTCAACCGAGAGAACAAGCTGGATTCAGGAGTGGCTACAGCACAATAGATCATATCCACGTACTGAGAGAACTAATTGAAAGAGCGAGGGAATATGAACTTCCATTGTGCATGGCTTTTATCGATTATGAAAAAGCCTTTGATTCGGTGAAACCATCAGCAGTTGCAATGGCTCTGAAATCCTGCGGTATTGAAGATGCATACATTAATATTATTAATAACATCTATGAAAATGCAAGTGCAAAGATTCGGCTGTTTGAAAATACAACACACATAAAAATTGGAAAAGGAGTGAGACAAGGTGACACCATATCTCCGAAGCTCTTTAATGCCACATTGGAAAATGTCTTTCAATCACTGAACTGGGAAAACAAAGGGATAAAGATTAATGGAGATTATCTAACCCACCTTCGTTTTACTGATGACATAGTCATTTTTGCAACTACCCCATCAGAGCTACAGAGTATGATCCAGGAACTTGCTGACAAGAGTAAAGAAGTGGGATTAAAAATGAACTTTCAGAAGACAAAAGTGATGTACAATGCATTTACAAGAAATGAAGATTTATCGATTGATGGAGAAAAGCTGGAGATAACAGACACGTACGTTTATCTTGGACAGCAGATATCAAGTGAGGGTCACATTGGTGAAGAAATTAATCGGCGTACAAAACTTGCCTGGAGAGCTTTTGGAAGAAACAGTATAATTTTCAAGAGCAATATGCCATTATGTCTTAAAAGAAAAGTGTTTGATCAATGCATCCTTCCAGTGCTTACGTATGGTGCAGAGACGTGGACCTTAACTAAAAGAGACATACAAAGGCTGCAGACAACTCAAAGTGGCATGGAGAGGTGCATGCTTGGTGTAACCAGGAGAGATAAGAAGAGGAACACGTGGATCCGAAAAATGACAAGAGTGGAAGACATCATGATCAGAGTTAAATCCCTGAAATGGCAATGGGCTGGACATACTGCCAGAAGAACAGACCATCGATGGACAGCCGAAATTTTAGATTGGATTCCAAGGGACAGGAAAAGACCCAGAAGAAGACCACATGGGAGATGGGTGGATGAAATTCGAAAGTATGCGGGAGTGACATGGAGGAGACTGGCACAAGACAGACCGTTGTGGAGGAAACTTGGGGAGACCTTCGTCCAGCAGTGGACTGATAATGGTTGACAATGATGATGATGATGACGATATTACGTTTTATCCACTTATCTGTTACTGGACAAACGTACGACAAAGGTAATATAATACCTTTTTGAAAAAAGAGTTCAATTAATATCAACAAACAAACAAAACGTTTATAATAATATTTTCACGGAGAATATGCTTTGAAGAAATTATGAATGAGGCATAACTATGTCTAATGCACTCAAACTAAGCATCAGAACTTGATCAAATGGCAATAATATGTCACTTGAATGGTGTCTTCCGTTTTACAGAAGTGTCCTCAAATGTGACCGAAATCGGAAAGAAAAACCGATTCTCACTCAATGAGAAACTGTTTTTCTTTCCGATTTCGGTCCCATTTGAGAGCACTTCTGTAAAAGGTACTTCACGTCGTAACCGTTTCTCACAGAAAAGTACTTCTGTAACCGTTTTTCGCAGAAGGGTACTTCTGTAACCGTTTCTCACTCAGTGATGAAATGTGGATGAAAGAATGTTTTTTTTTCTTTTTACATTTTACTTTTATTTCTAACAAAAAGAAATATTTCTTCATCATTAATTATATCTGCTTTGAGTTCCACATTCTTTTAATTCTGATACATAATTCCTGCTGAATTTGGGTGTTTTATGTAGATTTTATTGTACTTAACTTTTTTAAGTGCAGATAGATGTTTTACAAAATATTACAAAAGCTGCAACTGAATATGCTTCTCGCAAATAAGAACGTTTTCTTTTTTTTTTTTTTCTATCTGCTGCTTGAGTTTTCCCGAAATTATCTCATAATGTGAAACAAAACACATCGTTCAAGTGGAGAGCAATCCAGATAATAGGAAAATCATTTGCACTCTCTGTACAAATCCTACGTAAATAAAAACTTGATTCAGAAAAAGCGTGAAAGAATGACCTGACCGAAATAAAAACCTGTGCAATTGATTTCTAGTTAAAATATTTTTATATATACATAACTTGTAGATTAAAAAGGGAACGACAGTCTTTACTGCTTATTTTTTTACAGGGATTTTCCTTTACGGGGCAAAACGTGCTGAGAAAATCAAATCCATCAAACAGCAGGACATTCAGGAATGATCAGTGTTACTGCACTGTGTGAAAAACATGTCATATTTCCGCTATTCTTTTGTGAGCAGATCTTTGCTTCCACACCTGTTACGTCCAGCCAGTGAAGAACGGAATGAAGTTTTTCTTGCTTCTTGATCGGAGAGCCATCGATCGCGGCACACTGAACCGAGAGAGCCGAAGCCTGAACACGCACAGCGGTTGACAAGCATCGGTTCATTGCCCCATTCATTTCTTTCGACAGATAAGTTTCCACCCAAAAATCATCTTCAGCGTAGCTGGAAGGATTACAAGAAAAAAATGAGAGAGAAGAAAGAAAAATTAATGGAAATTGCTTTCTCTTCAAAAGTACGCGTGAAAAATTTCTTTTCAACGTTTTATTCGGACAACCATTCTAAGGAGGACAAACAGAGTAGTTGAGAGCAATAAACTTTCTCATTAAATCTTCGGGAAGTTGTTAGTCGCTGATAAGATGTTTGTCTCTAAGAAAGTAGTTTCTTTGATGTTTATATTTTCCGGTCTGCATACATCCGTGCTGACTGCCTCTTTTCAGTTGCGCAGCTTTTCATTTATTTTCGAATATTTTAACGGCTACCGAGCAGTTGCTGAAAAGAGCCGTGATGTCGCAGAGCATTTTGTTTTCTTTCTTTACTTTCGTGCGAGAAACTAGAGAGTGAACTATTTTTGTACTTCGTTCGCTAAAGTTCTGCGGAACTCGCAATAGCTAATTACCGGAGAATATGTCTTGATTTTGTTTGTTCTATCGATGATACATTATGTTTCGCCTGATGCAAGGAAATGTGTATTTGCCTATTCCATTGAGACAAAATGCTTTCTGGAAACCAGAATAGGAATGCGGAACCTCATTATTTATTACATGGGCTTATGTAAATAAGCATGTTCGCGCATTTTTGAGAAGGAATGAGATCTGAATGTTAACTTATGTACATTTTTGTAAACTTGCTTACTCAATTAAATGAAAGATGTCATCGGAATTTGAGGAACTTAAAATACCATGCCGAAATTTCAGTTCTGGAAAGGAATGGTTCTTTCCACATTGCACTTTAAAAAACCATTTTGAATTTACAGTACCCTTCGAAATTTAAGCATTTAATTTAAAAAGTGC
The DNA here is from genome assembly GCA_039090855.1 of Macrothele yani. Lineage (NCBI taxonomy): Eukaryota > Metazoa > Arthropoda > Arachnida > Araneae > Macrothelidae > Macrothele > Macrothele yani. The sequence goes on along the minus strand of CM077030.1, from coordinate 108,809,874 downwards.
GGAAATTCAAGCCAGAATTCAAACAGCTTTTTGCTTGCTGCCTCTGCTTTCTTCCAAAATGGTATCATGCACAGTCAAGTTATATATGTTATTTGTCATAATATTAGGCCTGTCGTTTTCAATGGTGCTGAAACCTGGAGCCTCACCAACAGCGATGAAAAATTAATTTAGGTTTTGAAAATAAAAAATGACGATGATGCAGAAATTGGGAAATGATGAAGAGGCACAACAGCAAAGTTTTTTATTTTTTTTTTGATTGAAGGTTTAACGACCGCCGTGAGCAACTCAATGGGCTATAAGCAGTCGCCCGTCCCTAATTTAGGGTCACTGGTTCCAGGGAAGGGAGAGAGCCAGGGCCGTAAGACAAACACAACATCCATGCCTCACCGGGATTCGAACCCGGACCCCGTTCGGACGAATGATCAGAGGCCATCGCTTAGACCACTGCGCCACCGGGGCGGCAACAGCAAATTTAATATACTCTTCGAAACTTTATAAAGCAGACTTGGTGCAATCACAAACGTAATCGGAAAAAGTATCATTCTACTCACTTCAAGTCATGCTATCGCAACGGTTTTAAATGTTTTTGTTTCCGTGGCACTTTTATTGACACCCATTAGAATTTAGAGGAAAATCATTCTTAATTTTTTATGTAATCTCAGATATAATGCATATATACGAGTTAGAATCATATTTTCATGAAACAGAATAAATTACAAAGACAAAATGTTTCACAACACCTATACACCATGATTTTCTGTTATTTTCCAGATGCAAAGAAGAATGCATCTTTAATAAATACTCGTTTCATTTGAGGCAGAGTCGAGTAGTTTCTTCATCTCAGTGCTCATCCTTGACAATCGTAAGAACTAAGATCCCTAATTCAAAAAATGCAGTACAACTAAAACGCATCCCGGAGACGACGTTTCGCACTTTATTTTAAGGTTTTGTTTTTCTGCCTGGTCTTCGGAAAGTGTATAGAAGCATTTGAATCTCGTTGTCCGTAATTACAGTTGGTTAGAACCTATCCAGTCGAGGACGCAAAGTGATACTGAATGTTATGCTCTATCCCTGTCAGATTTTCCACAGGGAGTTCAACGAATCCTTTTATATGAGTTTTTGAAGTCAGGGAAAACAGTTCTTTATTATTTCTTGAATAACTTTCTCCAAATTGTTAGTTTGCGCCACAGTACCTTCGTCGAAATTATGGCTCCTTCACTGTTCCTTTCATCTTGATGTACACACTGTTCGGATGCTAGGGTTGAAATGTTTTTGTCAAATGAGCTCTAATAGTTTGGGAAGCCGAAGGTCAACTGGAAAAGATTTTCACAGAAGCCACTGTTGTCCCTGCTTTAAAAAAATGACCGTAATCGAAATTTGTAGAAAACTAACTCCTTGTTGCATCATTCCAAATAGCTCGTTCTTCCTGTCCGCAAACCTGACAGGAATATCTAATGACATTCAGTAGTGTTGAAGATTTCCGTTTGTACAGTTTTCAACTTGAGTTTATAAAGAAAGAAATACTTGTTTTTTAATCTCATGTTTAAATGTTCAGTCAAAATTTCAAGTGAGATTTAAAAATTCCAGTGTACAGAAATTCTGTTTGTTTTTGTTTACTCTTATCTGAGACAAAATTCACCATTCAGTCTTCAACGAAATTCTCTCCTTGTCATCCATTAATAAACTACTTTTTCAGTTCTTGTTTTTTTCTTCTTGATGAATGTTATGATGTTTCACTCTTTTTCGAAATCTTGTGCTTTTAATGAACAAGCAATGAGTTTGTTTTGTGTTTCTAAACTTGTGCAAAAGACTTTCCAGAAACAGTTACTCACTATTAAGTTTCTTTTCCCCGTTATGTTATTTTTCTGTCACTTTCTGTATGACACATTCCGATAATATTTAATATTTTTCCAACAGTTACTTTGAAGTTACCTTCCAGTTGAAAAATATCTTTTCACTATTCCTTTCCTTAGTCTGTCACTTTTCTTAGTTGAATGTATCAAGAAATAGCATTTTAAGGCGTACCCTGCTTGCATGCCAATTAGTCATATTTTGCTAGAAAACAGAAATGATCAATGAATCTTTTCAGAAATCGTAAAACTTCCCTGGAACTTGAAAATGAAAAGAACTTTCCATTCGGCATAAAGGAATGTTGCAGTACCTGTAATTTGTCTATGCTTCATAATGATGAAGTCAGGTTCTTTTGCTTTCCTCCTGTAACAGCATTTCATGATTTTTTTCAAATACCTTGAAAATAAAGTGAAAACGAACAGTTTTTCTTTAGGTGCATGTACCCATGCCGACACAGCATCTTTTGATACACATACACCGTACAATCACAATATCTTCGCGTACACGTATACACACTGCGTAAATTACAAGGTCTGATAGAAAATGTGTTTGACACCTCTATGGCAATTTGCAGCACAGGAAGCAGCTGAAATGTTTGTCTTGAATATGTGAAATAAAACCTGTTGCCATCGCGTTGTCCAGGAACTTACGCAGTTAACTGAGATCATTCTTTAAAACTCCAGCGGAGGCAAAAGAAAACAAAAAACAAGCTTCAATTTTCTGAACTAATTATTCGTTCCCATGGGCTGCACCAACGGAATGGGGGTGTACTGGCCCGGAGAACCAACACCCTTGTAGTGAGTGAGGTCTAATGTGCGCAAACACACGTACGCAGCACACATGCGTACTGTCCACAAGTAATCCTGTGTTTTTCTACAAAACGTGTCATTAAAAATTAAATACTCTTGTTAAACAAAGAGAGATTCCGTAAGTTAAGCTAACCTTTAATTCGAATTTCTTTTAAGAAAAAAGTCACTAATCTCATGCTTATCGTGGATGTGGCTTTGTGGCTTCACACACTTCTGTTACGAAAGTAGAAAAAGAAGTTAAAGATTCTTTACCAAAAATTTTATTGTGATAATATCACGTATTTTGTGAGGATATAAAAAGAATTGTATTTTGTTTTGTCCAAACGGTTTGTGTTCACTGCCACGTCAGGTTTTATTTGACATTTTCTGTTCAGATTTCCTGTTGTATGACTTTTGCGTATTGTTGACTTGCTTTATTGATTCATCATTCATTTTAGGTAGGCGCGTTTTTTGTACATCATTCAGCTAAAATGTCATAAGTAATGTGTGTGACAAACGGGGAATTTTAAAAGCATAATGCTGATGCTGGTCATACTTCCCGATTTGACTGGAATATCCTGGTGTGAAAATCACTACCGTGGACCCCGTTCGTAGTTGTTCCACCAATTTTTGACTGAAGATTAAGAGCCACATTTTCGCTTGGTTTGATAGCACTGTTCAGTTGTTATGAAACTCTGTCACAAACTTGCTGTCTCTAGGGTAGCGGTTCTCAAACTTCTGTCACCGCAGAGCCCTTCCCACCAGAGAGCGAGGCCGCGGAGCCCCCAACGTTTTTGTCTGTCCCCTTGTTTATATTCAGTGCATATATAGGAATGAGGATTTTAGAATTTTCTTTCTGAGAAATCTGAATAATATTGCTTTCGTTTCGGAGAAGCATTGGTTTTATTTAGCTAACAGCATATCTAACACTTTTAGTGTTTCTGATATCCTAGTATTCTTTCATAATAAAACCAGCAGAGAAGAAAGATATGCTATTCTTTCTTTATATATTTGTAATGGAATTTCTTTCTTCTTCTACCGAAGAAGAAAGAAATTGTTATTACAGATCGGTCCTGAAACAGTGAACTGGCAGCGTCGCGCCTGTTCAGTTTCAGGAGCTGTATCCTTCTGGGAATTTACCCTTTCGAGGCACGTCCTGTCGCAACAATACAGACATTTCGATCAAAGGTCCTGACAGCAAGCAGGCCTAAGAGGAAGATATGGGAGGCGAAGGCGCCGTGACGACCTTACACTTTAACGGCGATGACGATAGCTTGCGCTTTGTTTTGCCTGCCTGTTTCAAAACTGCTGCCACGCCGTCCCGAGGATAAAGGACAACTACGCGCGGCTTCCAATATCGGTCGCTATATAACGCCAGTACATGGTTTGAAGAAAGCATTATATACAAGGAAATTGGGGAAGTGCGTGAATTTTTCCAGTGTATTTTCGTTGTCCAACATGACGGTGTCACGAGATGGTTTTCACGGAAAGCGTCGCGGAGACTTTGCTGAGACCCAAGGCTCCGCGGAGCACACATTGACAACCGATGCTCTAAGAAAGTCATATAAAGAAAAACGTAGCAGATGTATACTATTAGTGCTAAGATCTGTACACTCTTCTTTCGCGTGTTTTTATGATTTCGAACCAATATTTCAGCAGGAGTGGTCTAATGTTTCAAAATTAGGTTTTTAGTTTGTGTTGTGCAATGACCAAGTTTTAGAATAACCCATTTCCACTCGCATCAATATTAGTACGTCTTGGGTAAGAAAAGATCGAGCTTATGTTATCACTTAGTCCATTCGATTGTCTGGCTGTGGACATCATATGAATCTCTGCAACTATTAGTCTGATTTGAGTTTTGTTTTTTTTGCAGTGGGAAGCTTGAAATGTGAGAATGATGATCCCTGCATTCCGGTTTTTTCCGATGTAAAATTTCGCTGCTAGAGGGCATGAATGCAGATGCTATCGAGTTCAAAATACATTTTAGTTCATATATTTGCTTCTAAATATCCGATGGAAAAAATGATTTCTCCTTTCGATACCATTTATATTGAAGACTATTTTAGGTACAGTTTCTTTTCCAAGTAATGCATGGATTTTTCGCTAGGTGCGTAAAGGTAAATTGTATTTTCCCTGATATCTCTGTTTCTAAAAGTACGATTTGAAACACTCTTTCTGCATCGAATACAGCTCCTCGTGGAAAACGTTTTGCATAAAAATTCTAATTTTTAATGAATGGTTTGCTCACCAGGGGCGTAAGTGTTTATTTCTGCTTCTGATGTATTTGCAGCAAAGTCTGAGCTTCTGAAGACTGTATTGAAAATATTCTTTCGTTGACAGATACCGCTCACCTCGGAAAACCTTTTAATAATCCTTCTGCTTAAAATAGTATATAGTTTTTTTCGTCAGGGTGTCGATATCTCTGTTTGTGAGAGTCCGATTGAAAAAATTACTCAATGGGGAGCGTTTCTGGTGTAAAATGTGCTCATATAATTAAAAAACATTTTTAACGCAATGGTGTCCCATTAGGAGGCGCAAGTTCATGTTTCCGTTTACATTGTGTTTGCAGCAATATCTGCGGGACTAAAAACTCAACAAAAAATTATTTTTCGGTCAGATACTACTAACTATGAAGACATTTTGTGTGAATTTCCTTCCCAAATTAATGCACATCTCTGTTTCTGAACATCCGATTTAAGAAATGCTTTTAACACCAACTCCATTCACCATTCAGTCACACATCCTCCTCATCAGGGTGGTTGTGTGGCTGAATGGCCAATGCACAGCTTTGCTCAAAAGACGATGACATATAAAAGTAAATTAACCAAACATGTCGCTGCTAAAGATTACCTTAGGCTTCATTTTGCTGAAACTGCTTTGATATTGCTGATCTGTTTCAATATTCAATCAGAAAGCTTCGATTGTAGCTTTCTTCGGGTTCGATTTGTACCTTTCTTATCCTCACATAGCCAACGGTCTCCACACTCTGTTTTCCCTTGTACATGACTGTTTACTCTTTGTGCACGACGATAAATGGTTCCACCCTATTCAAATTAATAGGAAATACAGTTACTTTAACAGCTGTTTTGAAAATTATATAAGCCTTCCTTCTAAAGCTGTTTGATAATTTCGAAAACAACTGTCATTCTACCTTTTGTTTTTTGCACAGTTCTTGTTTGACAAAGCCACTGATATATTGTCCTTTCTACCATCATTTCCGTGAATCCTTCCTGAAACAGAATCTCAAAATTTAGAAACGTTTAGCTCCTTCACTGTTTTTTCAGTTTCATGGTTTTCCGTAAGGAGTGCAATGATTTCTCGTTGGTAGAAATTGAAACATGCCGTGCAGCTCCGGTAGTGCACTGGTCTGAGTGCTGGCTTCTCGCCATTCGTCTGAGATGGGTTCAATCCATTCGTCTGAGATGGGTTCTTAGGCCACTGGCTGTCTCCCTTCCCTGGAACCACTGGCCCTAAATTAGGGACGGGCGACTGCTTATAGCCCATTGAGTTGCTCACGGTGGTCGTTAAACCCACAATAAAACAAGTTAGTAAAATCATGCAATGCATTGATTATGATACGCTTTCCAACATACCAGAAATTGTTACTCAAGTTATGAGGATAATAGCTGTGGAATAAATCTCGCTCCTGTGTCCTGACCTTTGACCCCATTTCGATGATATTCAACAGAATCGGTTCAGTACACCTCAAGAATAACATACTAAAGTTTTGTCGCAATAGAAGCATTTTTACGCAAGTTATGAGAATAATGGCTGTGGAATAAATCTTGCTTTTGTGCAATGACCTTTGACCCCATTTCGTTGTTATTCAACAGAACCGGTTCACTATACCTCCGAAACAACATGATAACGTTTTGTCGCAATCGAAACATTTTTTGGTAATTTATGATGCACGACTGCAGAGCGCAATGGAATGGATCCCACTCCAGTGTCCTGACCTTTGACCCTATTTCGCCCAATTTTAATAGGGTTCGTGCCCAGGTGGTTCCCTACCACATACTAAAATTTCATCGAAATCGAACCATATTTACGCATGTTATGAAGCATAAAGGCAATGAAATGGATCCCGCTTTTATGTCATGACCTTTGACCCCATTCCACCCGTTTTCAACAGGTTTCGTTCCCAGGTGGATCCTTACCACATACCAAAATTTCATCGAAATCGAACCATTTTTACGCAAGTCATGACGCATAAGGGCAATGGAATAAATCCCGCTCTTATGCCCTGCCTGACCTTTGACCCCAATTTGCCAATTTTCAATAGGGTTCGTGCCCAGGTTGTTCCCTACCACATACTAGAATGTCATCGAAATCGAATCCTATTTACGCATGTTATGACGCATAAAGGCAATGAAATGAATCCCGCTCTTATGGCGTGACCTTTGAACCCACTTCACCCATTTTCAATAGGGTTCGTCCCCTGGTGGTCCCCTACCACATACTAAAATTTCATCGACATCGAACCATATTTACGCAAGTTATGACGCATAAGGGCAATTGAATGGATCCTGCTCTTATGGCGTGACCTTTGACCCCACTTCACCCATTTTCAATAGTGTTCGTCCCCTGGTGGTCCCCTACCACATACTAAAATTTCATCGAAATCGAACCACTTTTACGTGAGTTATCGTGCCGACAGACAGACGGACGGACGGACAGACGAACGGAAAAAGCTGGAGCATATACGCTTCTTCAACCTACGGTTGGAAAGCGTAAAAAAAAAGAGGTCACCTGTAATATAGTGTTTCTCGCAAATTGAATTTTATTGGTGATAATGATATTCAGCTTTCACAAATACTGCATAGTTCACCTACATTTTTTACTACATTTTTTTACTACGCCTGCATAATTCATAGTATTCACTCTGTTATTTCGCACCGTGATTTTGTTATGAGAAATAAAATTGAAATGAGAGTACCTTTATTTTATACGAAGGCGTAGGTCTATTATACTGTTTTGTAATACGTATGCCAACCTTATCAGCCCATATGCATAGGAGTAAAGGCCATCTATAATCCACGCTTGTTCGTTCCAAGGGCAACCAGAGAGCAAACACAGCACAGATTTCTCAACTAAGACTCGAATCTTATCGGTGTTCACATCGTAACCGCTGGGTAACCGAACCGCTTTACTGTGATAAATTATAGTACTTCTGCATGAAAATGTAATGGCACCCGAGATACATTGCTAATACAGAAAAATGTCATTTCTATTATTCTAAGTCCTTGTTCAAGTGAAAAGGAATATTAGTGTCTTCCTTATAATACTGTTTAACAATACACCCTATTTTCCAATATTTCATTCCTTTCTGATGTAACAAATCTCTTTGAACATTGTTTGCCAGCAAGTTACAGATTTGTAAAATCATGAAATCAAGCTCGCAATGTAATCTAAATAAGTGTAGACTGCAATTTGTTACGGAACTTGTTCCATACATCCATCTCTCCCACTTCTGTATGTATGTGTGTGTGTGTGTGGGTGTGTATTTTCTGTGTATGGGAATATGTTAGTGAGTAAGAATACACCGCCGATGCAGATGGATAAAACAAATACTGCAGATTCTGTAAAATTCCGTAATGTTCTACGGCCAGGTCATATTAACGGGCCTTTCAGAGACCGTTTGTCGCCAGTTTCATATCACCATTTTTTTTCACTCTCAAGTAAAATGTACTCCCAAACAGATGATGCTTCAAAGAATCTATCCTTTCACATGTTTATAAAAACATTTTTTGTAAATCGCTGTTGCTATGTACATAATTCTTTACATCGTTAGATAACATAACCACTAATTAAATGCACTTATCTTGATACCAGCATTTTGCAGTAAATGGTGGAAAACTTGGCTTCTTATTAATATTCAGGAGTAACCCATTCACAATGGATACTTTTCCGGAATTATGTCCTGTTCTTCCCATCTCTCTGAAAGCACATGGAAACGGTAAATTGACGTCGTACCATAACTTTATCTTAAACTGTTTATCTTTGCCCTTGCATTATGCCCCTACGTCGACTTATCTTACAAAGTCTCATGCGCCATGTTTGCGTATTGGCTTAAATGGTGGAAATATTTCCTCAAAGTAGTTGAATTAAGGCTGGCTTAATTTAGCCAGTTAGAATTTATGACTCAGTACAATAACTCTCTCTCGATGATGATGATGATGAACAACAACAAAGCTTTCAATTTAGCACAACGTAAACTTTCGCTCAATATAACGTAGCTTTCCAGCTGATGAACGCAGGGAGAGGGGAAATAACACTTTAAGCCTTTTGTTGGCACCAGACTCTTCAACTTTCCCACTGTTTGGAATCAACACTTCAAAACACTTAAAAGCTTTCCTGTTTTATTGAACAGTGAATGTTTCCCGTCATTTACGATTACCTTAGAGAGAGATATGAAAGTGGACTGGACTCCAGCAACCCGAGGGACTTGGGTAAATCTGATTATTTGATAAGTGATCTGGCATGTGCTGAAGTTTCACGGCTGGTTATTACTCAAGTCATCTCGCAGAACAAACTCTTTTCGGAAAATACAATCGATATTCTTCGGGGAACGTACTGCTATTTTTGTTCTGATTGCTTAAACCAAACGTGAGGATACAACTCCCCTTATGCAGCTCGAGGTGATTTAATCTCGTACCCATTAATAAATACACTTGATTTAGAATAAAGATATTTCCCTCGCGCCATCTATGAGGCGTTTAATTTAATAAAGTAATTTGGATACATTTTCGCTGACAAGAGATTTATATGTCGCAATTACCTCTGACAAAACTAATTTATTATTGTGCACTTACAAGAGTTAAGTGGAAGCCGAACGAATATTCATTCGCGACCGCCTACAGATATTTACCTTTCTCATTAATATTCAGGAAGAGCAAAATTGATGTTTCACAAAATTTGAAAATGTTACACAATGAAGGAATGTCCTTATTTATGTCAGCTGCATATTACAACTCGAGTAACATAAGGTTTGAGCCTCAGCTACTGTGTCCATCTTGAAAAAGCCTTGTATTTCATGCATAATTTTATGGAAGAAGGGGTATCTCGAACATGTGGTTAGTCCTACAAAGATGATGATTATACACAGGCTTACAGCTGATGACAGTGATTTAGGGTAAACGAAACATATAATCGTGTCAATAAAAGCAGAGTTTAATAAAGTATGTATAAATAAATATATTCAGCGTACGAACATTGTTCACACACCCGGGGGTGTGCGATGTCACCTAGAGTACGTCTGAATGGAACCCTGATCATCACCGACAGAAAGGAAAGTATAAGTTGAAAGCACTGACAGCGTAGAATAAATCCGTTTATTTATACTGCTATAGTATGGTATATTTTAGTTGCATGTGAACAAATTATCAGGAAAAACCAAAATGTTGATGCAAAAAAGAAGAGAGATGAGGACAACTAAAGAAGATGTGACTTCCAAAGTGGAATATATAGAGCTATGCAAGATAACACGAAAAAGTATCACTGAAGACGTAAGGAAATTCAACTGTGAGCTAGTGAGGAAAGCAATTGAAAACAACCAAAGCCTTAAGATAGCAAAGGGACATCTCAGTAAGGGAAGAAAACAGATTATGGCTCTGAGAAAAGAAGATGGTTCTATAACAAGAAATAGAGGCGAAATTTTGACAAGAGTGAAAGATTTCTACTCCAAATTATATGAAAGGGATGATACATGTACTCCAGACATCATGAAAGGTACCAGAGTTATTCCAGTCCTCCCAGCAGAAGTTGCTCATGCAATCAAGAACATGAAGCGGGGGAAAGCCCCAGGAGAAGATGGAATTACTATAGACATCATACAAGAAGCAAGTGGAGAAATTGAAACAGTACTCGCCCAAATTTTCACTCGATGCCTTAATGAAGGGAAGATTCCTGAGGATTGGAACAATGCTACAATGATCCTGCTACATAAAAAAGGTGACATTGAGGATCTCAGGAACTACAGACCTATCAGCCTCCTATCAGTGGTTTATAAAATCTTCACTAAAGTTCTTTCACACCGCTTGAAGGTAACACTGGACATGGCTCAACCGAGAGAACAAGCTGGATTCAGGAGTGGCTACAGCACAATAGATCATATCCACGTACTGAGAGAACTAATTGAAAGAGCGAGGGAATATGAACTTCCATTGTGCATGGCTTTTATCGATTATGAAAAAGCCTTTGATTCGGTAAAACCATCAGCAGTTACCACGGCTCTGAAATCCTGCGGTATTGAAGATGCATACATTAATATTATTAATAACATCTATGAAAATGCAAGTGCAAAGATTCGGCTGTTTGAAAATACAACACACATAAAAATTGGAAAGGGAGTGAGACAAGGTGACACCATATCTCCGAAGCTCTTTAATGCCACATTGGAAAACGTCTTTCAATCACTGAACTGGGAAAACAAAGGGATAAAGATTAATGGAGATTATCTAACCCACCTTCGTTTTGCTGATGACGTAGTCATTTTTGCAACTACCCCACCAGAGCTGCAGAGTATGATCCAGGAACTTGCTGACAAGAGTAAAGAAGTGGGATTAAAAATGAACTTTCAGAAGACAAAAGTGATGTTCAATGCTTTTACAAGAAATGAAGATTTATCGATTGATGGAGAAAAACTGGAGATAACAGATAACTATGTTTATCTTGGACAGCAGATATCAAGTGAGGGTCACATTGATGAAGAAATTAATCGGCGTACAAAACTTGCCTGGAGAGCTTTTGGAAGAAACAGCATAATTTTCAAGAGCAATATGCCATTATGTCTTAAAAGAAAAGTGTTTGATCAATGCATCCTTCCAGTGCTTACGTATGGTGCAGAGACGTGGACCTTAACTAAAAGAGACATACAAAGGCTGCAGACAACTCAAAGAAGCATGGAGAGGTGCATGCTTGGTATAACCAGGAGAGATAAGAAGAGGAACTCGTGGATCCGAAAAATGACGAGAGTGGAAGACATCATGATCAGAGTTAAATCCCTGAAATGGCAATGGGCTGGACATACTGCCAGAAGGACAGACCATAGATGGACGGCCGAAATTTTAGATTGGATTCCAAGGGACAGGAAAAGACCCAGAAAAAGACCACATGGGAGATGGGTGGATGAAATTCGTAAATATGCGGGAGTGACATGGAGGAGACTGGCACAAGACAGACAGTTGTGGAGGAAACTTGGGGAGACCTTCGTCCAGCAGTGGATTGATAATGGTTGACAATGATGATGATGATGATGTAAATCTCTAAGCTTTCGCTCTCCACTTGGAAGCTTTTTTTTTCTAGGAAGGAGTTAGACATAAATTACAGAGAATCAGAACGAGTAAGAAGTAAAACTGATTTTCTGAATACATCGCGGAAAACAGCATGAGCCGTATTTCTTGTTATACACGCGATTATACGCTGTGTTGCGATGTGCGTTTATCCCGTAGTAATGCTTGCTAAACCATTGGTAGTTCAATAGAGAAGCTGGCAGCATCATTGCTATTGTTATGGTGAGAAAAAATAATAATTTTTTTTTATTGATTGAAGTTATTTATCAAAAGGCTATATATTTATGCTGATATTGAAATTTATATGGAAATTATAGAAAATTTAAATTTGGGAAATGGGTGGATGCATTTCGAAACAAAACTGAAATTTTGAATAAGGCCATGAAACAAAATAGAAAAATAAAATAAAATGCACCACTGAATTTGGTAACTCCCAAAAGTTACTATTGTATTGTTTGCGTTTGATGAGTAGATACACCTGAAAGTCTAAGAAAAGGTAACTATTGTTTGCATGTGTACCAAATTTGTAAACAATAAAATTTAATGGTATACAATGTACACGTGTAAATAACCTTTTGGAAGTGGCGATGATCAAATTAGCTAGTTAGGACAAAAACATTTATTTTACCACTATAGCCTCAGATTACTTTCCCACCTCAGTCATTGCTGAGGGGGATGCACTTGAACCATGTGATGAAAATTTAAACTGAAAATATCTAAAACTTCACTGCACTAAGGTTTAGGTTTTTGAAAGGCCACTTGGCCTATATTTATTGTAAAACTTAACAAGTGTGAGCGTAAATTTTGACACAATTTCAAACCCGGCCACAGGGCCTAAAAACAATAAACATCTGACAGCTTAGCAAATATCGCACCAGTCACAGTACCAAAACAAAATATAAATACCAGAATTCCATTGAATTACACCGCACAGCACAAACACTTGCTTTAACATGGTGTGCAACTTAAGTATGTGGAAGGTAAATCTCTCTCTCTCTCTCTCTTGGAAAAAAAATGATTATATGCATATGTTTACACCATGTTATTCTAATCGCTAAAACCAACCCTCTCAGACCAGTCTTCTGAATTCACCTTTTAACTTTTTAACTAACATATCAACTGCCAAAATTTTACACAATGAAAAGTTATTTTATACCAGGTTCTACATCTCCGGGAAAATTTGTCTCAAAATCAACAACCTTGCCTTCAATCAACATATCCTAACCTGACACTGAACCAACTCTCGACACCACACAAAACCCAATACACCAAATACTCTACTCAATTTACTCACAAGTTATAATACAAATCCAACTATTCAAAAATTCCCCACTATAAGTCCTCCAAATTTACCAGCACCCATGCAGAACTAAACTCGGGCATTAAAGCCAAACAATCATCTCACTCAACGAATTCCACTAGCCTCGAAAAACACGATTTCACTGCAGGAACAACAAAGTTTGAGTCTAAAGGCGGGAATGAATCGTGAATCCATTCCCAGCTTATACAGTGTAGTGGAGCAAAGTGCGACCTAACCCTTTTCTGTTCTTTCACTCTGATTTGGGGACAAAATCCTCTGTTCCTTCACTCTGATTTGGGGACAAAATCACTCCCCTCATAGGTACCACCTCCTATGGACCGAACAAACTTACTCGGGCAGAAAACAAATCCCCAATTTGTTTCGTGCACCCTTTCAGACCCCGTGGCATTGTCTACATAGGGTAAAGTATCCCACAAGAGTTCTCTTGTCCCCAAAATATCTCTTCATCTATTTTCCAGAAAATTCAATACATCATCCTTTTTCCCAGAAAATTACTTCATATCCTATTTTCCCCAGGAACACACTTCATATCCTTATTTTCCCAGGAACACACTCATTTCCCAGAAAATCACTTATCTTTATTTCCCAGGAACACACTGTACATATTCATTTCCCAGAAAGCTCAATAACACCATACTTGACACACTATACCAAACCTTACTTTATTTCCTGAAAAATCTATACATCACCATACTTCCTAGATCACTCTTTTCCTGAAAAAAATCATCACTTCTTGAAGAAACACAACAGCTATTCGGGTTCTTTTTTTAGTCACACTATACATATGCTCATATCTGCCTGTATGCCCAATTCTTATATTCTTTCCCCCATAAAAACCTGTTTTTCTAATCTACGGGCTGAAACTAGAAATTAGCCCTCACTAATACAAAAAATTAAATTTTAAAGAGTAATTTAGCACCTAAATTTACCAAACACTAAACCAAAATAATTACCAGCCTACAAGAAAAATTCCCAACTACATGGCACCTACGCTAAGTTCATAAATACAAATTCTACTTCACAAATACAAAAATCACCGAGCACAAAAAGAGTTAAATTTCACCTAAGAGAAATACTGGTCTGGAGAGCTGTTCGTTCCGAAATAACTTAATATTCTTATTATATCATCTATCCCTACATGACCCAGAAAATTATCCACTTCCACTTCTTTGTTTCGTTTTGTTTTTCAATTACCTATCCACAGAAGATGACATGAAATTTATTTAAACAGCCTAACATTAAATCAGGTGGTTTCATTCCTTAAGCACACCAGAACACTAAAATACAAAAAAAAACCTGAATGAAAACATTTAAAATTTTTTTACTTTAGTTCTACTGATCCAAGCATGGATTATAACTGACCCTAGATTATAACTGCAACCACTGTCAAAATCTTACATGTTAAAATATTTTAGAGTAACCCTATCATATCTCTTTCTTTTCCCCCTTTGAAATGCCAAAACAAAGTTTCTTTACCTTTTTCATTATGCGCAGGCAGCACCGCTCACTTTGGCTCACAACAAGAAAAAGTTTGCTTTGTTCTGCTTCTTTTTACTCCCCCAAAAAGGGGTTGGGGGCGAAACAACACTGTCTCTCCTCTTTCTGTAGCCAGGGTTTAAGGAGGATGGTTTTGACAGGATTCGATTACTTTATTTTTTCTTGCTACGGACGACAGCAAACGTCGGAACTGTGTTGGCCTCTTCCTGAATAATGGCGGCCATTGATGACGCCTCGACTGGTCCCTGGCTAAGAACAGTTAGCTGGACATTCCTCTCGATGTCTCAGACGTGTTCCCTTGTCGACCAGAACTGCAAAGGCAATTCTCCTGTAGCCCAACACTGCAGGCTTCCACCATGGGAGGGATGAATCAAATGAACATCTCTACTCCAGTCATTAAGTCCTTACATTTTTTTCTCTCGACGTCAGATTCAGGCACTGCCGGCCAGGTCCTAGAGCTCGGCTGGCGGGATTGCCCGTCAACGGTTGTTTTTTTTTTCTTTTTCTTCTGCTGCCCCCTCCTCCGCCAAAAAGGCGAGGAGAGAAAATTTTGCTTTCCGCTGTCAACCAGCTAACGCAGCGACCAGAACAAAAGTGTCCTCTCTCAACGGATAAAACTCTGGGGTGCTTGAAACCGCTGACCCCTCCCATTGGTCGAAACTTCAGCCTAGCAACTCACGGCTTCCCAAGGAAATTTCACTCCCACGCAAGTCAGGGGTGACACTCTGACCTTCACACGTAGGGACCAAGCTTTTGACCCTGAGGTCTAAAAATAGATTCTGTTGCTGAATTCCTTACCCAAAAGACGAAAAGATGTTGCACTTTTGGGCGACTTTTCAAGACGTTGGAAACGAGGAACGAAAAATGGCGAATTCTTGCTTTGCAGAAAATCACTAATTTTAATTTTCTTTTTCTCTCGTTCCGTGACGTTAAATTAAAATTCATTTTGATTCTCTGAGCTGCACACCTACTCGCCTTTTCCTATCGCGATAAAAGAACAGATAAATTAATTATTTTCAAAAGCCCAAAGTCAGTTAAATCAAATATTATTCTCTTTTTCTTTTTTTTTCACCAACATGAAATTTTGTTTTCCTATTTGTGATTAAGACAAGCGAATTTTGCGCACGAATTCCCCTGCCTTTCAACCAGGAGTTTTCTTCTAACGTATGTCATGAGAGAAAATTTTGCATTAATTAATCTCTGATAAACCAACAGAAAGATTGATCAGGTCTCTCTGAAATTCACCAGAGGTTAAAATTTTCGCCATGACACTATGCATGCTAAACCATTCGTAGTTCCTCTTCAGCAAGCTGGCAGCATCGTTGCATGTCAGCTTGCTGAAGACGACTTTGATGTGTCTCCCTGATGGCTGTCTCTTTAAAGTTCCTTTAAAGAGACAGCCATCAGGGAAGTCTCTTTAAAGTTCCTTTAAAGAGACAGCCATTTTCTTTAAAGTTCCTTTAAAGAGAAACTACACTAATCCTATTCTACATACGTAGGAGAGGCAAAACAATGCATGACTTCCCCGGCAAGCGCCATATTCACATGTCCTAGGTGACACTTCTCGTGTATTCTTTATGACTAATCGTTTTATCATTCCGATATACACTGCCGTACAATTAATATCCGTACACATGCATGTCTGCAAATAAACTTGATTTACAAAACCCTTTAGCAGTGAGTGCTGAAACCTTTATGACGGCCTGTAGTCTTTGTTGGATACCCTCAGATTCGTTCTTTAAAGTAGTGGCCAGTTCAGCTTTGTTTCTTGGGCGATCTCATCGTCCATGTAACCGACGATCCTATTCGCCCCAGACATTCTTTATAGGGTTCCGATCAGGACTCTGGGCTGCCTAGTCCAACTTTTTGACTCTCATGTCCTCAAACCAATCTGCAACAACGTGAGTAGCATGACATTGTGTGATGTCCTGTTTCCCAAAATACCGCCGTAATGTTGGTAAGAAATAACTGCCCAGGACATTTACGCAGAGCTAAGTATCCATGGTTTTGTCCAAAATGATTATTGGGCTCAAGCAGAACCACGAAAAGCAGCTCCATATCACCACGTTGCATCCACTAAACTTCATTATCGGGAGAAAACAGTCCGACTGGCACCTTTCTCCCTGCATCTGCCACACCCAAGAACTACCAACAGACTTTTAGACTGTATACCATGACTCGTCAGTTCAAACGACAGTTTTCCATTTTTCCACAGTCCAAGATCCACGTTCACACCACTCTATTCGGCGTATGGTATTAGTTGAAGTGATTAGAGGCTTCTGGATGGCTGCTGGACTGTGGTAGCCTATGTCGTGCAGTGCCTTGACAACTGTACGGGTGCTAACATCAGTCCCAATAATCTCATTTAGGCTTCGCGTGATTTGAGACAATGTCGATTTACGTTCTGAGAGAACTCCTTTGTTGAGCTCTCCTGTCACGTTCTGTTGGCATTTGAGACTTTTTGGGTTGCTTTTTGGTAAATTTAACCCCAGTCCACTCCCATTAGCATATCACATCACCAACTGTCTACCTAGGAATCTTCAATGTCGCTGAAATGTTTCGTACCAAGCAGTTGCGTATAAAAATGACGCCTTATTATTGGTTAACTCTGTCGATCTAGGCATCTTTCATTCACAGTAGTGCTACTTCCTCCTCATAGTTCTACGAGCATATTTATAGTTGGATCTATGACATGATGTATACTTAGGTCCCAATTAATTATCAATAAAGGAGTGTCTGGTTATTAAAGGTAGGGCAGTACAAAACTTCCTTGTGTTGTCAGGGAATACTAACGCGTTCACACACGCGCTTTCTCTTTTTCGCATTGTCTCTCCCTGTATTTAGATAGTCCATGTGAAAAATAGGTCGCTGATTTTACAGCTACGATGATGTTATATTCACGCAATGCATTCTTCAACCAATACGAAATTTTTGGATATACGTGAGGGATCCTCCGTATCGCATTGTCATTCTAGGGGATTTTCTTACCGCAGTCATTGTCCTTCTAGGGGATTTTCTTACCGCAGTCATTGTCCTAGGGGATTTTCTTACCGCAGTCATTGTCCTTCTAGGGGATTTTCTTACCGCAGTCATTGTCCTTCTAGGGGATTTTCTTACCGCAGTCATTGTCCTAGGGTATTTTCTTATCGCAGTCATTGTCCTTCTAGGGGATTTTCTTACCGCAGTCATTGTCCTAGGGTATTTTCTTACCGCAGTCATTGTCCTTCTAGGGGATTTTCTTACCGCAGTCATTGTCCTTCTAGGGAATTTTCTTACCGCAGTGTGTTTTTAGAACACACATAGCGCCGTGTCCGAACCCCAGATCCATCGATAACTAGCCGACCGCGTTAGACTTACACCACGGTGGCCAACAATCCACGGCCCTGTGTGTGTCTTTAAAACATACATAGCGCCGTGGATTGTTGGCCACTGTGGTGTAAGAGTAACGCGCTTATCTAGATATCGAGAGATCTGGGATCGGATCCCCAGCGGTGACCGAATAACAATTTTTTGGTTGCTATGTTTTGCTAAAATGTGGAAAGAGCGATGTCTTTGTTTATTCACTGAGGCCACGTATTTGGAGGATTTTCAGTTTGGATCTCGCTTGTTGGAATACCTGCTATAATTAATATATATAGCCAGTGCCGTTAATGCCCACCAGATGGAGACGTCTCAGTAGCTGATCCCATCTTGCGGATTTATGATATCAGATGCTGAGAGAAAAACACACATAGCACCGTGGTTTGTTGGCCACCTTGGTGCAAGGCTAACGCGCTCGGCTAGATATCGAGAGATCTGGGATTTGGATCCCCAGTGGTGACCAAATAACAATTTTTCGGTTGCTATGTGTTGCTAAAACGTGGAAAGAGGGACGCCTTTGTTTATTCACTGACGCCACCACGTATTTGGAGGAATTTCACATTGCATAAGATGCCATGTACCATATTCATTGCCTCATATCATTATATAATAGAGCAAGAGACCAAAACACACACACTCACACAAGAAACTGAGATGGGCCAAATGAACCATGGTACTGCATTTTGCGGAACTGATATCATACATCAAAGATGTTCCAACTTACAATGAAATTGCACCCGTATTTAAACATGTTGACCTATACAATCTGCAGAGCATGAGAATGAAACAACTTGGCAATGATCTTTCAGGGCGCATACATTCCATGAAACTGAAAAACAGGATACTTACTTACTTTCCTGACATGGTAGCACATAAACAAGGCCGTGATATGATGATTATATATATAATAATGATTTTGGACCTGCACTGGGCAAAGCATGTGAATATGGTGCAGTTAGCGAAGCTGTCCATCCTGCTAAAGCAGCAAATATAGTGAGAAGAGACATCTTTAAAATGAAAAATCACTTCAATATAATGAGAAGAGACATCTTTAAATGAAAAATTACTTCTCTTCCTGTATTTAGATATTCTATGTGACAAATAGGTCGCTGATTTTACAGCTACGGTGATGTTATATTCACGCAATGCATTCTTCAACCAATACGAAATTCTTGGATATACGTGAGGGATCCTCCGTATCGCAATGTATCACAATCTGGAAACAAATGTCAGGAAGAATTTGTGCCAGCATCTCTGTTAGCATTGGCTGCTTTGGTTGCGAATGGCCCAAACATTAAAGCGCAGTCAAGTTCTTCAGCGATGCCACAACTGATTCTTACTGTTGCTCGGTTACTAATGTACAAAATTTCGGTGAGACGTCGGGAGTATCAATCTGAAATAGCCTTCAGGCACAGCCGAGAACCAGAAACACCTTTCCTATCTACTTAAAAACTTTAATCCACAGAAGCACTCACAAACGTGAACTTGTTGGGACCCTGCACGAGCTAGGGTTAAGCATATCCTACGACCGTGTGCTAGAAATATAATCAGAACTGGAAAATGAAGCACGTCATCACTATTACACGAAAAATGCTGTCATTCCTCTTCAGTTAAAAGCAGGACTCTTGGCGAGTAGTGCGGTTGACAATATAGGCCACAATCCAAGCTCTAATACAGCTCATGACTCTTTCTGTGGTTCAGGAATATCCCTATTTAAAAATCCAGATCATAATTTTACGGGGACTGATCGAACTATCACTAAAAATCCTAGTGTCGAGAAAGTGACTGCTGTTCCCTGTGGCGCAGTGGTCTAAGCTCTGGCTCATGATCATTCGTCCGAGTTGGGTCCGTGTTCAAATCCCGTTGAAGCATGGATATTTTGTTTGTATTATGGCACTGGCTTTCTTCCTTCCTTGTAACCAGTGGCCCTAAATCTTGCATCTGAATGAGGCAAGAGGCGCTCATTCAGCATACAAAAAGAGCTGTCTAGTCTATCAGGTTGGTTGCTTCTGGGCCCAAATGAGGGTCTCAATACCACAGCTTTCCATCGCCAAGTGATTGGGGGGGGAAAAGAAAGATAAAGGTGGATCAAAAATATCTTGGACAATGCTGACAGAGGCTACGCAAGCTTGCAGGAAACTTATACGATATGGCTGCAAAAAAGGCTGCACACGACAGTGCAAGTGTAGAAAGACTGCCCTACAGTGCACCGTTCTTTATACTTGTAACGCTCTTTGTACTGACTGAAAAAAAGTGGGGGTGGGTATTATCTATAATGCATTAGAGGGGTGTGTGACATATACTCTAATTTAACTTTCAATTTTAGTTCCTTTTTCTATGTAAATTTGTGTTTGTTCTCTTTAGCATCTTTCAATCTTAACGTGATATCTTCTCTCTCACATGAATACGGTTGGCAGCACTTGATATCTGTGAGAGTAACGTATGCTTGTAGTAATAAGAACAAGACATTATGACTAAGCAGTAGCTGTGTGTGTGGTGTGCGGGTGAAACTCGCTGTTGTATGTTTTTGATGGCCTAGTATCCTGCTGTATAAAGTTATGTGATTTCGTAAATAGACAACACAGTGGTATCGTCTAAAGTTGCTTAAGGTGAAAGTACCGTTCTGGACAAATAAAAGAACAGTTTACGTAAGTGATTCTGGTTCCGTCTGTGTTTCGTCTGGCCCTAAAAACCTTATGTGTCGTTAATTTAAAGTTAGCTATTCGGTGCAACTAGTGCATCACACTTACACTTAGTTCTACATTTCTTAAACCTGACATTTTGAAGATAGCGTAACACCAATCTTGCATAACGCAAAGGGTTACGTTATAAGGAATAGTATCAATATTAAATCAATAATGGACGATAAAATAAACATCAGTAATATAAGACACTGTATTTGCATTAAACAAACACCAATCAATAATTGACCATGTTTTTGTTTTTCTTCCCTTGACTAAATCAATAAAGTTATGTATTTTCCTTTAATACTAATGGGTCTTTAAACCCATTAGTATTATCTACTATCATTGTTTCTAAAGTGTACAACAGGCATCCCATAACCACAGGACTGAACATGAATACCTACAAAAATTAAGAAACCTGAATGACAACTAGTAGCCATAAAGAGAGCTACCAGTTTTGCTACAGGAAATATCTGGAATTTCCTCATAGCCAAAACTATCCATTAAGGTGTGGTCTAAAAGTGTGCCAAAATTGATGCTTCTATCATTGAAGGCACAATGGTTTCAGCTATCTGCCGTACTATCGTATTGGTGCATCTTTCGGCAGGGACTGGGTCCTCAACAAAGCAGCACTTGGGACACAAGCCGTTATACGTAAAATCACCCCCTAGAGCCCAACCCATCCAATAAATCGTACGCAGCCCAAACCATCCCAATAAATCGTTTTAGAGCCCAACCCATCCCAATAAATCGTATGCAGTCCCTGACCAACGACACATGACAGCGGTATGTCCTAAGTGCTCATTTACAGAAAAATTAGCCATTGGTGAAAGAGGCACCAATAGGAAGTGGCTGTCAGTAAAGCTCAGCTTACGCTGTCGAGTTCTATTTAGTCATTCATGGTTTCACTAGTATTTTAATGGGACAAGAAATTAGTTCATGGTCAATGAGATGAAATGCAGCAATTAAATTTATGAACTTACTGAAGTGTTTGGAATTTTAGGAAACTTGGAAATTTAAAAAAAATGACGATATTTTTCATGGGATCACATTTCTGCTCTGGAATTTTTACCTTAATGAATTAATATACAGATAAATAAGCAAACAGAATAAGATAATGGGATGGCGTTTTTCAAATGAAATTTAAAAATACAGTTCTGCAGAAATTCAGTCGAGCTTTCAAAATGGCATTGGTAAAAACACGAGTTTAGCTTAATTCTGCCTACTTATTTGCCCCAACTAATCCTGTGCATAACTGCACAAGAAATGAAAGAGAATCCGCGTTTAATTACTTATAAATCCATTTATTTTTTCTGAAAAGTTGTTTTCTATGATCGAACTAAAGAATTGTGACGTCACTTTTTTTTCCTTTCCGTTTCTCTAAGCAACTGTTAAAATCACGCACTTCTGCATGCCAGAATGGGGTTGCTTTGAACATGTGACGTAACATCGCTCCGATATCATGTAATCTTACAGATAAGCAAAAGCTTTGTTGCTATGGAAACAGCGTTTAAGTAAGCATTTGCAACCGAAATTATTATGTTCGAAGTAGCCATCGCCAGTTAAATATCTCCCACAGAAAACAACAGAACCGGATTTCTTCACCTCAAAACTTCCCGAAGCATTTGGAATCAAACTTTTCATACTTAGTTGGGCCCAGAGGACACCTGGTATACATAATTTTAAGTTCATTCCTCCACCCGTTCCAGATTTATTAGAGGGCAAATTTCTGTGTTTTATTTTATCATCACGCAGCGAATTTGAAAGCTTTCAGCCTACGATTGAATTCTTTTTTAACGGTAACGTTGACAACCATTAGGCTAAATTTGACTTCCAACGGAATATTCGTTGCTGAAAAATGACGAGACAAAAGGCTAAAATTGATGTTTTTTTCTTCTATAATATCCTCAATTTTAAGAATATCTACCTTTTGACATTACAGGTCCCAAAATTCAGCTTAGAACTTTTGAATGAACCATTAATGGCACCCGTATCTTCTCTGGTTACCTGTCTGCATTTGTTTCTTCATCTCTTAAGTTTTGTCTTCTTCTTCAAAAAACAAAATCAGCAAAACAGGGTATCTGAATCACAAAGCCATTAAATCGTTTCGAATGAAATTTTGCAGGTTTACTAACTACTAGAAACACACCTCATATGCAAAATTTTCAGTTGATTCATCTACTCTTTCAAGAATTTCAGAAGCAGAATTTGTGTGATTAACATTAGGCATCATGTTGAGCTCTACTAATAGGCGCTGTGGTGCCATTGATATAAAGTAAAGTAGCTTTCACATAATTTTTAAACGCGGATCAATTAGTATTTATTCCACCACGCATAAAATACTCTGTCTAAGCATAGTAATTATATGCAGTATGCTGAGGTCTGAACCTGGGAACAGATTTGGTTATAATGAAGGGCATCGTTTTATTAAATCGAAAATAGAACGTTTAGCTAGTTAAAATATAAAAACATTCGAAGCGCAGAGAAAAAGAAACTGACATTTTCTGTGCTCATAGCACTGGCTGGCTGCCGAACAGAGTTTAAGTAAAATAATTTGTTAGTTGAGAAAACAGATGTTGTATGTTCAGTTCTTTGTAATGTACTTTGGAAACCTTTATGAGAAAGAGTAGTTCCGCGAAATGCCATTTACTGAAGAGCTAATTCATTAAGATAGGACGCCTTCATAAAAGAACATGTGCAACTTTTAGTCGGCTTATGAAGACAAAGGGAAATGTCATGAAGGTAATTTTCGTTACGATTCTCCGATGCCAGCCTTCCCCACCTTCCCCACGTACAAATTTGAAACTAGAGTAAAACAGAAAGCCAAGCAACGTCATGCTAATGAAAGTATTCTTTCGAAGATTTTTGGCTTTGACGGTTGCGAAAATAAAAGGAAAACTGATACTAGAATGATCTTCGACAGCAGAAAAGGGAGATGTGTGCCAGCTGTTGTTGCGTGCGTTCTTGCGAGTGTGTGTGAAATAGAAGATACTGAGAACCAGGAACAGTCTAGAAGAGAATGAAAAAGAGAAAGAATTCTCATAAATCAGATGAAATTTAAATTATGTAGCACGAAAAAGATTAAATTATTAAGTGTGTGAAAAGCATCAAGCAAGAGAGGCTTCAGTTTTATATGCCAACCAGAACTTTAACATACTAAAACTTAAAATAACGTAAGATTATAAAAGATAAGGAAATTCACTCTGAAATTTTGTAAATGAGAATAAATTGTGTCAGAAAAATTTTCTTCAAGTGGTAGCGCAAAGAAAATGAAATGGAAAAATTTCAATTCATTTGACATAGTTAAGTCGTTATGCTTTATTGTTCTGATACGCCTAAGACAATACGACTCATAAGATACTAAATATTTCCTTCCTGATACAATCAAAAACAGGTCGCCAGCGTCGACGTACAGTGTCAAATATTGCAATGTGTTAATATTACTTTTCTTTATATTATTACGAAGGCTTCGATGTTGTTCGGATGGCAGAAGCCCGTTCCCTAATTAAAATCTGCGAAACAAGAAATGAGCAAACTTCAGTTGTTGTTTTTTAATTTCATCCCAAAAAATATGATCTTTTGAAAGTTTTACTCATGCGAGAATAGAAGTCAAAACCACTTAAAGTTATCATATATAGCACGAATTTTCAGAGGAGACGATCGTATATATTACTACGAAGATTGCAGCTGATGGCCTCACAAGGGAATTCAGCAGGAGCATTTTGGCGATTAGTGTTCAGTATTTTTATTTTTGCAAAAATCTCAGTAACAGCAAATTTCTATAAGACCATCTTAAATGCAAAATAAAGCGTTATTGTTATACTGTAATTAGATTGAAATACCAAAGAATCGCATTATGGCCAATTTGCATCAAACCTTTTGGATGTGCTGTTTAAACTAAACATTAAAAATCTGAAAGACTTCAAGATCTCTCCTCTCCTTTATTCCCCCATTTCCAAACGAAGTCATCTTAGTGTCAAAGCTCATATGTTCTCGGCATACTACATCGTTATGTAGAGGATTTCATTGAACATATTGTACCAAATGACTGAACCTAATCCGTATTGGTTCACAGTCTTCAATACGGAATATGATCCCCACGAAGAGCAATGCAAGCTACACAGGGTGGAACCACGCTTTGAATGAAGGTGTTCACAAAAGACTGTGGGATTAAGTCCCATTCTTCCAGAAAAGCACTCCCTAAGTCCTGTAGCGCTATCTGTAGAAAAAGAGAGATCAACAATTCGTCGACCTAAATTCTCTCAACCATGCTCACTCGGATTTAGATCAGCCAATCATACGAGCAATGGTTTTGCTTTCAAGATATTCATTGACCAGTAAAGCCCTATGACGTCGGGCGTTGTCGTTCATTAACGGGAAAACCGGATCCATTGCACCTCTAAAAAGCAGAACATGAAGATCCAGGATCTCGTTCCGATATCGGGCAGCCATTAGACCTCGACAGTTTTTCCTGGTAGGGTAACTGCGGCTAAGTGTACCGATGACACAAATTTCTGGCTGAACCATTATTCCACCTCCTTCGAAATGGATCCGTTTCCGAACATTCATAGGCTGATACCGTGTCCCACGGTTTTCAATGTTCTCCAAGAATTTAGTTACAGCCGTTAAACCTCCAATCAAAAAAAAAAAAAAAAAAAAAAAAGGATGTGGTTACAAATACATTCTGCTATCATCGGTAAAGAGTACGCGTGACCATTCTTGTCGATTCCAATGAGCATGATGACCTACGTCATTCACAGCAAGTTCTTCTCTGGAATACGCTCAATAGAAAACATGCAATAGGCCGTCTTGCATACTGACCACCGTTATACAATCTTCGATATACCGTATGTCGGGATACAGTCAGCCTAGTTGTAACAGTGAACATCTGGAGCAATTGACGTGCCGTATTTCTTGGATTGCGAGGCGGCAGACAACTGATCGATCCACATTTAACCATCTGGCCACTTCAGCTTCAGCATGTCCTGCATTTAATCTCTCTATAGCTCAACACAGCAATGAAAAACAATTTTTCGGTTGCTGTGCGTTGTTTAACTTGGAAAGAGCGATGGATTTAGATGATTTTCACCAGCAATGAATCATCTAAATGACCTCTCTGAGACATAACGACGGCATATAACTGCACCTAACATAGCAAACCCTAAGATTATCTTCGCAATAGATTCCAATCGCTTATATACGGTATTAATTTGTGTATGGCATATGAAAACTGTATGTCGTAACGAATCCGGTGTAGTGCATGTACATATACACGGTCGAGTCACATTATTGTGACCACCAGCTAATATCCAGGGTCCAGAGTAACCGCCGTATGCAGCGCGGACAGCGGCTAGACGGGGTTGGAGTGACTCAATAAGGTTCTAGAAGATGTTCACAGGTATGAGCAGCCATGCTGACTGCAGTGCATCTGACAGCTGCTGGAGGGTGCGTAGTGGAGGATCCATAGAGCGAACAACACGATCGAGATGGTCCCACAGATGTTCAATTGGGTTTGAGTCTGAGGAATTAGGGGGCCAGGGAAGTACTTTGAAGTCTTCATCATGCTCTTCCAAGCACTGTCGGACATTTCTAGCTGTGTGACACGTCGCATTGTCGTGCTGGAAGATCCCATCCGCCCCAGGGAAGACAATCAGCATATATGGGTGTACGTGGTCTGCAAGGATGGATTCGTAACGATTCCGGTACATAGTGCCTTCCACAGGTGTGAGTGGACCCAGAGAATGAATGCCACGAAAACATTCCCCAGACCATAACGCTGCTCCCACCAGCTTGTGTTCTTCCAGCAATGGTTGAAGAGTGTTTGTTCTCCGCTGTTTCTCACCTTATACGCCAACGTCCATCCGTTCGATGAAGCTGAAAACGTGACTCATCGGAGAAGGGGAGGTTCAATTCCTATACTGCCGTGCAAATATAAGCCTTTTGTGCCGATGCACCTTCGTTAGCATAGGTGCAGTGACCATCCGTCTGCATCGGAACCCCATATGCAGCAGGGTTCGCTGAACTGTCGATTTAGACACACTTCCAGTAGCCCCCCTGGTTCGTTCGGCCAGTGAATTGCTCAACGCAGCGGTCGGTCGGCCCTCACGCACTTTCGAAGCCGACGTTCACCTCTCACATCACACGTGGTGCTCCGCAGTTTTCACATCGCTTTTTCGCAATTTTGTCGTTTCTTAAATCACGATACACTTTAACCACAGCAGCATGCGAGCAGTTCACAAACTGTGCTGTTTCAGAAATGGTCATATAATGTGACTCTACTGTGCATACATATGTATTGAGAGGGAGGGAAAAGTTTTGGAACAAATACCAAGAGAAAGGCCATCACCGATTGTTACCGTAAAACAGGGCGGTATTGTCATACTGTACGAAACGCAAACTATCAACGTGATTCCCCGAGCCTTTGATATGTGTTGAACATCCTTGTCAAGAGGTATCGAATAGACGCATGAATTGCTGTATTTACAGTCCAACATATAGAATTAGTTATCTGCCTGCAATTTGTGCGTTTGTGACTAATTCATGGACCTGTCTGTTGCCCGCAGACCTTCAGAGCTGATGGACTTGAAGTCTACTGCGAGAATCTAAGCCTCACAGATTTCCTTTTTTTATGTCATTAATAGGTGTCCCTTATTTAGTATTTAATTCCACCATTTTCTTTTCTTTTGTTCAGAAGATCAGTTAGGTTGCTGAGGTTAAATCATACTATCTAGTGGAGCTAGTCGCAACACCTCTATGTGGGACTTCTTTATAAGAATGTATGCCTGCCAATAAAGTTAGGTTAATGAATAGGAAAAGTTGTGAAAGGTACAGTAATTTGCACAACTTTGTGAAGTACATGCATTAACATGTGAACATCGCGGAGCTGTGTGAAAGGCCATGGCACAGAGAGTAAGTTGCTGCAGCTTGTGTAGGTACACGTTGTTAGCTGGCAAAAATTGAGCAAAGAACCAATATCAAATTTTGCTTCAAGTTGACTCGTTGCTGCATTGATCATTCATCATATTTGCCTAAACTGGCACCATATGACTACTTTTTGTTACTCTGACTGAAATTAGTCCCGAAAAAGGAGCAAAGCTTTGGAGATTAAGGCGAACGTGACTACCCAGCTGAAGACAATTACAAAGGCAGACTTCTGACATAGCTTTCAGCAGTTATACGAACGATACCGAAAATGTATTGTATCGAAGAGGAAAGCAGTATTTTGAAGTCCAGTAAAGTAAGCTTTCTCAAATAGTAAGTGATTTACATTTTTAACGAGCGTTATTGACACACTTCTTCATTCTTATTAAGAAGTCTCAGATCCATGTATTGTCAAAGGCATCGGTAGTGTCTCGTGAGGCGCGATCGTCCGCGTTCTGGAGCAAAGCAGGTGCATAAGAGTTCGTGGGGAAGGTCAGTTTCTTCAAAGGAAACAACTGGCAAGTGGGATGATGTATGCGGCTGACTTGACCCTGGCTGCAAGTAAACCTCTAAAGAGTGAAGAAGGAAGTTCCTAGTGGAAGTGCGAACAAGAGAAAGAAAGAACCGAAGTTCACTTTTGGAAATGACTACTTTTTCCTGTTCACGTGAAGCGAATGAATCGAGCCAGAAGGAAATGAGTGATTGTAGAAATGGCACAGAGCAGGTAGCTGAGCTTGATCTATGGAATTCAGTGCAGTTTTTATGCGACGCTGCTATGTCATCCGTGAAGCACTCGAACGTAGACATTCCGCCAGAGGATCCCCTGCTGATCCGATGTTCAATATTTTTTTTACGTTTTAACGAACTTTCTGGCGTATTCACTTCTATCTGGACGTTATTCCTGACACGCTGATTTCTTGAATCGTTGATACGGAATATCCAAAGGTAGAGAACTAGTAGGATAACCTGAGGAGCAGATTTATTTATGGACCAAGCAAAGCGACTCTATAATGCTGTAACTTAGAGTTCAATAGGTTAATGATAGAGAATGGTAAATAAAGCAGATTTACAGGTAAACATCCAAGTTTGTTTGGCAATTCCAAAGCAGTACACCCTAATGACGAACTCGTATAGATGACACCACAAAATGAAGCACACAAATGATGATTTAACGAGTATTGGGTTGGTGCATCCCTCTGTCAGCGCATGGACTTGTCCGACTCCTCCAGTGATATGGTGTACGACATCATCACATGGATGCACCACACTATCGGTATGCGTACACCGAGTGATCACTGAACTGAGTGACCAGGGGATGTGGGCCCTTGACCAGGTGATTCCTGAGAGAAGGCGATTACTCGACCGACGTAGCATATACACTGGCGGAAAGTGAAAAGAGAACACCAAGAAGGAATTGGCGGATGATCATGAAATTTACATATGTTAATGGGGTCGAGTTTACGTAGGTGGGATGTTAATTTCGGGACCAACCGGTGAGCGCTTACGCCACAGCACGGCATAATATGCAAATTATCGTCGGTGGTATTTAAGGAGTACGGCGAAGTGAATGTAATCAGTCGTCGGCGTACGGACACGTGCAAAGACTCTAAAGGAAGCTGCAATGCCTGGACATGGAAGACGTGTACGATTTCAGCAGTTATCGGACTTTGAGCGAGGTCGTCTAGTCGGACTCCGCGAGGCCGGGTGGTCGTATCGTCGTATTGCGAAGCGAATTCGACGGGAAGTATCGGTGGTGGTACGATGGGGGCGTAGATGGTCCGAGGAACATTCCCACACGAGAAGACGTGGAACCGGAAGTCACAGACGGACTGATGAGCAGACCGATCGACCCATAAGAAGAGCGGCGTTGCCAATTGTCAATCAGAACATCCACTGCGACGCAAATCCGAGCTGCCGTTGCATCTGAGGTGACTGTGCGAACAATCCGCAACCATCTACTGGATGCAGGACTACGTGCACGTGTGCCTCTGGCATGTGTACCTCTGACTCCAGCCCACCGTCAGGAACGGCTGCAGTGGTGTCGCCAACGTCTGCACTGGAGAACGCAAAGGCGATCTGTCGTGTTCAGCGATGAAAGCAGATTCTGCTTGGAAGTCTCCGATGGCCGTATGCGTGTTCGCAGTTGCAGAGGGGAGCGTCTCCACCCTTCTTGCATCCGCAAGCAACACACAGGGTCTACACCTGGTCTCCTGGTGTGGGGAGCGATCAGCTATCACTCCCGTACACAACTAGTGTTTGTACCGGGTACGTTAAACAGCACCTCCTACATCAACAGCATCATTCAGCCCGTTGTTGTGCCATTTGTAAGGTCAGTCCGTCGTGGTGTTTTCCAGCAAGATAACGCACGCCCATACACGTCACGTGCAACGCAACATGCACTTCAGGGTGTGAGACAACTTCCATGGCCTGCACGTTCACCAGATTTGTCCCCCATTGATCACGTGTGGGATTTTATGGGACAAAGACTTATCCAGTCTCCACGGCCAGCCACGACGATCCCCGATTTATGCGTCCAGGTTTAGGATGCTTGGAACTCAATACCCCAAAGTTACATCCAACATCTGTACGACAGACTCCATGCCAGAATTGCACAGTGTGACGCAGTTCATGGCGGTTGAACCTCGCACTAACCATGTTAAATGGAAATGTTATTTTTCAGTTTACCAGCAAATACAGCTGTATTTTGCCATAATGTTTTGATCACGTTATCCTCTGTATTCCGTTATTATGTTGTTTAAATTCGTTGGTATCAGACGTCTCGTTCTTGGTGTTCTTTTTTCACTTTCCGCTAGTGTGTGTGAGAGGAGCAGTAGGTAGAAAAATTCGGAGCGTGATGGTAAAAGGAAGGATTTATTGGATTTTGAGAAAAGACAGATTGTGGCGAAAGGTTGATGTGAGAGGTGAATGTTGGGTCCGACGACCCATATAGGTCAACAGACGCAGCACTGTTCAACAGATGACCGCCCAATACAACAGAGTACAACTCTAAACAGTATCTATCAAGACAATGAGCCGCAGGCTCTCACGTATGGGCTATGACGTCAGACAACCTCAACGACATCCTCTCCTAACCACGGTTCATCGGTACAAAAGACTCGCCTGTGGAAGTTGGACGTCGGATGACTGTAAGGAAAGTGTGCTGGTCTGACGAGTCGCGTTTTTTGCTCCACTCCCTGGATGGTCGTGTACGTTTTTGGCGCACAACATGAGGCATTCGATCCATCCTGCGTAGTCTTCATAGTGCAAGGGGGTTCTATGGTGTGGGACATGTTTATCTTACAGGAACTTCGAGCCCTGGTGCATGTGGAACAACGTATGACTGGTGGCTAATGCTGAATTGCTTCCTGACTCTGTTCGCCCAGCAATGCTGCATTTTTTAGCACGTCTTTTGTAAAAAAAGATCGTGCTTATGTTATCGGTTTGTCCGTCGGTCCGTCGGTCCGTCTGTACCCACGATATCTCTGCAACTATTAGTCCGATTTGAAAAATTCTTTTTGCATTGGGAAACTTGAAATATGCGAATGATGATCCTTTATTTCGTTTTTTTTTCACGATTTACAATTTAGCCACTAGAGGGCGTAAATTCAGATGATATCAAATTCAAAAGTACGTTTTATTCCACATATTTCGATTGAAAAAATCTTTTATCGTTCGATTCCATTTATGTCGAAGAGTATTTTAGATATAGTTACTTTTTTCAAATTACGCATAGATTTTCCGCTAGGGGGCGTAAAAATAAATTACATTTTTTCCGATAGCTCTTCTTCTAAAACTCCGATTTGAAAAATATTTTCTTTAGCGGATACACCTCCTGATGGAAAATCTTTTGCATATAACTAAAAATTTTTTGTAAAGAGTACTTTGGCCACCAGGGGGCGTAAGTGTTAATTTTTGCTTCTGATGTATTTGCCATAAAATCAGAGCTTCTAAAATATCGATTGCAAAATAGATCACATATGCGGGAATAAAGAATCTGATAAGGACTCAGTTCTTCGGGCCCTCTATAATCATCGACCGTCAAGTTCTCTGTTGTATACAAAGGGTTCTTTTGTCCATACTATTATGTCATTTCTCCTGTCCATGACTATTATGTCACTTTCTCCTGTTCATGACATTACGTCATATCTCCTGTCCCTAGCTTTTGTCATTTCTCCAGTTCATGACCTTTTCTCTTGTCCAGAACCATTATTAGATTCCTATGATAAGCCAGAAAATTTCGAAATCAGAATTTTTTCTTATGACTTCTGCATAAAATTCAATCTTATTCTTTTTCCCATTGTCGGTTATACAAACTCAGAGGAGTTGTGACGTATATGCTCTATTTAGCTTTCCATTTTTGTTTTGCATTTCTTATATAAATCTTTGGTTATCAATCGTTTTACTTTTCAAATTTCTTTTTTGCAACCTGAACAGGATTTTCATAGACGACTTTGCACGCTATCTCTTCAAGTTAAAAATTGAATAAATGATGTTAGTGTGTTCACGTTTAATTAATTTCTTTTACCACTAACCTATTGGGTTGGTGCCGATGAAATATCCGAAATGAGAGAGTCACCTGCATGCCTTCATACAAATAGGGAGTTCCAACCCATTCAATTAAAGTTCCAACCCATTCAATTAAGCCACCAGGGGGCGTAAATCTTAGATTTACGCCTCCTGGTGGCCAAACATTATTTTTTACAAAACCTTTCCCCTTTGCATCGATATAGGTCTGCCAACGGACTTAAGAGGCTGTGGATACCACCGCGAGAAGTGGCAACGGTATGACACACATTGTTGTCGTTTAGGAAGGTGTCCTCCGCCGGAAGATAGTTCAGGTGCCAGAAGAATCACAATACGTGGGAATGAGGGGCCCGAGAAATATTCAGGGTGAGGCAGAGTTTTGGTTTACAACTGATGGATTTCTTTGGACGGTCCTTTGGAGAAGTTGGTGAGAGTGGTCGTGCAACAGAAAGACCCCGTGTCTGTTGGACAAAATTGGATGCTTGGTAGGGATCTTTTTGTGCATCTGCTGCATTTCGGCACGCAGTCCAAATTGATGGTCTCACCTGGTTGGAGAAATCAATGATGGATCAAGCAGGCAGCAGACCACCATACAAGAACCAGCACTTCTCGCGGATGTAGGTGTGCCTTTGGACAATATTTAGGTGGATCTTGGTATCCAACCACTGTGCTGATCGCTTACGGTTTGTTGTAAAGAACCCACGTTTTATCGTAGGTTATGACCGTTGCAAGAATACCTCCCGTCTGTGCCTGCATGGCGACGACGAAAACGGGTACCTCACTTCCAATTTTTCTGGCATCCAGATATCCATTTTTTCCACCTTTCCCTAGGGCGCCAGGAGACGAACAACCGTTGAATGATGCATACGTACCTTTGCTGCGATCTCAGGATATTTTGCCGTAGGTCGTCTTCCACGACATTCTTCAACTCCTCGTCTGTTACAGCTACCGATGGACGACCACGAGGCGCATTTGCAAGGGACGTGAATCGTGCTGGGAATTTTGCGAATCATCACTGTATGGAGCGTTTATTCTAAGTAGCTTTCAAAAACGCGGCATTAAATGTCCGAGTTTGAATTCATACACAAATATTACGCGCAACTGGCCTGTACCCCTACTTAACTTTGGACGAAGCCTGTGCAATCGCGGTTTGAAGCTTGTCAAAAAATGAGGGGAAGAGAGCATAGGCCAGATATACACTGAGTGATCACTGAATTATGATCACCTACCTAATACTTCCTGGCCCTTCCTTCATCCTCCGTACAACAGCTATCCGACGTGGCATCGATTCAATAAGATGCCGGAAGCAGTTGGGACCAAGCTGTGTGTCATGCCGCCTTCAACTTCAATACAGGTATGGACGTGATTGGTGTTTCTAGACGCCTGATATGCCGTTCCATAGTGTCCCACAACTGTGCTCTATGGGCTTGATATCGGAAGTGTTCGGAGGCCAATCGATATGCTGGAAGTCTGAACTCTGTTCCTCAAACCATTCTTGCACAACATTGGACCAGTGTCTCAGCGCATTTCCATCTTGGAAGACACCGTCGCCATTCTAAACAAAAAAGATGATACCGAATTTTTGGGTGTAATAAGCACGTCTTTTGAATCCGTTCTGACGCAAATTAAATGTATCAAAGCTATTGTCAATGGAGCCGGTATGGAAAGCAATAGTATCTGACAAAAGAAAGAAGTTTTTCAATCGGGTTTTTAATCGCTCAGATATTGCTGTAAACAGAATCGTGAGCTTACGCCCTCTGGTTGCAGACTTGTGCGTTAAGAAAAACATGAATTTATATGAGAAACATTTCGCACCGGAAACGCTCTCCAACACAGAAAGAATTTTTCAAATCGGACTCTTAGAAACAGAGATATTGACAAAAATAGGATGTGACTTTGCGTTTCCTGGTGGGAAAACCATGCAATATTTTAGGAAGAAAGTATTCTCAAAAGGATTTTCCATATGAGCGGTATCGGTACAAAAAAAAAAAAAAAAAAAACTTAGTCGAGTTTTCAGGAGCCCCCAGATTTTTCTACAAATACATCAGAAGCAGAAATTAACACTTATGCCCTCTGGTGGCCAAACCATTCTTTACCAACATCAGAAATTTTGTGATACAGGAAATTTTTTATGAATGCAATACAGGAAAAATTTTATGCAATACAGGAAAATTTTTCAAATCGGAGTTTCAGAAGCAGAAATAACGCAGAAAACGCAATTTCCCTTTATGCCCCCTAGAGAAAAGTCTATGATATACGTGAAAATTTTGAATTTTTAGGAAAAACATTTCGCATCGGAAACACTATCCAACAAAGAATGAATTTTCCAAATCGGATTCCTAGAAGTAGAGATATTGACAAAAATAAGATATACATCTACACCCCGTGGCGTAGAAATCATGCGTAATTTTAAGGAGAAAATGTTTCTAAACGGTTTATCGACATGAGTACGGTCTACAAACGACATTTTTTTCAATCGAGATTTTAGAAGCTCATATTTTGCTGCAAATACATCAGAAGCGGAAAGTAAGATTTACGCCCCCTGGTGGCCAAACCATTTTTTTCACAAAAATTAGAAATTATGTGCAAACGATTTCCCATCAGGAGATCATGCAGAAAGAACTGATACATGTCTGCACCCTAGGAATCCCATCTTTCCATAGGGAATTCTCTTCGACATACTCTTCGACATAAATGGAATCGAAAGATAAAACGGTAAATACTGATACATGTCTGCACCCTAGGAATCCATCTTTCCATGGGGAATTCAGTGATTTGCATCTTACAACTTAACCTTTGCATGCGGGTCGTTAGGTGATGTATTAGCATTCTATAGAAGAATGCTGTTTCAAAAATTTCGTCTCCGCACAACATGGGCAGCAGAGGCACCCATTCTTTTGAACTCTGAATAATAACATTGCAAAAGTTCATGCAAGTTATCTATTGTGTGAAGAAGACAAAGTATTATGAGTCACCCTTTGCGAAATCTTTTCAACCGAAATTTAAAACTGATTAACCGCTTTTAGAAAGAATAATTATGTTTTGAAATGCAGTAGAACTCATTAATAACGAGAAGCTCCGGGCCAACAGAAATCCTCGCCAAATCCGTTTTGGGGTGAAAAATCCCACTATGTAAAAAAATGCATACGTGATAATATGCACATAAGTTTATATTATGTATTCATGATAACTGGATATACTTGAAAGATTTAATTAATTATTAATGCAAATTAGAAAACATAAGCACTTACATGAATACATAGTAACAACGAATCCTGAAGCTGACATCCGAGGAAATATTTTTAAAACAAGAATTAAATGTTCTTCGTTTTGCTTTTTATATTTATGTCCTCTTAATGTTTTCCGAATAACACTTAGTGCATTCAATCACTCGCCGTCGCCGCGCGCGTATCTTGTTCCTCCTAAAAACGTTGAATGTTTACCGCATGATCTGTGGCTGTTGCAAATGACGGTGGCCGAATGTTCTCCCCTTCGCTTTCTTAACTCGCCTCTGCAGTTTCTGACGACGTAACTACTCTTCGATATCGTCTGCAGAAAGGATGCTTGCCGTGGCGTCTTCTACGTTAACGAAGTCGTTAATTGCAGGAACATCTTCAAAATGTGTTACGTTCTGACGTCGCACCCAATCACAGAGTGGAAGTTCATCCAATCCATCACTAAAGTTGGTTCTGCTATTAAATCCAACTTTTCTGAAGTAGTTTTGGATGCAAGATTAGGATAAGCGCCCCCAAGCGTCAGCTACCAAAGAAAGAGTCTCTTGCTCAACTCACTTCTTGAGCATTTGATGTATTCCATTCTCATTGCTTTTCTCTCAACATTCTTCCACTAGAACACCAAGAGTGACCTACACTGTTGCAATTTTGCTCTGTATGCTACCATTTCTATCTCTCCATTCCAGGATAGTGTGCAGTAGATATCTTCTGCCTCATTACATAAGGAATTTCATTAATTTTTGTTACTTTCCTTGTTAAAGTGACCATCTCAGCTTTCTCTTCCGCGTTAAATACGAGGGATTTCATTAAATTTGTTCATTATAAACGATCGAATTAGCTTTGAGTTGATATTATACCAAACAAAAAGCTCCTGTTTTGCCCGATTCTTGCTAAATACGGGATCATTATGCGCAGATTCTAATGTATCTTATCTTCTGAAATCCTCCTTTTCATGAGGCAAGATTCGACGGAAGTACTTTGGATGGTAAAGATGAACAATATAAATGACTGAACAGAGCCTTGAGGCTGGAAGACCTTTCGGTTTTGAAAAACAATTGTATCATACTCTTTCTTATTTTTCATCGCTCATTTAAAAATTGTTGCATCATTCTTCTTAGCACGTCTTTTGTAAAAAAAGATCGTTCTTATGTTATCGGTTTGTCCGTGCGTCTGTAAACACGATATCTCTGCAATTAATAGACCGATTGGAAAAATTCTTTTGCATTAGGAAGCTTGAAATGTGTGAATGGTGATCCTTCAATCGTTTTTAGCACGTCTTTTGTAAAAAAAGATCGTGCTGCTGTTATCGGTTTGTCTGTCCGTCCGCCTGTACCCACGATATCTCTGCAACTATTAGTCCGATTTGAAAAATTCTTTTTGCATTCGGAAGCTTGAAATATGCAAATGATGATCCTTTATTTTGGTTTTTTTTATGACGTACAATTTCGCCGGTAGAGGGCGTAAATGCAGATGATGTCGAATTCAAAAATACTTTTTGTCCCACATATTTGCTTCTAAACATCCGATTGAAAAAAAAATTCATATTTCGATTCCATTTATGTCGAAGAGTATTTTAGATATAGTTACTTTTTCAAATTACGCATAGATTTTCCGCTAGGGGGCGTAAAAGTAAATTACAGTTTTTCCCGATAACTCTTTTCCTAAAACTCCGATTTGAAAAAAAAATTTCTTCGGCAGATACATCTTCTGATGGAAAATCTTTTGCATATAATTTCAAATTTTTGGTAAAGAATACTTTGGCCACCAGGGGGCGTAAGTGTTAATTTTTGCTTCTGATGTATTTGCCATAAAATCAGAGCTTCTAAAACATCGATTGCAAAATTCCTTCGTGGACTGATGCCACTCACATCGATAAACCTTTTCGTAATATTTTCTTCTTAAAATATTGCACAGTTTCTCCACCAGGGGGAGTAGATGTACATCTTGTTTTTGTCAATCTCTCTACTTCTAGGAGTCCTATTTGAAAAATTCCTTATTTCTTGGATAGTGTTTTCCGTGTGACATGTTTTCCATATAATTTCAAAATTTTCAAGTAATTTATAGACTTTCCGCTAAGGGGCGTAGCGGTAAATTGAGTTTCTCAATATATCTCTGCTTCTAAATCTCCGATTTGAAAAATTCTTTCTGCACCGGATACAGCTCCTGGTGGGAAATCGTTTGCACATAATTTCTAATTTTTTGTAAAAAAATAGTTTGGCCACCAGGGGGCATAAACCTTAATTTCCGCTTCTGTTGTAT
This sequence comes from Macrothele yani, assembly GCA_039090855.1. Classification (NCBI taxonomy): domain Eukaryota; kingdom Metazoa; phylum Arthropoda; class Arachnida; order Araneae; family Macrothelidae; genus Macrothele; species Macrothele yani. Next base: position 108,772,146 of record CM077030.1, on the reverse strand, counting down.
TTGCAACAAAATATGAGCTTCTTAATTCTGTATTGAAAAAACGTCTTTTGTTGACCGATACTAGTCATGCCGACAAACCTTTGAGAAACATTTTCTTCTTAAAATAGTGCATGGTTTCTACGCTAGGGGGCGTAGATGTATATCTTGATTTTGCCAATATCTCTACTTGTAGGAGTCCGATTTAAAAAATTCCTTGTTTGTTGGATAGTGTTTCTAGTGTGACATGTGGCTCATATGATTTCTAAATTTTCAATTAATTCATAGACTTTCCGCTACGGGGCGTAAAGGTAAATTGCGTTTCCACCTATATCTTTGCTTCTAAATGTCCGATTTGAAAAAAAATTTCTGCACCGCATGCAGCTCCTGATGGAAAATCGTTTGCACATAATTTCTGTTTTTGTAAGAAATGGTTTGGCCACCAGGTGGCGTAAGTCTTAATTTTCGCTTCTGTTGTATTTGCAGCAAAATATGAGCTTCTAAAATCTCGATTGAAAAAAAGTCATTTGTTGACCGATACTACTCATGTCGACAAACATTTTAGGAAAATTTTCTTCTTGAAAAAATGCATGGTTTCTACGCCAGGGGGCGTAGATGTATATCTTATTTTTGCCAATATCCCTACTTCTGATAGTACGATTAGAAAAATTCCTTCTTTGTTGGATAGTGTTTCCGATGCGAAATGTTTTTCCTATAAATTGAAAATTTTCAAGTAAATCCTAGACTTTTCGCTAGGAGGCACAAAGGTAAATTGCGTTTTCTGCGTTATTTCTGCGCCTAAAACTCTGATTTGAAAAATTCTTCCTGTATCGCATACAAGACCTGATGGAAAATATTTTTCACATAATTTCTAATGTTTGGTAAAGAATGGTTTAGCCAACAGGGGTCATAAGTGTTAATTTCTGCTTCTGAAGTATTTGTTGCAAAATCTGGGCTCCTGAAAACTCGACTAATTTTTTTTTTTTCTTGGACCGATGCCGCTTATATGTTTAAACCTTTTGAGAATACTTTCTTCCTAAAATAATGCATGGTTTTCCCACCAGGGGACGTAAAGTCACATCTTATTTTTGTCGATATCTCTGTTTCTAAGAGTTCGTAAGCTCACGATTCCGTTTACAGCAATATCTGAGGGATTAAAAACCCGATTGAAAATCTTCTTTCCTTCGTCAGATCTATTGTTTTCCATACCGGTTCCATTGACTTTGAACAGCTTTGATAAATTTGATTTGCCTCAGAACGGATTCAAAAGACGTGCTTATTACACTCGAAAATTCGGTGTCATCTTTCTTGTTGATGTCTTTTTTTTACGATGCACAATTTCACCGCTGAGGGGCGTAAATATAGATGATATCGAATTCAAAATGCATTTTATTCCATATAATTGCTTCTAAATATCTAATTAAAAAAATATTTTACCTTTCAATTCCATTCATGTCGAAGACTATTTTAAGCATAGTCACTTTTTCAAGTTACGCATAGATTCTCAGCTAGGGGGCGTAAAAGTAAAGTGCGTTGCCCCCGATACCTTTGCTTCTAAAACTCCGATTTGAAAAAAATCCTGCAGCGGATACAGCTCCTGATGGAAAATATTTTTCATATAAATTCTAATTTTTGGTATAAAACGGTTTGGCCACCAGGGGGTAAGAGTTGATTTCTGCTTCTGATGTATTTACAGCAAAATCTGAGCTTCTAAAATCTTGATTAAAAAAATTCTTCCGTGGACCGATACTACTCACGTCGATAAACCTTTTATGAATAATTTATGGTTTCTCCGCCATGCGGCGTAGATATATCTATCTTATTTTTGTCAATATCTCTGCTTCTAAAAGTCCGATTTGAAAGATTTCTTCTTTGTTGGATAGAGTTTTCGGTGCGACATGTTTTTCATGTAATTTCAAAATTTTCAAGTAATTCATTGACTTTCCGCTAGGGGAGTATAGGTAAATCGCGCTTTCCCCGATATTTCTGCTTCTAAAGCTCCGATTTGAAAAATTCTTCCTGCATCGTATACAACTCCTAATGTGAAATATTTTGATTGTAACTTCTAATTTTTTATAAAATATGGTTTAGCCACCAAGAGGCGTAAGCGTTAATTTCTGCTTCGTAGGTATTGGCAACAAAATCTGAGCTTCTGAAAGCTCGATTGAAAAAATTCTTTCGTGACCGAAGCCGCTCACATCAGAAAACCTTTGAGAATACTTTCTTCTTAAAATAACGCATCGTTTTTCCGCCGGGGGGCGTAGATATGTACCTTATTTCTGTCAATATCTCTGCCTCTAAAAGTAGAATTTGAAAGATTTCTTCTTTGTTGGATAGCGTTTCCGGTGTAAAATGTTTCTCATATAATTTCAAAATTTTCAAGTAACGCATAGACTTTCCGCTAGGGGCGTAAAGGTAAATTGCGTTTTCCTCGATATCTGTGCTTCTAAAACTCTGATTTGAAAAATTGAAAGAATTTTCCAAATCAGAGTTTTACACCAGATACAGACCCTGATAGGAAAATGCTTTGCATATAATTTCTAATATTTGATGAAGAATGATTTGGCCACCAGGAGGCGTAAGGGTTAACTTCTTCGTCGGATGTATTTTGAGCAAAATCTGAGGTCCGGAAAACTCGATTCAAAAAAATATTTCGTGGACCGATACCGCTCACATCGAAAAACCTTTTGATGATACTTTCTTCTTAAAATAATGCATGGTTTTTCCGCCAGGGGTCGTAAACGTACATCTAATATTTGTCGATGTCTCTGATTCTAAGAGTCCGATTTGAAAAAGTGTTTCTTTGTTGGAGAGCTTTTCCACGGGGAAATGTTTCTCATATAATTCAAACTTTCCTTAACGCACAAGTCTGTCTTCAGAGGGCGTAGTGTCACGTTTCCGTTTACAGCAATATCTGCGGGACTAAAAACCCGATTGAAAAACTTCTTTCATCTGTCAGATACCACTAACTAGGCAAACTCTCTGTGTATATTTTTCTTTCCAAAATAGTGCACACTTTCGCCGCTAAAGGGCGCAAATGCTTATTCTGTTTTTCTCAATATCACTGCTTTTACTTGTGCGGTTTAAAAAATTATTTCAACACCGGATGGCATTTACCTTGTAGAACACTTTAGGCTAGTATATGAGGAATTTTGTAGTTCACAGTTCTGTCGGTAGGTGGTGTTTCTGTACTTCAGTTTGCAGCTGTATCGCCGCTTCTAAAAACGCTATTGAGAAATTTTCTCTTTACTCTATGCCATTCGCTACAACAGAGATGTGGAGCATTATCCTCTTTAAATAACGCAAAGATTTCCCTCGAGCTGCGTAAAGGTCGAAACCTTTATTCTTTTTTTGTTCTTCTTTTTTTTTTTCGCTATATCTCTTCCCGGGAGACGCATTTGAATAGTTATTTTCCTTTAGCATAACTTTTTCCGTGAATAATACTTTACGCCTATTTTCAACTTTTCCGTTATGCAAAATTTTTCCACTAGCAGAAGCAGACATATACACTGCTGGCCACCTAAAATGCAACACCAAGAAGGACACGAGATAGCAAAGCCAGATTTACTGGACACATAACAACAGATACAAAGATGAAACGATTGAGCTTACAGGCCCGTACGACTTGCGGAACACGCAGACATCAATAGTTCGTGTGGCCCCCATGGCTGGCAATAACGGCCGCTACACGCCGCGGCATCGAACGAAAGAGGCATTCGATGTGGGCTTGGGGTATGTCGGTCCAGGCTGCTTCCACACGTTGCCACAGTTCATCAGGCGTAGCCGCGGGTGGTGCTTGCCGGGCCACTCGATTGCCGATCAGCGACCAGACGTGTTCGATGGGCGACATATCGGGAGAACAGGCTGGTCACGGCAGCAGTGACACCTGGTGGGCCGTGAAGAAATGTTGCACGATGCGTGCCACGTGCGGGCGCGCATTGTTCTGTTTAAACGTGACCGCTGGCAGGTCCTGCAGGTAAGGGAGCCGACGTTTCTGAGCCTGGCAGGTCCTACAGGCTCCGAAACGTCGGAGATGAAGCGGTGGCTGTTGAATGTACCGGCGATGCGTACCAGAGGGTGCGAGTGTCATATCCAATTGCGCCCCAAATCATAAAGCTAAGCGATGGACCGGTATGGCGATGCAAAATGCAGGTGTCATACAGTCTCTCGCCGCGGTGCCGCCACACGCGGATCTGATCATCGTGGTGTTGCTGGCAGAAGCGGGATTCGTCGGAGAAGACAATGTCGTGCCATTCCGTAGTCCAGGTGCGGCGTTCAACGGCCCACTGCCGCCGCACTCGCCGGTGGTGTAACGTCAATGGCAATCGGAGCAATGGACGCCGTGCGACAAGTCGCCGCTCCTGCAGACGACGTCGAACAGTACGTGCTGACACAGGTTGTTGCGCAACACACCGTAGTTCCTGCGCTAACGTTCGTGATGTGGCGGTGCGAGCCGTCAATACCCGCCGCACAAAATGCTGGTCCTCTCGTTAGGTTGTGTGCCGCGGTTGCGGCAATCGCTCACGTCGGTCCGTCCGTCCATCCTGCACCCACCGAATCCATACTCGCCTCACTTATCGTACCGATGTCTCGGTACGATAAACCGCTGTCGCGATAAGCCACTAGTCGTCCTCTGTCGAACTCCGAAACGTGCTGGAATGACTGCCGTATTCTGCGACGAGGCATCAGGAAGCTTCCCACGCACAGGTCCGGCAGCACAACACACTTCCACTACTTGCACCCCGCCTTCTGTGCACCCTTCTTATAGTGCTTCTCGGTGGCGTGCCGGGCGCACATGATTGGCATATGCCCTGGAATGCTAATCGTTTGCATGTCCCCTCGCGGGTGACGTATGCTGCGAATTTCAGGCCAATCGGATGCTTTCTTCTTTGTGTTGCATTTTGGGTGGCCTGCAGCGTATATTGTTTCCTTCTATATTTGTTCTTTTAACTGTTCGATTTGAAAATCACTTTGTCTCTGGTACCTTCCTTGCAGTATGTAAAACTTTTTGTTCGCCATTTGTTAATATTCGTAACATGCTTTTTAGCCGCTGGTGACTCTAAGTAAATGTTTCTATTTCTGGATGTTTTATCGATTGTTGGAACCAGCTGGTTGTTTTCCAAACCGGTTCCATTGACTGTGAATAGCTTTGATAAATTCAATTCGCGTCAGAAAGGATTTAAAAGACGTGCTCATTAAATCCGAAAATTCGGTGTCATCTTTCTTGTTTTTTCTGGCGGTGCGAACTGAAAAATGTCAAGGTCGGTGGTTTCTTCTTTGGATTGTTTCCCTTTCAGTGCTGCGTGAAAATTAGCCACAATTTCCTTTGAGCAATGTATTTCATCTGACGTTCCTTTTCTATCACTATTTCTTTAAATTTTCACGAACGAATGTATCAAATTTCAAATGTTTTTGTTGATTTTGAACAATTTAAAATAATTTACAACTTCATCATTAAAGCGTAATCACGAACAGCGAAGTAAATTTTATCTGACTCTGATTTTGTGCCAGAGAGAGAGAGAGAGAGAGAGAGAGGGGTAATTTAGACCATCAGATCTCAACTACAGATGTTTCAAGCCTCTTTGAAATATTTACTTTCGACTACTGATTTTTTAACAGTGTTTCCTTTTGAAGACTGCTGCGGAATGTACCAGAACTCTTGTTATACACAGGAACACACTAACATTTCAGTTCCAATACCTTCATGGCAGATTTCTTGTTTCTTCGGAAATTTGCATAAGGGTTACAATCATAGAGGGCAAGTAAAATAAATCCAATTTGATACCAAACTCTCTTTTTCGAGTATGACTCGTATTAGAATACATAACTTTTAAATGCGTAAACGTGCTTCGTAGTCAAAATTGCCAGACCTTTACTGTCAGGTAGCTGCATGGAATGGTTGGTGCGCTTATCTCAAAAACAAACCAAAGAAGAACGTTTTGAGTAATTCGTTTATCTTCAGCTAACCTCTTGAGAAAAGTTGTTTACAAAAATGCTCGTACCGCTTGTGGAAAAAACAAAACAAGTCAATTTCGATTCAAAACAGAACAGAGCTCTAGAAGCATTTGCCGTTGTTTTGTGTTGTCTGTTGTTACGCGGGTTTAGGAGGTTTTACAAGATTTTAGAATTAATTATTTGCCGAGTAAGAAAATATGTTAGCGGTAAGTCCTGTTTGGTCAGCGCATGGGAATGTTCCAAGACGCTGTCTAAGGCGTATCGGTTAGCAGAGTTGTAAAAAAAAGTATTCCAAGCGTTGTAGCGGGGAAAAAGAGATTAGTTTATTCTGTGTAATTACTATTTAGATTTATGTAAATAATTAAATTATGGTAAAAGTTGGATTTAGGGCGAAAATTAAAATTTGGGAGATGGGTGGATGCATTTCGAAACAAAAATAAATTCAATTATCTTTAGGCTATGATAAATGAAAATATAAATAAAATGCAACACTGATGTTGAAAATTCCCAAACGTTATTATTGAAGGTTTGCATTGTTTGAATGTTTGATGAGTTGAGACTCCTGCAAGTGTAAAATAAGTAATTATTGTTTACGTGTGTACCAAATTTGTAAACACTGAAAAATTAGATGGTATACAATGTACACGTGTAATAACTTTTGAAGGCTGTGATGATCATATTAGTGGTTAGGACAAAATGCATTAATTAAATAAACACAAAAATTCCCAAGTTGTTTCCGGCCTTAGGCAAGCTGAGGTGGATAAGCATGTGACCCTGCGATGAACTTCAACTGAGTCAACTAATTTTTCACTGCACAAGTTTTGGGTTTTTGAACGGCCACTTGGCCTGCATTTATTTTAAAAACTTAACCATAAAGAAGAAAAAACTTTGGCCACTGAGCCTCATAGAATATCAAATGATATACAGCGAAGGAGCTTCAAATGAAACAAACAATTTTGCCTTCAGTACTGACATATTTTAACCACGCTGCTGTATTAGCATAAGATCTCACATATGTGAAGTTCACAAATTATGGAACATCTAGCCTATAGCACCAGGCACATTACTTATAAAAATAAATACCAGAATTTTAATGAATTGCACAACACAAACACTTGATTTAACGTGGTGGATAAGTTTTGTCACTGAAATGCAATTTCTTTCTCTCTCTCTGTCTGTAAAGCTAGAGCTCAATGTGTACACTATATAGTTTTGATAAACTTTCGAACAACCCCATCAAACCAGATTCATTAACACATTAATTATATATATATATATATATCACAACCACTGACCAAAATTCACAAATAAAAGTTACGTTACTAAATGGTTCCACACTCCCCAGGAATACCTGCCTTACAATTAAATATACTCAACATTCTAGCATTACTTGATACAAAATCCCTCTCAACACTCTACTAAAAGTACTGCACTCAATACCTTACTCAATGACCTCAAAAGTTATCATTACACAATAATGCTGACAAATATACATAAAATTCACCCTATCATCTGGAAAAATTCAAAATCCTTCACTATTGAAACTTGCTCTGAGTACACAATATCCCACTATGTAAATAAAAGGCAAACACTAACTCTCAACACTCATGGACACAAATTCATACTTATCTGCACTCCCACTGCTCATAACAATTTAAAATTACACCACTAATTCTGACCAGCAATTTATAAACAACTTAATTGAAAAATTTAAACTAGTACCATGTTAGCTTTTAGTAATTTCACTAACTCATGTAGTAAGCCACTGAGGTAATGGGTAGGCAAAACATCTCAGTCAAATCACTAAATTTCACTAAAAACAAAATTCTCACTGTGAGGAAGTATTATTGATAATGAAGGTGAGATTGGGTCGTGAATCCAATCAGGCCTATGCACCGAAATGGAAGAATATGTGTGACTATCACCTGTATTGTTTTCTTTTACTGGTTTTGGGACAACACACCTGCACTAGCCTTGCTCGGGATAGCTTCCTATGGGTCTTCGGCTTACCGGGGGTGGAAGAACAATCACCCAATTGTTTCCATCTATATCCTTTCAGTCGCGAAGCATTTTTCCACATAAGGACAGCACCCTGCAAGAACTTTCTTGCCCACAAATTATTTTTCTCTGGTACTCACAGATTCCAGAGAAACACCATTCGAAGACTCACATTATTTCCAGAAATACTCTTATCTATTCATTCCCTAGGCACACAGCTTCTAGAAGAATTAACACTACTTTCCAGAAAAATACACTAACCTCATTATTTCCCAGAAAAATACACTTATCACTCATTTCCCAGAAAAATACACTATATCACTCCTTTCCTCGAAAAATACCCTATACCGCAGAACCATTTATTTCCAGAAAATTACACCTATCGAAGAACTATCTATTTCCAGAAATCACCTCCTCCTGAAGAATTCCAACATATACGGTTAATAAGTGTTGTACAGTACAACACTTTATTAACCTACTCGGCGTGCATGCCTTTTTTAATGTCTCCCACTCATGAAAATCAATTTTTCAGATCCATCTACTGATATGGTCTCTAGTCACAATTACTATTAAATGGTACAAACAATTTTACACCCATTACTTGCCAAACTCAAAAATCACCATAACGTGCCTTTAAAAGAAAAAAACTTACTACAAGTCTCTTACTTTATGATTATCACTACCAAGTGCAATTTATATATTAAAATTTACCAAGCACAAAAAGAGTTAAATTTCAATAGTAATAATAATAATAAGAAGAATAATAACTGGCTTGAGGAGTTGCCTTTTCATGATAGGTTATAACACAATTTGGATTTCAGATATTCCTTACACAGGAAAAATTATACATTGCCTTTCCCCTTTATAAAATTTTCTTATTGATAGAAAATGACATGGAGGTTCTTTACCTCGCTTAACACTGAACACAACAAAACATTGACTGAAGGCATTTACCTTTGTTTCTTAATTTTTATTTGCCCTCCTGAAAAAAATAACCCATACTCGACACATAATTGCGAAGGAACCACAACATATTAAAAATGCCAAAAGAAAGAAACCACTTCCATTCACACTTCATATTTAGAAACTCCTTATTAAGAATAATTATTTTAGTAGACCGAATATTTTTTCATCGAAACACTCACGTCGACATCGGTGAGAGTTCGAAAGTGTTCTAAACTTCGAAGGGAAAAAATTTTGAGCTCCTGATGACACTTCTAGACGAAATTTTTTCTTTGACGGCCTAATCTCTCTTGCCTCTGATGTGGAAAATAAAACACAACTTACCACCCCAGTCCTTAGGCAAAGAGCTTGCCTACACCTGGCTTGTCAAAGATTCCAATTTAGTTTCGACTCCTCTCTCAGGGCCAGGAGCGATGATTTTTTTCTTTTTTTTTCTTTTTTTCGTAAGTTCAGGTGACCAGGTCCGCCATCTTCTTTCTGACCCGGGGACACTGGAATACTGGCAGTCAGCTGAATTTCCAGGGGCAGACTTTCGGGCATGATCATCATCTCAGCAGTTCTCAGGGGGTCATCCAGCAACGGGAACTACTTCAAGGCCGGAACTGGCTGGTCATCAATGGAAAATCCTCTATCCCAAGGAAATGGCGAATCCTCCATTTAGCTGAAGATTTCCACAAAGGGGCTGGTCAGGAACTGGCCTGTCTTCCGTCGCAGGTAGCCATCCACTTGCGCGCGGGGAAAAAAAATCCTCTTTTGGTCTCGAGTGAGCCACTTCCAATTTTAGGCGTCACTCAGGGCCGAAGCCCGTGCTTACTTTTACGCCAACGCCAAGCCCCGCACGGCTGGCTGCCTCCAAAAATGGAGAGCCTTACATTTTACTTCCTACATCTTTTTCACCGAGTACGAGAAGAGGTCAGAGAGAGAAGAGTGACGCTTTCTCAAAACAAAAAAGCTGGGGTGCTTGAGAACCGCTGACCCCTCATTGGGTAAAATTCCCCCTAGTAACCAATGGCTTTGCTGGCCATTGGCTAACAGGTTCACGCCAAAACTCTGATACTAGAACACATGGCCTTCCAACGGACTTTCTCTCCCACGCAAGCCAGGGTGACCTCTGACTTAAAAGCAAGGTGGAGGGGGAACACTGTAGCCTTCAGCGAAGGGGACCACATAACCTCCTGCATGCTGTTGTGACCCGTTCTAAAAATAGAACATCTCTGGCTTAAGAGTACTTTCTGGTGACACGTTTTTTTGAGACACCTAAACTTTCCCACAAATGGCGGATTCTAAAAGAAAGATTTTGGGCTTTTTTGCTTTTTTTCACAAATTTAGAGAAACGCTTTCTTTTCTCATTCCGTGATTACTACGAATAATTTTGTTTTCTAAAAGGGTTGATGGTGACTTCTTTTGCTCGCCTTTTTTTTTTTTTAGTTTAACTTACTAAAGTACATTAATCCAAAAGAGAGAGAAAAAAAAAGTTTAATGCTTACTATTCCCCTTTCTTTTTTTCTTTTTAAGAAATTTTGCTTGTCTGGTCAGGGCTGAGAAGTAAACGAATAAGGCCACTGTTCTGTCACCTCACCACCTCCTCCAAACAAAATTTTGAAACGTGGGACTGTAGAGAATTTTCAATCTAAGTATTTTTTATTTATTTATTTACTATTATTTTTATTTTTCGTAAATCTCAGCGAAGGGATCAGTTTCCCCAAGATTTATGAATATGAAAATTCTCGACAGGACACAAGGCAGTAGTTTTTTGTATTGAACAGCCAGTTCAAAAATGTTAAGTACTTTTTATCGTTTAATTGGCCTACGCTACAACCGTGTACATAGTGATCCGAAAGCGCATAGAGACAGCTAAATTAGTTTATGTAACCGGGGCTTCCATATTAATCAGAAGTGAATTTCAGCAGCCATTTTGCGGGATAAATAATTGGAATCATTTCCCTTAAATTCCCGCCATTTTGATGGGCTGGGCAGCGAACAGGCAAAAGTACTTCTTTTCCCACGCGTCATAGCAGAGGGTTTCGTCGATGTGAGAAGAATGAAAGTGGACTTTATTGCTTTTCCGCCGTCCCATGCAGCACGACCAAGCGAGGAGTCGGGCAGCGAAACAATTAAGAACATAGAGTTTTGAGAGTGAAGGCGTAACCGCGCTTTCTAGGAATAAGTCGGACGAGGGGACAGTTTTTTTAGGGGGTTGCTCTTCGGGCAAGAGAACAGGGGACTCGGTGGCAGAAAGTCGAGGAAGAAGGAGGACTTTTAGCGAGGTGCTGAAGGCTTCGCGGGTTTGTCGGAACGGATGAAGTAAAAGGAATGAGACCGGCCTGGGAGAGATAAGCAGAATTTGGCGAGTATGACACCGAGGGACAAATAAAATAATGAAAGCACGAAAATGAGGGACAAAAGCTTGGTGACATTCCCCGCAACATCTGAATAAAAGTCTTCCTCACTGCACGAAAAGAGTTTAACTAGAGTAGCTTTTTGATACCTTGTATTTTATTTATCTGCTCCAGTGGGGATAATTACGGGTTAAACCCTCGATACAGAACTTACTGCAGAGCAAACATCAAACGAACCCTCTACACAGGGCGCTGTAATAGAACTCAGTACCAAGCCGTGTAATATTTATGCCGATTAAGCGTCAGGGAGAAAGACTTCCCTTCGAGCTGGGGGAAAGATGCTAGACCAGACATAGGAGGTCACGCTAAGGATAGAGAGACAGATAGACAGACAGACAGACAGAGAGAGAATCGCGATGTGATGATGTGAGAAGGAGAAACACTTTTCGGGTCTCCAGACTAGGACGGCGAAACAGAATGAAACCTTGCGTAGAATTACAGAGTAAGTACGAAAGAGTGAATAACTAGGAAACAGATTAAGTAACGAACTGAGAGATTCAAGTAGTGATTTAGTATGACAATCAAAGGATAACCTGTACGTATAAGTTTAAGCAAATAATAAATAATTTGAATCTAAAACTTTCTCACCTATGCCTTTGCTATATATTTCCCGCAACGAGCTGCAATTAGGCTTAAATATCGAACCCGAGCATGGCTTACAACAAAACAAACACAGCCTTCTTACCCAATAATCCCTATGATAGATACAAAAATGACGAATCAAGTATTGTTTAAAATATGTGCGCGGTTTCAGTTTCTACAATACAGGAAGCAAAAACGACAGTTCTTTCATTTCATCCACCAACATGACGTGCACCAAAATGAAACAATCGCTGGAATTAAAAACAAAATAAAGGAACCAAATAAAAAGGATTCCATAAGAAAGACCGTTTTAAAACAATCGTCTTTTCTTCATTACCTGATATCTTAAATTTTGAGCGTAGTCTCTCGTGCCCAAGTAATTGAAATCCACTTCTGGCTTCCCTTGAATAAACACCGAATCTGCATTGGTTAAACAACTGTCGAATATGCCACATGTTTGTAGTCTTATGCGATCTTCAAAAAGTATTCGAATTGTAAAATCAAACCTTGACGGTATTCAGGAACATTTCTATCAGAGTAGGAAACTCACTTCCCACAAACAGACGAAGAATTATCTCTCCTCGTTTTGGAATTACCGAACACGTGTAATCTTGACGTCGCAGGCCATACCACGCTATGCATTTTCGTGAAAATAGTACGAGTGTAATTAAACATTTTCCCATAAAAATTTTTTCTCAGTCATTCGTATTTTCGTATTTTGGAGAAACAAGAAAGAACACACGTTTTTGTTGAATGAAATGTTCCGTCACGGATTATACTGTATACACCGAACAGTAATTTGGAAAAAGGCTTTCTGATGGGGATCGTTCAAAAGAGACGGAGTGGGGCGGAGACAAGAAAAGAAGAAATTTAACCAAAGGATGTGTTGTCACCCATTAGCCAGCGACGATGCCATTAGGAAGGCTTATCCTTTCGTTGACATTGCAAATGTCACTAGAAAAATCAATCCCTCCTCCGCATAGTTCCACTGAATTCCCCACCGACGACCGGGAAAGCGGGGGACCGCTCGCCGCTACGCTTGTAATTGCTTCGTAGGGAGCGTCCCTATGGGTCAGGGTGAGTCATTCTTCGGAAGAAGCCTTAATGAAGTCAATTTATAAGGATTCTTACAATCATGAGATAAACTGCCAGCAAGGGAATAGAAATTATTTATTTCTCCGTAAAAATCGCTGCTCCGCAATTAGCATTATTTAAAATATTTGGAATAAAAATGGGTGAAAGTTTTATTTTAATGAATGCTTACTCCTGTCTAAATCGGGATGAAGTGCTTCAGCATGGGGTAAAGAAAAAAAAAGGAAAGTTAGAGAGTGAGAAAAATAAAAGGAGCTGTTTTATAAGAGAGCAATGATGCGACACTCTTTCTCCAACATCACATTACGCTACTAGCATTCAATGCTGCACATCGCCTTCGAATGTGAACGCGTTGGACCACATGAAAGACCAAACGCTGTAAATAGCACATTATGGGCAAGGATGATTCTGTCGTTTTAAATTTGCTGCCCAAAAATGTATAAAAAGAGCGCCAACATAATTCACATTGCATTCCAAAGAAACTGAATTAATATTTCTGGAAAACAGCTACTGCGCTACTCTCGGGTTCTTTCCCTAAAACGAACGAATCTGAAGAAATTATTTAAGAAGACGTGCATTCAATCTTTTTACGGCTGAAATAGTGACATTTGTCATCAGCTGTTCCTTAAGACAGTTGATAAGGCGAACAAAGCCCTGTTGCAGTGAATAAAGGGAATGTCTTTCTAGCTTTTGTCATTTTACTTCGTTTCATTTCAATACAATTCTTCTGGAGAGTATCGAAGTCTAAGTGTCATATTCTATTATTAATTTAAGATTAGTAATTCCCATAAGAGCAAACACAGGAGTTTCGTCGCGATAGGGCTTCTCTTCAGCCCGCTTTAATGAAAATTTATTTATTCATAATATTTGGGGGGGGGGGGTATTTTGAGCATTTTTTGTGAATGGGTTGGGCTAGGGGAATTTCCATATTTTATATTAAAACACATCTTTTAACATTAAATTACTTTTTCTGTGCATGCCAGCTATCTTTCATTTCATGAACCAATAAGTGTGTTCAAGCTTTCTGAAAAGAGCCAAGATCAGGTCTTCGATTTCCTGCCGTGTACTCTAACCCCAATGCGATAGCAAACACATCTTCGACCTTTCATCTCAGACATGATCGTTTCCTGAAACGGAGGAAATAGAAGAATTAGAAAGAACAAAACTGTTTCTTATTGAAAGCTATTCCACTTTACGAGATCAGCATAATGAAATTGCCGTTTCTTGTGGCAGATGGAACTGTTACGTAGCTTTCGGAAACACCCTCAGTTTTTTAGGGTTCCACCTGACATGGAGAGAGAGAATTTTAATCCTGGCACCGCACAAGTTCTGTTAAGGGTGGTTTTGGGAGGATATTCCGAACACATTGCTTTTTGGTGCCTTTTATTTTGAAAACCGGCTATTTCAGGGGTTTTTTTCTGCGTCAAAATGAGTCGGAAACGTTAGAAATATCGAATTACAATGTACGCTTTTTTCTGACAACAAAGGGAAAAGGAAATAGTGTCTGTTACCGAGAAAAAACTTTCATGTGAGAGAAATGGATGTGCTTTGTATTCGTAAATAACACTGAAACAGGTTTCAACATTTGTATATCCTGTTGAAAACAGTTACGATGTCAACACCCTGAAGATATTCCGTAGTTTACAAATCAAGATTTATGGATCAGCGATAAACTTGTGATACTGCAGCACGAGTTAAAATCTGAATGGCTTTTACAATGATGATGTGTGTGTGCGTGCAAATATTATCTATGTGTGCGTGCACGCACACACACACACACACACACACATACAGATAATATTTTTGTTTTGTTTTTTCATGGGCAATACCTCGGCCAACTCAAAGCAAAAGAATTTTAGGTTGCAATACTGAAATTGGGAATTGTGTTTGTCCATTTCTGTAGAACAACAGAAAATCCATAGGCAATAAAAATGGATAAGGGGTGACCGTCTCACTTGACCAGAGACCGATGGTCTGTTTAAGTTTTCACTGGAGACTAAAGTAAAGTCTCGATAATCCGAGTCGCGATAAACTGAGTTCCGCTTAATCCGAGGTCATTCGCGACGAAATATAAAAAAAAAGTATGCAACATACAAATAAAATCCAATAAAAAATTCCAGGCGATTTGCACGTGAAAATTTCGAAACAAGAGTCGAAAAAGGCCCTTTTCAGGTTATTTAGAAGCCAATGCTGTTGAAAGATAGTCAATGAATTTAGAAGCCAATGCTGTTGATAGACTGTTGAAAGATAGCCAAGGGACAAAACGTGCAACCCTGTCGGTGCGAAACCCTGGAAAACCGTTGAAGCTGGAGACCGTTTGAAAAAGAAAATTAGAATGAACTTTGATGCCAACTGGAAAGTGGATAGGGTAGGAGAGGCCCTTAAAAAGAAGCAGAAAATAGAACAAGATCGGTGTTGTTTTAACGTCTCGACCAGGAAGAAATTACAGATGAAGCAATTATTCACATAGTTACTAATGAAAAGGATTCGGAATCGGATGAAGAAGGAACTGACTGTGAAAATCTCATGCGTAAGGGCGTAAGGTACGGCATAGCTAGAACCTGCCCTTAGATACGTAGAGCAGCAACGGAATAATCGTCAGCTGATATGATTTTTCTAAAAAGATGAAGAGACAGCGCTGCAAAAAGAAGATGCTCCACGAAAAAGCAGAAGCCATTAAATGATCTTTTTCGTCGTTAATATGACGTAATTCATAGTCTTTGTTTAATTCATTTTTAGCACGTCTTTTGTAAAAAAAGATCGTGCTTCTGTTATCGGTTTGTCCGTCCGTCTGTACCCACGATATCTCTGCAACTATTAGTCCGATTTGAAAATTCTTTTTGCATTCGGAAGTTTGAAATATGCAAATGATGATCCTTCATTTCGTTTTTTTTTTTTTTTGCGATGTGCAATTTTTTCTCTAGAAGGAGTATATTCAGATGATGTCGAATTCAAAAATACGTTTTATTCCACATATTTGCTTCTAATCATCCGATTGAAAATTTTTTTTTTATCTTTCGATTCCATTTATGTCGAAGAGTATTTTAGATATAGTTACTTTTTCAAATTACACACAGATTTTCCGCTAGGGGGCGTAAAAGTAAACTACATTTTTCCCGATAACTCTTCTTCTAAAACTCCGATTTGAAAAAAATTTTCTTCAGCGGATACATCTCCTGATGGAAAATCTTTTGCGTATAATTTCAAATTTTTGGTAAAGAATACTTTGGCCACCAGGGGACGTAAGTGTTAATTTTTGCTTCTGAGGTATTTGCCATAAACTCTGAGCTTCTAAAATATCGATTGAAAAAATTCTTTCGTGAACTGATGCCACTCACATCGATAAACTTTTTCAAATGATGATTTTCTTCTTAAAATATTGCACAGTTTCTCCGCCAGGGGGCGTAGATGTACATCTTATATTTGTCAACATCTCTACTTCTAGGAGTCCGATCTGAAAAATTCCTTCTTTGTTGGATAGTGTTTTCCGTGTGACATGTTTTTCATATAATTTCAAAATTTTCAAGTAATTCATAGACTTTCCGCTAGGGGGCGTAGCGGTAAATTGCGTTTCCCCCTATACCTCTGTTTCTAAATCTCCGATTTAAAAATTCTTTCTGCACCGGACACAGCTCCTGATGGGAAATCGTCTGTACATAATTTCTAATTTTTGTAAAAAAATAGTTTGGCCACCAGGGGACGTAAATCTTAATTTCTGTTTCTGTTGTATTTGCAGCAAAATATGAGCTCTTAAATTCTCGATTGAAAAAAACGTCGTTTGTTGACCGATACTAGTCATGCCGACAAACCTTTTAGAAACATTTTCTTCTTAAAATAGTGCATGGTTTCTATGCCAGGGGCGTAGATGTATATATTATTTTTGTCAATATCTCTACTTCTATGAGTCCGATTTGAAAAATTCCTTCTTTGTTGGATAGTGTTTCTAGTGTGACATGTGGTTCATATAATTTAAAAAATTTCAAGTAATTCATAGACTTTCCGCTAGGGGGCGTAAATGTAAATTGCGTTTCCCCCTATATCTCTGCTTCTAAATCTCCGATTTGAAGCATTCTTTCTGCACCGCATACAACTGTTGATGGGAAATCGTTTGCACATAATTTCTAATTTTTGTAAGAAATGGTTTGGCCACTAGGTGGCGTAAGTCTTAATTTTCGCTTCTGTTGTATTTGCAGCAAAATATGAGATTCTGAAAATCTCGATTGAAAAAAATGTCGTTTGTTGACCGATACTACTCATGTCGACAAACCTTTTAGGAAAATTTTCGTCTTGAAAACCTGCATGGTTTCTACGCCAGGAAGCGTAGATGTATATCTTATTTTTGTCAATATCTCTTCTTCTCAGAGTATGATTTGAAAAATTTCTTCTTTGTTGGATAGTGTTTCCGATGCGAAATGTTTTTACTATAAATTCAAAATTTTCAAGTAAATCATAGAATTTTCGCTAGGGGGCACAGAGGTAAATTGCGTTTTCTTCGTTATTTCTGCTCCTAAAGCTCTGATTTGAAAAATGCTTCCTATATCGCATACAATACCTGATGGGAAATATTTTTCACATAATTTCTAATGTTTGGTAAAGAATGGTTTAGCCACCAGGGGTCACAAGTGTTAATATCTGCTTCTGAAGTATTTGTTGCAAAATCTGGGCTCCTGAAAACTCGGCTAATTTTTTTTTTTCTTGGACCGATACCGCTTATATGGATAAACCTTTTGAGAATACTTTCTTCCTAAAATAATGCATGGTTTTCCCACAAGGGGACGTAAAATCACATCTTATTTTTGTCGATATCTCTGTTTCTAAGAGTTCGTAAACTCACGATTCCGTTTACAGCAATATCTGAGGGATTAAAAACCCGCTTGAAAATCTTCTTTCTTTCGTCAGATCTATTGTTTTCCATACCGGTTCCATTGACTTTGAATGGCTTTGATAAATTTAATTTGCGTCAGAACGGATTCAAAAGACGTGCTTATTACACCCAAAAATTCGATGTCATCTTTCTTGTTGCTAATATTTTCATCAATCATTAAAAATCGTTTGTACGAGTTTTTGGTTCATGTTTAACTGCCTTCGTTCAGAATCGTTCTCGTGTTTTGAAATTCCGCTTAATCCGAGTTTTCAGTAATCTGAGTTGGTTCCGGTCCCGATTACCTCGGATTATCGAGACTCTACTGTACTTAGTTTTTACAATATTTTCCATTTTGCCTATTGATGTAAGAGTGACTCGAGGATTTGCCATTCTTGTGTTTGACGTTCGGTAGCCATCACTCGTCTTTGCCTCACTAATGAGCTTATGACTAATTCAATCCGTTTAAGCATGGGGCGGAATGTGAAGAATGATATCTACAGATAGGTGATTAATTAGCTTCTCATTTTGCTGTATTTGACTTAGTGTCTTCTGCTCGAAATTACAACCAGCATCGGGATGAGAAGTTTCTACCTCACTATGATCAGCCCTTGTTGTCAGTGTCAACGCCATGACTTACATAGAACTACAGCATAGGCCTTCGGTGCTAGCACCTTTAATCCGTCGACTACTTGTAGATACAATTTCTATTTGCGTTTTGTATGTGTATGTGTGAAATGTTGTATGGTATCTAAGAGAGCTACGAAACTTCACAGCTGGGCACTCTACTGTGCTGCAGACTGCTTCCTACATCGTCGGGCGGCAACGTAATCCTCTTCCGAAGACTGAAACCCACCTAACAAAGTGTGGGCCCACTTTTCTCAATTAGAACAGCTCTATGCTACCTCATGGCATGGACCCTGCCAGATGTTGGAAGTGCTCGGGTGGTATTGCAGCCCATGAATCCAGAACAGTAATTTGTAAAGCTCCCAGAGCTACCGGCGTAGGGTTTAGGACTCAAATGCATCGTTCCACTTCGTCCCACAGATGCTAGCACTCAACTGGGTTCAGAACCATAGAGTGAGAGGGCCATTGGAGGGTTGCGAACTCCTCCCATTGGATGTTGGGAACTCCTTCGCTAAATGAGAGCCTAGAGATGCAGTGTTGTCTTGCTCAAAGAAAGCATCCTGCTCTACGAGTATATCGTCATAATCTTGGTACTAGGTGGCCCATAAAAACACACCTGAGAATGTTACGCTGCCTCTACTATCCTATAACAACCCAAATTAACAGTTGGAGTCCACCGCGTCGAGTTGTCTACACCCTCCTATTCCTGTGTTTTAGTTGGAACCACAAATCATCAGATCATGTGATCTGTTTCCAGTGTTCCTGGGTACAATGGTGACGTTCCTTTGTCCACTTGAGCCTTATTGTCCGGAGATGTGCTGTAAATAAGAGCCCTCGGTGTGGGCCTTTTGGATGTCACATTTTGCACAAACCTTCCTTGAATGCTGAGGTCATCCTCTCGTCTCTGTGGCCTTTCTTTCCGACATCACGATACGAAAACGTTGAACATCAACAGCTGTTTATTCCTCCGTTGTCTGCCGGTTTTGATGTAGTCCTGGTACACCCTTGTGACTGCATGTGGAAATCGTGACTGCATGTGAAATGGTGACTGCATGTGGAAATCCTAGGCCTCTTGCAGTCGCTAGATGGAGCACACCAATTTTCTTGCACCGATTAACTGTCCACGATGGAAGTAGCTCATGTCGCCGTGTTCACCAATACAGCCATAGTCGCTGGTACAGCGTACCAGCGACTGTGACGATTGGTGTCTGACCTGTTTATAGACCACAGGGCGTTTCTACTGGGCGCATTTTTGTGGCTGAATGGGGAAGGTTTGTGGATCGGTGCGGTGTGTATAATGATTTGTGCTTTCGATGTATATATTATTACTCTTGCGCAAGAGAAACTGAAATTCATCTGTATAAAAAAACTTGTAAATTCCTCCCCTTAGAAATAGTGCTAACCATAAAGTACGCAGTTAGACGTTTTGTAAAATTAAACGGATTTCTCGTCATCAAACGAGAAACGTTTTCATAGGAAGAGCTGAAATATAGTGGTCATGGTGACAGTAGTCCAAGTACCGTACAAAAGTACCGTAGAACCCGCTTATAATGAGCCAGGATTTAACGAGTAAAACAGGAACTTTTCTTTGGTGTAATGTTAATTCAAAGCTAATTTGTTCGTTTTTAACGTACGAAATGTAATACAGTCTTCGAACTTAACGAGTGAGAGATTTAAGAATCAAGTCACCGGATTTAACGACTTTTAACAAGCAAAGTAACAAAATTTAAAAAAAATCCCTATTTAACGAGGCAGAAAAAACCTGGTGCACAATGTCTTGGAATGGAAGAACAGAAATGATGGCATAACGGACAAAATTCTAACAGCGCAAGGGAATTCTTGTGTGCTAGTGGAAGAATACTAATAGAAAAGAAATGGGGATGGAACACATCAAATGCTTAACAAGCGAGTCGAGTTGTGCGCGAGACCCTTGCGGCCACCCACTCCAAGGGGAAAACCACTTATTAGTGCGGAGCCCACGCATCCTCTTTTCCAGACGAAAAGAGGGATGGGTGGGCTCCCGCCCTAGTAAGTGGTTTTCTGAGAGACAACTGTAGAGAGTGATAGGGTAGTACTGAAATGCGGATGTCACTGGAGGGGAAACAGGAAATAAAAATTCTTGGAATTCTGTTGTTGCCCCTTTCACCATCCAAGTGAGCGTTGCAACGGGAAGATCGGTGCTGCTTTTGTTTCATGTGTGTTCTGTAGTTTAAAAGTGATCAGCCTCATGTAGCTGGCAAGTTGAATATACCTGAAAGATTAATATACAGTAGTTAACTAGGTGCTAATACAGTTAATTAATTAAATCTTGCAACATTGTTATGGATATATAATATAAATGTATATGCACATTAGTATGTAGGCATATTTTTACATAGTGGAAATTTTCAGCTCAAAAGGGATTTAGCGAATTTCTCATTGAACGACGGTTTCCATCAGTCCCGAGATCCCCGTTATACACGGATTCTACTGTAGTTTCTGATACAGTGCCTTCGAGAGATCATATATAGTCTCATATGCAAATACTGAGCATTTACACCTTTTCAAGACAGAATAAAAGCATATAGAAAAACAAAAGCCACCTGGCGAATATTCACAGAGTAACACTTAGCCAGTGTAAAAATAATTTTTTCAGTCACACCTATAGAAGTTGAAATGCCGTCAAACTAAAGATCAAAATTTATGCCACTGAATGATAAGATTTCACATCAGGAAAACTATAAAATGATATAAGGTTTGATCATATAACTGGATGCAAGAAATATTTCTTAATAAAAGGAACATTCAGAAGAGTTAATATCTACACTGACGGGAAAAAAATCCCAACACCAAGAAGGGGTTGTGTTAGATAAACGACAGTTGGTAGGCGGTGAGAGTACATCTGTAAGATTACGTCTATGCAAATTTCGCGCTCGGCGCATACATGTGGCGCTAGTAGCGCCCCTCGGAACATGAAAAGCAGGTTTGCTGTAAATACGCGCTGTAACGTTCGTGAGCGTTAGTTATCGTTGAGATTCGACGTAGGGTGTTGATATTAGTCAAGAATGCCTTTAAGAAGACGAAGAAGCCATTATCAACAGCTCACGGAGTTTGAACAAGGTCGTGTAACAGGGCTACGAGAAGGTGGATTTTCTTTCCGCAATATTGCAGAACGACTTGGCAGGAATGTAGCCACTGTGCATGATTGTTGGCAGCGGTGGTCAAGGGAAGGTACTGCCTCAAGAAGACCGGGTTCCGGCCGGCCACGTGGCACTACTGAGAGGGAAGACCGACGTGTTAGGCGTATGGCCGTGGCGCATCGTACCGCGTCTGCGGCAGCAAAGCGAGCTGCAGTTGCCACCACAGTGACACAACGAACAGTTACAAATCGGTTACTTGAAGGACAGCTCCGAGCCAGACGCCCTGTAGCGTGCATTCCACTTACTCCAAACCACTGCCGTTTGCGACGTTAGTGGTGTCAAGCTAGAGCTCATTGGAGGACAAAGTGGAGATCTGTTGTGTTTTCTGATGAAAGCTGGTTCTGCCTGGGTGCCAGTGATGGCCGTGTGTTGGTTAGAAAGAGGCCAGGTGAGCGCCTGCAACCAACCTGTCTGCGGCTGAGACACACTGGACCTACACCTGGAGTTATGGTCTGGGGAGCAATTTTCTATGACAGCAGGAGCACTCTCGTGGTTATCCCGCGCATCCTGACGGCACAGTTGTACGTCGGTCTGGTGATTCAACCTATTGTGCCGCCATTCATGAGCAGCATTCCAGGGGGTGTTTTCCAACAGGATATCGCTCGCCCGCATACCGCTGTTGTAACCCAACATGCTCTACAGATTGTCGAAATGTTGCCGTGGCCTTCTAGATCACCAGATCTTTCTCCAATCGAGCACGTATGGGACATCATTGGACGACAACTCCAGCGTCACCCCCAACTAGCATTAACCGTCCCTGTATTGACCGACCAAGTGCAACAGGCATGGAACTCCATCCCACAAACTGACATCCAGTACCTGCACGACATAATGCATGAACGTTTGCGTGCTTGCATTCAACATTCAGGCGGTTACACCGGTTATTAATGTACCAGCATTTCACATTTAAAATGGCTCTTCTCGCGCTTTCAATAAGCTATGATCTTGAAACTTTTATCGATTAAATATGTTACATATACAAATGTATTGCCGCCATTTCATTCCTCTACAACTATTTTTTCGTGGTGTTGGGATTTTTTTTCCGTCAGTGTATATAGCTAGCAGGAAAAATTTTGCATTTGGAAAATCAATTGATTTACATTCATCATTTATAAAGCTAGCCTACGCTGAATGATTTTTCTAAAAAACAAATTTCGTACTAACAGTTTTAATAAAAATTTCAGTCTTAGTTACTGTCATCGGATGCAAAAAAATTTTAATTTTTTATTGAGTTTTAAAGCAGAGGCTCTGTGCCGAATACAAATATTCATTTTAGATACTTCTCAGAAATGTACACTTACACAATATGTTGGTAAAGCAAGAAATGCATAGAAAGTTTCTTTTTTTTTCGATTTCCGGCTGTCGAATGCAGAAACAATTTTTCAAAACTTTTTGAGACCTATATAAGTAAATTCCTTGTCAAACTTATGTTTAATCACCTAACTAAAAAATTGTATATTATCGAAATCCGTAATGCAGATTACAATCATTCGTCATTCTCATCGCAATCAACGAGTTTCAAAAAGAATTCTGTATCTACTGACCATCATAATGGTAATACAAGCCAGCATTTCCCTTCAAAAGATGAACTGGAAATTTGGAGCATCTGCTTCTGATTCTAAACTGAGCTTGGGAGAACGAGCAAATTTCGTGAAAAAAATTGTTTTGAAGAGAATCGGCCAATTCGTACAAGTATTTATGGAAAATCTTCACGTGAAAATCACTGATCCATCATTGGATTTCTATCTGAAGGGCCTCTCTGAGAATGGTTTCTAATACGAAAAACTGCAGGATGAGTCAAATGTCGCAGGACACCCTTGTATTTCAGAAACGGGAGGGAAAATGAAATATCTGAATACCCCAGCAAAGAATCAGTGAGGGGGCCTATCTTTTAGGTTATTTTCGGAACATGACCGCCGTCTTGAAATCCACCATATTGGATCAAGTTCAAATTTTTCAAATGGTGAGGGGGTCATGTTGCATATCAAAAAAGACGAGAATTTTCTCAGAAACTGATTGCCGTAATCGTATTTGACATATACGTTGTGGTTCACAAGTTATCAACACAGAAAGTTAAACTAACCATTGTTTGTTGCAGGTAACTGACGAAAGAGAGGATTCGGGTAGTTCTAATGTCAGGGGAACGTAGCTGCCCTATCATAGCTGCAGAGGTTAACAACCGACACCCAGAAATCCCACCAATTTCACACAGCACTGTCGCATACCTCATATCCAAATTCTGAGAAACTGAGACTGTGGATGACAAGCACCGTAGTGTTCGGCCGAAAACAACTATTACCGACGAGGAACCCTCAACAATGGTCTTGACATCCTTTGCAAAGAGTCCACTACGTAGCTCACGACGTCTCGCAGCAGAAGTATCACCCAGTCAGCCATGGTACGAATTCTTCACACCGCAAACTGGCATCTGTTCAAGATCCAGATGCAGCAGCAACTATCACAAGATGACCCTGATAGGCGTGTCGAGTTCTGCACTTGGGCTTTAGACCAACATCAACGTGATCCCTCATTCGCACAGGGCATTTGTTCAGTGGCGAAGCCAATTTTTATGTCAATGATGAGGTTAGCCGTCAGAACCACAGGTACTGGAGTGACAGAAACTCTCACACGACGGAAACATCCAACGTCGTTGGTAATGTAAAGGTTATGGTGTGGTGTGGAATATGGGACACCCTTGTAATCGGACCCATTTTCATCGAAAATTACCTAAATGCTCAGGGCTACCTGGGAATGCTACAGGAAACAGTGTTCCCTTCCCTTCTGAATGAAGATGGTAGTTTCCCATTTTTTTTCGAACACGATGTGGCTCCACCACACTACGGAACAGCTATTCGTCAATGGCTATGTGTTCAATTCCCTGGTCATTGGATTGGCCTGCGTCGTCCTGTGGAATGGCCACCTACATCTCCTGACCTCACACCATTCGACTTTTTTCTGTTGGGTCATCTGAAACACCTGGCGTATGCTGAGAAAATCCGCGACAACACCATATTCAGCAACGCATCCTGGAGGCCTGTAACCGCATTTCTTTCGATATTCTCGTGCGGGTGCACAACGACTGGATCAAGCGTTATGTTTGAGGTTCTCGTATTTCATTTTTCCTCCCGTTTCTGAAATACAAGGGTGTTCTGTTACTTTTGACTTATCCTGTATTACAATGATGTGAAGTGAACTAATGTGAAACAAAAACTGAAGTGTTATTGTGCGACGCAGAAGAGAAAATTAATGAGGGATGTTAAGTGTGTGCGGCGTGTATTACCCAATTTCTCCATTCTCAGTATCGGGGCAATTACATCAGCATTCAGGTTTCGTTAGAGAAACAGCTGCCTTACATCCATTGCCTTGATTCGGATCCGCATCGTGTTGTCCCTTAATGCATCAAGCACATGAAAGAGCGAGATGTTGACCGAAACGGCTTTGTTACTCATTGCTAGTACGAACCATTTGCGAAAGAACCCGAGTGGTCCTTGAACACTTGGCGTCAGAACAGTTGCTCTAGATCTGTTTCTAGTAACATTTTTATGGTCTTCCACGTTCGATTTTGCTACGAAATATATGCATCCAGACCTCCATTATCATGGATGGGTGGGAACACCTAGTGAATCGTACAAAAAAAAAAAAAAAAAAAAACAGAGGGGAGAAAAAGGGCACAAATTTATAAAGAATTCGGTTTTCCTAATGCAATCGTTAGAAAACACGCAGGAGTTAAGAATTTGCACTCAAGAGTTGTGTTTTACACAAAACCCTAGCAAAGTTAGAAAATCCTGCATAAGTGTGCGTAGATCCACCGTGGATTTCAATAATGGCTACAGTCCTACGTGGAATGAATTCAGCTACATGTGATCCTGTGACAGTTGCTGCTGATTCTGTATGTCTTGTGGTCTTGTTGCAAGCTACCTCAGATTTTCCATTGCTGTTATCTAGCACTAATGCAACATCCTGGATGATGATTCCACATGCTGATAGGATGCAGAAGATTAGGTGGACCATGGGAAACTTGCAAACTACTACTGCACAATTCGTGCTCTTTGGGTTTTTGCTACTACCAAAAGGCTACTTGCTACTACCGTCTTGGAACGATTCTTCTCCGTTCGATAAAATATATTGTTCCTGAATGAATATAATTGTCAGATAATCCGTCAAGCTGACAGTACCAACCAGAATGATCACTTGAACCGTGACGTAAAAAAATCTCAAAAATGTACAATGCCAGTGGCAGCCTACAAATACGGCTGGATGCAGTTAAGGTCTGTTGCTTCGTGAAGTTTCCTCCATTACGTCGTGCGTCCGCAGGTAACCAGAAGAGATTCACCTGAACGGCAACAATGTGCAACCTAATCATTTGATCGCATTTTCGCTGTTCACAAGACCACTCTAGAAAGAGACCGCGTTCATTCAGAAATGTAAAGCTTACAGCTGGACAAAAAGCTAAATTCCTTTTTTTTTTTTTTTTTTTTTTTTTTGAGCTCCTTGGGTATAGGTTTTTGTGTCCAGCTTTAAAACTATTGGTTTATAGTCTGGCATACATCTGCGTTCTTAGTCCTCCAATACCGTACTTTGATGCCTTCAGCTACCCTTTGCTTTGTAGGTTTTGTCATGCCACAGTTGATTATTTACCTATATAGGCACTGTTGTGCGCATTACTTATAATGGGTATTTGATTTATAAACGAAGGCAAGGGATTTTTATAAACGTAGGAGGAAATGTTTTCGTCATTTCTCGCAATGCTTCCGCAAGATAAAAATGTGATTTATTCGGGGTACTACATTTCGTATGAATCGTATAAGATGATTCCGACAATGGTAATTTCAGTGTGTTGTTCTGTTCACAGTTTTGTTTTAAATGACGAAGTATATTTGTGAAGATTTCCTTGTGCCGTATCTTTATATGGAAATGTACATGAATTATAATAAAAACATTAAATGCGTATTTCCTATGTAAGAAGGGGTTAAGTTTTTTTAAAATGAGTAACTTCCTCGCTGCCAATGTGAAATTAAATTGAAAGTATTATAAAAATAATGCGTTTAATTAAAATTCACATCTGCAGCTAGTAAGTACTTCATAATAAAAAACTTAAAAAATATATAACATAAAAAAAAAATCAAAGTCGAAGTAGTGAACGTTTGAGGAGCCGGAAGGCACGCTTCGTAAATTGTCAGATATAATAGAATATGTACGAACTTTTTTATAAGTTAAAGTTGCATTTCTTGTGTTCTGTTATTACAAATTAAATGGAAACATCTAAAATTAAGGTTGAAATCTCAACATTTATGAGCACCAAGAACAATAACTACTGGGGCATACGTGAATGACAAGAAAGTGAAACTAAGTGATTTTCTTCACAGCGTAATTCCAATGAATCATTTTGCTTTTCATTTGTGAAGTGATGCGAGATTTGATCGGCACTTCAAATTTCATTTCTGTTCAAGTTTCCATCCGCATTTAATCTCACGCAGAGTTTCCACACCATTTTCAAATCTAGAAACGTGTTTCAAACTTCTAACACGTTTAATATTGCTTCGTCAACGTGATCTTCGAAATACCTGGAGGATTTCGCAATTTTTCGTCCTGAATTTTTCTACTTATCTGGAATAGCTCTAAGAATTTTAATCATGGTTTTAAAAAAGTAGTTCTTTCGCTTTAATTTCATACAACGACAGTTCTTAATTGAATCAAATACCGTTAGCTTTTATCAAAGTTCTGGTAAATCTTCTTTCTTTGCTGCGGTCAGCTATTATTATACCAAAATTATTTATTAGTAGAAGATTACGCAAAAATCTTGTTATCTTTTATTTCAGAAAAAGACAACAGGTTCCGTAACTATCTTTGTAATCTTTTATTTTTTTGAGGGGTGTGGGTGGGATATGACCTGTTTAACATGCAAGTTGGTTGGTCCTCAGAAATTAAAGATTCTTCTGTACAGATAATAATATTTGCGGGAATGTTATTACACTGCTGGCCACCCAAAATGCAACACCACGTAGGACACGAGATAGCAAAGCCAGATTTACTGAACACACAACAACAGATACAAAGATGAAACGATTGAGCTTACAGGCCGGTGCGACTTGCGAAACACGCAGACATCAATAGTTCGTGTGGCCCCCACGGATGGCAATAACCGCCGTTACACGCCGCGGCATCGAACGAAACAGGCTTGGGATGTGGGCTTGGGGTATGTCGGTCCAGGCTGCTTTCACACGTTGCCACAGTTCATCAGGCGTAGCCGCGGGTGGTGCTTGCGGGGCCACTCGGTTGCCGATCAGCGACCAGACGTGTTCGATGGGCGACATATCGGTAGAACAGGCGGACCTCGCCAGCAGTGACACCTGGTGGGCAGTGAAGAATTGTTGCAGGATGCGTGCCACGTGTGGGCGCGCATTGTCCTGTTGAAACGTGGCCGCTGGCAGGCCCTGCAGGTAAGGGAGGACTACAGGCTCCAGAACGTCGGAGATGTAGCGGTGACTGTTGAGTGTACCGGCGATGCGTGCCAGAGGGGTACGGATGCCATATCCAATTCCGCCCTAAACCATAACACCAGGCGACTAACCAGTATGGTGATGCATAATGCAGGCGTCATACAATCTCTCGCCGCGGTGCCGTCACTCGCGGATCCGACCAACGTGGTGTTGCAGGCAGAAGCGGGATTCGTCGTAGAAGACAATGTCGTGCCATTCCGTAGTCCAGGTGCGGCGTTCAACCTGCCCACTTCCGCCGCACTCGCAGGTGGTGTAACGTCGATGGTAATCGCAGCAATGGACGCCGTGCGACAAGTCGCCGCTCCTGCAGACGACGTCGAACGGTACGTGCTGACACAGGTTGTTGCGCAACACACCCGAATTCCTCTGCTAACGTTCGTAATGTGGCGGTGGGAGCCGTCAATGCCCGCAGCACAACATGTCGGTCCTCTCGTACGGTGGTGTGCCGTGGCTGCGGCAATCGCTCACGTCGGTCCGTCCGTTCCTCCTGCACCCACCGAATCCCAACTCCCCTCAATGTGGCTGGATGTCGTCCTACACGGGCGCCGATGTCTCAGTACAATAAACCGCTGTCGCGATAAGCCACTATTCGTCCTCTGTTGAACTCCGTGACCTAATAAATGTAACGTTGGGCTATAAAAGTGCATGTAATGAACACCAAAGGTGATCTGGCATCGTAGGAAATTGCACCCTACACCATGACACCAAGCCTTCAGGACGTGTGACGCTCGCCAACAAACCGTTCAACTTGGCGCTGACCACAGTGCCTCCACACACGGATTCGTTGGTCGTCTCCTCCAACACAAAAGCGGGACTCGTCACTGAAGATCCCTGGCTGCCATTCTGAGTGGCTCCATAATAGTCTAGCACGACAGCATTGCAGTCCTTGGCGACGATGCAGTGGTGTTAAGGACAGTTGTCCGAATGTTCTGCGTGCGTGTAGTCCTACGTCGTGCAGCCATCTGCCAATGATGCTGGCACTAAACGGACAATGCATGGAGGGCTCCACTGCTCGATGAATATCCTCAATCGTGGCTGTTGGGTCGCTCCGCGCATGTCGGACAACCCGTCGGTCCTCTATCTCCGTAGTTCCTCTAGGTCTCCCAGACCCTTCCTGTCGCTGCTGCGTGCCTTGTTTTATCTACTGCCGCTAACAGTGTGCTATGGTGATATACGCAAGACCGGTATGGCGCGCAATACTGAGATAAGACCATCCCGCTTCCAGGAGCCCGACGATGCGGCCCCTCTCGAACTCCTCCAACTGCTCGAATTGCTTCTGGACTTTTCTCCGAAGCATACTTCACTTGCAAAGGATGCAAACAACACAACAACACCCGTCAGAATGGCAAGCACGCGCAACGGGACGACCTTATATAGCCGGACCCCTCCTTGCTTGAGTCACATGTGTGGCCGAACGTGATACTTGAATCATTTGCATATCTCACGATGTAAAACCTACCCACCAAGTTTCATTCCTGTTGGTTGCTTCCTTCTGGGTGCAACTATTTTTTTGACGATGAGTGTATTTACAACAGCAGGTACAGACAAATGGAGTACATACATTTCAGTAAGTACAGAAAAAAATGGAATACATACATTTTAGGAAATGGGTGGAAGTTCTTCTGTAAAACTGACTACTTATTTTGGAAAATCAGAGATGATAGCAAACAAATGCAGCCAATGGTGGCTTTGCTTTTCACTGTGTAAAACACAATTAGAGCTTTAATTCAATGAACTGTACAACATATTGTACCAAAATACTTTTCCTGATTCCGAAATTTGCAAGATGTATTCCTGTGCCGAAACCAACACTGATGCCATCGTTTGTGTTTTTGGAAGACTCAGTTGAAGATTCAGTTATGACACTTGAAATAAACGATATTGCTTTCTATGGCGCTTCAACTGATGCGAGTTATCACGATTCAGTAAAAATATTTCCACTTATCACTTCGTATTTTTATTGGACTCATTCCGTATTTTGATTGGAAGTGATTTGCAGTCAAAAATGATTGAAATAGAAAACACAGCAGATGAGACTGCTGAAACAGTTTCTCACTGTTTAGAAGAACACTTGAAGAAACATAATTTAGCAGAAAAAAGTGATTCATTTACTGTTGACTATTGCAGTTCAATATTCTAAGGAATCAGTCGCAATGAAAAAGGGAATAGTATATTTTCAAAAATAAAGACATTCGTGAAAAAGAGACAAAAACAAACTCTGCCTGGTGCGGATTTCTGTGCTCACATTTTAAAAAAAAAACTGTATACATTGTAGACTGCCACCCAAATGAATGGAGAAAGTTTTTCTTCCGTTTCCATTGGTCACACCACCTTATTTTGTTCATTTCTGTATAAAATTAATTTTCCCAAATTTCTTTTCCGTACTTCGAAATCTACTGTTGGCTCAAAGGTTCTGGGATTTTTCTGTCTTATATTTAGGAGACCTTACGTTCCGAATGCAAGCTATTGAACTCTAATTATCCCGCAGTGTAACATATGGCGCTGCTTGTCCAGACACAGAACTATGCTTTAACCCTTTAACGACCATGACCCAAAAATCTGGTATCATTCAAAATACCATAACGCCAGAAACTGACTGCTGTTTCACTTCTTTGTTTAATAACAACAATAGTGACTGAGGGTGATTCTTGCTGATCCCTCATAGGTCGAGAAAATTTGAAGAACAAGTAAGGGTAGGAAATCTGACTCACCCTAGACATGCGTTTCTGGCGGCTATGGCCGTTTGTACGTACGGGCGCTTTGGGCTTTATAGTCGTTAAAGGGTCAATACATTTTCGTCTTCCGTTTCGGATTCAGTCTAGCGAAGCGCCTATTAAGTTAACATCGCCGATTAAGTTAACAGCGCCGATCATTTTCGAGCTAACGTCGTGTTCTTCAGTAAGTTCTTCGAAAGCCAGGTGAGCTCTAATGATTTATTATTTCTTGGAATAAATCAAATACAGTACCTTGGGGGAAATGGCAGCTACTACACGTACTGATAAATAAAAAACAACAACGTCGAGGCATTTGGTAAGTGGGGCCAGTGAGTCCGTATCCGGAAACAAAGTTACCCTCAAACCGTCAAGTTTTAAGCAACGTTTTTCATTTACACCTTAATGAGAAGCGAACCATTCAAGACAGAGTTGCAGAGACTGCACGGGAAGTTATGACATTCTAGGAGAAAGCACAAATCTCAACCAGACAAGTGTGTCACATGATCAATAAAGTTAAGTTCTTGCATTCCCAGTGTAAAGGCCTAAAACAGAATGTTTCCAGGACAGAGGGACTGGAATAGCGCATGCAACTGCAGTATTCCAATTTATTCAGTATTAGAATTTGATTGAGAGAATTCAGTTTATGTCATTCGACACCACAGCAATCAACACAAGTCTGAAAGGCGGAGCATGTAGCTTGCTGGAGAAGAAACTAAACATAACTCTTGTGAGCTTAGCTTGCCGACGCCATATACTTGGACTCATTTGTAAGTGCTTACGATATACTGATGGGGCCTTCCAGAGGCCCAAACATCCAGCTCTTCCAGAAAAGACGTTTATGAGTCGGGTGTAGAAGACGAAGTTATTGCTTTTACATTAGAACCAGTTAAAACAGGCTTAGTTACTTTCATTCGTGGACAGCTGTGCAAATGTCACCCTAGAAATGATTATAAAGAACTGTTGTAACTCTCACGGTTGTTTCTCGGGGATACACTTGCACTAGAGGATTCTCCCATACATTTACCTGATGCTTATCACAGAGCTAGGTGGATGGCAAAACTAATTTACAGTTTAAAGATATACTTGTTTCGCTCTCAGTTTCATATAACTGTTCGAGAATTATCCGGCCTTCGTGCGTTCAACTTGTTTGTCGTACAGCTGTACGTGAAATCGTGGTTTATCGCACCAGCTGCTGCGCTTGCTCCACGGATGGACCTTGAACTCCTAAATAATCTTGTTGCATACAACACCACAAATGAAGCTCTTGCAAATGCTGTAATCAAAAGCTTCTCGGGCCATTTATGGTATTTGAGTGAAATTCTAGTTGGTCTTGCATTTTTCAATGAAACAGTGTCCGTAGAGACAAAAAAGGGAAGGGCCTCGTTCCTAGAAGAATAAAGATGAATGAAAAACAGATAAAAGAAAATAAACTCTCAGACTTTGTGGCAAACAACACCAAGAAACTGTTCGTGGCTTTGCATGTTTCTGATAATTTTCTCCAAGCTGACCCTAGCACCCAGGAGGAAAATGAAGAATTCCTAAAAGCCAAATGAATCTTAAAGTTGTTAACGACGCTATTAATGTCATGAATCTCAAAGTTGTTAACGATGCTGTTAACATGTCATGAATCTCAAAGTTGTTAACGATGCAGCAAAGAGACTAATACAGTTTTTAGCGCTGTATTAACAAACCAAGAAGAACAGGAGCAGCTTTTCACGCTTTTCCACTACTTGCAGAAGGTATTCTGCAAGTAGTGGAAAAGCACCGCCAGCAGTACCCCAACCCAAATAAACTAGTAATTGTCCAAAGTATGCGATAAAAATGTCTTTACTTATAATCTGCAATCTTTGGTGTAACTTTTCATTACGAATATGCAAGGGTTGGACAGAATAATGTGAACACGTAGGAAAAGAAGATGGTTTACGTACCTAATAGGGTCCGGGACTACCTTTGGCATTCAAAACCACCTGAATCATCCTTGAAATGGAAGCATACAAATCCTGGATGGTAGTTAGGGGGATGTTACACCATTCTTCATGCAGAAACTGCTCCAGGTCCTTGAGAGATGCAGGAGGAGGATTACGGGATCTTACTCTGTTCTCCAACACAGACCCCAGTGGCTCGATGCTGTTTTCGTTTGGTGATTGGGGAGGCCACGAAAGGTGTGAAACTTCGTCCTCATGTTCCTCACACCATGATTGGACATTCCGAGCTCTGTGAATTGGGGCATTATCATCTTGTTAGATGGCATCCCCTGCAGGAAACAATGCCTGAGCCATTGGATGGACTTGGTCGGCCAAAATGGTTCCATACGCCCTGCCAGTCATCCGCCCTTTCAAGGTGATCAGGGGACCTGCTGAAAGCCACGATATGACCGCTCAGAGCAAAGTGGAACCACCACCATGCTGCAGTGTTTGGAGCAGACAGTCTGGGTTGTAGGCTACTGATGGTGTTCTCCACTCCTAAACACGTCCTGCGGTGAGGAATAGTGTAAGAATACTGATTTCATTGTCCCGTTCCGCCAATATTTCTTGGCTCCACGGGGACTAATTGAGCGCCTTGGATTTTATTTTGAAATGTTGCGACAATTATTCTGCCTTGAGACGCCGGTTCGGACCCTGGCCACCCCCGTGGCCCAGAGACCAGCCCGTGGTGACGTGCTGGCAGGCGACCTGGCGTACCTGATCTGGGTTCCCGCTCTGTCTGGCGGGATAGGTCGTTCATTAATTTAGCATTGACTGGGAGATTACTTGCCCTCGAACTTTTTTGGGGGAATAATTTCCCTTTATTTTTTCAACAAGACTTACACACATCTCTACACTGTCCTCATGCTTAGGACTTACAACATTGAGAGATTTAAAAGAGTATTTACATAGTATGTACACTGGAGGTACTTTCGTCTGCTTGCCCACAGACTTTTGCCCTCATTCCTCTTCCGAATCGCTTTCGGTGTGCACGTTCACCTCTAGCGTTTCGGTAACCCGTTTGACTGGGGAAGATCGTATGTTGCTGGAGGGTTAGCCTCTCAACCAGGGCTATTATCCTCCTCCTGTTAACGGAGGATTGGATGAGCAGATCCAATCTTCGCGTTCTTTGCACACCTGGGATCAGTGTGTTTCTCCATTCGGCGAAGCCGCTGCATTCAAGCACGCAGTGTTCTATGCTTGCCGACCTATTTCCACAGGGACAAGTGCAGTTCCTGATGGCAAATCTGCCCAGGTATTCAGGGCTGATGCCATGGCCACTGAGTACCTGATTCAGGAGCTTGTTTGTCTGTGCACGTTTGGTCGAGACCTTCGGAAACACTCTGTGTGCCTTCCGGCCTGTCTCTCCCGTGTCCCATCTGACCTGCCATTCGGTCATGGTCTGTCGTGCTAATGCTGCGCGAATACTCCTTCGCGGCGTTCTGCATTGCACGTCAACTGTCTCTTTCAGCGTGGCTGTCTTCGCCAGCTGGTCCGCCCTTTCGTTTCCTTGGGTTCCGACATGGCTTCGTACCCAGTGGAAACTAACTGCCCATCTCCTTCTGCCCTCAAGAGGGTTTTGATCCTCTGAACGATGGGGTTTCTTCCCCTGAATCTACTCAGAGCCTGCAGTGCTGCCTCACTGTCCGAGTAGAGTTTTATTCTTTCGTCACTACGCCTGGGGAGTGCCCAGGTGAGTGCCTTCTCTATCACCAGAAGTTCTGCCTGGAAGACAGAAGCGTTCTGCGATAGTTTCACGCATTCTGCAGTTGCTTCGTTCCCATCCGAGAACGCACAGAAGCCTGCACCCACTTGTCCCTTCAACTTTGAGCCGTCCGTGAATAGCTCATGCCCAACTCCCGTGGGTTTCTCCTTGTCCCACGGTGGGCAAATTTCTTCAGCCGGGTGGATCTGCCAGTCCACGCTTTCCAGCTCCATGTTGGAGGCTCGATGTGGCACACCGAGAAGGTAGGCGTCCTCGCCTGACCTTAGGCAGTGCATTGCTGCCTCCCTTTCCACTACCAGGTCTGCCGGCTCGCACCCCGCCAGCACTTGAAGTGCTAGGGTCGACGTTGTGCGAAAACATCCGGTGATCCCTAGTAGGGCCAACCTTTGGATTTGGTTTATGCCCTTCTTCATTCTGACGGTGGGAGTCCACCAAGCTCCACTGCCATATGTCAGAATTCTTTCTATTCCTCTCTGATAGATGGCCTTCTTGGTTTTGCCCGATAACCTCATGCCATTCAATCTATTGAGGATCAGCGTGCACCTTGTTCGAAGATGTCTCAGGTGTGGCAGCCCTGATAGACTCTGATCCAGGACCACACCCAAGTACTTCATTTCACGCACTGCCTTGATAGTGCACCCTTGAAATTTGCACTTAGGTGGTGCTTTCATTATTCCACTCTTATCTATCGCTAGTAGAGTGGTCTTTTCTGGAGCTAAGCACAGTTTGCTTTCTCTGCTCCAGTTGTCTAACACAGCTAAAGCGCTGTGTGCTTCCCTTTCGATCACGTGTCTCCCTGAGGCGGAGACCACGAGAACGAAATCGTCCGCATAGGCTTGAATTTCCACTGCGGGCCCCAGGTCTAGATTTAGAGCTGCGTCTGCAACTATGCTCTACCATAGCGGCCCGGAGTTGGATCCTTGCGGACATCCTCTGTGGTACGAGCGCGAGGCTTGCCCATTCCCCGCTTCGAACTCGACCCTTCTATCAGACAGGTAGCTGCTGATCAGCTTGAACAGGTTCCTTGGATAGCCAAGTTCTTTTAGTCTGGTTAAAACCATTGGCCACCAGACACTGTTGAATGCCCCCTCACGTCTAGTGAGATGAAGCAGGTATGGAGCCCCTCCGCTTTGTTCCTCTCTGCCCTCTCTCTGAGGCTGCGAATTGCCTGCGTTGCGCAACTCCCCGGAAGGAAACCAAATTGGTTCCTGTTTAACTTTCCCTGCTCCATGAGAAAGCCAAGCGCTCTGTTCGTTATGAGCTTGTCCAGCACCTTGCTCCACGCAGAGAGAAGACAGATTGGCCTGTAGGCTGCGGGATCGTTTTTGTTCTTTCCGGTCTTGTTGAAAAGAACTAGCACCGCTGTTTTCCACAAGTCTGGGAAGATTCCCCTCCCGAGGCATTCGTTTAGGAGCGCCACAAAATACCCAGGATTTGCATAGTAGATTTCTCTCACTATGCTGAGGTCAAACCCATCCTTGCCTGGTGCTTTGCCAGTGTTTAGACTGGAGAGGGCGTTCTCCACTTCCTCTCTCGTGAAGGGGGTCCTCACCAGTGTCCGGTGGGATCCGACATTCATCCCTTATTTCTTTTTGTTGTGGGGAGTCCCCTTCTCCCTCGTCTCCTTGGAAGTGGTAATCCAAGAGACTCTCCATGGTACTATCAAGAGTCTTTGATAGGCTTCCGTCTGCCCTTTCTACCGCTGCCAGTTTTAGCGGTTCGGTGATGGATCCCCTCGAGATCTTATAGGGGATCCCGAAAGGGTCTGCCGGAGTTTGGAACTCACACAGCTTTCTCCAGTAGGAGATTTTCGAGAGATTCAGTTCTCTCCTGTATGCTGAACGAGCATTTTTATGCACTTCTGTGCACTCCCTGTCTTGCGGTGTAGCTTTTGCTCTTTGCAGAGCTTTCCTACTCCGCCTAGCTCTCGCCCTTAGAGCTTTTAGTTTCTCCGACCACCAGGGGTGGGGATCCTTGGCTCCCCTTTTATTTCCCCTACTACTCTCGCATAGCGCTGTGACTTGACTGGTTAGTTCTTCAAAGAGGGAGTTGAGGTCCGACGCTTCTCCTGCCTCTTCTGCCCTCCTACCCCCCAACAGGGTTGTTAGTTTGGCTTTAAAAGCCCACCAGTCGAGATTCTTCATGAAGAACCTTCTGCGCTTGGGTCGGATGGGCTTTTCCGATCGCAGGACGAAAGATAGTGCTAAGTGGTCACTGCAGCTTTCATCGTCCAGTACTTGCCAATCCTGGACGAGGCTGCTTTGAGAGACCCTGACGAGAGTCACGTCGATCCAGGAGGAGCCAATCGCCACTTGGAAGGTCGGGGTGCTCTCTGGATCGTTCAGGAAACTCAGGTCTGCCGCGTTGGCAAAGTCCATTAGAAGCTGGCCGCGTTCGTCCTCGTCTTGTTGGCCCCAGAGAGGACTCTTCGCGTTGAAATCGCCTGCTATTACTATCTCATGACTGGGGAATTCCCCTAATAGAACCATTAGCTCATTCAGCGTTTCTCTCAGATCGCCTGCTGGAGAACTGTATACGTTCACCATTAAAAATTTCTCATCACCACATTCCACCCCCAGGGCGACCACGTTCTCGGAGCATTTTATCTCGAGAACCGCTAGGGACGGGTTCTTCACGACCGTGGCTGCCCTGGGCTTTGCCACCCTAGGGTGGTAGATCCGGTAGGAGTTAGGGAAGCCCACCACTCTTCCCCCCTGTTCGAATGGTTCCTGCAGAAGCAGAATATGAGCTTTTTGCTCAGTGGCTGTCACCAGGGCCTGTGCTGTTGCTGCCCGTGCATGGTGCAGATTGATTTGGAGCACCTTAACGTCTCTCTTTGGTTTTTCATCCATAATGAGTGCGTTCTTTTAGTAGAGACAGTTCTCTGACAAGGCTTGGGCATTCCTTGTCGAGGCTCGAGTGGCCTATATCCACTCGACGCCTAAATCTCTTGTTGTTTGCCAGGCAGTTAGTGCAGAATGGGCTATTGCTGCAGTCCTGGCGCTTGTGCCCGGTTTCCCCACACCGAGCACACCTATCCTGCTCTTCGGGACACCTTGACCTAAAGTGCCCAAACCCGTTACACCTGTAGCAACGGACCTCCCTCAGATATTCCCTTACTGAGTGGACGGTCCATATCATTCCGAGCTTGCCTCGTCTTCATCACTTTTTTGAAGGTGGGTGGGTCCGCCTCTGCTACCCAGTGGCGTTTCCCACCCTTCACCTTCAAAGAGAACTTGAGCTGGAGGCTGCTCTCCTCCAGCTCTGGGTTCTGTTCCACGAGACATTGCTCGACCTGTTGCCTTGACAGGTTTCCGTCTATCCCGTAGACGATAAACTTCGGATTCCTTTAGCTGGCAACCTTGACCGAAGGTTTTCCTTGGTCACTTCGTTGCTCTTTAGCTCGGAATCCAGCTTCTCTATTTCCTTGGCGGAGGAGCATTCCACCATTACTCCTCCCCCATTCACTTTTCTTACTCCCTTTACTCCAATTTGGAGTTTGGCGGAGAAAATCTGTGTTTGCAGAACCGCCTTAACGTCCTCTGACGAGGGCGAACCCTTGTCTGTTGCCGAGTAAACGAGAAGCACGTGCCTCATCTTCTTAGCTACCTCCTTTTCAGCTGTTTTTTGCTTTGGGGCCGTGTTCCCCTTGCTTGGCTTTGCCCGAGCCGCTTCGGCATATGTTTTAGGAGCCGCGCTAGCGTGCTCACTTCTCTCTTGGAGTCTCCCTTGGGCGAGACTCATCTCTATCACTTGCTTGGTGCAAGCTTCTTGTAGCGAGTTCGCTACCTTTCTAATCTTGGTTCTGGTGTTAACCAGAACCTTGTTTGAAAGGTTCTCCAGAATCCTCTCCAACTCCTGGAAGAAGGAGTTGACTGCGCTTTCGAACTCCGACGGAGTTTCCAAGCCGCAGTCTGCCACAACAGGGGCCCACTTGGACCGGGGGTTGGAGCCCCCGCGTCCTCTGCTATCTCTCACTCGGGTTGCTAACCGAGTGCAAGTCCCTGGGACCTGTGTCCCTGGTCGGTTAGACTTATGTCGTTCGAAAGCCAAGTGATCAGCGGTACCCTGGGGTTCTTCCGCTGTAACCTGCACCTGGCCCTGGTTGAGTGCGGGATTTGGCCTGATCCGTAGATCAGGGGACCGGCACGACGACGACACCTTGCTATGACTGTGGTTTGGACCTTGCCTTTACAAGGGCAATTTTAACTAAGTCCAAACCCACTGCCTCGAAACCCTATTGTATATTAGGGAGTCGACTGAAAAAAAATTCTGAGGGGGAGCGAATCACTCCCCTCGCTCTGCTAACAGAGTCAATCGGAACAGCAGTCGATTTGAATCGCAATCAATAGCACTGTACTCACTCAACCAGCCTGTGACAAACGGCCGGTCGAGGAATAGTGTAACGACTAGCTGATGACCATTATCCTGTACCGTTCAAATGCGGACTCCACAGGGTTAGAAAAACTCTCTCAAAAGATTTTTGGTGACGGCGTTGCGAGTAATCCTGCCTGGATCCGACATTCCCCCATCCGGACAGGAACGGTCCGTGGACCTGCAGTGCGCTGCTACCCCCGTTTGCCGGCACTTCCCACCTCTCCATCATGACCCGGGTGTGCGTGCCATTTGGGCAGGGGCTAGAAAAGAAATTTTTCTCTACCCCTGACTGGGAGAATAATTGCTGGCGCGAACTGTTTGGGGCGACTGCCCTTTATTCAAACAGAGTACAGACACATTTATTTATACTAAGCAACCCATCTCCGCGTAGGAAACAAGTCCTTTGCTCAATGGACCCTCTCACACTAAGAAGTATTAAAATATTTACATTATTTACATTGCCACAGGACTAGGGTCGGTTCTGTGGTGATGACTCTGAGCTCGAGTCATCGGTTTCTCTTCAATACTTCCTCCCTCTTCTTTTCTTCTTTCTTCATCCCTCTTCTTTCTTCTTTCTTCTTCGGTCATCCCTCTATTAGGTAGACCGCCTGTTCCTCTTTGAGGTACTTGACCATCTCGATGAGCCCCTGTCGCGCTCTTGGGTACGCGAGCAGGATCGAGAGGTCCCTCGTCTTTGCCAATTCTGGCACTAACGTTGCTCTCTTCCCTGCCAGAGAAGCACATTCTAGAATCATGTGTGCGACATCTGCAGTCTGGGCACCACACATGCACACTCGCTCCCTAACCGCAAATCTGCGGAAGTACTCCGGCGACACTCCGTGCCCGGTTAGTACTTGGTTGAGGAAGCCATTACTCTCAATGCGCCTTATCGAGATTCGGGGGAAGATACGGTATGTCCTTCTACCCGTATCCCCTTCATCCCATCTCTGCTGCCACTCCACCAATGTGGCTGACTTCAGTTGCGTCCGCACGCTTTGCAGCTGCGTTCGCATCTGAAAATCTATGTCATCTTTACCAGTAGCTTCCTTCGCTAGCTGGTCTGCGCGTTCATTTCCAACTGTACCGACATGACTTCGGATCCAGTGGAAGGTAACCCCTCCTACTCTCCATCGACTTGAATAGCACTTTTATCTCTCTGACAAGGGGAGTCTTACTCTTGAACTGGCCAAGCGCTTTCAGGGCCGCTTGGCTGTCAGAGTATATGCTATATGTCCCT
Source organism: Macrothele yani (assembly GCA_039090855.1). Taxonomy (NCBI): domain Eukaryota; kingdom Metazoa; phylum Arthropoda; class Arachnida; order Araneae; family Macrothelidae; genus Macrothele; species Macrothele yani. The sequence continues at coordinate 108,731,996 of CM077030.1, read as the reverse complement.
TCACCGTTTATAGCAAGCACCCAACGCAGTGCTTCTCTGATCGCCAATAGCTCTGCTTGGAACACAGAGGAATTGGGCGATAGTTTCATTCGCTCCGCGTGTATCTCGTTGCCATCCGAGATCACGCAGTAGCCTGCATCGACACTACTTCCTATTTTACAACTGTCCGTGTACAGTTCCTTCCCCTGCCCGGTGGGGAGGGCTTTGTCCCAACTCAGACAAAGCTCGTTGGCTGGGTGGCAAGTCCAGTCCATTCTCAGAAGTTCCACCTCGGACGACCGGTACTGGTGTCCCAGGAAGGAAACATCTTCCCCGTAGCGGAGGGTCTGCATTGCTGCTTCCCTCGCTACGACCAGGTCCGCCGGTTCGCACCCAGCCAGCACTTGGAGCGCTGCTGTGGAGGTCGTTCGGAAGCACCTGGTCATGCCCAATAGCACCCTGCGCTGAATTTGGTTAATACCATTTCTCATCCTGACGGTATTTGACCACCAGGCGGGACACACATATGTTAATATGCGCTCCACCCCTCGCTTATAGAGCACCTTTTTAGCTGTCCCAGGCAGCCGCATTCCGTTTATCTTATTTAGAATGCTGGTGCATCTGTCCTTCAAGAAGCGAAGATGCGGTAGCCCCGACAATCTGGTGTCTAGGATGACTCCTAGGTACCACATCTCTCTCACCGCTTTAATAGTATGCCCATTGAAGCGACACTTTGGTGGAGTGACCAGTTCCCCCTTCTTTGCTATTAGCATTAGTGTCGTCTTTTCGGGAGCGAAGCAGAGCTTACACTCCTTGCTCCAACTATCTAGCTGTGAGAGAGCGGTGTGTACCTTCCGCTCAATCACGTGCCTACCAGATGCTGACACTATTAGCATGAGGTCATCTGCGTAGGCTTGCAGCTTCACCCCGTCTTCCAGAGGAAGCGCAAGTGCGGTATCTGCAACCACATTCCACCACAAGGGGCCCGAGCAAGAGCCCTGCGGACACCCTTTGGTGTATTCCCTGCTATAGGTCTTGTCTCCGACCTCGAACTCTACTCTTCTATGCGAGAGAAAATCGCTTATTAACAGGAACAGATTCCTGGAGATGCCAAGTCTTTTCAGACGGTCCAAAACCAGTGGCCACCAGACGTTGTTGAAAGCGCCCCACACATCCAACGAGACGAGACAGGTGTGCTTTCCCTGTGCACGATTTTGCTTTACCTGATTAGTAAGGCTGACCAGCGCTTGGCTGGTACACCTCTCCGGTGTGAAACCGAATTGGCGGCTGGAGAGCTTACCTAGGCCGACTAGGTAATGGGTTGCTCGGGTCACAAGGACCTTTTCCAGCACCTTACTCCATGCTGTTAACAGGCAGATTGGCCTATAGGCTGCGGGATCTGCTCGGCTCTTGTTTTCTTTGCTGAAGAGGACGAGCAGCGCAGTTTTCCACAATGATGGGAAACAACCTCTTTCCAGGCATTTATTAAACAGGGCAGCGAAGTACCCAGGGTTGGCTAGAAACACCTCTGATGATCGAGTGGAGGAATAGTGTAAATGTGCATTATTCATCCGACCACATAACACGCTTCGATGCACTGCCTTTGCCGTTGTGCATCCACCTGGGTCACCACAGGTTTTGCAATAGCAGCTCTGCTATGAATATCTTGTTTATGCAGTTCCCTGCCCACTGTTTTCGTTGATACTGGGGTCTGGAGCTGCAGGTTGAGCTCCACACTGATTTTCAGCGCCGTGGTCTTCTTATTACGGGTAACCATCCCCTTTAATGCTCGCCTGTCTCTATCAGTCAGGGTCGTTTTCCTGTTGCTGTTGTGTTTCGCAGACGAGGTTTGTCCACGAACACGGTATGCTGTCATGACGCTAGACACAGTAGCTTCCCATTGCCTCACTACCCCAGCGTTTGTTGTCACGGAAGCACCAACTAGCCGGCCTCAAACAATTAGCTCTCTCTCGAAGTCTCATTTCATCGTTACCCTGAAAGAAATTTTGCAGCAAGACTCTTAAATGCACTTGAATAGGACCTAGGGGTTCTAAACATAGCTATTACAACCACAAAGTGGTGGATATAACTTTGAATATTGCGACGTACACAGCTGCATTAAAACTTTAAAAGTTACGTCTCTAAGGGTGGTGTTCACATTATTCTGTCCAACACCTGCATATCAGAACACATTAAAATGTTCGGCTGCATTGAGCCACCCTTAAATATTGACCAATTGTCTTAAAACTTTCTGTGCCTCATTTTTTTCTTAAAATGAATAAATTAGAGGGCGTCACATTTAATATTCAAAAACTTTTTTTGAGTGTCAGTCTTAATCTAAGTCTAATTCATAGTGTACTAATTCTATGAATAATTATTCACTATTATAATATTTTTATAATAACTTTCACAGAGCCAAGGCCCGAAAGGCAAACACACCATCCAGGCTTCACCGAGATTCTAATCCGAATACGGCTCAGACGAATGGTCAGAAACCATCGATTCAACGCCCGGGGCCGCTGAAAGTTTTTGTGAAGATGAGTTCAGTGAATATATATCTTTGGTCCTTATATTCAATAATGAGTAATTACACATTCACATTGACAAAATTGAAAGAGAATGCAACTCACTCGCTGGAATATTGAGTAGTTTGAAATCAGTGACGAACATTCTTGAGGAACGATGAACTCAAACATTCATTATCTAAAAATTAGATCATTAATTCCGGAAAAACGTGTGCAAGATATGTGCGAAAACTTTTGTGATGAAATCTATGTACTATTATTTCCTGAAGTACTGGATAAACGGATTAACCCTTTAGTATATGTTTCATGTTTTACATGGATGAATCTAAATGAACCAGCAACATGAATGGATGTGTAAAAGTGTCTAGTATTTGAAAGATTAAGACATGCCAAATGTTGATACAAAATTTGTTTATCAATTCACAAAAAATTCTGTCAAATGCCACAGAAAATAAACCAAATATTTCGAAAAAGCCCATTTCTTCCAATGCTTAAAATTTACACATTTTTCCCCGCAAAAACTCTTCGCAATACAAATACAGAAACCGACTTTTTATAACGGAATTGTCGTTGGACAAGAAATCAAATTATGTATTGATACTATAAAAACGTACACAGTCGAGTCACATTATTGTGACCACCTTTCTACTTTTGACGTCAACAGCGTGTAGCCAATGAATGAAGGCACGTGACGGGAGCTGGCTTGGAGGGTATATAAGGTGTGCTGTAGACATTCTGAAAACATATCACTCGTTGCTGTTATGGATAAAACGAGTGGTTTATTAGATATGCAAAAAGTGATGTTCCACATACTCATGTAATATGCACAGGCGTGCAAAAATTAAGGACGAGACGGTTTTTCGAATGTAACGTCGTGCAGAAGCGCTCCACATCGACTCAAATCCTACCATAAGATCCCCAAGATGTAAGAGTATAGGACAAGTGAGCAAAACCGTCCAAACAAGGAATCTAAAGGATACAAAGGCACTTTATTGAAAAGGTAGCTTCGAGCACAACTGGACAGAAGACAGAAACGTCCATGTGACAGGCGGCTGCCAAGAAAAATCCAGTCTTTAGTAGGGGATATGATCACCCCGACTGCGTTGCAGGATATACAACATCTTTCCATGCTGACGACGAGGTTGTCAAGGAGCTGTTGAGGCATTGCGGCCTATTCCTCTTGTAGTGCCAATCGCAGCTGCGGAATCTTTGCTGGCGGCTGGCGACGTGCTGCCAAGCGTCTCCCGAGGAAGGTCCCACACGTGTTCGATTGTATTTAGGTCTAGGGACCTTGCGGGCCAATCCATGCGTTGAATATCTTCACTCTCCAACAGCTCTACGACCGCCACTGTACGATGAGGTATAGCGTTGTCGTCCATGAAGAAGAACTCAGGACCCACAGCACCTCTAAACAGACGCACGTGAGGCAGGAGAACCACGGTACAATAGCGGATACACCAGTAACTGAACCTCCTTGGAAGATGTGGAGGTCAGTACGGCTACCAAGCATGATACCTCCCCAAACAAGAACTCCGCCACAAACAAGAACTCCGACACCTCCAAACCGGTCCCTTTCGATGATATTGGAGGTGTGATTGCATGTTCCCTGCTCTCTCCAGATGTGTATACGTTCAGAATCGCTCGTCAGACTAAATCGACTCTGATCCGTAAAGAGAACTCGACCCCATTACTGGTGTGTCCAGTTCTTGTGTTCCTGGCACCACAGAAACCGCCGTCTCCGATGAGCAGGCGTCAATGGCACACACCGTACTGGTCGTCGTGCAAATGGACCACCTTTGTGCAGCCTCCTGGCCACGGTAAAACGCGATAACGGACGTCAAGTTGTCTGTTGCATGTGCCGTGCGATTTCTTCCGCTGTCTGCCGTCTGTCTCTTCTCGCCTGTAGGACAATACACCGGTCGTCCGCTGCCGTGGTTGCTGGTGGACGACCACTGCTAAACTCTCGGGCAGCTGTTCCTGTTGTTTGAAATGCTCTCCAAGCTCGTGAAACGATTCTGTGAGCGATCCCAAACTCCTCGGCCACACTAGTCCCACTTCGACCTTCTTTCAACTTTCCAATGACGCGACCTCGGGTAAAGTCATCCAGATGTCGTCTACTGGACTGCCTGCTGGCCATATCACACGGTGGCAGCAACTCGACGTCGTTCAAACCGATGTACACTGTGCAATAGCTTTCACAAAATTGCTGAGCGTATACCGCTCGTGTACTTTATACCCTTCCGACCCCCCTACGTCATGCTGCATATATGCGCATTCCTTACCGTACCGGACCCTAGTCTATCTCCTGAGTGGTCTTTCGGTCCGTTCTGCATGCTCGTTCCGCTGTTATGCTAATTTCTCCTCTTCGTCCTTAATTTTTGCACACCAGTGTAGTTTGGGCTACGGAACCTATTGTGTTTTCATGTTTTATGGGATGTCAGTGTTATCTCGTATATATTGTTTTCGATTTTTTATTTTGTATGTAAAAGCGCTGTGTCTTATCTAATGATCACTGTATCTATTACCATGTGTTTCGTACCTATGACTATCGGCTTTCGGGCCAAGTGTGGCAGTATTTCTGAAACAGCGCAATTTGTGAACTGTTCGCGTGCTGTTGGGGTTAAAGTGTATCGTGATTGGAGAAATGGTACTATTGCGAATAAGCGAAGTGGAAACTGCGGAGCACCACGCGCGATTGATGTGAGAGGTGTACATCGGCTTGGAAGGTGCGTGAGGGCCAATCGACGCGCTACAGTTGAGCAAATCACTGGCCGAATAAACGAGGGGACTACCGGAAGTGTGTCAAAAACGAGAGTTCAGCTAATCTTGCTGCGTATGGGGCTCCGATGCAGACGGATGGTCACTCTATAACGAAGTAAATTTCTCCGTCATTTCTGTCCACGCCAGGATTCGAACCCGGATCCCCTCATTCCGGAATAAGTTGCTCTACCAATTGAGCTACGCGGACGTTTTATTCTGATTCCTATCTGCGTTTATGTCGTGTGCGTCCTTCGGGCAGGTACGTCACATCTCCTGGTACGTTACATCATCTCCCCCTTATTTTTATTTTTTTTTTTTTTGAGGTGCTGGAGAAAGGATTCTCTTATTTTTCCTATCTCGCGGTGTGGAAAGAACATCACACCAATGCGAGATTTTGAACGGTCGGGTCATCCGGATAGTTCGGGCGCCATTATAACGAAGTAAATTTCTCCGTCATTTCTGTCCACGCCAGGATTCGAACCCGGATCCCCTCATTCCGGAATAACTCACTCTACCAATTGAGCTACGCGGACGTTTTTTTTTTATTCTGATTCCTATCTGCCTTTATGTCGTGTGCGTCCTTCGGGCAGGTACGTCACATCTCCTGGTACGTTACAACTGCACCTATGCTAACGAAGGTGCATCGGCACAAAAGGCTTGCATTTGCACGGCAGTATCGGAATTAGGATGCCGCTGATTGGCAAAGGATTCCCTTCTCCGATGAGTCACGTTTTCTGCTTCATCGAACTGCTGGACGTTGGCGTATAAGGCGAGAAATATCGGAGAACAAACACTCTTCAACTATTGCTGGAAGAACACAAGCTGGTGGGGGCAACGTTATGGTCTGAGTAATGTTTGGGTGCCATTCTCTGGGTCCACTCATGCCTATGGAATGCAGTATGGACCGAATTCGTTATGAATCCGTCCTTGCAGACCACGAGGGGACTACCGGAAGATACATGCTGATCGTCTTTCTTGGGGCGGATGGGATCTTCCAGCACGACAATGCGACGTGTCAGACAGCCAGAAATGTTGTAAAAGCACGATGAAGACTTCAAAGTACTTCTCTGGTCCCCCTAATTCCCCAGACTTAAACCCAATTGAGAATCTGTGGGACCACCTCGATCGTGTTGTTTGCTCTATTGATCTTCCACTATGCACCCTCCAGCAGCTGTTAGATGTACTGCAGTCAGCATGGCTCCACATACCTGTGAGCACCTTCCAGCACCTTATTGCGTCACTCCCAGCCCATCTAGCTGCTGTTCGCACTGCACACGGCGGTTACTCTGGATATTAGCTCGTGTTCACAATAATGTAACTCGACCGTGTATAATACGTTTACATGAAAGAAATTTCTTTGGCCTAATTCCGCTACCTACGTACATTATAAACTGCATTGTTAAAACAAATTATGACGTCGGAAAATTTTAAAGTGTCACAAAAACAGTTGACGTTTCTACTTTAATTAAAAATATGTTATTTTTAGTGATTATTGTCATTTTTGATCGCTGTCAAATGCGATATTTTACAGTGCTAAATATATATTATTTTAATTATTTTGAAGTGCTAAATATATCAAAACATAATGTTTTTAATTCGCTTGTTTGTGATGTTTTATATTTACCATTAAGCCTGGTTTATCAGTGCATCATCTTTCGAGTCCTGATTTTAGGTCGATATGCCCTTATTTCGCCTTTCTTTTTGAAAATGACGCTTGAAAAATATCCTGTTTTTAGTAATTTCGATATGACAACCTAAATTTGAACTTATTATTAGGTTGTAAATCTAAATAATTCTTCTTATGCCGCTTTAAAAATGCGAATACTAGTTTTCCGAATTCTGACAGTCAATGTCAATGCTTTAATTTAATGTCCATAATATCTGTTTCTCAGACAGATAACGTGCGGTACTGATAAGTGCTTCTCCTATTCTCCGTCTCTCACTTTTTTTCTTGGTGTGCCTGGGGTAATGGCCACCATGAGCAACTCTAAGAGATATAAGATCTTAGAGTTGCTCAAGATGGTTATTCGAGACCAGCTGAGAAGAACGATCAGATGCCAGAGCTTAGACCACTGTGCCACCCGGGAGGCCCATTTTTACTTTCTCACATCGTTAGCGCAAAAAAAAAAAAATCGATTTTGGGATTTCAACAGAAATACACATTTTCGGTTCTCCCGAGCATGATTTGCCTATTTTCATCGTGGTGTGTAAGTGTTGCCTCAATAACTCAAGAACTATTATAGCTATCAAACGAAATTTAGTATTTACGGGGCTTGTGATACCCTGATAGAGATGAAATAGAGGAAGTTAAAAGTAGAAAAGCCTTTGTTATAGAATAAAAGTCGGAACTTTTATAATAATGATCACGGAAACACACAGTACTATCTAAAGTTTAAAATGTTACATACAGTTAGAATAATTTATCAACGTTTTTTCACAATTAAATGTTTTATTAACATCGACTATAGTTTCGCAGAGCGTCTGGCTCGGCATCATCAGGACGAATGGAGCGTAAACATTCAAATCATTGTGACATCATCAGAGTTCTGACGAACACGGTTTTTGGTGAGTTGTTTCCACGCGCTTGAAAGAAATAACGCAGAAGTCATGTCATTGACAAGTCGTGAAGAATTCCGGTATATGTGGAAAGCTTCTAATACATTAAGCTTGTTAGTCGACTCAGGTTTATCAATAAGAATAGCGTTTCCAAACAAAAATTTATGGTTATTTTAGTGACAATGTTGGGCTATTGATGACTTCTTCAGTTCATAGTTCCGTACGTAAGTCTTGTGTTCCTTCACACGGAAACTTAAAGCCCTGCGGGTTTGTCCTATATATGAAAGTCCACATTCACAAGGTATCTGATAAACTCCCCAGGAATTTATGTCTTGGACATAGTCTTTTGATCCGTAAAAATTCATCTGGTTTATTGGTTTGAAAATCACTTTAAAATTAAAACCTTTGAGAATTTTTGAAATTCTGAAGCAAATCTGAGAAGCAAATGGGATAACCGCCCAATTCGTTCGTACTGGGAGGTCTATTGGCGTGAGCGAGCAGATAGGCTTCGGTTTCCTACATTTTTGGATAGGTTTGTCTATCACGGAAGGGCTATATCCTCTGTGTACTGCAATTTGTTTAAGAAAATCAAGCTCTTTCTGTAAGGAATCCTCAGTTGAGCATATATATATATTGCACGATATACAGTACGTATGTGTATAAAGCAGAATTTTTTTGTTTCCATGGGTGACTTGATTTTGCATGTGGAGGTAAGGAAACAGCAAATGGCTTTCGATAAACTGTTGTACTAAAGGATCCTTCAGAGCGTGACACCAGGACATCTAGGAATGGTAAGTAGCCATTATTTTCAGTCTCACATGTGAACTGTATATGAGGATCAATTGAATTGATAAGTTAAACTAATTTAAGTAGTTCGGAATTCCTGCCTTTCCAGAGGATCAATTCAATTGATCCTCATATACAGTTCACATGTGAGACTGAAAATAATGGCGGCTTACCATTCCTAGATGTCCTGGTGTCACGCTCTGAAGGATCCTTTAGTACAACAGTTTATCGAAAGCCATTTGCTGTTTCCTTAGCACCACATGCAAAATCAAATCACCCATGGAAGCAAAAAATGTCTGATTTCTACACATACGTATATCGTGCAGTACATATATGCTCAACTGAGGATTCCTTACAGAAAGAGCTTGATTTTCTTAAACGAACTGTAGTACACAGAGGATATAGCCCTTGCGTGATAGAAAAAGCTGTCCAAAAATGTAGGAAACCGAAGCCTATCTGCTCGCTCACGCCAATAGACCTCCCAGTACGAACGAATTGGGCGGTTATCTCATTTGCTCCTCAGATTTGCTTCAGAATTTCAAAAATTCTCAAAGGTTTTAATTTTAAAGTGATTTTCAAACCAATAAACCAGATGAATTTTTACGGATCAAAAGACTATGTCCAAGACATAAATTCCTGGGGAATTTATCAGATACCTTGTGAATGTGGACTTTCATATATAGGACAGACCCGCAGGGCTTTAAGTTTCCGTGTGAAGGAACACAAGACTTACGTACGGAACTATGAACTGAAGAAGTCATCAATAGCCCAACATTGGTCACTAAAATAACCATAAATTTTTGTTTGGAAACGCTATTCTTATTGATAAACCTGATTCGACTAACAAGCTTAATGTATTAGAAGCTTTCCACATATACCGGAATTCTTCAAGACTTGTCAATGACATGACGTCTACGCCATTTCTTTCAAGCGCGTGGAAACAACTCACCAAAAACCGTGACCGTCAGAACTCTGATGATGTCACAATGATTTGAATGTTTACGCTCCATTCGTCCTGATGATGCCGAGCCAGACGCTCTGCGAAACTATAGTCGATGTTAATAAAACATTTAATTGTGAAAAAACGTTGATAATTTATTCTAAATGAACATCACAAGTGTGTAGTCTTGAATTATACATAATACATACAGTTAGTTTATGGCATTGCTTTAATTGCCATTTATGCAGAATACAATGTGGGATCTGCTGTCGCATATCAACAATTCCACTCCATTGACAGTGCCCCCAAATGTTTCGAACGTGGATAAAATAGATTAGTGTGTCTCGTAAAACCAGCCTTTCCAATGCTGTTTTGACTCGTATGGTACCAGTCTTGTGATTGCCTCTTAAACTGGACTGAAAAAAAGAATTAAAGGTACAGGTCGCTGGGTCCCATGGGACTATTTTGAAAGCAGGTCAAGGGGCCTTCCCCTTTGAAAGTGTTTCCTATTTTTATGTTTTTGTTAAAATACGACTTATATAAAAAAAAAGCCATAATTTGATAAAAGTGAATCAACTTATATTAGAAAAAATGATTTAATTTAATAAAAATGCGTCAACTTGCGTTAGGAACAATGCTTTAATTTTTTTCTTTTATTTTTCATTATTTTTTATTTTGTCCTAATGGATTTCAATACGTCCCTAGCTCTATATAAGCTTCATATACTACTCTAGAAGGCCCGTCATATTAAATACCGAATTAAAGAGCAAAACGTTTATTATATTCTAAAAAAATCGTCCAGAAAAAGCACCGCTCGGTCCCTGAGCTCAGTTGTAGTGGAGCTTTAAGTAATATTACTCTTTACAAAATTTTTAGTCTGCCTGCATTTAACTTTGTAAATTAATACTTGTAGATGGCATACATTGTGTTTGGGAGGAATCATTTTCACAAAACTCAGAACAACGAATTTATGGTTCACTTTGTGCCTTTCTTTCTTTATTTTTCTTTGAGAAGGAAAAAAGGAAAAAATAATAATAATAAAAGAATAGCTATTTTAGAAACCCTCCAGCATCGCGGGGCTCCATGCCTGGACTTCGTGGGATCCCTCCCTGTAAATCCGCCCTAGGGGTAACTGGCTCCGCAGAGGATAAACGCGTCACCTATACTTCATCTGAGGCCAGATCAGACGACTAGTCAGAAACGTAAGCCTCTGACCATTGAACTGCCTTGGTGGCATAATTGAAGGGTTGGGAGCAAGAACCATGCAAGTCCATTTTTGGTGATTTTTACTTTTTAACATTAACTCATGGAAAACAAATCGGTCTTTAATTTGGTGAAAGAACAATATATGTCCGTTTGGTCTACAGTGATTTACATACGGAAAACGGTTACTTCACCTTTAGATACGGTGCAAGAACCAGGTGAGTACACAGTGCTTGGGACATTAGCTGATTCTCGCTGCAGAACAGTTCCGCTCTTTGCCACAAGTTTTCTGCCTAGTGGCAGAAGTTTTTGCAGGTTTGAGAAGGAAAAACACAAACGCGATCGCATTTACTTGCCATCCCAATGTGGCACGTTACTAAAAAACATATCTAGGCTGTTCAAACTTCTTGAAGTCACTCATCTCATGTTTCTTAACTTTCTTGTTTTCGCACGCTTTTGAAAATCAGCGCCACAGTAAAAGGAACAAAGTTTATGGTTTCAAAGTATCGCCTTTTTAAGTGCAGCTCAGAATATCCCTTTGAACTAGCTTGTTGTGAACATGCAAGTGATACACGTTTTACAAAGTTTATACTTCTCAAACCTGATGAAACAACAATAACGATGCCGACAAAAAATTTGAACAACAGGCAACTCACGATTAAAGGGAAAATCACAAAGATCTGATGAAACTTACCACATCCTATGTACCTCACAGTCACATTTGGTTCTACAATCAGTTTGGGCCCAAAGCGCAAAACAATGACTGTCAGACATCAGAAACCGATGACGAGTAACCATTGGGCTTTGCTCTTTCGTAAAGTCACATGTAAACTGTAATCTAGTCAGTTAGGAAATAGAAGAGTAATTTAATGTCTGTGAGACTGTTTTCGTTAGAAGCACTGTACTGTACACTTCAATAAAGCGTACTGTACACTTCAATAAAGCTACATTTAGCTCTAATACAGTTATTTATTCACTTTGATGCAAATACCAAGTAAGCCCAGCCTAGTTTTTGCTCTTCCTGGAACTAAAACAACAACAAAAAAAAACTTTTGTGTGTGTGTGTGTGTGTGTGTGTGTACAAGCAATAGGCTATTTGCAGTTATTTCTAATAACATTAGTAATCGCAATTAAGTATGATTCAAGAATTTTCTATTCATATTTTTTGCTCTCCTGAAAACTTGGCATTTTGAACTAACATGGTTATTGCACCCAGCCTTGAATTCGCTTTGATGTTTCCTACTGCAAAATACCTGACCCTTAGTAGTTGGAATGTCATGACAGGTGAAAGGTCCATGTGTTTCTGCTGAGTGGATCTTTTCTATGCCGACACAGAGTGCGTCGGGATTTTAATGAGACACTGAAATTTCAAAACTGTGTCAGATATTATGACTACACATTGTAGTTTTCTTGCCAAAGTAGAAATCAGTCAGTATGATCGACCAGTGAACGTAGGTAGGAGGTTTCCTTAAGTCAGATGCATTTGTCGTACATAGCCTCTGTGAAAAATATTGTTCATTGACACTTGACGTTACGGTCCTCTTTATAAACTGCCCAATGCACTTACATTGGGTAGTACAGCTCGTTTAGGTACTCGAACAATGCTAGCGCACTGGCTCTGGCATTTCCTTTATGAACCGTGCACTCCCTGTATTAGTTTATTCGGTATCGTTTTCCAAGTGTTTCTTTATGCACATTCGATATCAATGCAACTTATTTTTGCAGTTTTTCTAGCTTTTCTCAAGTACTTCCTAATTATCACACAATACTAGAGCTTTTGAGTATCACCTTTTTTTTCTACAGAAAGATGCAGACTAAGTAGTAACATATCAAAGCATACCGTGTCAGTATTCTAATCCGCAAACGCACTGTTTTCATAAATGTTTGCACTTTTACTGCCGTTATTCAGAACTGACTGAAGCCGGTAGGCAAAGCATCTCGGCATGTTTTGTAGGGAGCGCTTTTGACAACTCAACTCTTGTAGAATTTTAAATGCTGAATAGACTGCGTTGGGGATAGACTGAACAGACTGAACTAGGATCTGTTCAAATGAAAAACTAAATGTCTGGCAAACAATAAAGGTAGAAAGTTCAATACGAAATAATTATTTTGGTTTTTAATATAGAAATAATGTCTCAAGAATTACTTGCGTACTCTAAGAGCAATAGTGTGTTTTGTTTCTGTTGCAAGCTTTTTTTCAGTAACAATCTACAGTGTCAATCATTTAACTTCTCGATGAAATTCTAGCAACCAAAAGTTATCAAAGGCATTAAACTCTTATGAAGTTTTGTTAAATCATTTTCCAGACTTCAGAAAGTGGACAATCTTAGAAAAGATTCCATTCAAGCAGGCAGTTTATTATCAAACTGAAAACCTGTGGTCATTAGGGGCACGTCCTTTTTCTGATTTCCAGCTAAAAGGGGCTAAAACAATGGCGACGAACCTAAGAAAAGAGAGATTTGAGTCTCTTATTTGTAGCCAGTGGCATGATGTCCGTGTCAGGGGAACTAGCCCTTCTCCATCATGCCTTGGCCCATGGAACACAGAATAAAGAAAGATAACATTCATCATCAAACACAGGCTTATTTATAGTCGGCACTGCTGAGTTGAGAGAGAGAGGGGAGAGAGAGAGAGAGAGAGAGAGAGATTAATTGTTTTGTCATATCTTTCATCAACTGAGTCTCTGAGGGAAACTTTCTGTTTCGGGAGCGCAAAACATTTTGGGCACCATTTGGTTGGGCCTCTTAAAGGATTAATCCGGATGAAACACTGACTGTTCACAGTAGTTTTTTTACAGTGCAGGATAAAGATATTTTCTCTGAAGAATTATTCAATTTATAAAAAAAATTTAATGATAGCATTCATTCGGACAGCAATGTAAAGCATCTAGGTGTTTTACAGTACACAAACGCAAATAATTTATAGAGTCTACATTTCCGGATATAATAATTTCAGTACAAATTTTGTTAATATTGCCGGTATCCATTGCTAGCAATAAAAGATCATTTTCGAGTCTAAAGATAACAAAAAAATCATTTGTAATAAATATTGTCTTCAGAACGTCAAGTAGAGGTTTTCATAATAATAACTACGGAAAATGACGTTTGTGAAAAAGGTAAGCACCGACGAACTTATAGTCGAATTTTTACCTTTTTTGATTGGAATTTTAACGACCACCGTGAGCAACAAGCAGTCACTCATCCCTAATTTAGGGACGGGCGACTGCTTGTAGCCCACTGAGTTGCTAGTTCCAGGGAAGGGAGAGAGCCAGCGCCGTAAGACAAACACAATGTCCATGCCTCACCGGGATTCGAACCCGGACCCACGGTCAGAAGCCATCGCTTATACCACTGAGCCACCGGGTCGGCCTTTTTAACTTGGAAGCAAGGAAAGTTAAATTTTGGTTCATCCATAGGTTGTATATATTTTGTCTGAAGAAAACCTAAGGAGGTGCTGAAATGTGTTACACGAATAAAGAGTAAAGTGTTGCCCTTCAAGATTTTAATTTTATTGATTTGTTCATTTCTTTTTTATATAAAATGAGCGTTTTCCCTAGATCTTTTGACGTGAATGAAATCACCATTTATCATATGACAATTTATGTCACTGAATACTTGAAAGATACTGAAACATCTAATCCCTAAATTTTTGGAGGTAGAATGGAGCAGAATAGGCAAAGGCATGTGAGTATGTTAAATTCGTTACACGTGCAGCACAGATTATTATGTAAATTTTCCCCAGCAAAATTTTCACAAGAGGGCACCAAAATGGCTTTTTGCATTGAGTCTGAAACATGCTTTGAGCAAGCGCTGCCATTATTAACTCAATGCCAGAGGCCCGAATATTCTTGGTTACCAGCTGAGTTCCTCAAAAATATCATGCCGCCCAGGTGGTGTAGTACCCTAGGCGATAGCTTCTGATCATTCGTCCGGGTTCGAATCCCGGTGAGGCATAGATGTTGTATTTGTCTTACGGCACTGGCTCTCTCCACTTTCCTGAAATCAGTGGCACTAAATTAAGGACCCTTATAGCCCACAGAGTTTGGGGTTTGCTTATAGCCCACAGAGTTGGGGTTAAAACCCCAAGTCTGTGGGCTCAGTTTCGTTGGGGTTTTAACAGCGTGGTCGTTAAAACCCCAACAAAAAATATCATTCCTAATTAGGCTGGTTCCATAACAAAATTTCCTCAGTGAAAATTTTCAAAAAGTTCATGATTTTCGTACTTCAAAAAATATGCGTCCTCTTCTTGCAAGCTGCAAGCGCAATTACCCCCCCAACCCTGATAAAGAAACTGATCAGTACGAAATGCGAAAAATTCTGTTTCTTCACAAAGCTGCGCAAAGTAACGATATCTTTAATAAGCGAGTCGGCCGTCGTTGATATACATATATATGCTTTTTAAAAAAACTTTCTCGATCAGTAAGGGCTAGCCTGTTTGCTCTTGTAAGATTTCGATCAGCCTGTTTCAATTCAATCTGCCTTGCAACTAACGATTTGAAGAATATTTAATAATAAAGAAATATGTGCATTTCTTGAAAGCCCCGGACATGCAAGTACGTACGTGAAATATCGGGAAAATGCAAAACAGATGGTTTTTCACCCAGAAAATTACATTTTCATTTTGCGATGCAGAGAGGCAAAGTGCTGCGGGCGAGATTATAGGTTCCCATTCGTGTATGCAAGCTCAGTATTGTAAAGCCCATAAGTTCCCCTCAATTGGTGTATCAGAACTTGTAGCTGCCAAAAGAAAAAAATATATATCCCTTTCAAAACTCGTGAAAAAACATCCCTGCATTCCTATCCGGAGTTTCACAGCCTTTTCCAAGACGGGAAGTTTTAATCCTTAATCCCAAGTAGGATATCCTTAATCCCAAGACAGGCATCCCCAATTTTCGTAAAAGTCGATTAAGGATGCCCGTGTTGGAGAACAGGGAATGTTTTCGCGTGTGTTAAAAAACCCTGCGACAGCTAAATGGATTTTTGTACTGATACAAGGGCTTCCCCATATCATTGTTATGCTTTTTGGAAGAAAACTTCATTTTTACAGCGATGTCATAAAAGTGCGAATACCTGGTGTTAGTAGAACTATCATTAACGGTCAAAAGTATAAGGTGTGGCTACCGTTTCATTTAAAAGCACACAAACACTCTTTTTCTTTTGGTTTAGTTATTCATTCTACTAATAAGAAAGTACGCGACTTTACCGCTTCAAAAGTCAATGCAACTTGAATAAAACGTTATATATGGAGTGGAATGGATAACCGCTAAGTGCTACATTTCGCAACTGTTTCAACCTCGAAATACCTAGTTTACAAGTTTCTTGAATATTCCATGGACTACACTAATATAATAAATGAATACCTAGAAAACCGTAGAAGTGAAACAAACTTATAAAGTACCTATATTATTCTAAGGTGCGCGATGAATGGCATTGGCCATTAATGTGTTGGCCATAGAGGTAGAATGTACGGAATCAAAGTAAAGCATATAGCATTATAATCACACTCGTACAAAATCTTTATTACATAAATGCTGTGAACATCACAAAGATTAACGGCAATGCTCATTACCTTAACCCAAATTTCAAAATAAATGTCAAACTACACTGGTGTGCAAAAATTGAGGACGAAGAGAAGAAATTAGCACAACAGCGGAACGAGCAGACAGAACGGACCGAAAGACCACTTAGGAGATAGACTATTGTCCGGTACGGTAGTGCATGTGCATATATGCAGCATGACATAAAGGGGGGGGAGGATTGTCGGAGGGGTATGAAGCACACGAGCGGTGTATGCTCAGCAATTCGGTGAAAGCTATTGCACGGTGTACATCCGTTTGAACGACGTCGAGTTGCTGCCACCGTGTGATATGGCCAACAGGCAATCCAGTAGACGACATCTGGATGACTTTACCCGAGGTCGCGTCATTGGGAAGTTGGAAGAAGGTCGAAGTGTGACTAGTGTGGCCGAGGAGTTCGGGATCGCTCACAGCATCGTTTCACGAACTTGGAGAGCATTTCAAACGACAGGAACAGCTGTCCGAGAGTTTAGCAGTGGTCGTCCACGAGCAACCACGGCGGCGGACGACTGGTATAATGTCCTACAAGCGAGAAGAGACAGACGGTAGACAGCGGGAGGAATCACAAGGCACATGCAACAGACAACTGGACGTCCGTTATCGCGTTTTACCGTAGCCAGGTGACTGCACAAAGGTGGTCTATTTGCACGACGACCAGTACGGTGTGTGCCATTAACGCCTGCTTATCGGAGACGGCGGTTTCTGTGGTGCCAGGAACAAAAGAACTGGACACACCAGCAATGGGGTCGAGTTCTCTTTACGGATCAGAGCCGATTTAGTCTGACGAGCGATTCTGGACGTATACACATCTGGAGAAAGCAGGGAACACGCTGTCACACCTCCAATATCATCGAAAGGGACCGGTTTGGAGGTGGCGGAGTTCTCGTTTAGGGCGTTATCATGCTTGGTAGCCATACTGACCTCCACATCTTCAAAGGAGGTTCAGTCACTGGTGTCCGCTATAGTGCCGAGGTTCTCCTGCCTCACGTGCGTCTGTTTAGCGGTGTTGTGGGTCCTGAGTTCCTCTTCATGGACGACAACGCTACACCTCATCGTACAGTGGCGGTCGTAGAGCTGTTGGAGAGTGAAGGTATTCAACGCATGGATTGGCTTGCAAGGTCCCCGGACCTAAATCCAATCGAACACGTGTGGGAACTTCTCGGGAGACGCTTGGCAGCACGTCACCAGCCGCCAGCAACGATTCCGCAGCTGCGATTGGCGCTACAAGAGGAATGGGCCGTGATGCCTCAACAGCTCCTTGACAACCTCATCCTCAGCATGGACAGACGTTGTAAATCCTGCAACGCAGTCGGGGGTGATCATATCCCCTACTAAAGACTGGATTTTTCTTGGCAGCCACCTGTCACATGGACGTTTCTGTCTTCTGTCCAGTTGTGCTCGAAGTTACCTTTTCAATAAAGTGCCTTTGTATCTTTTGGATTCCTTGCTTGAACGGTGCTCACTTGTCCCATATTCTTACATCTTGGGGATCGTATGGTATGATTTAAGTCGATGTGGAGCACTTCTACACGACGTTACATTCAAAAAACTGTCTCGTCCTTAATTTTTGCACGCCAGTGTATTATAACAGCTAACGTACATCATGATAATGTCATTACTGAAGACAGTATCGGATAAATATCACTTCACATCACGAACATGCCATAAACGCAAGTTCTTCATATCCAGATGTGACACTATGGAGTCGTCGATGTCATTAGGTGCATTGTATTCTGCTACATCCTGTTTAGATACCCGAGCTCTTTGTTTTATTGCTGTTTCGTCTTGGACTTCTCGTCTTCCGTGATGGTATCTTATAGGGATGCTCAAAAGACTATAATTGCATGACAAGTTTTTAAACGTTTAATGCCGACGTGAGTTGCACTTGGCACGCCAATTTCTTTAAATGCCAATAATGCAATGACATGCATTTCTGTTGGACGTGGATAAATTTTGTAAACACAAATGTTCATATCCTCTGAAATTTTACAGGACGAGTTTCAACACTGGCTAAACAGGAAATAATTTGAGGCATCTTATCGCAAGATATTTTAAATTTCGTGGCCGTTGTAGACATACTTCTTTTATCATCTTTGTCAGTCCTGTAAATGTTTCTGGTTATTTCTTTAGGAGACGTACTTTCAATACTTCGGTGAAATACATATTTTGTGCGGAAATAGTTGGTGTAAACTCGAGCTGCTACCTTCGTTTCTTTCCGATGTTCTCCTCCCCAACATCTGGTGTGTCACTGTCGGAAGACGTGTCCCTCTCGCGCCAAAGTGTTTTGGCCTTCAACCATCATGGTACATGCGTCCGCAGGATGCCGTGAATTTCTTGGGCGATTCGTTGCCCCTCATTGCTCAGCCGATCATCTTGAAACGTGATCTCTTGCTTCACCTGCGCCTTCAAGATATTGTCTTCTTCGTAAGAATTACACATTTTCTACCCTACGCATTCATTCTGTTCATGAAAAGTTGCATTCAGTTCATAAACACAAACTTTTTCAATAGTTCAGAAACACAAGTATTATATTCTACGAATAGTTGCGTATTCACCTTCTTCCCGCGCAAACGTCGTTGTATAGAGGACTCCACTCTGTAATTCACAAAAAAGTGCGCGTATCGACAGTGCGAGAGTCGTTGCTGCTCTGTTTCTTATCGAACTGCCTGTTTTCCAGGATACTATGAAACTTCCACCCTAAATTATCTACGCTGGGATAGATTGCAAAATATCCCACTTTACAGACCTACACTGTTAAAAATTTCACAGTTAGATTACGGGCAATGGCCGGCAACTGGGGGCCCGGCCGTTGCCCATAAAACTACGGCTTGGCCCATTTTTGTGAAAGCCCATGAAATTACTGTCTGAACCCTAAATACTAAGCCCATAATCTGAAGAGCAACGCCCACAAAAAAATAAGTTTGACCGTATTGAGCTACGCCATAATTTGAAGGGCATTGCCCATAAAAAAATAAGTTTGACCGTATTGAGCTACGCCATAATTTGAAGGGCATTGCCCATAAAAAAATATGTTTGACCGTATTGAGCTACGCCATAATTTGAAGGGCTATACCCGAAAAATAAGTTTGACCGTATTAACTTAAGCTGTAATTTGAAATGCAATCCCTGTAAATATGAAGTTTGGCCATATTCGGTTAAGCCTCACGGCAAGTAGTCACCGACTTTTACATAAATGCATTTTTTGTGGAAGAGTGTGCAAGTAAATGCATGTTTTTTGTGGAAGAGTGTGTGAGTGTGAAATTGTTGGATACTTACATTATAACTGAATCAATTCAGTTCTAAATGTGAGTAATGATATTTTCATATCTTAAAATCAGGTTTATTACAATATGATAAATAATGACATCAGTTACACACAGATTTGTTTAACATTAGGCTTTACGAACTCTGTACACACAGTTGGTTGAACAATACTTACGTTTCTTTTAGACATGTTTTAATTGGAGAATTATTTCTAAAGCACAGTTGGTTGAACAATACTTAGTTTCTTTTAGACATTTTAATTTGCACATACGTACTTATGTAGTATTTGCATGAATGAATACAAAGGGCAGTTATGTAGTAAAGATATGTACAGGCATATTCTTGTATTTATATGTTATATCAATGACAAACAGAACTACGAACTGGCATCCGAGTACATTGCGTCTATAAGGGTATTCAATCCACAATGGTGTCAAAGTTGGTTTTTCATGTAGGTTTTGGCTAGTATTACATTTGACATAGGGTTGAATCATGCTTTTTTTGTTTTCACATTCACTGCCTTGTGTGCTGGTTCATTTTACATTCTACTGAGCACTGTGTTGTCAGTGTTCCCAGAACTTTTACTGTCTTGTTTCCTATCTCTAATTTTTGGATATTTACCTACTTTTCACATGTTTAGTAAAATTATGTCAAAAACTGGAAGTACTGCTTTTGAAAGATCACATTGATTCCCCATAATTAAGGTATCAGAAAGAAAAGAAAAAAAAATACTTGAATGGAAATGAGAGCTTTTGAACTTGATAGGGCATAATTTCAAATCTCAGACCCCCACCCAAAAGAAGAAACACTTGTTTAGACCCTGATTCTAACTGAGTCATTGTAGAACATTAATGCATATCAATATTTCTAAAATATTAAATTTTCCTGTTTGGAATGTTTTAGAAATGACTTCAGTGACTAAACCTGTTCTTTCATTGTTGTGTTGCCACAAGGAAACCATTTTGGAGCACAATTTTTTTTTTTGGAAAACTATTAAATAGTTGTATTTATAATATCTTGGCAATACCTGAAGATACTGAAACAATTTTTATTGATGTGCAAATCAGGTGTTTAGTGACAAAGGAAAAGAACACGGCAGAATCTTTAAATTTCTCAAAAAACAATTTCATCACATCATTTTGTACCAATTTCAGCACTATCATCTTAAAACATGAAATACATGCTTTGCATATTGAACATTTTGAATAGACCTTTAAAATAGGAATTACAAAATGTGTAAAAAAATTTCATATTTTTTAACTTAAAAAAAAAGTGGCTTCTGATTTATCTTAAAATATAAATGTTCCTGGGCATCCAGGTTTTACTACCTGGGTAGGTAAATAATTTATGTATATACCCAGCTGCGCATGTAACATTTCGGATATTTTCCAAGCCCTGCTTAAAGTGACAAAGGTGAAAGATTTCACTCGCAGAAATTTAGAATGAAATCAATTCTTTTTTACATTTAACTTTAATTACTACATTTGCAAAGCAAAGAAACTGTTCATGATATATTTTCACTGTCATTTTCTTGGCCAGCATTTACCAGATTCAGTAAAAAAAGAATAACCGTCGAAACTCGTTATAATGAAATTCAAGGGGGACAAAAAAAAATTTGTAGCAACGTATTGTTCTTAAAACATTACAAATTTTTCATTAAAAAGTTAGTATGTACTACCGAAATTTTCATTACGCATAAGATTGCAATGCTGTAAAAGTGAAATAGTGCCCACAGAGACAAGCAAAGGTAATTTTTTTGTAATGGGAAGTTTTTGCTAAAGTAGTAATAATGAAATATATAAGCTTTAATTAATATGTATGTATGAAATTATGTACTGTATATATTTTTACTTATACATATCAGGGTTTGAAAAATACCATGCCTGAGTCGTGTGAATCATTGACCTGGGCAGGTAAATAAATAAATAATCTAGTTAGTTGCCCTATGTGCCAGACTGGGCAATTAAATCTAAAAATGAAGTTCAGAATATAATTTTCTACTACAAGAAAAAAGACAGTCATCGCATGTCATGTTGCTTTTCACTGCTAATCACTGGAAGTTGTATTATTGTTACGCAGTGCCAAGGACAGAAGAATATCACCTTCTTTAATTATTATGCTTTAGGTCCATAAATTGGAAGCATATGTAATTTTGCTCCAAATGTTTAAAGTCAGCGACTGAATGCATGCCTCTGATGGAACTAGCCTCTTGTGTTTATTGACAAAGGGTTAAAACTTCATATTTTTCATATTTTAATGTATTTCATATTTTTTCAGATATTTCATATTTTAAACGTGTTTTAAAGATTTTTATTGTAATATGGACCTGTGAGTCTGACACTGTGAAGAGAAGCTGCGATAGGAATAATGCATCGCTCCAGTGAAGATGTGAAGCTTTGGTCCGTTAAAAGGAAGGTTTGTTGCTGTGTGGAAATGACGGGTACAAGAGAAAGAGGACTTACGTTATTGGTAGAAGAGCAATAAATGTTGTAGTGATACGCTACAGAAAATAGGTCCACAGCAGCCACCCTTTCTTTTGTTGTATCCTGTACGTTGTTGGCAGGAAAAACCGGATAAAACCTTTTCGATTTGCAAAAGATACATATGAGTAAGATAGAAACTCGCGTGCGAACAAGCTGTTAACAGAAGAACCAAAAGTGCAGAGACACAGCAAATCTGTTCAAACCAAAACCGAAATTTATAGTTCCCCAGTTTTCTGTACAACATAGAAAAGCATATTAGTACTTTCGGTAAATGTGTACTTCAGCGTCCTAAACTATTTCGTTGGAAAAATTTAACTGTGGGTGAAAAGTTCGATGCACACATTTTTTTAAGCATGCAAAATAATAGGGAAAGGTGAAAAATAATATTTTTAAATAAAAAGGAAATAATTTTTCTGAAGTATTAACCTGCGAGTACGATGGTTTGTAGCAGGTGGTGCGGGAGGCTGAAGCGATGCTAACGGCCACCACGTGAAGGTGCTGTGCGACGGAGCGAAGTGCGAGTTGGTAGCAAATGCGTGGAAGAATACGACAGCAGTAGGGTATATTTTTCGGAACAGTATCGTGTAATTGTGCGCAGAAGTAGTTCAAACCTGTTTTATTCATTTTTGAGAAAGATATGTGCAGAATGTCGTTATTAGTGGTTTCACAGTGTCTCCGAATGGAAAGAAATTAAGGAATGTAAAATAATTTATGTACGACAGAAGTTTTGAGGAAGACGTTTTGGTTCCGGTTGAACCCAAAGTTTTAGTTTTGGTTTGGAAGATGTGCACAGGTAGGTGATTTCTTCAAGCACTTCATTTGCAGTTCTGCTGTTATTCAGTACATCGTAGCTCACATTTTTTTCCTCGTGACATGGATATTTTTCAAAATAAGCAATTTTCTTCAATTCATATATCGCACTATGGCAGGGAGACAGCTTCTTGTATTGTGGCGGATAATGAAATTTTAAGCCCTGACGAAATCCGAAATGACTGACGATTTTGTACTTCCGCTTTCTCAAAATTACCCTTAAAAAAAACAAAAACTTACAATGCTGCACAAATTCAACCTCTTTCTTTCTGCATATGCCTACAAGACTTTTCGATGACTACGTACTGCTAAACCGCTTCCTTCTTAATTCTTCCGCCCGTTACTTGCCCTTCTCAACGAAGCTTCCATTCACCGGACTCCACCTTGATGCCGTTGCCGCTCTCTCGTCCTATGCCTATACCGCACGTACTCTTCCAAACCATCGCACTCTCAGGTAAATACTTTGGAAAACTTATTTCCTTTTATCTAAAAATACTATATTTTTGCACCTTTTCGCATTATTTTGCATGCTTAAAATATTGTATGTCACACTTTTCCCACACAGTTACATTTTTCCGACGAAATAATTTAGACGCTAAAGTACACATTTACCAAACTTTCTATTTCGGATCAGGGAATCATATGCGAAAGAATGAAAAATTTCACGTCTGCTTTAAAAACAATTACAAAACATGAACAAACTATATTGTGTAGCATATGAGTATAAAATGGTTCGCTCTCCTGGCAAGAAGGTACTTGCTTGGACTTGTAGTCATCCGCACGTGAATTGCACGGCGAAGCGAATCTTCCTTTCAACAAAGCAAATCTTCACATCGTTGTCGTAGTGATGTGTTAGGCCTACCACAGCGTCGCACTCGCAAGTCAATATTACAAGTTTCCGACAAAATAATTTAGGACGCTAATCTACACATTTACCGAATAATCTGCCAATGATGAAGATTGGAGTGCCATTTCAGGTGGATTCAGTAGTTTTAAAGAGTTTGTAGAAATCAATGAAAATGCATTATTGGGGAATTGAGTGATATTCAAGAAATAGCCAATGAAATTCAGGATGATGATGAAGAGACATAAAGAATTAACAAAAGATCCCCAGACTGTCACGAAAGCAGTGTAGAAGCTTTGGAAACACTGTCACTACATACAACTCACCGATACATCTAATTGCCACACATTCCTGTTTAAACAAACTTGAAAAAGCTGTTTTCAATGAGAGGCAACAGCAGAAACAGTCTTCAATTTTACATAACTTTAAAAAGCCATAAATATAAAAAAGGTATGTAATTAAAATTTTGAGATCAAGTAATTTACATTTTTGAGTAATCTAAGCTTTAAAGTGTTAAATTTAACTAAGTAAATTCAATCATTGATATTTTTCTTATTTTGCATGTTATTCTCATGTTAATTACTTTTTAAACTTAATTTTGGCTGGAATTACACTAACTTTTACTTATGCTGCGCTCTTATTTATGCGTGCTTTGGTTTGCGCTGACATATATGTGAAATATTACTGTATACATGTGATGATGAGGTGATTATAGATATAATTAAAAAATATATATTTTTTGGCTCTTCTGGTTTCCAATTGAATTTATGTAATTTATGTGTTGAGTGGTAAAAAAGCTGTTTTCAATGAGAGGCATATGGGGTTTGTATATATGCAGATTTCCATTGTTTGCTTCTTCCTGCTGAAAACTAAGCTAGGGATGCCTATGAGTTAACTGAATATACCATAGTCACAAAATGATTGATAATTATATACTAAGGAATGTGAGTGAAATGGTATTCCTAAAAGCAATCAAAACCATGTAGCAGTCAGGGAGAATCACAAATGTGTTTCCTGAACGAAAATGTGACATTTCGTCACATGAAACTTTTTCCCGCCTCTAAATTGAGGCCACTGGTTCTAGGGAAGGAGAAAGCCAAAGCTGTTATGTTATGTAAAAAACAGGTTTCTTTTTTAAAGGTTTTAACGGCTAATGTGAGGAACTAAATGGGATATAAGCAGTCCCCGTCCCTAATTTAAGAGTCACTGGTTCCAGGGAAGAGAAAACGCCAGTGCTGTAAGACAAACACAACATCCATGCCATACCGGGATTCAAACCCGGACCCACTTGGACAAACAATCATAAGATGGTGCTTAGACCACTGCACCACCAGGGTGGCAAAACTAATGCCTCATATGGGACTCAAACCATATGTTAAATTGTGACTGCTAGCCAAAAACCTTGATGTACAACCAACTCTGATACCAGAACGGCTTGAACATCCTCTAGACCAATAGTTCTCAAAGTGGGTTTCACTAAAATAATAGGGGGGCATATGCGGATTTGTTAGCAACCATACCGAGTCACATAGTGAACCAATTTTCAAAACAAAATTAATCTGAATTTATGGCTAGTGCTGGTAGGATGTGTGGTGAAGTTTAGCATATTTAGCTGAAATTTCTGAAAAATGAACTAGTGGAACTTCTCATTACAGGGTGAAAACAATCTGTTCAATGTTGAAAAAACAAAACACAAGCAATGACCAAAAAACTTTATGAGAAAACCAAATTACAGGGAACAGCTCTGACCAATTTTCATAACTGAATTCATTATCATCAGAAAATGAGCAAACAATTGGAAACTTGATGTTAAACAGCTAATAATCGTCCATCTCTGCACTCTCCAAACATTTACAAGGCAGTATTTCCCATTCCCACTGAATGAACTAGTTACTCATTCACATACAATGCAGAAATGTGTAATCTTCTATTGCCAAATAAAAAACTTATGAGACATCTTTTAACTCTGGTTGGTTTGAAAAGCATTTGTTCTTTGAAATCACCGACTAGTTTTTTTTTTGTTTTTTTTTTATTGGAGGTTTAACGACCACCGTGAGCAACTCAATGGGCTATAAGCAGTCGCCCGTCACTAATTTAGGGTCACTGGTTCCAGGGAAGGGAGAGCCAGTGCCGTAAGACAAACACAACATCCATGTCGGACCGGGATTCGAACCCGGACCCCTTACGAACGAATGATCAAAGGCCAGCGCCTTAGACCACTGCGCCACCGGGGCGGCGACTAGTTTTTGGATTCCAATGGAAAAAGAATTTCCAACATTGTCGAGCACTGCCTTAAGTATTTGTTGCCTTTTACAACTACATATTTATGTGAAACTAGTGTTTTATCCTTAACCACCATAAAAACTAAATATTGAAATAAGCTGGATGTTGAAGATAACTTGTTTGTACATAAGCAAGAAAACTCAAAATATTGATGAACTTTGCAAGAGTAAATGAGCTCATACATCTTACTGATACTAAACAAATGACTTGACCAGTTTTATTTGATTTTTTTTTTAGCCATTTGTGCAATTTCTGTGACATCAGTGTATGTAATTTTAGCAAATATACCTGTGTATTTGTATTTTTTATATATTTTATACCCACATAAACACACTGGAATAAACTTTTCATTAAAGAATATGCCTGTACATATCTGTACTCCATAGCTAATCTTTGTATTCATTGGTGCAAATATAATACTTCACAAGTTCTTAAGTACATGAGCAAATGAAAAGGAGTCTTAAAAAAACCCAAAGTATTGTTCAGCCAGTTTGTGCTTTAGAAATAATTCTGTCTAAATTCAGGAGTTGAACACTATGCCGTAAAAAAAAAAAAAAAGCACAAAACGATAAGACAATATTTATGCGTGTTATATTGCAAAATGGAATTCATTTCAGACTACAAACATACGAAGAATGCTGCCCTACGTAATTCCCAAATCAGCATGTACAGATCGAATTTATTCGACATCCTAGTCAACGCTAGGTATATACCTGGCGATAAAGACTTGCACAGAAAGTAAAGCACTGTATCATATTGATGGTAAAACATATATGGATGTGAGAGTTATGCCCCTACCCCAGTCAAATGAAATCTTAGCTACTACATAGATTTTCCTGTGTGACAATGCTTCAGCCACCCTCGTTTGGTGGTGAAACTTTTAAAATTATATATATATATATATATATATATATATACGTACACAGTTCGTGAGCTTAATATCAAACAAAAATGTGTGTAATTGATTTCGTTACTTTTACATATCATTATAAACTTAATTTTAAAAAATGTCTACTCACATGTTTTCATGGCGTCTTTCCTGCACATGTTCGTGGCTTCGTGTTCGTCAGTTAGGGATGGGCGATATTTATCAATATCTCGAAATATCGATATTTTTGTCCGATATTTCGATATACAGTATTGATATCCAAGTTACGATATATCAGAAAATCACTATATCGGTGCGATATTCAATATATCAGCCCATGGCTGATGTGATTTAATTTGTGGAATGAAATCTGTGTTCTTTCCTCTGGCATGTCACGAAAATTATGTTGCTTGAGGACTATCAAACTGCGATCTCATTATCGAGATTCACATGATATTATGTCACCTTCCGATTTCTAGAACTTTACAAGGAAAAATATCTGCTGTGTTGAAAACCTCGATGGTTGAAAATTTTAACTATTAGTTGACAGTAGGCACCCAGAAAACAAATTTAACGAACGGTTGATAGCAGATTGTTCTTTTGCCTATGAGTATTATGTTTGAAGTAAACTGGCACTTTGACCAAAATTAAATACATACCAATGACACACAATTTGAAGTGAAGCATTTTTTTTGTTTTTTTTGTTAGTGATAAAGTATGTAGAGCCGCCCCGGTGGCGCAGTGGTCTAAGCGATGGCCTCTGATCATTCGTCCGAACGGGGTCCGGGTTCGAATCCCGGTGAGGCATGGATGTTGTGTTTGTCTTACGGCACTGGCTCTCTCCCTTCCCTGGAGCCAGTGACCCTAAATTAGGGACGGGCGACTGCTTATAGCCCATTGAGTTGCTCACGGTGGTCGCTAAACCTCCAACCAAAAAAAAAAAAAAGTATGTAGATCTTAACAGCTGGGTAAGGAAATGCAAAACAGCTTTTCGAGAGTTTTCTTGATGTCTTACAAGTTATGTAGTATAAAGTTTGTTGTAATTCAGGCTATGTATATATCAGACGTAATTTTTTTATCATCCTTTGACAATTATCTTGTTAATACATAGTGAAAGTTCCTGAAGTAATTATATAATCTGGTAAAAATATGAGCATAACAACTTTCGTCTTGATCTGCTGATTTTCCCACACTTACAGCATGTTATTTCCTCTGATTGTCCATTCGTTTTTTTGTTATCTAGGAGAGACAGGCTTTCATACATTAATTAGTAAATATATACTTGATGAATTTGGATTATGATATTTTTTTTATGTTTTTCATACATTAATTAGTATGGCTTTCATTAATTAATTAGTAAATATATCATCATCATCATTGTCAACCATTATCAATCCACTGCTGGACGAAGGTCTCCCCAAGTTTCCTCCACAACGGTCTGTCTTGTGCCAGTCTCCTCCATGTCACCCCTGCATACTTTCGAATTTCATCCACCCATCTCCCATGTGGTCTTCTTCTGGGTCTTTTCCTGTCCCTTGGAATCCAATCTAAAATTTCGGCTGTCCATCGATGATCTGTCCTTCTGGCAGTATGTCCAGCCCATTGCCATTTCAGGGATTTAACTCTGATCATGATGTCTTCCACTCCTGTCATTTTTCGGATCCACGAATTCCTCTTCTTATCTCTCCTGGTTACACCAAGTATGCACCTCTCCATGCTGCTTTGAGTTGTCTGCAGCCTTTGTATGTCTCTTTTAGTTAAGGTCCACGTCTCTGCACCATACGTAAGCACTGGAAGGATGCATTGATCAAACACTTTTCTTTTAAGACATACTGGTATATTGCTCGTGAAAATTATGCTGTTTCTTCCAAAAGCTCTCCAGGCAAGTTTTGTACGCCGATTAATTTCTTCATCAATGTGACCCACACTTGATATCTGCTGTCCAAGATAAACGTATGTGTCTGTTATCTCCAGCTTTTCTCCATCAATCGATAAATCTTCATTTCTTGCAAAAGCATTGAACATCACTTTTGTCTTCTGAAAGTTCATTTTTAATCCCACTTCTTTACTCTTGTCAGCAAGTTCCTGGATCATACTCTGCAGCTCTGATGGGGTAGTTGCAAAAATGACTACGTCATCAGCAAAACGAAGGTGGGTTAGATAATCTCCATTAATCTTTATCCCTTTGTTTTCCCAGTTCAGTGATTGAAAGACATTTTCCAATGTGGCATTAAAGAGCTTCGGAGATATGGTGTCACCTTGTCTCACTCCCTTTCCAATTTTTACGTGTGTTGTATTTTCAAACAGCCTAATCTTTGCACTTGCATTTTCATAGATGTTATTAATAATATTAATGTATGCATCTTCAATACCGCAGGTTTTCAGAGCCATTGTAACTGCTGATGGTTTCACCGAATCAAAAGTAAATATATATACTTGATTAATTTGGATTACGATATTTTTTATGTTTTTATTTTTATAATCATATTTTAATGGAGGACTAATAATCGTTAGCATTTTTTTAAATATCTTTCTGGAAAAATAATTGCTTTCTATGAAAAGGCCATCACAAATTATTCGTACTCTAATTACTGTTTTTAACAAAAATGTCACTTGTAAACATATTATAAGCACTTTAATTTTTTTGCTTATGCCATGGGAACTATTTTTGCTTACACCATAGAAGTAATTATATCTGTATACTCCAATAACATTGTGTTCTGTCTTAAACGATAAAAAAAATAGCAAACATTGTTCACACCTTCTGAAAAATATAAATGTATACAAAATGCTCTAAAAATTACAATAACAAAGTTTTTTTAAAGATTTTTTTCCATAACATTTCCTTGCAAGCTGATATAATGTTAACTTTGACATTTGCATCCCAACAAAAATAGTTATTCTTTCTATAATTCAGTTATTCCCACGTTAATTGATGGTTAAGATTCCAGTCTGCTGGGATTAATAAGTACTTTTGTTTTTTTGTCATTTATGCCATACTGAAGCTTCAACTTACCTTTTCTCGAAATGTTGGAAATACATATTTCTCGTAATCTCACATTGATGAAAAACTCATGAAAACATTCTTTTGCAACTGGGATTTTTGGAAACTTCTTAGCAGAAACCATATCCCTGCTCGTCGAGCAATGCCCACACATGAAACAAGAAAATCACTTTTTGGGTTTTGGAAAGTATATTCAGCATTTCTGCAGATTACAAGCTCACTTCTGTTGCATGATTTTTTATTTATTTTTGCATCAAAACTTTCTGCTATATATTTTTTTTTATTTTAGGATCTGAAAAACAATATTTTATGTGTTTTTCATATCACTAAAAATACAGCTTGAGAGCTGCAATCTTGCATAAAGATAGTTTTAAGCTATAAAATGTAATAATAAAGGACAAATAAAATTGCTCCCTTTTAGCAGGAGAAAGCAGCTCTTGAAAAAGAAATTTCAGCTGATGTTTCTAAGAAATTATCTGAGAAAACTGGTAGGATATTTATTCCCCACATTCACTGCCAAGCTTGTGTATTATAATTAGTTATTACTTATTACCAAAACAATTTTTTAAGGTAAAGAATATTTTTATGTCTTAAGAGACACATATGGTTGAGTCGTCATTAGACTATGTAAATGCTATCTGTGGAGAGTAGTTACTCAATTATGTTTGCTCATGCTGATGAAACAATCCTGTTGGCAGAGAGCAAAAGTGAGTTGCAGCGTATGTTGTCCCACATGTATGAAGTTTGTATGAATTTCAAACTTAGTATATGAAAGGAAAAACCCAAAGTTATGTTTTTGACAGATGAATTGTTAGTATTAAATCAAACAGATCAGTCTAAATGGCAAAGAGATTGACCAGGTAAATCAATTTACATATTTAGGAAGCATGTTTGACAGAGGAAACAAATTAGGTGGTGAAATTAGTAGGCTAGTAAATTCATCTTTGAAAGTCACAGCTGCTTCAGGAGGATTTTGAATAAATGATGAATGATAGGTTCTCAAAAAAGTCCCTAATAGTTGTGTGTGAAAAAGTACAGTAATTGTTCCTACTCTGATGTGCAGCAGTGAAGGTGGAGTACTGCAGATGAAACATAGGAGTGATTTGTGAGCTGTAGAGATGTGTTACTTATGGGGGTGGGGGCAAGATATGTTTTGATCATGTGAGGAATGAAGATGTTTTGTAGATGAGTAGTGTGAAGCAAAATATTGTTTGTAAGGTGGGGACAAATATTCTTTGGTGGTTTGGAGAATGAGTGGTGAGATGATTACTAGGAGAATTTATTCTGCACAAGTGACAGGAAGAAAATGTAGAAGATCAAGGGAGGACCAGATTCAGGAATTCCTGCATGAGAAAAAGAGAATAAATGTGAAGTACAAATGGTCTTGTGTGTGATGGATGTCAGTGAAGCTCAAGTTGTGAGCTGAGATCACTGTAAATGCAGATGTTTGATACATCAAGAGTAAATAAAATGTATTGCCATCAGTTTTAAACTTTAATCCAGCAGATAAGCTCTCATCAAGAAACTAACCTATGATCTTAGAGAACAGCTTAGTGATATATATGCATGTAAAGAGAAAATCCCTCATCTACAGCAAGTTGAATATAACTAGAGGTGAGAAATCAGTACTTATTTTTGTGTTGTTTTGGTGTTAATAAGTGAAACATTAAATGTTATATCCCATTTGAGTTCAAAACTGTAAAATTTTTTTTTAATCTGCTGACTTCCTTAATTTTAAGGATAGACTCCACCAATGTGCATTTAAAATGTAAAAAAAAAAAAAAATGATATGATATCGAAGATAGCTCCTCGGGCGTTTTAGACTTGATAAAGAATACTTCAGATATTTATTGTGTACAAGTTTTTAATGGAGATGAGAAATCCAAAGAAATGGACTGAGAACTGGAAAAAAATGCGTGAAGTGAAGTGGTGTGTGTGTGTGTGTGTGTGTGTTGATCTCCATGAGCATCTAAAGTTGTTCCCGAATGTGTAGAAGCTCGATTCACCATAAGCAGACACATGTCCCTAATTTAGGGCGAGTGGTTCCAGGAAAGACATGACAGGAACAACTTCTTTATGTATTTTACCACTTGGTAGGCACATTTTCCATGATTATTTAGATACTGAATAGTTTCCATGACATTTAATGAACATTTCATGACTGAATAGATTTTATTCATGACATTTAATAAATAGATTTCTTGACTGAATAGATTTCATGACATTTAATTGCTAAAACCTGGAAAGAGCGACATCTTTGTTTATTCACTGACGCCACATATTTGGAGGATTTTCACATTTAATGAACAGTACTTCTTATTTTGAAAATTTGACTGTTTTCTAGCAGTTTCTGAGGAAGAAGTAATCTTTTTGTATGAGAATTTTCCTGATATTGATGCTGAATCAGTTGTAGCAGGTATAAAATCACATACAATTTTTGCAAACTTGAACAAATGTAAAACCGATGGGTGCAATGCAAGGTATTCATATAATCTTTAATGGTAGTCTAAGAACTCCCTTCCTACAGCTAGTGTCAAACATTTGGCACAATGTATTGCCTTTCAATCAAACCAAGAACCCATATTTATGAGTACAAATGCAATTTTTACATTGCACATTTATTAGATTTTAGCAGCAAAAGAATTTTGAAAAAGTAACTTTGTATACTGTAAAGAAACACTAGAGAAATCAAATGAGGAAGAGCACTGCACATTAAAACTTTTCTGGACAACAGAATTTTGTTAATGCCATTCCGTTTAAGAATAACAGTTTTCACAAAAAAAAAAAAAATATGTTCACAGTTATTATCAAGAGAGAAATAGACATAATGACAAAATGGATAACACTGGGCAAATTAGGCCGAAACCTGTTAACAAGGTTTGTTGTATTTTCAGTTTGTTTTTTTTTTGTTTTTTTTAAAAAAAAAAAAAATTATATATGTATCTACAGTGTATATGCACACTAACTTTGAAATAATATATTTTCATGTATGTGTGCAAACTTCTTCAAAATTGCATTAAAAAGCTCTAGCCATTTACCTCTCAACAATATTATGACTTTGCAGAACATTCTGCATTAGAAATTGCAATTATATGCTGTGATTACAGGCTAAGGGGGTAATGTTTCAGACAGAAGTAACCCAGTGATTTTGTTTTAGGCATTTTACTCCGCTTTTGTACTTAAATAAACATTTCGAATAATGGAAAAACCTTAACATGTGTAGAATAATCAAATCAATGAGACTTATTTACCCAATTGCCTGTGGTTTACTGGTCTTCTATGTAGCAAAATATTTCTGCCACAAATTCCATTTCAAGTGTGTTTTTTTATTCATGTATATTCTTTAAAAAGATGTTGAGTGTGCTTAACAGGAAAGTTGACATCTAATTTGTTTACTTTCAAATGATAACCAAAACCTTCAAATATCGTTGGTGACAGTTGATACTATCCACAGCCACAGCCCCCTCCCCCCGCCCCATTAGTGGAAGGGGAGTGCAGATGTTATATAAACACAAAAGTGCACAACACTTTTATGATTGCTTTTTGACTAATTTTGTCTCGCTGTATCAACAATCTTGCATAGGTAGCAATGTTAAGTACAGAGAATCATGATAACATGTTTTGGTAAAAAAACAGTTTCCGCATTTATGTTCTTTAAATTTATGTGACAACTTCCTGCCCTTTGGCCACTTTCATCCCATCTGTGCTCTGCCCCTTCATTAAGAAATGCAACAAGGGGCATATATAGATTTTTTCTGAGGGCGTGCCGTGCCAATGAAATGAAAAAAAATTAAATCCACCAGGACAAAATAAAAGAATGAGAATAGGAAAAAAAAAAAAAAAAAAAAAATTTAACGTAAATTAATGAATTTTTTTATTAAATTAAGCATTTTTGTTTCCAATGTAAGGCACATTTTAACAATAAATAAAACACATTTAAACACTTTGGGGGGGGGGGGGGGGAGTGGGCATAAATATATGCCACCTTACATTACATAAATGTATAAAATATATAATATAAATACGCCCTTACATTACCATGGCTACGATGTAAAAAACCCTGATGTTGGCTTTCTAGCTCAGCATACAAGATATATTTTTAGCGAATTTTTATGAATTATAAAAACGTAAAATGTTAATTCCGCTGTCGAAAATATTTATTTACGTAACAAAACAACGTAAAAGGGCGAAATAAAAGCACTAAGTTTTTAACGAGTTTTAAAGTCGTAAAACCCATGGCGTCGGTCTTGTAAAAAAACGTTAAATATCAATTCCGCTATCGGAAATAATTATTTACACAACAAAACGACTGAAATGGCAAAATAAACGCACTACGTTTATTTCCAAGTACAGCGACCGTCTTGTAAAAGGTACGAAGTTAGTAATATACATTACTTTTCTGAGATATCACTATTTTAATGGTATTAACAAAACTTGATTGCAGCTATATTTTCAAGCTGCAGGATAATTTAGTACTGGCTGAGATTTGTGCGAACAAGCCAACAGCCAATTAGTCCCAAGTTCCCAATAGCCAATACTTAACACAACATTGGATCGGATTCAGTAATAACCCAAATGCAGTATGCAGTGAATAAACCGAAATATCAGTCTTATTGAGATCAGAAGTATTGAAAAATATCGAAAAATCAATCCGATATATTGATCTTTAAATACAGATATTTTCGATTCAATATATCGGTCTCAGAAATATTTAAAGATATCATACTTTTGAAAATATCGTCCATCCCTTCGTCTTGGTAAAAAAACGAGCAGCCACCGTAAAATCACGTGACGACTCGCTGACCAATAGCAGAAAGTGACGCATGCCGCATTCCTTTTCTGTCATTATCGTTCATTGGCTAGCCCGTGCCTCTTAGCAACGCCCGTAAAATTACCGTTTGGAACAGCTGTCCTACATATCCATGCCCGTTAAAATACGGGCATCGCCTTGAAACTGCAGAAACGAGCCTTGATCGTAAAAATACACGGGCAACAAGACTTTTTTTACGGGAATTTTTAACAGTGTACATTCCTCCCCATTCGCAATGTTTCAGCAGAGTTTCATCGAATTTTGAAGCGATAAAGTCGTCGCGTTCTTCCTATGTAAGACTGTAAATTAACATTCCTAGACTGTTTCTTTATAAACAGTTTCTGCTGTATCTTTCTAGAAAATATGGATTTATACAAAAATATTTAAATCTGTAGTGTGATCAAAAGTTCTGTTACTCCAAAACTACATAGATTGTAACAACGGCTTCGCTCAGTACTAATGGGAACCGAGCTGGAGGGTGGTGTGGTGTGTACATGTACCCCTACAATAATTTCGTGTGCCACAAAGAATTCTCAGCTTTAATCATTGTGTAAGAACAACGAGCATAAGTATTCTAATCTCAAACTATCAGGGGAGCATTCCGAAGCAACTGCTTCAAAAATGATTTCTTCTCCTTGTGGCGTGGTTTTATGTTCCCTCCTCCTATACATTGGTAGAGGGATAAGAAAGTCATGGCTTCATCCATGGTCAATGTCACGTAGCAAAACTATTCAAATTCCTCGAAGACCGTATAACGAAGTAAATTTCTCCGTCATTTCTGTCCACGCCAGGATTCGAACCCAGATCCCCTCATTCCGGAATAAGTTGCTCTACCAATTGAGCTACGCGGACGTTTTATTCTGATTCCTATCTGCTTTTATGTCGTGTGCGTCCTTCTGGCAGGTACGTCACTTCTCCTGGTACGTTACAACCGAGAGAAAAGAGTAGACCAAAAAAAAAAAAAAAGAAGAAGAAGAAGAAGATCCCAGCACACGCGGTCTTGGAACAAGTTTCTTTACTCTCCCTTTGATCCTTTTTTTTAATTGAACACTGCCATGGCCGTGGTACAACTTGCAGCTGAGACAGTTCCTTAACATGTTAGAGGCATTATCAAAGCCTTGTGTTTTGATAGTTGTGCTTAAGATACATTTATGGCACACATGGAAATAGTGCTTATCAGTCACATATACTTTTATTAGGCAGCTCTAACTGTTGTGATCCGAATCGAACTCATATGACACATTATTCTGATACGTCTCTGCCGGACACCTAGGATCTTGTCTCGACTATGAATGCCATAAAATAAATTGCGATCGTACGATATAATTTGTTTTAATGGACTAGCGTAGCATACCGATTCCGCCACGCATTAGTCTTACAATTCCAAGGATTTATTAGGTGTGCAACTTAATTCTCGGCCACAGGCACGACACGTTGGCAGCAAATTATAGCAAATCGAATACGTACCTAATCAGGGAAATTATCCCCGTCTTGTTGGATACATTTGAGCCATCGGTCAGGGAGCTGCCGAATGCCACTGCGGAAAAAAGAGGGCTGTTTTTAGTTGATAAAGTTATCAATACTTGTGTGGACCTCCTCGACAGAAGTGAAGTGCGTATCACTCAGGTAATGTTGCAGGGAGCGAAAGAGGTAATAATTCGACGAGGCGAAGTCTGGAGAATACGCCGGGTGGGACAAAATCTCCCATCCCAGGTCGGTGATCGTGTTTAAAGTCGTTTTCTCGGTGTGAGGACGCGCGTTGTCCTGAAGCAAAAGGACCGACCTTCTGCCCTTTCTGGTGAATGGCCTTTTCGTCTCCACTGCGTCACTCACACGAATGAGTTGCTGACAATAACGCTCAGCAGTGACCGTTTCACCAGGTTTGAGCAACTCATAGTGTACGACACCGCGCTGATCCCACCATATGCACAGCAACAACTTCCTGGCATGGATATTCGGTTTGGCGGTACTGGTGGTAGGCTGAACTGGATAAACCCACGATTTGCGCAGCTTAGGATTATCGTAGAGGATCCACTTCTCATCACAGGTCAAAATCTTGTGGAAACAATCTATAACGAAGTAAATTTCTCCGTCATTTTTGGTCTACGCCGGGATTCGAACCAGAGGCCGCTTATTCCGGAACAAGTCGCTCTACCAACTGAGCTACGCAGACGATTATTCTGATTCCTATCTGCCTTTATGTCGTGTGCGTCCTGCTGGCAGGTACGTCACATCTCCCCCCCCCGAAAGAGGGCCGGGGGCATGGCCCACAGGGTCAGCCGTGACCATGAATCGTTGCAGGCAGCCATCCACTGTAGAACGTGCACTTGAGAACTCCCAGTCAATCTGCTGTGTGGAATGCAACATCGCACATTTTCATTTTTCGAAGCGCTGGAGAAGGAATTCTCTGATTTTTCCTGTCTCGCGGTGTGGAAATAACAGCACACCAATGCGAGATTTTGAACGGCCGGGTCATCCGGATAGTTCGGGCGCCATTATAACGAAGTAAATTTCTCCGTCATTTTTGGTCTACGCCGGGATTCGAACCAGAGGCCGCTTATTCCGGAACAAGTCGCTCTACCAACTGAGCTACGCAGACGATTATTCTGATTCCTATCTGCCTTTATGTCGTGTGCGTCCTGCTGGCAGGTACGTCACAAATCCTTCTTCTTGAATCTGGAGAGCAAGGACACAGCAACATCATAGCGCCTAGACTTGTTCGCAACAGTGAGTTGGTGGGGTACCCAACGGCCCTCCTTGTGAATCCGTCCAAGCTTGTGCAGGCACTTTGCAATGGCTTGCCATGTTACTCCGAGTTCCTGGGCGATCTCTGACTGTGTTTGACAGGGATTCGCGTCCAACAGTTGTTCCAGTTCCTCATCATCAACTTTCTGTGGCTGTCCTGGACGTTCTGCATCACGGAGATCAAAACTTTCCCTGCTTAAACCGCTGGAACCACTTCTTACTTGTACTGTAGGACACAGCAGCCTCACCCAAAGCAGCACAGATCATTTGCTCGGCTTCTAGGGCCCCTTTTCCCAGCTGAAACGCGAACAGGAGGCAGTGCCTCAAATGTTGCTTCTCGAACGACATTGCTTTCACCGTCAACTTTCGTCTCTTCTGTCACTACAGCTGTGAGCGGTTACGGTTGCCTGGAAAGCTGTTGAATGCCGCTACAATCAGCCATTACCGCACACAGCTATTTGCATTTGCAGACGTTCTATGAACGCTTGCGGTTTGCGGTTAGGGGCCGAGAATCATCAAGTTGCACACCTAATATGTTTCATGAAATTAAGTGTTTTGTACAAGTTTTCATTCCTTTTCTTCTTTTTTTGATGTAGGACTACGTTTAACTCCGCGGATAGTATGGGGCGACTTACGGCCGACCGCCTGTGCCAAAAATAGGTCCCAATTGAAATCATTAGAGCGTTGTGAATACGTGCCCCACACTAATCGTGTTAGCATATTCGTAAACAGCATGGAGTCCAATTCGCGTACTGAGCAATGCATCGTGCGCACGACGCTACCATCGCTCCCTGTGTGTGTTGGGGGGGGGGGCAATATTCCTGGATGTGCCGCTGCTTTTGACTTAGTCTATCTCGGCAACCGTGAGCGCAACACGGCTGTGTGTGGTATCGTTTTAAAGCTCTCGACGAGATCTATTCAAATATTTGAAGAACATTCCGCAGTGGTTTGAACTGAACATTTTAAAAATTAATTTCTTGTGAACCAGTAAACACTTTTGACAATATCGCGGTTTATCTGGACAACCGTGAGTGCAAAACTACTGTGCGTGGTATCGTTTGAAAGCTCTCGACGAAATCTATTCAAATATATAAATAACATATCGCAGTGGTTTAAACTAATTTTTGTTTAAATTGTTTTCGTGTGAACTGGTTAACATTTTCGACAATGCCGCGGAATTCGCAGAATGAAAGCCAGCAAAAGTGGAGAAAATCAGAAAGAGAGGCAAGAGCAAGTAATGAGGAATGTGAGAAGTCCAAGAACACAGAGCACCACAATGGGTAATTCGTGTATCGATCTGCTTTGTTTTCGCAATGTATCCAACATTATTTGTAAAAATTATGTAAGCTACTTTTCATATCATAGACCTGTGTTGGCTGTAACAAATTAAATAAACGTTTTGAAGCCATTCTCGATTAGCTCATTTCATCTTTCCGATCTGCAAGTCGAAGTCCTACGTTCCAAACTGATGGCTCAACTGAGCCTACCTGTATTTTTTCTCCTTTTTATTAGGCTCACATTTTGATGAAAATCTTCTGATATAATAGAAGTATATCGATCGCTAAAGTACACAGTTCACCTAAATCAATAACTTATACTAGTTCACCTAAATCGATAACTTAAGAAAGACAATGATGATTTCGAGTTTGAAAGTACACTAAAGGAAAACTCAGTAAATGATTCGTCTTAGTGCCAGGTCTTCAGATTCACTGATTTATTCCTTGAGTAAAGTACAAGACTGAATCGCCGAACACGCAGCATATACAGGTACACATTCATAGGTTAATTAAGTGCTAGCGTGGGAAAAGTTCCTGATCAGTACAGATATTCAAGTTGGATAATGATCTGTATTTAAACCGATTACACTGTTCCACAAATCTTAACTTTTTTCATGTTTCCTGAACATCAATAATTGGTTTCAATAGAGTTTTCCGTGCTGATTCTGAATCTGTTTTTAATTTGTTTTCTATCACGTATACTTTTTGAGAAACATAACATCAAAAATATTTATGATAACAAGCATAATAGAAAATAGAAGTGACATAATGAAACGCACTTGACTCTCCCTAGAACTCATGATTTCCATTTTCTGATGATGTCCTGTTGTATGAAGTTCTTTTTGTTTCACTGACTAAGCCCCAACAGTAATCTGGAAGCATTGCAGGACTTCACTTTCCCTTATATCTGTCTTCCATTGTCGAAATTTCCTGGTGGAAACGTTTTCCTCCCTCACGGAGCCCAAGTTGTATGGAAAAGAAGTCAATGTGGGAGTCCAGGAAATGAAGTTTGAGGGGCATATAACATCCCATGCCGTGGTAAGCCATCACCGTTGTAGACACAATATCTTTGTAAGCAGGTGAATTTATATTACCCAAAAACTTCTTTGTCTCCTCTTTGAAAGATGTCCATGCTACCAATTCAATTTCATGAAGAGTGGTCTGGAATGCCGTGTCTTGCATTAGATCTCTAACTTCAGGACCATTGAACATCCCTTCCTTCAGCTTAGCAGTGCTCAGTTTAGGAAACCTCTGTTGCAATTACTAAAATGCAGCCGCATTAATTTTCAGAGCTTTTACAAATATCTTCATTAACCCCACCTCATTGTGGAGCGGTGGCAGCAGAACCTTTTCAGCATTTATTAATGGAATTACTTTCATATTTTTTTTGCTAGGTTTTAGATTTCCACTGCTTCACCACATAGTGATTCCCTTTTGCCATGCTATCCCATTCGCAGAGGAAACAGCAGTATTTTGTGTATCCACCTTGCAAACCAAGCAACATCGCTATTACTTTTAAGGTCAGCACAGATGTTCCACTGGTAGGCTTCATAGTTGAATTTTTCTAAAAAAACTTTAATTTTGTCGTATGTTGCCTTCGTGGTAACTGAATGTGCCACAGGGACGGATGGATACTTGTTACTGTTGTGTAGCAAGACGCATTTCAAGCTTGTTTTGGAGGAATCCACAAACAATCTCCATTCCTCAGGTTTATGCACGATACCTAGTTCACAACTTTCACTGGAAAAACAGCATGTACTCACTGTGGCGATACCTAAAGTATGTCACCTTCATTCCTGGAGCAAAAATATGCCCTCCCTTGTGTCGAGACGCTAATAGTTCGGACAGTACCTTTCATAGATTACGTGCGTTTACCAGGTCACTAAGTTCTCCTTGTGTGATCATATGAGAATTTGATGAGCATGTATTGCCAACTTCTTCATCTTGTTCACATACATCCATTTCTTTTTCATCACTACTTTCATTATGTACATCAGCGAGTACCGGGAGGGGGGGTGCTGTGGCACTGGCAATTTCTCTGAATACGGCACCGGTCTTATGGCTGAAGAAACATTAGGATAAACACTAGAACGTTTATTTTTTGAAGAAAATCCGGTCACTTTCATTAAACAAAAATAGTAATCTGTCGTGTGATCTTTCTGTTCCCTCCATACAGCAGGTACGGCAAATGGCATATGACGCTCTTGTCCTTTCAACCATGCTTTGAGATTCACAATACAGTGTGGTGCATGAGTGTGGTGCAAATTTTGTTTTGGTCACCAACCTTACATCCGTAAAAAAATTCATAGACTTGTTTCATCACTCGTGTGAATGTCCTCCTGCTTTTCTTTGGTGTAAACTCAGCGCACACATAGCGAAAGAGGTCGGGAGAATTAACGCACTTTCACGACATATTTCCCTTACAAACAACTGACTCTGACTGAAAGGTTGTGTTAATGCTGCATGCTGGTCTTAGAGCACGATTACTCATGGTATGCTGCAATAACAGCACTGAGCTAAGTCCAGCATGGAGACTCCTGTTTTGAGAGCATGCGTTGACGATTGTGAAAGTCGGTGTTTCTTATGGTGACGCAAAACTCTATAAGAATCACCGGCTTTCATACAGGAAACAAAATGTGTGTTGAACAGTGTTATCTTAACTTGGTTGACTGCCACTTATAGCCTAGGGAAGAAAAATTCATGGGATTTCAGACATGACATTCAATATGGAAAACGTAATGAGAAGCAACTGAAATTTAGTTAAGTAATAAGTGAACCAAAAAATGCAGGAAGTTTATAAAGGCAGTATACTTCACATCCACAATAAGTGGATTATTTTATTTATAATTCACATAACTCATGCGTGAACATGATGACGCCGTCTTATTGTTTCATATAAAGATAGTGTTGCCATGGTGTTAACAACTAATGGATATATCGGACTGTTGTATTTTTGGCATATCACGAGGGCAACGTCGAAAGGGATCACTTAAAACAATATAATGCAAGAAGGCATTAAAGAACATGCCATTTTTTTTCACAGAGCTCAAATTAATTTAAAAGTTAGTCTATGAAACGAATTAAAATCAGGATAGGAAGCGTACGACATGACAAGTTTAATCCCACTTATTTATCTATCAACAAGTGACGCATTGAGGCCGTTATGTTAGAAATTTCAAATCAGTTGACATTCTTTCGATGCTATACGTCGTATCTGGAGACGCTTTTTTATTTCTGATGTAACAACTATCAGGAGAAGCACTTTTATCATTACGGGGAGGGGGGGTTACTGCCGTGTCAGAAAATACGCTTACGTTATTATGCGTAGCAACATTGTATCAGAACATGTTCGTTATTTGTACGAAATTCGTGGTCACTTATACATGTGCCAAAGATCTTAATTTCGAGATCAAAGTGAAATATCAATATTTAGTCTATTCTACATTTTTGATTTTTCTCTTTGCCTCCAACCTACTAACCTTAATCAAGGATATGTAACTCTCTTCCTAGCTTTCAAAACATACAGGAGTAATAATAGGTGTTAAATGAAAAAAAAAGCACAAAGAGTCAAGCTTACTTCGTTTAATCTTTTTTGCACGTCTTTTGTTAAAAACGTATGTGCCTATAGTATCACTTTGTCAACCCGTCCGCCTGTCTGTCCGTCCGTCAGTCTGTGTACACCATATCTCTGCAACTATTAGTCCGATTTGAAAAGTTCTTACATCGGGAAATCGAAAATGTCAGAACGATGATCCTTGCTTTCCGATTTTTTCTCGATACACGGCTTCTCCACTAGAGAGCGTAAATAAGGATGCTATCGAACTCAAAACACATTTTTATCCCACATCATTAATTCTTAACATCAGACTGCAAAAATTCTTTCTTCCTTT
This sequence comes from Macrothele yani, assembly GCA_039090855.1. Classification (NCBI taxonomy): domain Eukaryota; kingdom Metazoa; phylum Arthropoda; class Arachnida; order Araneae; family Macrothelidae; genus Macrothele; species Macrothele yani. The sequence goes on along the minus strand of CM077030.1, from coordinate 108,689,394 downwards.
CGATACTTTTATAACGAAGACTATTTTGGGTACAGTATCTTTTTCAAGGAATGCATAGGTTTTCTGCTAGGGGCGTAAAAGTTAATCGCAATTTCCCCTATATCTGTCTCTAAATGGTTAATTTAAAACATAAATTATTTTTGCATTGGATAGAGCTCCTGGTGGAAAGGTTCTGCATATAACTTCTAATTTTTGTTAAACAACAGTTTTGCCACTAGAAGGTGTAATTGTGTTTTTTTTGTTTGTTTGTTTCTGATGTATTGCAGCAATATCTGCTCTTCTGAAAACTCGATTGAAAAAAATATTTTACCGTCAGATACCGCTTTCTACGAAAAACCTTTCTAAAATATTTTCTGCTTAACACGTTGAATAGTTTTTCCGCCAGGAGGTGTAGATTTATATCTTATTTTTGTCTATATTTCCGGTTCTCACAGTCCGATTTGAAAAAAAAAAATTCTTTGTCCGTGAGCGTTTCTGGTGCGAAATGTTTTGCATATAATTTTTGAATTTTTCTCAACGTACAAGTTCGGTACCCGAGGGCATAAGTTAACGTTTGTATTTATAGCATATTTACAGCAATATCAGCGAGTCTAAAAAGCCGATTGAAAAAAATCTCTTTTCAGTCATTTACTACAGTACTACGAGAAACACACTCTTTGTAAAAAAAAGAAAAGAAAAGAAAGGAAAACCCAGAGAAAGTTGTTCAATCCTGATGAAACTCCACACGCAAGTACCGCAGGGCCGAATATGCAAATGATTAAAAAATGAGGACCAATGACTACATAGTGACCCGCCACAAGGCATGGGAACATCGCATCGAGGAGGGTATATCAAGAGCAAAGCTCGAATGCAGGGACAATGTTGTGACAGCCGATTGCGGCTGCATTAACCTCCACGGACTATGAGGATGCCTTGACCTCAGATCCATGCACACTACGAGCAGTAGAGCGAGTTTGAGAAAGGAAAGTATAATTGGGCTGAGACAGGCCGGCTGGTGTAGTCGCCGTATCACCAGGCATTTGGGTCAGAGGTAAACGGCAATCGGACGATGTTGGCGCCAATGGGTCGAGGAGGGCACAACCCAGCGGCACGCGGGAAAGGGATAGCCGAAGACAAAGACACAACGCGAGAATCGAACGATTGTGATTGTCGCACGAACAAAACCCAGTTCGTCACTCTGAACCATTTGCAGCCACGTTGCGTCGTCTGCAGGTACAGAAGTGGCCAGCCGGACCGTTGCCAGAAGACTTGTGGCACGGGGACTACATTCGAGATGGCAACTCCGCCGCCTACCATAGACTAGCGAGCATCCCCGGCACCGGTCGCAGTGGTGTCGGACCGTATCAACGTGGGATAGTGTACAGTGGCGTCGTGTTGTCTTCACTGATTAGTCACGGCTTGCACTTGGCTCCGATGACCAGCGCATACATGTCTAGAGATGAGCCGGCCAGCGTACGAATCCTGCCTTTACCGTGGAACCGCACACGGCTGACACACCGGAAGTGCCTGTCTGGCCTAACCATTTCCTACGACAGCCGTACACCCTTGATAGTCCTCTGTACCACCCTCACAGCTCAGCAGTACGTCGACGACATTCTACGACCTGTTATGTTGCCATTCCTGTCTCAACATCACCGAGCAATTTTTCAGCAGGATAATGCACGGCCTGATCGCCCGACCTCTCTCCGATCGAACATGTTCGGGACATTATGGGACGCCACATGCGCCCATCCCGGAATGTCGGCAAACTGGCCAGCAATTCCGACACCATCTTGCATGCTATACCTCAGGACAGTATCCGTGAACTGTATGCGTTTATCCGTGCCTGGTAACCGCTTGTATCCGAGCCAGAGGTGGCGCTACAACGTACAGACTTGTTTCACTGTTGTAGCTATTTTACCGAATAAATGGCCCAACTTCTCTGGAATTGCAGTCTTTTCCTTTCCTATACATGCACATTGCAAATACCAATTTTCATCTCGATTCCTGCTGGGTGCTTTTTTTTTTTTTTTTTTTTTTTTTTGGTGCGAAGGTTGCATTTGTGGGTATTTCCTTCCAAATTAATGCAGAATTTTCCCGCTAAGGGGAGCAAAGTTTTATTTGTTTCTCGATATCTCTGCTTTTAGAAGTCCGACTTTAAAAAAATCTTTTAACACCGTATACCATTTTCCCTGTGGAATACTTTGCCTAATACAATAATAATAAATAAAAACAATGCTAATACTTTGAGTTTTTTGTAGTTAATAGACGTGGCGCCAGGTGGTGTTAGTGTACACTTCTGTTTGCAGCTGTACCTCCGCTTCTAAAAATCATATTGAAAAATTCTTTTTTACTGTATGCCATCCGCTACAGTAAAACCGGGGAACATCATCCCCTTTACCATAATGCACAGTTTTCTCGCTACTGTGGCGTAAATGTTAAAGTCTTTTTCTCGCCATCTCTGCTTCCAGGAGACGTATTTAAAATTTTCTGTTTTCTTAGCATAGCTTTTGCTACGAAGAATGCTTTTCGCAAATTTTCTACCCTTTCCATTATTCAAAAATTTTCTGCTAGGTGGCGTAAATTTATATCATGTTTTCTCTATATCTCTTCTTGTGAAATCCCTTTGTCTCTGATATCTTCTTTCATTTACAAGAAACTATTTGTGCACAATTTGTTAATTTTCGTAACAAACTTTTCAGCAGCTATTGGGAGAAAGTTTTAGGAGAAATGTTTTATCGATTGTAGAAATCCGCTTGATTTTTTTAACGGGTTCCACTGACTTTGAATGACTTTGAAATATTTTATTCGTGTCTGAAAGGATTCAAGAAACATGCTCATTACAACCGAAAATTCAGTGTCATCTTTCTTGTTTCCGTAGTTGTATTTATTACTAATGATTTTCATGGTGAAACGATTTTTGTTGAATCCCGTTAGTAAGCGTTATTAAAGGTTTTCTCACTTGACTTCAGATTTTGCTGCATGATTTTGTGGATGCTGCCGAATGTGGTAGCTAACAATAAGGTAAGTACACACATTTTCGGAAAAGTTACAACAAAACAACAGCAATACTTTATGTTTGTCTTGCAGCCGACAAATAAAATCTTTTGAAAACCTCTTCTAAAACCACTCCTGATTTTCAAGAGAATAAACGTCAAATAAGTAATGCAAAGAAGAAGAATATAAGTAAGTTCGTAATTGAAAAGTTACTCAGGGTAAGAAACTTGCTGTTAACGCACGATGTAAAAACTTGCCGAATGGTTCTAGTTCCATGCAAACTTTAATAACTAAAATCACACACACAAGTTAAAATCTATTTACATGGTTTAAAACAACATGAGTACTTTCGTGCTCTCTACGAGCACATCATCAGATGAAAGACAAGTTGGAGTTCCAGAAAACACATTTATGTATCGGTGCCGTTGCCAATCGTTCACACTGAGGAAAGAAATACAAGAAAGTTCACTTGCTCTAACGTAATGTGAGCAAATAGAGGCCTATAGAGTTCTATTAATGATGGTTAGAGTCTGCTATGTTAGAAGAAGAAACAGGAATCGAGGACAGTAAAGTTTTCCAGGCCTGGGAAATATAGCTGGGTACTTCATCGTTGCAACAAGTGCCCACTCGATGCAAAATGTGCAGACTCTCTGTAAAGAGCACTGTTTCCCTCGTAGTAGAGGTAGAAAGAATGGAGACGTCTGTCCAAGATGGGTAATGTGTACCAGCTGAAGAAAGCCTGGCTAAAGCAGTCGATGAAGAGCCATTTAGAGCCATTTTTTACACTATATTGGTGTTCCTTAATTCTTGTTTGCAGCCTCCGTAGGGTTGAGCCGATTACATTACGTTAGAGCAAGTAAACTTTCTTGTATTTCTTTCCTCAGTGTGAACGATTGGCAACGGCACTGATACATAAATGTGTTTTCTGGAACTCCAACTTGTCTTTCATCTGATGATGTGCTCGTAGCGAGCACGAAAGTACTCATGTTGTTTTAAACCATGTAAATAGATTTTAACTTGTGTGTGTGATTTTAGTTATTAAAGTTTGCATGGAACTAAAACCATTCGGCAAGTTTTTACATCGTGCGTTAACAGCAAGTTTCTTACCCTGAGTAGTCTATGTGGCACGAAATCCTTGTTTATTATCAATTGAAAAGTTTTTCTATTAATTTCTGAATATCCATTAATTGCAAATGTAACCACTGGTACGTACTTCCAGAAACATTCTCAGAACGATACACTAATGTGTAAATGGAAATTTCATTGCCACAGTCAATGAGTTGTAAATGTTGCAACTGCGAAAAAAAACCTAAGTGATATTATTCTCATTATCTTCTTTGGGCTCATGTGCGGTTCCTTTTAGGATGATTTACTGTCTGTCTGCTGCTTTTAGAAAAGTATTGCATGATATCTTAATTAGAAGCCATAGTATTAGAACAACATTTCCAATTACAGTAATAATACTTCCATTAATTAAAAGAATTCTATGGCCTGTGAGGCGAACGAGAATTTACCTAATTTCCCGCAAATGAGTCTGCACATTAACTATTTAGAAACTGAGGCTTGTGTTTTATCCAAACAGGAAACAATTTACTTCACCAGCACTATTTTTTGTGATATTCATTATGTGAATTATTTATCCCTGACATTTCCCATCTCTTCACAGTGCATGCTTCACCAAGCGTATTAATTATGAACAGTTTAATTACAGTGTTACCGAAACACGATGGCATAAAAGAAGTGTATTTGACAGTTATTTGCCACACGGCAAAGAGATCTCAAACATTTAACTTTACGAATTACCACGTGAATACTCCAAAGAGTTTTTGATAATGTATTTGCTATATGTAAGTGTGCTGGGCCAGATCAAGACCTTATTAACTCACCTTATATGTGTTATAGTTCATAAGCATAATAATGTAAGAGGCTGTTGGTTCATTTCATTCGCACAGTTGTTCATGGACAGATAAAATTTAACTAAAAGTATTCTGATTCACTCGGTATTTATATTAGAGTTTCCTGCTGTATGGTGCGAACATAAATCTTGTGTTTCCTGCTATTTTGCCTCACTCTCTCATTTTCCAGCCATCATAGAAGTTTTAGGGTATTGTTTGCTTTTTAAGGTGAAGTGCTGAAGAAACAAAGCACTATTTTTCTCTATTGGCAGGGAATCTCTAAACAATTTGCCCGATACATACTCAAAACAAGAGGGAAAAGAAGAAGAAGAAGAAAAACAAAGAATGAAGGATGCAATTCGGAGAAACGAAGTTTATGAAGAAGGAAACGTAGAATAAAGAGAATAAGTAAATAAATATGCGTGTGAACGAGACACAACGAGATACACGCTGAAGACAAGACTTTAAACAACAGTCGAATAAATAGAAAGAGACTCAGTGTACAGGACAGAGCAGGAACTGCTGCTTCTTCTTCAGTTTTAGGAACCTTTGAGGTATCTGGCATGAAGAACCACAGTTCCCCACTGAGTCCAGTCTTGGGCTTTTTCCTTCCAGGTTCCAGTTCAACCTCTGAAATTTACCTCAGTGTTGTCCATTCATCTTCAGCGTAGTTTACCTCTTGGTTTTCCTCAGCTGAATTTCTTGTGATATATCTTTTTGACCAGCCTACCCTCTTCCATTTTCTATAGGTGACCTAACCAAAGAAAACGGAAAGTTTTCACTTGTAGAGTTCCTTATTAATTCTTCTACTCGATATTACTACAATAACACCATCTTTTTCAGGACCAAATATTTTTCTTGGAATTTCGTTCTTAAAGTGCTGTAATTTATCTTTCTCACCTTTTTGTTGCGTCAGACTTCGGTTCCGGAAATGACGATAAGCTTCGTTATTGACGGTATGAATTTCGGATCCGTATGGGAGTGTCTCATATGGATCAAAAATTAAAGGAAGGAGGCGTGAAGGTGAAAAGAAAGATTAGTTTTCACCATTTTTTTCCGGTTTGTATTTCTGACTTTCTGTTGATATCGTCTGTTATAATGTAACGTAAACATGTGAAATTATTACTTCTCCTAAATGTTATGTTAGTCATTGAATTATTTAGAGACTTTCAAATATTCTGCTTGACCTTGGTTTATAATCAATCCTATTTCTCCTTAGGCTTTAAAAATACCGTGTATGTTGTCTTCATTTTTCTCCAGAATATTCATGTCATCTTCATATCCTAATATTGTTATGAAGTTTGAGCCTATATTTTTGGTAATTTTTTGAATTATCTTTCCCAGGACCAAATTAAATAAAATGGAGAAAATACAACCTCTGGTTTTAGACCCGAGCTGATTTAAAATGGCTCCGGTCGTAAAATTCTTCCTTGATTTTCTCCTACATACCTCTTAATAACATTAATCAAACTCATGCCAAATGTTCCATAGTTATGTTACGATGTACGTATAATATCTTGTGCTTTTTTGAAGTTGTAACGTATATGATCTAATTTAATTTTGAATTGATTATATTGGTGTGCAACTTAATTCTCGGCCCCTAACCGCAAGCGATCATAGAACGTCAGCATATGCAAATGGCTGTGTGCCATAATGGCTGATTGCAGTGCCATCCAACCGTAACCGCTCACAGCTGTAGTGACAGAAGGGACGAAAGTTGACGGTGAAAGCAATGTCGTTCGAGAAGCAACATTTGAGGCACTGCCTCCTGTTCGCGTTTCAGAGGGTAAAATGTGCCGCGGAAGCCTAGCAAATGATCTGTGCTGCTTTGGATGAGGTTGCTGTGTCCTACAGTACGTGTAAGAAGTGGTTCCAACGGTTTAAGCAGGGTAACTTCGATCTCCGTGATGCAGAACGTCCTGGACAGCAACAGAAAGTGGACGATGAGGAACTGAAACGATTGTTGGTCGCGGATCCCGGTCTCACACAGTCAGAGCTCACCCAGAAACTCAAAGTAACACGGCAAGCCATTACAAAGCGCTTGCACAAGTTTGGACGGATTCACAAGGAGGGCCGTTGGGTACCCCACCAACTCACAGCTGCGAACAAGTCTAGGCGCTACGATGTTGCCGCGTCCTTGCTCTCCAGATTCAAGAAGAAGGATTTCCTCCACAAGATTTTGACCTGTAATGAGAAGTGGATCCTCTACGATAATCCAAAGCGGCGTAAATCGTGGGTTTATCCAGGTCAGCCTACCACCAGTACGGCCAAACCGAATATCTATGCCAGGAAGTTGTTGCTGTGCATATGGTAGGATGAGCGCGGTGCCGTACACTATGAGTTTTTCAAACCTGGTGAAACGGTCAATGCTGAGCGTTATTGTCAACAACTCATTCGTGTGAGTGACGCAATGGAGGCGGAAATGCCATACACCGGCAAGGGCAGAAGGTCGGTCCTGTTGCTTCAGGATAATCGCATCCTCACACCGCGAAAACGACTTTAAACACGATGACCGACCTGGGATAGGAGATTTTGTCCCACCCGGCGTGTTCTCCAGACTTCTCCCCTTTGGATTATCACCTGAGTGATACGCACTTCACTTCTGTCGAGGAGGTCCACACAATTATTCATGGCTTTATCAACTCGAAACAGCCCTCCTTTTTCCACAGTGGCATTCGGCAGCTCCCTGACCGATGGCTCAAATGTATACAACACGACGGGGATTATTTCCCTGATTAGGTACATATTCGCTTTGCTATAATTTACTGTCAACGTGTCGTGCCTGTGGCCGAGAATTAAGTTTTACACCTAATAGTTGTCCATTTCTATTTAGATTTGTTTTACTTCTTGTTACCTCTTCTTGCCTTAACCTCATATCGTAACTTCCAAGAGATTACCTTTCTCAAACTCCAGACAGGCAGTCAAGTCAGTAAAGATAGATAAAAGCTCATATCGTGAGCAGTAGGTGTGGAGGACAACATGTGTGATTTAGTTACTGACATAGTGATTTGTTTCTGCTTGTCGATTTCATGCGAATTTTGCTGGTCAGAGAAAGCTTCTCTTGCTGCATTTGTGTCGAATAACTGAAAGTTGGATTAAAACCACATTTCTACGGGTATGGACATTGGAAATCGAACTGTAAGCTAATCCATCTCAATCTCTCATTTTTTGTGTTTTAAAGAGTGGTTCGAACCCGTTAGAACATTGTACCTTGGATGAATCAGTTGCGAATTTTTGTTGTATTTCCACTTCTTTTCTAGGATTTCTGTAGAATAGATTGGGGATCCACACACACACACACACACACACACACACACACACACACACACACACACACACACACAGCCTTTTTCTCTGAATCTGGTTTGTTACTCTTATTGTATTTCTTCCGCAAATGGGATGATTCGATTTAAAATTATACATTAATGAGGTAGATCATTATAACCGTCCCGTATCAACGATTCGCCGCTTCGCACAGCGCGTGGATAGGATCTCACCAAATAGCGGGGAACTTATGTATCAACGATTCGCCGCTTCGCACAGCACGTGGATAGGTTCTCACCAAATAGCGGGGAACTTATGTGTCAACGACTCGTCGCTTCGCACAGCACGTGGATAGCATGTCACCAAATGGCAGGGAACGTATGTGTCAACGATTTGCCGCTTCGCACACCACGTGTTTAGGATGTCACCAAATAACGGAAAAGGTATGTGTAGACTGCACAGGCAAGGCATGTGATTTCGTAAGTACGAAGTCCGTGCAACGAGAAAACAAAAGTGCTTCTCGAAGTTTGAACCGGGAATCATCATTGACGCGAGAAAGGCCGGGGCCATCATCTCAACAACCGCAGCTATTGTTAGATGTTCGAAGGCTTCCGTCATCAAGGTGCGACAGAACACATATCCATTCAACGTTCCCGAAAGGATATACCAGTCCTGGCTGAAAATCTAGGTGAACGCCAGTTGCACGTGTTGTCCGGGACAACAGATGTCCTACGATCCTTTATTTAATGACAGACTACAAGCAGTGGCCATAGAGTATCGTTTCAGAGAACACAACCCAGTGGACACTCTTGCTGATGGACCGTAGATGACAACGTCTTGTTCGTGTTACCATTTTGACCAACCGTCATCGATAGTTCTGCCTGAAGCGGACATAGAAACCCTGTGACCGAGTATTGGGTAATTGTTAAAAGAGTCGCCTGGTCCAATGACTTCGCTTTTCAGGTGCGACAAGCAAGTAAACGGGTCCGTATTGGACACCACACGGATGATCAGCTGCAATCAGACTGCTCGGTTTGAAGGAACAGGGCGGCGCCTGCGGAATCAGGGTATGAGGATTATATTTATGAACAATAATGGGACCTCTCGTGCTCATTGAACACTTCCTCACCGCCAGATTCTTCATAGGCATTGTTTCGGACGAAGTGTCGCCCTACATGGTGACCGTGCATCCGGATGACACTGGAATCATTCTGAAAGACAACGTCCGTGTGATACGGCCCATATTGTTTAGAAGTGGTTCAAGGATCATATCCTAGCATTTTATGTGCTCCCCTGGTCACAAAATCGGCAGGACATGGATTCCACCAGACATCTGTGGAATGCAGTGTTCGCCGGTCCATGTCTGCGCCTGGTTTCTTCATCAAATTCCGGGAAGTTATATTCAATACATCTGGCACAGAATACCTGAGGATACCTTCCATGGCCTAATGGAGTCGATGCCACATAAGGGTGCAAGAGGTTATCATGGTGAAAGACAACTCTACTGGTTATTATGTATGCGGTCATAATGTTATGACTCATGAGTATACATGACAATACACTGTTTCATAGCTCTTAGGAAGAAAAGATGTTCCTCGACAATTGCATCATTTTTTCTATCTCCCTTTTTGCCTTTTTTGCATGAAGAAATTATTAGAGATTCCTCCGATTCCGTTGTACAACTAGAACTACCAAAAGAAACTCAGAAAAAGAAGAAAGAAAGAAAGAAAGAAAGAAAGAAAGAAAACGATTACAAGGACGCACACTGAAAACAAACACAATGGTGGTGAAAAGCAGAACGATAAGCTTAGAAAGATAGGTAAGTTATCAAAATTATATGTAGTTTGTACATGCTTCTTAATTGCCAAACCCGCCAACAGGTACATTGAACTACTCTTTACGAACATCAAATCGCACTAGGAGTAGGGTACTCACTAGAAGAAGGCTATTTCGAAAAGCAGGTCTTCACCGGAGTAGCATACTTCTTCCCTAAAGAAGGTGACTTCACCGGAATAACATGAAACAGCCGTCACCTGCTGGACGAAAATTCAAAATTGCAGGATGGACTTGATCGGCAACAATGTTCAGATAAACCTTGGAGGACACCCAACCTACCAGTAATACCAGGAGACACGTTCCGTACCAACAAAACGTACCACACACCATGACACCACATCCAGAACCTTGAGTTGGGTTTACAAGGTAAGTTGAGTCCATTATTTCATGGGGCTCCTGAGAAACTCTCTTCCTATCATAGGAACAGAACAAGGTGACCCACGACTCGTCGAACAATACGGCTTTTTCCCGGTCTTTCTGTGCCCAGTTACGATGTTCCTGACACCACTGTAGACGACGACCTTTCCATTTCTTCGCAGAAATCAGTGGTATCCGTATGGGCAAGCGAATGCCGATATACTTCAATTCCCTGCGCATAGTTTTCGGAGGTATGGGTCGGGAGATTGCAGATCACAAGAAGTCCTGTTTCTACGTACACGTCTTCTCAGACGACTGCAATCTCGTTCCCGATAGATTTTTATCGCGCCGAAGTTATGCCTCTGAGACAATCATTATGGATTATTTCCCCGCTAATTAAAGACACAGGGTATCTCACCTTTTGGGAAACCAGTCAGTTCTATTGTTTTCAAAATCGTCGCTTCAGCCATATGGTACCCACTATAAGTCCTTTTTCAAACTCCAAGATTTTTTGTTTTCCCATTGTGATCAACACATCTGACGATAAAGGACGAGCAGCAGTCTTATATAGTTGGTGAAGAATGTTCACTCACTAAACACTCAACTCAAGAGGACTGTATTATCAAAAATTAGCTCTATGAGCTACTTTAATGTCACCATAATTAATGATCACTCACTCTATACATTTCCGTAAGAATTTCTCACTCGAAGAACGAACAAAAGAACCTCACAACCATTAACAACCGCTGCTACTATCATAGTAATAATGAACATACTCTCATCACAGCACGAGAGCAAAATCGAGACATAGCTCTGTGTTGTCATCTATTGGATACAAATAACCATAAGAAATTAAATATCTTACATTACTCCCACCTTGGAAGCTCAAGCTTTCAACACATAAAGTAATACAATCACTTTCAACATTATAAATTAAACACAATAGGCTGAATATTACAATTATAAATATAATCTATACATACTGTAAACATGTGGCTACAGCAAATACAACCCATTGCTAATATTGTGAAACGTTTACAGTTGACTCGAGAGAAAAGATCTGGGTACTTGTAACAAGGTTCTTTGTCTTCATTACTAACATGCTTCTTGAACAGGTCTATCACTTACTTTAGTCTGAATTCTGATAGAATTTCGAGAATAACTTACAGTCAATCTAACGGTAATGGACACAGTTTAACTATGGGTCTTTTGAGAATTCCGGAATCAGTTCGAATAGTCACCACTCGCACCTTACCATCACTGCCGGAATGTGTTTCTATAACTCTGGCAAGTTTCCAACGCAATGTAGGCATCAGTTCGTTTTTGATCAGCACAAGATCACCCACTGTAAGGTCCGGTCTAGAAGTGCACCATTTAGGCCTAAGTTGAAGTTGTGTAAGGTATTCTAACCTCCATCGTCTCCAAAACTGCTGAACTAAGCGTTGGATCAATTCCCTTCTCTTAAGGTGAGAAACAGGAACTGCAGTGAGATCTAACTCAGGGAGAGCCGTCAAGGGAGCTCCCACCAAGAAGTGTCCAGGCGTCAAGGCATCCACATCATTAGGGTCTTCAGAAATGGGACACAGAGGCCTAGAATTAAGGCATGCCTCAACTTGCGCTGAAAGTATGAGGAACTCTTCTAGAGAACAACAAGCATTGCCCACTGTCCGTTTAAGGTGGAACTTCATTGCCTTTACTCCAGCCTCCCAAAGACCACCAAAATGAGGCGCTGAAGGAGGGTTAAAATTCCATTTGATGCCTTCGGAAGAGGAAAAGGTAGCAACGCTGTTGTCATCGGTTGCATTGAGCACTTGCTTAAGAACACGACGCAAATCACGATCTGCACCAACGAAATTCGTGGCGCAGTCACTAAATATCTCACAAGGCTTACCTCGACGTGCAATAAATCTCTTAAGCGCTGCAATGAATGCGTCAGTAGTAAGGTCTCCAACAATTTCCAGATGAATTGCTCTCGTTGAGAAACACACGAAGACTGCAATGTAAATCTTGAAAAGCTTTTTTCCTTGTGCCACTCTTTCTCTGCATTGGAAGGGACCTGCAAAGTCTAGACCCGTCACATGAAATACTCTAGAGGGAGTTACTGTCTTTGAGGGCAAGTTACCCATAAGCTGAGTAGCTGGAGTAGCAGAATGACGAAAGCATGTCACACAACGACGCACAAATCTTCGCGTGACATCTCTGCCGCAAAGAATCTAAACATTTTGTCGGATGACAGCAAGTAGAAGTCGAGCGCTTGCGTGGAGGTGAGTGTGATGATAATACTTCACAACTAATTTTGTTATGTGATGCTTTCTAGGTAGAAGTATTGGGTGTTTCACGTTATCTGCAACTAAGGCATTTCTAAGTCTTCCACCAACTCGTAAAAGACCCTCAGAGTCAACAAAAGGATTCAACGGTAGAAATTTACTTGATGACTTGATGGCTCTTCCAGCATGAAGGCATGCCAACTCATCAGCGAACTCAGAGGATTGAATGAGCTTCACTATTACATAAGTGGCCTTAAGAAGCTCATCTCAACTCAAATGGCCTTAAGAAGCTCATCTCAACTCAAATGGCCTTAAGAAGCTCATCTCAACTCAAATGGCCAAAGTTTCTTTTAGATAAAGAATTAGCACAGTTTTGTGTGAACCGCAAACACCAGGCTGTGACGCGGCACAATCTGGTCCAAGACGAAAACTTGAAAATATAGGACAAATCTGTACATTGGCTGGCAGCTGTCACATAACTCTTCCTTTCTTCTCTCAAATGTAGTTCAGAAAACGAGAACTCCTGAAGCGCATCTCCATCTGAACGTTGAACACTAGGCTGCTGTAGCCAATCTGGACCTCTTAACCACATCTCACACTGAACCAACTCCAAAGCTAAAATACCTCTGGTGGCACAGTCAGCAGGGTTCTTCGTCCCAGCAATGTGATTCCACTCCACAAAGGGAATCGCTTTCTGAATTCTTGCCACTCGATTAGCTATAAAAGGGAGCCAGCGTTGTGGTTCCGACAAATCCCAAGCGAGCGTAACTCTTGAATCTGTCCATGCAAAAACCTTCTTGATCGGAATGTTGAGACATGGAAGAACAACTTCCAGCAGATTTGCTAACAACAGAGCAGAGCAAAGCTCCAGCCTAGGAATCGATTGCTTCTTTAAAGGAGCAACTCTGGAATTGGCAGCTAGTAAAGATACGTGCACGGAAGAGTCCAAATCCACTGAACGAATGTAAATCACTGCACAGTAAGCTATCTCAGAAGCATCACAGAAGGCATGAATTTCAAAGTAATCAGAAGTTGTAGTCATCACACATATTGGAATATTGAGATCTCTGAGACAGGAGAGTTTTGACTGGAACTTGATGCAACGGTTCCTGTATTGTTGTGGTAGCTCATCGTCCCAACTCAGATTAGAACTCCAGAGCTCTTGAAGAAGAATTTTTGCCTTAATCACCATTGGCGACAGCCAACCCAAGGAATCAAAAATCTTGGCAATTTCTGAAAGTATGGCTCTCTTGCTATACTTCAACTTCTCGTTGGTAGCAACAGAAAATTGGAAGGTATCCCTAGTTGGACACCACTCAATGCCAAGCACTTTGATTGATTTGTCACAATCAATTCTCAGGGTGTCACTGCAATCCTTGAACTCATCAGGAATAGTGTCTAAAACAGATGCAGCACTCGATGTCCACTTACGCAATGTGAAACCACCATTTTTCAACAATTCTTGCAGCTCATGCGCAAGCTCAGAGGCTTCCTCCAGTGAATTGGCTCCTGAAAGGAGATCATCAACATAGAAATCTCGCAAAACTACCTTGGATGCTTGTGGGAAAGTAGCCTCTTCATCCAAAGCCAATTGCTTCAAAGATCTACTAGCCAAGAATGGGGCACACGCTGTGCCATAAATGACTGTTTTTAATCTAAAGGTCTGTACAGGATCTTCAGGTTTTTCTCTCCATAGGATTCTCTGACAGTCAGTGTTCTCTGGGTGCATAACTATTTGTCTAAATATCTTTTCCACGTCTGCACACAAAGTCACCCAGAAAGTTCTAAATCTCAAAAGAATATGGAACAATTCTTGATGAACTCTCGGACCCACCATAAGGAGGTCATTTAAGGACAGTCCCGAGGTGCTCTTGGTCGAAGCATCAAACACCACGCGGACTCTTGTGGTACTACTTGAAGGCTTCACTACACAATGATGTGGAAGATAATAACTCACTTGTTTACAAATCTCATTTTCTGGCACTCTTTACATATGGCCCAGGTCTTCGTATTCTCTCATAAAGGAGCAATACTGCCTGTATAATTCAGGATTCCTTGAGAGTGAGTTCTCCAAAGACCTTAAGCGCTTCATGGCAAGTTGCTTGGAATCGCCCAGATGTGAGGGAGGTAAGTGAAAAGGAAGCATCACAATGTATCTGCCATTCTCGTCTCTTGAATGCGTATCATGAAAATGATCTTCACATGCTTGTTCAGCCTTCGTAAAAGGACTAGCCACAGAAACGGAATCCAGTTTCCAGAAATTAGATACACAATCATTAAGATCTACTTGAACGTGGTTTACATGAACTGTAGATAACTTCTCACGAGAAGTAGTCACTTCACCTGAAACGATCCAGCCCAGTTCTGAACGTACCGCAAAGGGTTTGCCGTCTTTTGCCTTAATGGTATCTCCCTTCAACAAGGGCAGAGAGATATTTACTCCTAGCAATATATCAATTGCTGAAGATTTGTAAAAGTTTGGATCAGCCAAAGTCACATCAGAAAACAGTTCTGCTAAAGAGGAATCAAGTGGAGAGTGGGGCAGTTCTCCAATGAATTTTGCTCAGTACAAAGGCTGAAGTTGAAACCGTAGGCGTATTCTTGTAATGCGGCCTAAACTTAATCTGTGTTACTCCCTTGGAATACGAGCTTGAAGAACCTGAACATGAAATAGCCACTCGTGTTTTCTCTATGCACAAGCCAAGTCTGTTTGCACAAGATTCTGAAATAAAATTTGCCTGAGAACCGGGATCTAGAAGTGCTCGACATAACTGATACTGATAATTCCCAGAGGCATCCTCAACACGAATGAATGCTGTGCATAACAGAACTTGTTGCGGCATATTAAAATCTGAAACACACGACGCAATCGTCGATGATGTTGACTCGAGTCCTTTCTCCAAAGTGGAATGTTTGGGCTCTTTACTCTGAACAGTTGTAGTAGTTGGAGATATAACTTGCGTCCTAAACTCTGGTTCTTCATTACATTGCTTAATTTCATTACGAAAGCACAGTAAGGTACTATGATTTCGAGCACAACTTCTGCAAGAATATTTACTCTGGCAACGGCTCACTAGATGATTCGGCAATAAACAGTTGAAGCATAATTTTTGGTGTTTCACAAATTCTACTCTTTTATGAACAGTCAGCCTTAAGAAATTATTACACTTGTTCAAATGGTGATTCAATTTACAAACTAACACCTACTCTTTGCTTCCGAAACAAACGATGAAACCTTAGGTTAAACAGGCTTTCTATAAGAGATCACTTTGTCACCTCTTAACGTACGCACATGCCTCTGTATAAACTCCAACAGCTGATTTAGTTGAGGAATACTGTCTGCTTCTAAGGTTCTCTCCCACCATCCACGAGTTGTTATATCCAACTTATTCTGCACAATAAACAGCAGCAGAGTGTCGGCAACTCCTTCACACTTCAACTCAAGACTCTCTAAAGCACGAACACATTCAATAGTGCTGTCAACAATATTTAAAAGCTGAGCAGTAGACTCACTGTTGACCACTGCCAGCGAAACTAATTTCCTTATAATATTGAAGACCAACTCACGTTTATTAGAATATCGCTTTTTCAACAAATCCCACGCAACCTCGAAATTGGCATCACACAATAACAATGATTGGACGATACGAAGAGCATCTCCTCTCAGACACCCTTTCAAATACTGAAGTTTCTGTGAACCAGACAAATTATCATTCGATGACACAGACGCTGTAAACAAATCTTGGAAAGAGAGCCACTGAGTGGCATCTCCACCACTAAATATTGGAATTGACAATTCCGGCAGGCGAAGCGACACTGATTTTTCACTCGCCGTGTTATTATTTGTCAGAAGCACCGGTCCAGACACTTTCCTCAGCAGTACCAGAGACAAATTATCAATAATTTCCTGTAGCTCCTCTGTCTCAGCTATAAATCCATCCACTCCTTCCGGAGCGCAGGACTCAAAAATTCTTTCAAAAACCTCTGCTTTCTTTGACTCAATAGCTTCTAATTTCGATCTATATAATAACACTTCTGGACTAGCACTATGCAATTGCTCAAAATCACTCGATTCAATCTTATCTCGAAGTTTTGTTAAATACGCTTTAAATACACGTTTTTTTTATCTTTAGTACCTCCATAATTAGAATGTCAGCAAAAGCGCTCTAAACCTGTAAGGTAAAATCAGTCTCGAACACTCACTTGTTTTTATCACGCACTTTCAATCTCATCACCGACTTGCCGATAATCAACACCGAACATAAAATCGAATAGCAGCCACTATTTAAAACGTTCGAAAATGATTCCAGCTTCCATAATTAAAATGTTAACAAAACACTCAAAAAACTATAAGTTTAAATCGAAAAACAATAAATTTAAAAACGCCGAACCCAAATTTCCTGCTCGAACTGATCAAAAATGAAGGATGATTCGAAGTAGCAGCCACCATGTAAACGGTCGAAGGATTCCTGCTCGAACGGACCAAAAATGAAGAATGATTCGAAGTAGCAGCCACCATGTAAACGGTCGAAGGATTCCTGCTCGAACTGATCAAAAATGAAGGATGATTCGAAGTAGCAGCCACCATGTAAACGGTCGAA
Source organism: Macrothele yani (assembly GCA_039090855.1). NCBI lineage: Eukaryota > Metazoa > Arthropoda > Arachnida > Araneae > Macrothelidae > Macrothele > Macrothele yani. The sequence goes on along the minus strand of CM077030.1, from coordinate 108,672,198 downwards.
GGATTCCTGCTCGAACGGACCAAAAATGAAGAATGATTCGAAGTAGCAGCCACCATGTAAACGGTCGAAGGATTCCTGCACGAACTGATCAAAAATGAAGGATGATTCGAAGTAGCAGCCACCATGTAAACGGTCGAAGGATTCCTGCTCGAACTGATCAAAAATGAAGAATGATTCGAAGTAGCAGCCACCATGTAAACGGTCGAAGGATTCCTGCTCGAACGGACCAAAAATGAAGAATGATTCGAAGTAGCAGCCACCATGTAAACGGTCGAAGGATTCCGGCTCGACGGACCAAAAATGAAGAATGTTCACTCACTAAATACTCAACTCAAGAGGACTGTATTATCAAAAATTAGCTCTATGAGCTACTTTAATGTCACCATAATTAATGATCACTCACTCTATACATTTCCGTAAGAAATTCTCACTCGAAGAACGAACAAAAAGAACCTCACAACCATTAACAACCGCTGCTACTATCATAGTAATAATAAACAAACTCTCATCACAGCACGAGAGCAAAAACGAGACATAGCTCTGTGTTGCCATCTATTGGATACAAATAACAATAAGAAATTAAATATCTTACAGTTGGCTAGATCACGCGGTGATACACGTGACCACGTGTTTTTCATATACGTTGGGTAAGTGACATTTGCATACATCAGCATAAAAATTTCTAATGCAGTGGCCGATGCACAGGGGTTGATCAAAATAATGGAAACACCTTGAAACAATAGGTGTTACGCACCTAATATGGTGTAGGAGCACCCTTGGCATTTAAAACTGCTTGAATCCTCCTTGGAATGGACGCATACAAGTCCTGAATGATGGATCGTGCGCCAGGCACGAACGGATCCCACAGGGACCCGGTCCACTATACAGGCAGATGTAGCGAAGCCTGTGTGCTCACGAACCATTTCGCGACGCCTCGCTGAAGCGAATCTGCGATCCCAGCGCCTCTTACCTGTGCTGCCATTAACACTGGAACATCGCCGGCTCCGTGTGCAGTGGTGCCAGGCTAGAGCGACGTGTAACGCCACAGATTGGCGTCGTGTGGTGTTTAGCGATGAGTGCCGCTTTGTTTTGGGGACAGATGATTATCGAATCCGTGCGTTTAAGTTCCTGGTTCAACGGCACAATCCCAACCTCGCTATCGAGCGCCACACCTCCCCTACGGCAGGTATTATGGTCTGGGGAGCCATTGCCTACGATAGCAGATCAGTTCTAGTAGTGGTACGTGGATCATTGACGGGCCAGCGGTATATGGATGAGATTCTACGGCCCCATGTGCTCCCATTTCTGGCCGGGATTGCAGGTGCGCTGTATTAGCAGGATAATGCCCACAATGCTTGGTCTGCCCAGCACTGCCTACGTCATGTCCAGACGCTTCCATGGCCTGCCCGCTCCCAGGATATGTCCCCTATCGAACATGTGTGGGACCAGTTGAAACGTTGGCTGCCGTCGTGCGGCACTATCCGGGATTTGGAACACACCGTGCAACACGTGTGGGCCAGTCTGCCGCAGGACAACATCAGGCGTCTGTTCGCCTTCATGCCGGACAGTATTGCAGCATGTATCACCGCACGACGCGGTGCGATGCGCTATTGAAGATGACCGGACTGCGTGCTACAGATCCCTCTGTTAATGTCCTGCAGCACTGTTTTTGCCATCATGTGTATCATTCATCTGTATCATTACGTTCATAAAATTTTAATTAATCCGATGCTTCCTTCTTGGCGCGCAAATTTCATTGTCCGTGAGTGTATGTAGGCTTGTTCGGTGTGAAAAGATCGATTATTACCTGTGTTTCTGGAACGGATTATTGCCGTAACATGTAAGTCCTATTTCCGATTAAGGAGTGATGTATTTGAAGGAGGTTTTGCTGACATGGACTACGGTTTTATAAACGAGGTTTAACTTTAGTCTATGTATATGTACTCTCATTTCAAGTGACCATTTCAGTAGGAACACTAGTGAGCACATCACATGTTATACAGTGCAATTTGAAGGCAGCTATCTAGGGATGCTGTGTGTATGTGGCCAAGCGCAATAGCCCGCGTGAATGGAAAAGATCAAAATTTAAGTGACTTAAACATGGCATTGTAGTTTGTGCCATGCTGCGACCAACGTCTTGAATCTTGGTGTTGCCGCTTCTCAATGAATCACAAGGAGGATATCTTTGGTGAACTGGGACAATATTATACTTGAAATCTGCATTTCGTGCTTTACTAACTGTATAGAAAAATCATCTGACTTGCGTCATATTTAATTCGTAAACACTTTTAAGACTTTTATCAAATGTCCGACGACTCTTCCCTTCTGTATTTGGAACAATTTTGAATCCCTGAGCGACCCTTCGCCTGCACTAAATGATAAATTCTTGCCGAATTTTCCAGAAAGTCGGAAAAATAAATGTGATCGCAATCATAAACCCGAATTTCCAACTCAGAACGGAAAAACAATGAACTGCCGTCAGCACTTCTGTCAAGCATAATTTATTTTCGGTTGTGATAGTAATGATATCAAGGCAAAGAAATTGTTAAGTGTGTCCTTTACTGTAAGACCGAAAATCCTACAGTCCTCTTCCTCACTCGGTCACTTATATTTTCAGGAACAGAAAGGTTACTGTGTGAGAGTAACAAAAATATATGCCAATTATTATGTCTACTGGAAATTTTGCACTTCTTCTTTCGCAAAACATTTCTTTACATATCCTCTTCGAGATGATTTGCATTTTACTTCAGTGCCATGTGAAAAATGAATGGAAAATATTTTTGTTAATTCATGAATTTAATACATCTATCTATCTATCTATCTATCTATCTATCTATAACTGTATTTTTCAACTGCCCTCAGGACAAGATTCACATATTTTCAAGTCGGTTGCACAGAATTTAAATCTTATTGTCGATCCGCAGTATAATTTCATGTTGAAAAATGGTACTCCAAAATGTTATTGCGAAACAATTAACCAGATTGTCATTTGTGTTGATCTTTTCAGTTTAGCAAGATAGCTATTTCATTAAGGGAGGAATCACCTTATCGTAAACGAAACAGTGAGAAATATCTAGTTTTCTCAATTATTCTCTTCAGCTAAATGGCTGACAAATTTTATTAACGTCCAACTGCTTTTAGCTTGTTGCCTCGTTTGGAAACTTGGGATGCGTATGAATGAAAGGGAAAGCACAGATGTACTGAAACATTCACGTACTGTGTACTCCAAATGAGCGTGAAATTTGACTGATGAATGTTTCTCATGAAATCGAAAGGAGCAAAATCAATTGCTTTATTGAAATAATAATTAATAAAGACTCGTGCTACATAAGACTAAATAAATAAGTTGCTGTAAATCACGATGAAATTGACTAGAATAGTGTGGTAGTGGCCAAAGGTAGCACCTTGTTATTTGGATTAAAGGTGCTACCTTTGGCCACTGCCACTATGCTGATCATTCTCATCGTATTTTACTGCAACTTATTTATTTAGTTTGTTGAAATATCCAACCCCCGAAGCCCCTTACACGTGGCAATTGCATTGACTAACTTGTGCTTCATTATCAGTCAATGATTCTCTTGGGGAATTCCCCCATTCCAACAACTACATTAAGCGACATGACTCGGATTGAGATATTTGAATATATTTGGTATGATACGTCTAGAAAACAGTGCAAATTGCTACACACGTTGTAATAATCATGCTGAAGCTATCATGGCCCACTGAAAATGGATTCGTGCCGTGAGTGCTCTTTCAACTGGCGCAACTCATCACTGATACAAACGTGAAGCTATTTGTGCTTCAGCCATGAGAAAGCGTGCAAATGAAATTTGTCTCCATGCACAAATTTATATTTTTATTATTAGCGTACGTTATTGGTCTCTGTTATATGAAATATAATTGTAAGAGCCTATTACATAAGGAATTTTTATTGTGAAATTTGCATAATAATTTCAAGTTCGAAAACACGTGCGCTATGACATTTCTAGTCCTGTCATCAAATCGTACCATAAAGGCTTCCTTGCCGTCGTTGCTGTCACTTTAGGATTAGAGTATATATGAACAAATGGCAAAAGAGAGTCTGGGAGAAACGGTAAATTACAAATTACGGGTAAGTTCAAGGTAAAGGTTATGAGCTATGCTTAAGGGCTGAACAAGAAACCATCCAGGGATGTTTCGCTGTACAAAACTTTTTCGATGGAATTACCTCCTTGCAAAAAAGATATTTCATTTCCATCCATCAGAATCTGATTCAAGCGTTTTCATTCTTTTCCAAGAGCAAGAACACTTGACAGCTGTATAGATTATGCGCAGATGTTACAAAAAATGTCTCTTGTACAGCATTACAAGAAGTAGTAGAAGTATTATGAGGCCGATTTTAATTGATATGAGCCGGAAAATGGACAACTAAGTGAAAAATGCCTTTCTGTTTTTCAAAAGAAGTGGAAGGTAGGAGGTAATGCGAAACAGATCCATACGTTTTACTTACTGTGAGAAGTCCAGTTTCTTCATTCTTCTAAAACATTCTTTGAAATCAATTTCCATAACGAATGCTAGCACGTGTAACAGGCGTGAAAATATTGCATTTAGAAGGCTGATTTCCGTTTTTTGAATGCATCTGTGAAATGATTGAGATATTCTGCTCCCAAATGTAACTGCACTCTAACCCTGAAAAAACTTTTGATGCCCAATGTTGTAGAAGAGTAATTTGCTCACTCGAAAGCTACTCACATGAGCTATTTCCACTTTCACTAGAAAATCAATCTCTAAATCGCATAGTTAAAATTGTATCGATTTATCTGAGATTTTTCGCTATCCTTCAATGAGTTACTAAGAAGAAGCATCTCAGAATCAAAACCTCACTTTTGCATGTATATTTCGGAGCTACGTGAAACAATTTCTTCCGAGTATTGCCTAAAATCGAAATAATCTCTTCATTTCTTCATCTTCTGTTTTCGAACTTCGTCGATACATCCAGAAAAATGAAGAACTGATTATACTTTATCTTTCTTGATTTTTCTACGCACTTCAAAGACAGTGAAATCTCCCACGTTTTCCTGACGAATACTACAGATGATTGTATCTCTAACATAATTCTCACTCAAGGAAATAAAACTAACATAATGAAGCAAAACGTTTCTAATATTATTTCGTGTAATTTAAAGACGCAGCCGAGTGAAAAGGAATTGAAAACCTTTCTGAAAGCGGGACAAAATTTAAAAACTTCACTACAGGTATTTATTATCCTTATTGTAACTTCATTCGTGATAATTATGGCTTTACCCAAAATATGAAAATTTTGAACCTCTCTTTTCTGTCTCTTAATTTAACAAAAACTTTTGAGATGTTTTCCATCAAAAGTGAAAGGGCAAATGAAGACCTACATACATTTTTCGTAACAACTCGAACTTCATACAGGCAAATAATTCTGAAATTGATATTATTTTATAAGCGAGTCGGATAGCATCGACAACTCCGGTGTAATGAGCATATTTTTGACAAGAATTCAAAGTAAAATATAGGCGTAAGTTATTAAAACATGTAGATTTCCTGGATAACATCTGGGGGGTATTCTTGCTTTCTTGTTCATGTTCCCTGATGGCCACGGAATAAAAAATTGCTCTGCCTAAGTAGTGACATCAGAGACATCGTAGTAAATTGGAACATCCCTGCATGCCATCGAATAGGTAATACCCTGCTGGTCACCCAAAATGCAACACAAAGAAGGAAGCATCCGATTGGCCTGAAATTCGCAGCATGCGTCGCCCGCTAGAGGACATGCAAACGATTAGCATTGCAGGGCATAAGCAAATCATGTGCGCCCGGTACGCCACCGAGAATCACTATGAGAAGGGTGGACAGAAGGCGGGGTGCAAGCAGTGGAAGTGCGTTGTGCTGCCGGACCTGTGCGTGGGAAGCTTCCTGATGCCTTTTCGCAGAATACGGCAGTCATTCCAGCACGTTTCGGAGTTCGACAGAGGACGACTAGAGGCTCATCGCGACCGCGATTTATCGTACCGAGACATCGGCGTCCGTGTGGAACGACATCCAGAAAAAGTGAGGCGAGTATGGATTCGGTGGGTGAAGGAGGGACGGACGGACCGACGTGAACGATTACCGCAGCCGCGACAGACCACCAAACGAGAGGACCGGCATGTTATGCGGTGGGCATTGACGGCTCGCACCGCCACATCACGAACGTTAGCGCAGGAATTAGGGTGTGTTGCGCAACAACCTGTGTCAGCACGTACCGTTCGACATCGTCTGCAGGAGCGGGGACTTGTCGCACGGCGCTCATTGCTCCGATTACTATTGACGTTACACCACCGGCGAGTGCGGCGGCATTAGGCCGTTGAACGCTGCACCTGGACTAGGGAATGGCACGACATTGTATCCTACGACAAATCCCGCTTCTCCCTGCAACACCACGATGGTCGGATCCGCGTGTGGCGGTACCGCGGCGAGAGACTGTATGACGCCTGCATTATGCATCGCCATACCGGTCCGTCGCCTGGCGTTATGGTTTGAGGCACAATTGGATATGACACCCGCACGCCTCTGGTACGCATCGTCGGTACATTCAACAGCCACCGCTACATCTCCGACGTTTTGGAGCCTGTAGTCCTCCGTTACCTGCAGGACCTGCCGACGGCCACATTTCAACAGAAAAATGCGCGCCCGCACGTTACACGCATCGTGCAACAATTCTACACGTCCCACCAGGTGTCACTGCTATCGTCGCCCGCCTGTTCTCCCGATATGTCGCCCATCGAACACGTCTGGTCGCTGATCGGCAACCGAGTGACCCGGGAATCTCCACCCGCGGCTGCGGCTGATGAACTGTGGACACGTGTGGAAGCAGCCTGGACCGACATACCCCAGGCCCACATCCAAAGCCTCTTTCGTTCGATGCCGCGGCGTGTGGCGGCCGTTATTGCCAGCCATGGGGGCCACACGAACTATTGATGTCTGCGTGTTCCGCAAGTCGCCCGGGCCTGTAGGCTCAATCGTTGCATCTTTGTATCTGTTGTTATGTGTTCAGTAAATCTGGCTTTGCTATCTCGTTTCCTTCTTGGTGTTGCATTTTGGGTGACCAGCAGTGTATATCATTACATAAAACTGGAAAATGCATAGAAAAGTCACAAATATCTTATTGCACACATAATTTTTCCAATCGAATAACTATTAGCACAGATACAGTTCTGCTACAGCATTACAAGAGACAGTGGAATTATATCTAAAGGAAAATCTGCACTACCAAAAGATAAACTAGGTCTTTAATGCTGAAATCTAAACATTTACAAGCAGTGTTGATCATCTTTACCAGTAAACATGTTAAGAAGTTTTTCCGTCTGATCTGTAGAAGCTGAAATGTCGTCGAGTAAGAATCACTACTGAGGAAGTAGAAAAATCACGATTGACATTAAAACTGCATGTAAAAAAACTTTTAAGACAGAACTTGCAGTAGTGCAACTGTAGTAAGAAGTTTAGGGTGAGCAAATTTTAAAGGGAATTTTCTAGTATTGCTCGTAGAAGCCGAGATGTCATCGAACTAAGAAATAAGTTTTTGATCAGAAAAGTAAGAAAATTTGAAAATGTGGCATGTAAAAAACTGTGGTAATGGTCAAATGTAAAAGGAATTCTACAAAACAGAATTTTAGAAGTGCAATGTCCCAAATAGAAATACAGTCTATGGAAAATAATGAATTTGGAAAGTCAGAAATTATATAGATTAAATACGCTGATCATAGAAAAGGTTTGCCAATTTTAAAAGAATTTTTCTGTTACAGTCTGTTGTAGTTGAAATATCATCAGACTAAAAATCGAAATTCTGAAAAACCTTAAAAATGCATTAAGAATTTGGTCACAGTTATTCATTAGGAATTGGAAAAAATATATTTTGCGGGCGCATAAAAATATAATTTTTCGAATCCACTCACAAGACGAGGTGGAGCCAGAGGCCATTGCGTATATATTTCCAACATTTCCCAGGAGTAAACATTTACGCCACCTGGCGGTAAAATTTGTGCGCACAGAAATACAAAAGGGTATCAGTCATCATCAGGATGATGATTGATACAAATTTAACGAATCATTCTTAAAAATTCTAGGCTTATGTAGCACAATTTTTATCACAAACAAACGCGATTTCAAAAAATTATTAAGACCTACACCCGACCATTTCCCGAAGATATGTAATGAAATATTATCACGTGTCCAATAAAAAGGAAATGTCTTATTATTAAAAAACCTTGGTCTCGGTATCAATTGTGGTACTAAATGATTGACTTTCTTCAAGCGTAGATCATATTAATAATCTCAGTCAGGTGGAAGCGTTAATCCACGTTTAAGTTCCAAAATACTGAAGAATTCCATAAGCAGCTGAAAAGAGAATATCTGGTTTACTGGAAAAGTATCTCCCCCCGCCCCCTCCGCCGTAGAACCAATTTTGCTGCTATCTGTTTTTGAATTGAGCATCGTTACTCCAAGGCATGTACTTAGGCACTCAATAAAGTTCTACAAATGGCGATATCTTTTTCGTATCGACAGCTCGTACGCCATTTTTATGGCAGCCATACTCCTAAGAAAGTGTTTTATTTCCCCACGTAACGTGGCCTTGTGAAGAGAAGGAGCTCGGAATTCCTACTACAGGTAAATCCTGTAAATGACTGTGGGGGAAATGGAAGAAATAACGAGAGACAAGGATAAAAGGAACAAACACTCTAGCCTCCACCTACTTCGTATCAAAAAGATGAAAAAAGTGAAGCGGGTAATGCTCTCACAAGGAATAAGGATGACAGAGTCATTTTGTTGGACCGTGGACCCTTACTGCGGTTGTTTGCGCTTACCACAAATACGTAACAACGTAATATATATATATATATAAGTACTAAGCGAGAGAAGAAAACATAAAGGACAGTATATGAATGTCAGTAAATTATGATCTCATTAAATGGATAAAACGACACAGGAAAAGAAAATGAAAAGAAAGATTTCGGTTGAAACGAAAGATTATATATCAATGCTCATTGTCTTGCAATATTTATTGGGATGCGCTACTGTTATTACCACGGGAACGAAGGCTCCTCACATACTGAGTAACAACGTTTTTAGGACCACGCTCACTATACATCTCCTGAAAGGAACACAATCGTCAATATAATATTATGAATAACACTTTCGCCAGAAAGATTGCACCGGAGGCAAGCTGAAGTCGACATAACTTACATAGAGAATTTCTTCCCGATATTTTTTATCTTTAAGAAAAAATGGCTCCTTATATTTTGCATAAGCTCAATTCATTTTATTAATAATCAAATTTAGGAACAGAATTTGTAAATCAGAGAACTAATTTAGTATATCATTTACATTCTCCCAGTCTTGCAAAAGCGATGATAAAATTTAGTGTTTTACTTAGATTTTGTCTGGTTCACCATTCTGTAAGGTCCGAAGTAGTTTTCCTTTACAAGCGTAGTTCGGTAACTTAAAAAAAAAAAGGTTCCTTCTTTAATGTTATTAATAATCTACAAGTTATATCCCTCTTTCTGTGGTTTGAATAATCGATATTCACCATGCAAGCGGCGCTCCTATTAATTAAGGATGATCAAATATTAAATAATAGAAACAAAAACTCCTCAGTTGTTCTTTCTGATGTTATCGTTCCGTGCAAAAGTCCCTTTGTGCACGTGATTAAAGAATCTTGTCCAAAAACAGTGTCCAATAGACAAACTAAAACATGAAAGAAAGCACCAGGACGATGAAAATTTTCAAGTTTTCGGATATTATCTGACTTACCATCCTTGTCATACTTACGACAAAAATCGGATTGTCATCTTCAAAATACTAAAACATGTCTATTACTAAAACATGTCTATTACTAAAACATGTCTAATAATAATGAAAATCTTTATTTAAAAAATTCACACTAAACATGTTATGAATTTTGAAAATAAAAATTTTCTGAAATGAATAAAGGTAGAAAATATTTTCGACATATTGTTACAGTGGACACCCCCCCCCTCCCAACCTAAACCCTGAAGAAAACTTCAAAATTTGTCCGCCATGTCGCGTATTGTATGAGGCAGCTAGGAATCACAGTTCGGCAGGCTCACATGTTCTTTTACAGTTCAGTTTTTTTTTACTTATTTCTCATTTACGTTGTTTTTTCTTTCGGATGTTCTCTAAAATTAATTGACAAAATTGCGGGATAATTAGGGAAGTCGCTCCAATGCTCTTGAAGGCAAGAAACGCAATATTTTTGCCATTTTGAATTGTTTCTACCTGTGGGAAAAGGTAGCACTCAATGGTTGCTCTGGAAATTGATAAGAGCAAAGCGATAGGCCCAGAAGAGGACTTCTGGATTTCTTGAGAAGAGGCCGATGTTACGACCCACCCCCGCCATTAATTTAGTAATTAATGGGCGTGGTTGATGTATGAAATTAATTAAGTATTAATTATGTTCGAGGCTTGATTGGAGTTTAAAAGTGTAAACAGCAGATAAAGTTTTATCTGGGGGTTTGGAAAAGAAAAGAGGCGAAGAATTCTCTCTCTGGCTGGGTGGTCTCAGAATAGCTCTGTTAGGTCATAAATATCAGGGCGCAGCTGACGGGAAGCTAAGCAACACGGAAAGGGAAAGTGGTACCTTTCGAAGAGGGGTCCACTTGAGTATATGAATGAAGATGGGGACAAAAGGTTTAGCGAATAATCGTAAATTCGTCGATTGTTTGGGGCATTTTCGAGAACAATTGCTCTCTGTGTGGTCCGTGCAGAAAAATAAGATTTCGCACTTAGCGTGAAAATAAGGAAGAAAGTTAGTTGTCTGTACGCTCTCCGATGTGAAAGCCTGGATGCCTTGGATCTGTAAAAAATGAATTGGGAAAAATGAAGCAGCGAACCTCCCGCATTTGGTAAGAAATGGAGACAACTCGAGGCGGCTGATGGAGATGCCAGTTTGCCATAAAGACAGCGGAATGCCTAAATCCGCGTGATAAAGCTGCAATTTCTAGGCTGGAGCGTAATGGAAATCAGCGACTGTTTGGCCTAATGAAAGCCAAGTTACAGGGGAATTAAGAAGTCTGCGAGTGGACAGTGGTCATTCCAATGAGAAGCGAAGCCAAGCAAAGTCGGGTTCGGATGCCAACCACTGCAGTGTGGAATCGTCACCCCTATTCATCCCCTACTGTGGAGGAAGTGAAGAGACGCGCTTGTCTTACGGGGCGAAGCGAGGCCCCATGTGTGCGTGTGTGTGGTCACGTAAGCAGCGAAGCCACTACGTGTAAGTGCGACGGGATAAAAACATGGCGAAAGAAAAATATGAGCGTAAGAGCGGTGGCTTCGATACCTAACAAATATACAGGTGAAATGTTGAGTTGCTGATATACGCTTAAGGTAAAAGCACGTCTGATTTCGCTCGGCCGAGAAAATTAATCTCAGGGCTGGCGGTCGCGACTCGATAAAAAAATGGAAACAAAACCTGTGAGGGGCATATTTGAACTGCGTACTCAGGCAGGGTAGATCTTATGCTAACGGAAAGGAACTGGCTGAATTGGGAATGAATGGTCAAAAAGGACGGAAGGTAGCGACGGACGGAATCTACTATAGCAGCAGCGGAAGTGAGGGGGTTCCACTCTCCAAGCAGTTGATGTTCAGAATTATTTCTTCGCGACAACAAAAATCATTTCCCAGGAACACAGAAAATCAGTCTCGGAAACTGCAACAGCAGATGTGAGAGGGGCTATTTTGTTTAACGGCCACCTTTAAATCTTCACAAGAGTGGATCCGTGTATACTCGCATCAGCGCAACAAAGTGCGGCGTGATATTACCATTTTAATTGTGTGCTTCATTTACATCAAGCGTCAAAGTGAAGTGTTGAATCATCGGTGCTGCCACATGGTGCAAGTGTCTGTGTGTTTGTGCGCGTTTTTTTTTTGTCGTGTGACATTATGTGATGCACACTGATTTGCACAGCAAAGTCACGGAACTGTAAGTAAATGAATATTTCCTTTTCGTTCTTCGCACATCTGCGAACTTGTGCCATCCCGACACCCAAAGCTGCATGGACATAGATGCAGTAATGCTGAGTGACTGAACCTCAGAGGAAATACCTGCGCATACAGATTTCAATTTCTTACATGGCCCATTCCTGATTATTTTTTACATTAATAAGGGAGAGGGTGTGGCCACAAATTCCGCTGGGCGGGACAGTTTCTTTTAACTTTGGTTCAGGGCCAAAGCGAGCGGGGAAGGGATTTGCATGTGCATGCTTATTAGATTTAGTTAATTAACTTTGGCAGTATTTCGCACCTATAATCTTATACCGCAAATTAACGTGCCTGTGTATTTTGTGTCGAGTATTTTTAATGTGATCGTTTGCATATAATTTTTTTTTCATTCTCTAAGCAATTGTATATGAATATCACCTGCAGCTCTATTTAGTGTGTAAACGAGTAGTATCTCTTGTTCAGATAGTCCGGTGGAGACTCAGTCAGCTGCGTCTTCCGACAGTAAAGTGTGACACCGTATGCTGCCCACATATGCGGGGCAATTGTCTATGCGCCTAGAGAGCGCCGTATCTGTTTAAATCTCGCAGAACGTTATTAAATGTTGTGTTGTGTATTTGAGAATCATGTGTTATTTGCGAAAGTGAGTGTTGTACTGGCTGGTTGGGGATTGAATGTACCGGAGTAAGATCCGGACCACTACACTCAGTCACGAATTGGTGATTGCGGGTGAACCTCATCACAACTCTGATCCCAAAGTATCGTTTTTTTAGTTTATTTTATTTTTTATTTGTTGTTGTTATTTTGTTCACTATTTGGTGGATTCACCCAAGCCTTATGCTTCGGGTCATTCTTCAACTTTTCATTTTTTATGTTCTGGTGTGAATCTTTGAGTGCAGCAGTGCACCTGAGATTCTCACCTGGTGCCGCAACCAACTAAATTGTACTTCAGGTCTCAAGCACCGTTACCGGCCGACTCAGCAGGAACACTGCTAGTGCCGTGTAACAATATTTTGAGTGAAAAGTTGTAACGAATTTTACTGATAAAATAAAATTAAATTAAATAAAAATGTTAAACAAACCGAAATTGTACCATGCTCTTCGTTCTACGCTATCTGTGCAAATACATATAAAAACGCCAGTGTAAATTCAGCGACAGAGCAAGGTACTATCTGAATTCAGCCAAAGAAATAAATAGTCACAGAGTATATGTAAAGTACATAAAAGGTAGCATTTCACAGTTGTGTTTAACGGCAAAAAACTTAATGAAGAATTTAATGGAAGGTTTAATGAAGAGTACGAATAAAAGTTTTCCTACATGTTTATTGTACCTATGAATTTGAACATGTGAGCGAAAGGAGTAACTGGTTGAGTCTAACTATCAAAATTCGGAAGGAAATGGATTTGTCACAGTTAAAGGCAATGAGTAAAATCGTTAGATGACAGTGAGAAATCAGTGGTAGTAAATACTCTGTTAAAGATGTTATAGGAAGTTGTATGAAATGTGATGCTACACCTACTGTTTCATGACAACGTTATACGCTTCTGTGGTGCATTAAACACAAAACCGTGATGTGTACTACTTCGAACCAATCAGACTCAATACGTTAGCATGTTGCATAATTGCATCATGTGTTTTTGCATTTCATGCGTCACATAATGGTTTACCTTTGTCCCAAAAGATGGCGTAGCTGGTGTTGCAGTACATTTTGGTGAAAACTACCACACATTGTTAACAGCGTAGAAGAGAAACTTGGGGGATCTCAACTCCCTTCTTCTTCTTCATATAGACCATATGCACTGATTGGCCACTTTATTATGACCACCCACTCAGTACTTCGTTGGGCCACTTTTTGCCTTTAATACTGCGTCGATTCTTCGTGGCATGGACTCCACGAGATGTTGACAGGTGGTTTGTGGAATCTGAGACCATGCTTGATGAATAACACTTTCCAGGAGTGTGAGATTGCAGGGTTGTGGATCCAGCTGTCTGATGGCTCGTTCAACTTCATCCCACAAATTCTCAATGGAGTTGGAATCTGGAGATTGTGGGGTCCACCTAAGCAAAGTAAACTTACCGGCATGTTCTGAAACCAATCCTGTACAATACGAGCACTATGGCAGGACGCATTATCTTGTTGAAAGTAGCCATCGCCATTGGGATAAACTATCCACATGACAGGATGCACTTGGTCCGCAACGATGTGTAGATATGATGTGCCAGTCAGACGTTGATCAATACGAAATAAAGGGCCCAAAGCATGCCAGGAAAAACATTCCCCAAACCATAACGTTGCCTCCACTAGCTGGAAGGGTTGTAGCAATGCATTTGGGGTCCATGCTTTCGTGCTGTTTCCGCCAAGTTCTCACTCGGCCATCGGCATGGTGCAACTGAAAACGTGATTCATCGGACCACATAATTTATTTCCAATTATCGACTGTCCAATCTTTGTGCTCCTGTGCGAACTAGAGACGTTTTCTCTTGTTAACTGCAGACAGCAAAGGTGTTCGAACAGGCCTTCGGCTGCCATATCCCATCCGATGCAGTGTACGGCGAACAGTGCGTGCAGAGATCATTTGAGGGGATACTTGATTAAGATGGTCTGTAATTTGTAGCACTATTGCCCTTCTGTTTTCTGTTACCCGTCTGGACACTCTCCGTTCCGCCCGAGCAGTCACTAGTCGATGACGACCACGCGTTGCACCTAGAGACCCAGTTTTTTGGCTGACAGTCGAGTCTTTAAACACTTTAACAACAGCTGCTCTGGAACATTTCACGAGTGCGGCGGTTTCGGTGATACTCGCTCCATGGCCCCGAGCTCCTACAATCATCCCACGTTGAAAGTCCGTCAAATCTAATTTTTTACCCATCTCGTCACCCAAAAATCACTTCTACTACTGTCGCAAGCACTAAGCTTTCCCTTTTTATACTAGCCTCGCCCTCTGGCGGCAACAGCGTGCAGCCATAGCTCATTTGCTTAAAACTGTCAGGTGGTCATAATAAAGTGGCCACTCAGTGTATACGCAAACAATGAGAAAGAATTCTTTAATTTGCTCAAATAAGACTCGAAATCCCAACAACATGCACGTGAGTGATTACTAAGCTTCCCATGCAGACTGCTACGGATTGTATGAAATCCATTTTAAACACATTACGTACGGCTCACGCAGATCATGTTTTTTCACGAACCGTTACGGACGGAACACAAAAATTTGCAATTTCCGCTAGATATGCAGTGCCTGCCACCATCTCTTGGTGCGGAAACTGGTTATGCAAAAATCTGCCATCTCGTGGTACGGGAACTGGAATATATTATGCAAAAATATGTTTGGTACGCATTATGTTCATTTTTGAAGGGGATGTATTTCTCTGTACAAACAAAAGGTATTATTTTTTTACAAAATTTCTCGTTTTAGAACCCTGATTTGCTGTGAGGAACATACACAGATCGAAATTCTCTTTTTCTTTCAGATTGAATTTCTTTTTTTAGAGACCTGATTTGCTGTGAGAAACACACACAGCCATATTATTTCAACATTGCTGATAGAGCTAAATAGTTATTCAGAGAGAGCTGAAAAGTTTAAGCAGTGAATTCTTTGAATTGGTTTTATGAGAAAGAGAGATATTTGAAAAATCGTTTTTACTTTAGGATGACGAATACCTTTTTTACGCTTTCCAACCGTAGGTTGAAGAAGCGTATATGCTCCAGCTTTTTCCGTCCGTCTGTTCGTCCGTCCGTCTGTCAGCACGATAACTCACGTAAAAATGGTTCGATTTCGATGAAATTTTAGTATGTGGTAGGGACCACCTGGGGACGAACCCTATTGGAAATGGGTGCAGTTGGGTCAAAGGTCACGCCATAAGAGCAGCATCCATTCAATTGACCTTATGCGTCATAACTTGCGTAAATATGGTTCGATTTCAATGGAAGTTTAGTATGTGGTAGGGGACCACTTGGAGACGAACCCTATTGAAAATGGGTGAAGTGGAATCAAAGGTCAGGACATAGGAGCGGGATGCATTCCATTGTCCTTATGCGTCATAACGTGCGTAAAAATGGTTCGATTTCGATGAAATTTTAGTATGTGGTAGGGGACCACCTGGGGAGGAACCTTATTGAAAATGGGGCAAATGGAGTCAAAGGTCAGGACATAGGATCGGGTTCCATTCCATCACCCTTATCCCACACTATTAAGGTGGACGTCAAGTAATTTTGCTTCCTATATTTCCAATG
Source organism: Macrothele yani (assembly GCA_039090855.1). Classification (NCBI taxonomy): domain Eukaryota; kingdom Metazoa; phylum Arthropoda; class Arachnida; order Araneae; family Macrothelidae; genus Macrothele; species Macrothele yani. The sequence goes on along the minus strand of CM077030.1, from coordinate 108,655,963 downwards.
GAAAACCTTTTGTACACATTTCCTTCACAATTAGTGTGTTCCCAAGGATGGAAATTTGAACATCGATTAAAATAACTTCATACTATAACTTGGAATACTTAACATTTTCTAAAACATAAGCATAATTATATTAAAAACAATAACGTTTCCTTTGGTGGTGTTGAAACCAGAAAAAAGATGGCGCGACCTGTACTTTGATGACGTCAGTGTACAAATAAATGTTGGATTGCATAATTACGGTTATGGCTGAGAAAATATTATTACGGTTATGGTTTAGAAAATAATAGGTATTCCATGTTATGAAATGAAGCTATTTTAATCGATGTTCAAATTTTCATTCTTGGGAACGCATTAATTGTGAAGAAAATGTGTACAGAAGTTTTTCCATTGGAAGTATAGGAAGCAAAATTACTTGACGTCCACCTTAAACTAGCAATTCTTGTATGTATGTATGTACATTTTATTTTGGAAACGGCTCTAAGAATTTTGATGAAAGTCGTTAACCTACCACTTTCTGGTACTAGAAATCGATTTAGCTTGATCTCGACTTTAGGAGAATTCGTTTAGTGGGTTAACTAACCACCCCGAATTAAAACGTTTTAAGTGTCATGGCGTCGTTCCATTAATGCTTCCAATGCTTAGAAATCTTATGACGTCACAATCTCGCGTTTGAGAATGTTGGCGCGCGGTCACGCCATCTGTCTCATTACGTCACGCGTTGTGTTTGGATCCTATTAAAGTTTTATGACGTCATACTCCTGCGAGCATATGGTCGCTATTCCGATCTGCTTCATTACGTCACGCGTTGTGTGCGTATGTCCGTCCGCACGATAACTCGCGTAACAATCGTTCGATTTCCATGAAATTTTAGTATCTGGTAGGGTATCACCTGGGAAGGAACCTTATTTAAAGTTAACGAAATGGGGTGGAAGGTCAGTACATAGGAGCGGGATCCATTCCACTGCTGTTATGCGTCATAACTAACGTAAAAGAGGTTCGATTTCGATGAAAATGTAGTATGTGGTAGGGGACCACCTGGCCACAAACCCTACTAAAAATGGGCGAAATGTGTTCAGAGGTCAGGACATAGGAGCGGAATCACTTCCATCGCCATTATGCGTCATAACTTACGTAAATATACTTCGATTTGGATGAAATGTTAGTATGCTGTAGGGGCCTGGCTGAGGACAAATTCTATTTAAAATGGGCGAAATGGGGGTCAAAGGTTAGGACACAGGAGCGGGATCTATTCCATAGCCCTTATGCATCATAACTTACGTAAAATTGCTTCGATTGCGACAAAACTTTATCATGTTATTTCGGATGTATATCGAACCGGTTCTGTTGAATATCAACGATATGGGATCAAGGGTCAGGGCACAGGACTGATATCTATTCGACAGCCATTATTCTCATAACTTGAGTCATAACTTGAGTAATGATTTGTGGTATGTTGGAAAGCGTATTGTAATCAATGCATTGCATGATTTTACAAACTTGTTTTACTTTAGATTAGCTAAATTGAAAATGCGCGCGTTTGCCAGATTAACTTACATAACTCATTCGACGCATTGCCGTCCCTATTGCCGAGTGGAGTGAGGCGCAGGCTTTTGGCAAATCCTTCGAATCAGGTCCAGGCTGTAGTTAAGGATGAGGCATCGGTGGTGTGATTGTCGAACGGCACTGTCATGAAATGATTCTAGGAAAGGGAGAACCCTTTCCTAGAATCCATGGTCCTAAATAATGGGCTTCCGTGTGCGTATAGTCTCGCATACTCATTGTAGTCGTTAAACTCTGAGGAAAAATTTCGTATTAGGTCATGACTCTGTTTCTGTATTGCATTTTCTTCTAAACCAGGAGCCACACTGCTTTATCACAGTTTTACGCTGAAAAGCAGTACCAGCTGCTGACTGACAATCAAAATTTTGGTTCATTAGGGATATTTAACTAATGAAGTGCGTTTTATTAAGTCCATTGAAGTGATTTCACAATTAATATACACTTGATGTCTTAAAGCACGATAAAACCACAATAGGCCCCCTGAAACACTCAATAAAATCACATTTATTAAAAATTCTAAAAGCCCATTTACGTTTACACCGACGAGCGCTTTCGAGGTCTCAAGACCTCATTATCAAGTCACTGAATATAGCCCTGAATCACTCGGAAGCAGCAAGAATATATAGACATAGGTTCGTTATCTCAATTACACGTCACAAGTTTATACATAGGTTGCCAATCTGAAAAAGAAAATTAAAGTCCAATATCCAGGTAGCAGCAAGACAAAACACAAAATTGATTAAAGATGGTCAAGGGGTCTCAGCTTCTTGTTGATCCAGAGCGGGACCCATGAGTCGCCTCCAAGGGGTTGGGATGAAGGCTGGAAAATCCATATTACAGCAGGTGTCCCAAATTTTTTGAATGTAGAGACTTTCCGCCAGAAATATGTTATATTTGTTTATTGAGGAGTTCAAGATTTTTGCATTTGTCCAATCTGGTACAAAGCCATCATTAATGACTGCATCGGTTAAAGCCGTGGAGATGTTCTCGGATCGCAGTGCATACTGATGTTCTTTAAGATCGATCTTCAAAGTCCTCATACTGATGTTCTTTAAGACCGATCTTCAAAGTCCTCATACTGATGTTCTTTAAGACGGATCTTCAAAGGCCAATGTAGACCTTAGGTTCGCAAGCAGGATCCTGGTGGAGAAGAGGTATGGAATACACTCCCGGCTTATTTCCGACGTCGACGGTATCTCGGTCGTGGCGAACCAAGGAGAAGACATTACGAGTGTTTATGCCAAATGAGAGAGAGTGTTTATGGCATATCCCTTTAAATGTATTGACCAGAGGAGGAAGGTAGCCCAGTTTCCCTACATATTTAGTCGGAGGTCTGGTAGATATTAATGACCAAAAGCGGAGTCTAGAATGCTCACGAAGTAAACGGTGAAAGTGAAATGAGAAAAAAACGAACGTCTGTACAAGAAATTGAATGTACTCTCTTTCCACCAGAAATATAGCATATTTCTGGCGGAAAGTCTCTACATTCAAAAATTTTGGGACACCTGCGGTAATACGGATTTTCCAGCCTTCATCCAAACACCTTGGAGGCGACTCATGAATCTCGCTCTGGATCAACAAGAAGCTGAGACCACTTGACCATCTTTAATCAATTTTGTGTTTTGTCTTGCTGCTACCTGGATATTGAACTTTATTTTTATTTTTCAGATTGGCAACCTATGTATAAACTTGTGATGTGTAATTGAGATAACGAACCTATGTCTGCATATTCTTGCTGCCTCCGAGTGATTCGGGGCTATATTCAGTGACTTGATAATGAGGTCTTGAGACCTCGAAAGCGCTCGTCGGTGTAAACGTAAATGGGCTTTTAGAATTTTTAATAAATGTGATTTTATTGAGTGTTTTAGGGGGCCTATTGTGGTTTTATCGTTCTTTAAGACAGCAAGTGTATATTTGTTCAACAACAGCACGTTATATTAAATGTTGGTCTGATTTCACAGTGTTCTTCCGAAATCTGGCTACTTATAACTGACGAACCCTATCTTCTTCAAAAGATATTAACATACAGTCTACGTCAAAAAATAGTTGCACCCAGAAGGACGTGTCGGATTGCAATGCTATTCGGGAGAAAGATGAAGGTTACCAAGAACAAGAAATGATTAAACATTGAGACTGATACGACCAATACTTAGTGAGCTACTTCTGTCTCTCAGTACGGCGTCGGGCCGCAATGTTTGCTCACACAGCATGCCAGATGTCTCGGAATGGAGTTGTACAGGCTCTTAATGGTGTCCTGTGATAAGTTATTCCATGCAGCTTGAATCTTCTCACCCAGTTCCTGCAGATTGTGCGGTAGGGGTACAGTAGGTATAGCGCGTCCAATAGCATCCCACACATTTCAATCGGCGGTAGGTCTGGAGATGCGGTTGGCCATGGCAAAGTATCAGTGCCTTGAAGGCAAGCTCTCGAGACAGCAACAGTATGCGGATGAGCATTGTCCTGTTGGAAACTCGCACCGGAGTGAGCGTTCAGGAAAGTTAGTGCCACTGGTTGCAGGACCTCATTAACGTAACATTTGGCTGTCAAAGTACCTGTAATGAACACCAAAGGTGATCTGCATCGTAAGCAGTTGCATCCCACACCATGACACCAGGCCTTCAGGACGTGTGACGCTCGCCAACAGAGCGTTCAACTTGGCGCTGACCACGGTGCCTCCACACACGGATTCGTTGGTCGTCTCCTCCAAGACAATAGAGGGACTCGTCACTGAATGTCACCCACTGCCATTTTGAGTGGCTCCATAATAGTCTGGCACGACACCATTGCAGTCCTTGGCGACGATGCAGTGGTGTTAAAGACAGCCGTCGTAACGGTCTGCTTGCGTGTAGTCGTACGACGTGCAGCCGTCTGCCAATGATGCTGGTACTAATCGGACGATTCATGGCAGGCACCACTGCTCGCCGACTAACCGCAATCAAAGCTGTTGGATCGCTCCGCGCATGTCGGACAACCCATCGGCCCTCTCTCTCCGTGGTTCGTCTAGGTCTCCCAGACCCTTCTTGTCGCTGCTACGTGCCTTGTTTTATTCACTGCCGCCAATAGCGTGCTATGGTGATATCCGTACGACCAGTACTGCGCGGATTACGGCGATAAGAGAATCTAATTCCCGGAACCTGACGATGCGGCTTCTCTCGAACTCCTCCAACTACTCGTATTGCTTGAGAACTTTTCTCCGAGGCATACTTCACTTGCAAAGGATGCAACAAACACAACAGCACCAGTCAGAATGGAAAGCACGCGCAACGGGGCGACCTTATATAGCTGGTCAGGGAAGCACTACGACCCCACCCCTCTATGCTGGCGTCACAGGCGCGGCCGAGCATGATACCTTAATTATTTGCATGTCTCACGATGTCAAACCTACACACCAAGTTTCATTCCTATGGGTTGTTTCCTTCTGGGTGCAACTATTTTTTTTGACGTAGAGTGTAGCTCATTTATGTTATTATAACAGTCACGTGACTGATGCATGCGATTCGAAACTAGTATTAGTTGTGAATCGGGTAAGAATGAACTCCGCAGCTATCTTCCATGGTTGAATTCAGAGTTTTACCTAAAGGAACTGAATTGAGCCTATCATGCATGCAGAACCGATTATAAAATGTGGGCAACAGCAACACGCTGTATGTGCTCATTATTTCTAGTTCACATATCCTCTCTGTAACATAAACTTTGAGTCAGGTGTTGTTAGGAAACTATCCGCAGCTTTGGCCTTCTTCTCCAGAATGCATACAAGTGCTTTCACGAAGTGCTCCCAATGACTGTCTGGCGGAAGGATCAGGACTGAGTCGGATTGTAGAAAGTTATGCTCGAATGTCTAGGGATCCTGCTCATAACTTAACTAGTGATAAAAAGAAAGCGAGCGGAATTAGGCTTAAATTCATCTTTACTTGTAACGGGATGAAAGGTACGTCGTATATCCTTGCGAAACATGTATCCTGTCGTAGACAAATGTCAACCCTGCCTTTTCGTGAAGCATCCTGTTCTCACTGAGGAGGCTCTGGCGATCAACCAATAGCGGAATAACTACACCACCAGCAGATTCTGTCTCACACTCACCAAACCTCATGGCGAACGTTGGGAGTTATGGCCACTTATCACCACCACACCCCTTTCCAAATGACTTCATATTTCAAAATTTGTCCTTCACAATTTCCGACGGCTGGAATGTACCTGGATAAGGGCAGTGACCAGTGTGATATGAAAGCAGAGAGTGCTAAGAATCACTGGTTCTATATAACTGGTTACCATCTGACGTTGACCCTGGATACGTATAACGGACGATCCCTATCTCCTATTCAAGACTTCTTACTTGGAGACCAAACTCCAGAGGATCAGGTTGGAAGTTTTTGCTGGACTTTGTGAATTCAGAAGAAAAGGAGAGAATCTCATAGAATTGAAAAGGAGCCCAGCTCCTTTACTACTGCGAAACAGATAATGTAAGAACTAATAATGTTGGATGTGCAATTAAAAAAATCTGAAAAACAATTCTAGAGGTTGCAATCACCTCAGACAGACAGAGCTGAACGACTCATATTACAACTTTCAGAAAAATATCAGATTTTGATCACTCAAGTCTACGCACCACCACAAGTAATTCTTAGGAAGAAATCGAAGAGCTTTACGAGAAAACTTGAAATATAAATTAAAAGGGGAAACAAATCTTGAAGATAATCATGGGTGATGTCAATGCGGAAGTAAAGCATTAGCAACACATTAAAATTTCCGTTGGTAAATTTGGTCTCGGCAACAGAAACGAGCATGGAAATATACTCTTGTAGAGTTTGCAGAGGCCGAAAGCTTTTTCTTTATAAATTCCTTTTTCAAGAAAAAGCCGCATATGAAATGCACACGGAAATATGCAGATGGGTGACAGTTGAAATTTATTTTTCTATGTATATTAAGAAACTTTTCATCGAAGCAATTCAGCGTTCTTTTGTCTCAATCTATGCCTGATTGTGTGAAGAATACTATACATGCAAACTCCCATCGAATAAGTATCGAAAAGTAGTCCTGTTCGGTGTAAAAATGGTGATTATCTGTACTTCTGAAGCGGATTTGGACCTCAACTTGTAAATCATATCTCGAATTAGCGAATGATCTCTTTAACGAGAGCGTTTCTGGAACGGATTGTGCGAAATCCTTGAAGAAGGTTCGTTCGAATGAAAATTATGAATAAAGTAGATTCATTGCTGAAAATCTTCCTATGGTCTCGTTCATTGGAAGGGAAACTAGAAATCAGAAGACTAAACAGTCTGGCGCCAGCTTCAATATTACAGAAAAAGTGTAAGGATAATATTACGGAATAGATCCTTAATTTCACTTCCGAAATATATATTCAATAAGGATAAATCGATATACGATTGCACTATCTATTCCGTCTTACTAAATATTATGCTTCCCATGTTAAGTGTCAAGTAGAATATTTTGATTTCCTATAAAGAGCCAAAGAGTTCTACACAAAATTATATGAAAGAGACGATACATCTATTACAGGTACAAAAATATATATACAGGCATCCACCACCCTTGGAAGGAGCTGCATGAAATTAAGAACATGAAAAGCGGAAAAGCTAAAAAAATCCTAAAACAGCTACGTGGGAGATGGAATTATTATGGGCTTTGTGCAGAAAGCCGGTGAAAAAATATAAACTGCTCTTACCGAAGGTTTCACTAGATGCCTCAACGTAGGGAGGATTCGCTATGACTGAACAATGTTATGCGTAGTAATCCTGAAACAGAAAAGATGGAGCATCTAAAATCTTCGGAATTACAAACCCATCCTCCTCCTATCAGCTGTTCTCAAATTCTTAGCTAAGGTACTTTCACATCGCTTAAAGAAACGATGGGCATGACTCAACCAAGAGAACAAGCTGCATTCAAGAGTGGCTACGGCACTATCAATCATTATTATTCATGAACTGAGAGAGATAACTGAAAGAACAAATACATTTGAACTCTCACTATGTATAGGATTTAATGATTATTAAAAGGCATATGATTCCGTGAAATCATCAGCAGTTGAAATATCGTTGAAATCCTTCGATATTAAAGATGCATAGGCTAATAGAATTAATAACATCTGCGAAACTACAAGTGCGAATGCTTGACTGTTCGAGGAAATAGCACTTATAAAACTTGCAAAAGGAAGGAGACAAGGTCACACCATACCTTCAATGCCATATTGCAGAATATCTTTCAATCACTGAACTGGGAAGGAAGTGAATAAAGACTAAAGGAAATTTAATCCATCTTCGTTTTGCTAACGACATAGTTATTTTTACAAGCACACCCTCTGAGCTGCAGAGTGTGATCCAAGAAATTGTTGGGAAGAGTAAAGAAGTGAGATTGAAAATGAACTTACAGAAAACAAAACTGATGCACCGTGCCTTTAAAAGGACTAAAGATTTAGAGGTTGATGGGCAGATTAAAAAACTGATGGCTACGTCTGCTTTTGAATAACAAATATAAAGCGGGCTACATCGATGATGCAATTAATAGGCGTTTAAAGCGTGGTTCGAGTGCACTTGAAAGAAACAGTACAATTTTTGTGGACAATTTCACATTATTTCTTGAAAGCAAACTATTTAATCATTGCATCGTTTCAGTTCTTACTTACGAATCAGTGACAAGAATCTTAACTAAAAACAAATTAGTAAAGTCATGCAATGCATTGATTATGATACGCTTTTCAACATACCAGAAATCATTACTCAAGTTACGAGGATAATGGCTGTGGAATAAATCTCACTTGTGTGCCCTGACCTTTGACCCCATTTCGATGATATTCAACAGAACCGGTTCAGTACACCTCCGGAACAACATACTAAAGTTTTGTCGCATTAGAAGCATTTTAGTCAAGTTATGAGGATAAGGGATGTGGAATACATATCGCTCCTATGCCCTGACCCTTGACCCCATTTCGATGATATGTAACAGAACCGGTTAAGTATACTTCCGGAACAACATGATAAAGTTTTGTCTCAATCGAAGCAGTTTTACGTAAGTTATAACGCATAAGGGCGATGGAATGGATCCCGCTCGTGTGTCCTGACCTTTGACTCCATTTTTCCCATTTTCAGTAGGGTTCGTTCCCATGTGGTATATTAAATAAAATTTTAGTCTGAATTAAATTTTATGTAAATTAAATTTAGTATGTAGTAGCGAACCACATACTAAAATTTAATTGAAATCGAACCATTTTTACGCAAGTTATGACGCATAAAAGCAATGAAATGGATCCCGCTCCTATGTCCTGACCTTTGACCCCATTTTTCCCATTTTCAATAGGGTTCGTTCCCAGGTACTGTCCTACAATATATTAAAATTTCATCGAAATCGAGCTGTTTTTACGCGAGTTATCGTGCGGACGGACAGACAGACGGACAGGCAGACGGACAAAGCTGGAGCATTTACGCTTCTTCAACCTACGATTGAAAAGCGTAAATGACATACAGAAGGTGCGGATAACTCAGAGTAGTATGCAGAGATGCAGACTTGGTGTAATCCAGAAAGACAGGGAAAAAACTCAGGGAACAGGAAAATGACATGAGTGGATGACAACGTGATCAAAGTAAGGACCTTAAATGGCAATGGGCTGGACATATTACTAGAAGAACTGGTCTCCATAGGACAACTGAAATACTAGAATGGATACCAAAAACATTCCTTTGCATGCTGAAGTGACACGGGAGAAAAATTGTTCAAAACAGAGAGTTATTGAAGGAACTCTGGAAGACTTTCATTCAACAGTAGACTGAGAAGAATGATGATGATGATGAAGTGAACTGAGTAAAATGATGATGATGATGATGATGATGATGGTTATGCCTGCAACTCCCAATGTGCTATTTCTTCGTACAAGGGGCATCCTGAAAGTAATGCCTCCTCCAACTTTTGAAGTTTTGAAGTGATTTTAATAAAACTGCACTGACATGTACTATAATATGTTACCAATATGGGAAGAATTTTTTTCAGAATCGGAAGTAAAGATCATGAATGGCAGAGAAAAGCAGTGAGCCGTAATTGAATTCCTGGGAAAAGAGGGATGTGAGGCTCCAGAAATCCGCAGGAGACTCCTGGTGGTGTATGGAGCTGCCACAATCGATATCAGTAATAGATGAAGAGGTTTCGAGAGGGAGAAAGTTCAGTGTCGGACAAACAAAGGAGTGAAAAACCCGCAACCGTAGTAACATATGCCAACAGGCAACGAGTGAAAGACCTCATCATAGCTTATCGTCGTGTCACCATCCAGTAGTGGCAACAATGAACAGTGCTCACTATGTGCAGACACTGAAGAAGCTAAAGGAAGCTATCAGAAGTAAACGACGTGACATTCCAATTCATAGAGTTGTTTTACACCATGATAACGCACGTCCCACCACCTCAATGGTAACTTCACAGGCTATTGCCAAAATGGAGTGGGCGGTGATGCCCCAACCCCCTACAGTCCTGATTTCGCTCCCTCAGACTTTTTCCTGTTTTCCCCTTTGAAAATCACCCTTCGTATGGAAAGTTGCGACGATGTGACAGACGTTAAACTGACTGTGAATTTAGGGGTGAAACGACAACCTCAGAAATGTTTCCAAAATGGATTTTACCAATGGGTTCAAAGATGGCGAAATTCTATAGAAAGTGATATACAATACTTTGAATAGGCTAACATTATTAACAATATATCCAAGTATTTTTCCACCATGTTTCGTATTTTTTCTACAACAAATAAAAATCTTATGAGGGACGAGGCATTACTTTCAGGATGCCCTTTGTGCATGTGTTTATTTCTTCTTATATTGCCTTTGATTGTCACACAAGCCACAAGCGACCTCTTTGCCTAATACTGAAATTTCCCTCACGTTTTACTAGTGCGGCTTACCACCGTAAAATTACCGCTGTTGAACATACGTGCGTAATAGCACAAGTCAAAAATTATTATCTATGGCCCTCTTTGTGAAGAACGTTACTGCCCTAGGCACGACAGACGTCAAAGTATGCGACACCTTTTTATCTTTTCCTACCATTTTGAAATTTTTATTTCTCCGAAAGAAGAGAAAAAAGTTATGAGACATCGCTGCATGTCTCCATCTTTCATTCTATCGATAAAGTATATTTTATTCCGAATCTCGACCCTATTCTTAGATGTCGTCTCTCGTCGGAGAAATTCTCTCTCTTTCTTTCCATTTTTTATGGTTTTGCTTTTTCCGTTCGTTGCTACACCGTTCTTCAGACCCACGGAACACATCTCTTGAACACTAGATACTCGCAGGACGCATTAAATATTAATAAAAGCTGCCGCAGAATGACACCACGTACTTCTCACCGAAGAAGAGGAAGCGATAGTTTGATTTCGTTCACCGCCGTTGCCGCACGGTGGAATCTACTTTCCATAAGTGGAGAGAAGAAAAGAGCGCGCTATACGTACATTTTTTTCCATGTTACTATGACTCAGGCGCATGGCCTTTCAAGTGAATCCATTTTTTTTTCTTAACATTCTGAGGAAGATGAATTTCTGAGACTCACATTCTAGTCCTGCCTTCTGGACCGTAAACAATCGTATTGCTCGTTTTCTTTGACAGACAGCTACAGGAAGACGAGCTGGAGCAAAGTTTGTATTTCTGAAATTACTGTCAAACTCTTAGAGCTCTTCGCGAACTGTAACGTATTTGACGAATGCACGCAAAAAAAAACCCTATTACTTCTTATTGTGAAAGAGATGCGTACCAAACGGTTAATAAACAAAGACTGTCAAATGAGCTGCAGTATACCCTCCTCTTCAGTAACTGTTCTCACAACCTTTCCAGTTTGTTGAATTAAAATAATCACACTACACGACAACGTGTATTTTTTTCTTTTCCTATGGGAAGAAATTTAGTAAATCTCGTGAATTTTTAATATGGAGTTTCTAAACGACTTAAGGTTTTCTCTATCACTCACACATTTTTAGTGAATCAGACAGAAATATCCTTACTGTTCCTTCTACTACTTGCTCTTCTTTTTTTTAATCTTGTCAGGGTACCGCGCAATCATATTTTGTTTATCTGATGAGATACAGCAGTAAACAGTAAATTTTATTTTTCTTGCTCGGAAAATCTGTATGGTAGACATGTATTCAGGTTTTATTCTCGTTACCGGCGCCATAAAATGCATTTATGACACCTAAAGTTTACGTGCGTCAAACAAAAATCTAAAATGTTTCTTTTTGCCTTTTCCTTTCTTTTTTTTTCTTTTTTTTTTTCTTGCTTAACTTGAAAAAATTTCGGCGTCCTTGCCATCGTGCTATAACTCATCGTTCAAGACTTTAAATCAGAAATGGATCTTCTATGAGGAGGGGGAAGGCTAATGGCTCTACGTTACGAAGAGCCATTAATTAGCCTTCCCCTTGGATATCAGCACCGTAAGACAAACGAACCATCCATGCCTCACCTAAAATTCAAATGCAGACCCATCTCTGACGAATGGTTAGAAGCTTGCGCTTAGACCACTGTGCCACCGGGGAGGCTCTGTTATTCTTCAGCGACAGCATAGTGGCCTCACTGGTAGCGCAGTAGTCTAAGCGCAAGGTTCTAACCATTTTTAAAAGATGGTCTGCATTTGAATTCCAGGTGAGGCATGGATGGTGTGTTGACAGTGGTCCCAAATGAAGGACGGGCGACTGCTTATAGCGCGTTGAATTGCTCACCGTGATCATTAGAACCCCACGAACAAATAAGAAAAAATCATATCATAAGGCTATTGAAATTAAAGTGACGCAAATGTATTTCTTGATATGGTCTTGCACGAAGCTCCTGTGTGATATGCATCGCCGTCTAACCGTCCAGGTTAGTTGTCTTTTAGTCGTATTTAAACTTTTGTTGCTTTCGTTATGTGTCTGTTCTGAACGTCACATCTGAACCCACAGGGAAATCACTGGCATTCAGTCAAGTCACGACTAGATGCGGTATAAACAAGGACCGCGTATCCCGTGACAGATATCTCTTTAGCAGGGGTGCACAACCTTTTAAAACTTACGCGCTAATTTCAGAATGACTGAGCAAGAGCGGGCAGCAGGGGTGCCTCCCCCCCCCACACACACACAAAAAACAAACAAACCAAGATTCCGAAAATTCCCTAAACTAAAATATTAAGAATAATAATAAAACCTAAAGTGTACAGAAATTGAGTTAACAAAACAACTTATTTGCTTGAAAAATATGCAAGCGTCACCAAAACCTTTTTATAAGTCTCTAGTGAGAATTGCACTGTGAGATGTTGGACACAGCGATCTGCAGGGTCCCCTCAAAGTAAGTGTTCATCAGTTATAGACGAGAGAACGATCTCATGATTTCACCTGTTTCATTACAGAAAATGATTGTTCCCATAAGTCGGTGCTGAATAATGTTGAGTTTTTCGGACGTGGATTTCCAATCTCTTCATTTCACAAGGCAAGTAGTTTATGTAACATTATAAAGAAATTTCTGCAAATTTAGCTTCCAATTTGGAGTAATTCTGAAGATCAGTAAACTCCATCTGAAAATCGGTGGACGCCGTTTCAATATTAGTTGCGAACGGTATTGCAAACCTGTCATATATTTGTGTGTACACCAATCAAATTTTCATATCTTTGCATATACAATGGCCGTTCCTAAAAACTGAGAGTAAAATCACACAAAAGGAAGAAGTATAGGTATAGCAAAATACACTCACAGCAATGAAATTTGCGCACCTAGAAGAAAACATGCTGCAACCGCGAAACTTTGCAAATCGCTAGAGTGCGCGCTGGTATGCAGATGATTCACGTTTGGTGCGAGTGCGCATGACCGCACATCCTGTGGCGGCGCTGTAAGCACGAACCAGCATCCTTGTACACCGGCGTGTAGTCGATGCCCCATGGAAGCGAAAAGCACCGGAAGACGCAAGCAAGAGTACAGAGTGACAATAATGCTGGGTAAACGCCAGAGACGTCGATTTACGCAACTTACGGACTTTGAGAGAGGCCTGATCATCGGGCTGAAAACCGCAGGGTAGTCGGCACGCCGTATAGCCCGCCACGTGGTTCGTTCTGACCATACCGTCCGACTGTGTTAGGTACAGTGGACACGTGACGGCACTGGGACACGGAGGAACGGCTCCGGAAGGACCAGGAGGACCACCGGTAAAGTAGATCGACGGATCGTGCGCCAGGCACAAACGGATCCCACGGGGACCCGGTCCACTGTATAGGCAGATGTAGCGGCTCCTGTATGCCAACGAAGCATTTCCCGACGCCACGCGGAAGCGAATCTGCGATCCCAGCGCCACTTACGTGTGCTACCATTAACAAAGGAACATTGCCGGCTCCGTGTGCAGTGGTGCCAGGCCAGAGCGACGTGGAACGCCACAGACTCGCGACGTGTGGTGTTTAGCGATGAGTGCCGCTTCGTTTTAAGGACAGATGATCATCGTGTCCGGCTGTGGAGATCTCCAGGTCAACGGTACAATCCAGGCTCGATATCGAGCGTCACACTTCTCCCACTGCAGGCATTATGGTCTGGGGAGCCATTGCCTACGATAACCGATCAGCTCTAGTAATGGTACGTGGATCATTGACGTATGTGGATGAGATCATACGGCCCCATGTGTTCCCATTCCTGGCCGGGATTCCAGATGCGCTATACCAGTAGTATAATGCCCGCCCGCACACGGCTCGGGTTGGCTTGTGTATCTGCATTCAGTATTTCATAGTACCCGTTTCCATTGATCTACGGTCCACAATAAATGTTCTTTTTTACACCATGCTTAACGACGAGTAGCATTCCGAGTGGAAATGCTACGGTAACCCATGGAATGAAGTTCTCTGCAAATGATGCGTGTACATACCAAGATTCCAGCATTTTTACTCACCTGCACACTGAGGTCTTGTGCAGTACTCTGTCGATTAGCTGGAATGACTCTCCTGAGTCTTTGACGTCCTCTATCACTGATTTTCTTTGGTCTGTCGGTACGTTTTGCTGCTTCAGGCACGCCATGTGTCTTCCACGTATTCAGTACATCCAAAACAGTTGACTTGGGTATGTTTGAACGTCTCTCGGTTTCTGTTATGGAGAACCCACTAATATAACACTCAACAATCTTTCCTCTCTCAAAGCCAATTCTCTGCCGCCGTGATATTTTCACTCAACCTTACAGTGCGATATGATCGCGGTCAGTTGCAGGCTTGTTTTTGTACCATTTTCAGCTGTACCACGCATCTTAACAACGCAGCGGATCCGTTCATTTGCTTTTGAAGGAGTGCCCGGTGACTTTTTTCAATATAGTGTATACAGTATATCATCATCATCATCATCATTGTCAACCATTATCAATCCACTGCTGGACGAAGGTCTCCCCAAGTTTCCTCCACAACGGTCTGTCTTGTGCCAGTCTCCTCCATGTCACCCCTGCATACTTTCGAATTTCATCCACCCATCTCCCATGTGGTCTTCTTCTGGGTCTTTTCCTGTCCCTTGGAATCCAATCTAAAATTTCAGCTGTCCATCGATGATCTGTCCTTCTGGCAGTATGTCCAGCCCATTGCCATTTCAGGGATTTAACTCTGATCATGATGTCTTCCACTCTTGTCATTTTTCGGATCCACGAGTTCCTCTTCTTATCTCTCCTGGTTACACCAAGCATGCACCTCTCCATGCTTCTTTGAGTTGTCTGCAGCCTTTGTATGTCTCTTTTAGTTAAGGTCCACGTCTCTGCACCATACGTAAGCACTGGAAGGATGCATTGATCAAACACTTTTCTTTTAAGACATAATGGCATATTGCTCTTGAAAATTATGCTGTTTCTTCCAAAAGCTCTCCAGGCAAGTTTTGTACGCCGATTAATTTCTTCATCAATGTGACCCTCACTTGATATCTGCTGTCCAAGATAAACGTACGTGTCTGTTATCTCCAGCTTTTCTCCATCAATCGATAAATCTTCATTTCTTGTAAAAGCATTGAACATCACTTTTGTCTTCTGAAAGTTCATTTTTAATCCCACTTCTTTACTCTTGTCAGCAAGTTCCTGGATCATACTCTGCAGCTCTGATGGGGTAGTTGCAAAAATGACTACGTCATCAGCAAAACGAAGGTGGGTTAGATAATCTCCATTAATCTTTATCCCCTTGTTTTCCCAGCTCAGTGACTGAAAAACACCCTCCAATGTGGCATTAAAGAGCTTCGGAGATATGGTGTCACCTTGTCTCACTCCCTTTCCAATTTTTACGTGTGTTGTATTTTCAAACAGCCTAATCTTTGCACTTGCATTTTCATAGATGTTATTAATAATATTAATGTATGCATCTTCAATACCGCAGGTTTTCAGAGCCATTGTAACTGCTGATGGTTTCACCGAATCAAAGGCTTTTTCATAATCGATAAAAGCCATGCACAATGGAAGTTCATATTCCCTCGCTCTTTCAATTAGCTCTCTCAGCACGTGGATATGATCTATTGTGCTGTAGCCACTCCTGAATCCAGCTTGTTCTCTCGGTTGAGCCATGTCCAGTGTTACCTTCAAGCGGTGTGAAAGAACTTTAGTGAAGATTTTATAAACTACTGATAGGAGGCTGATAGGTCTGTAGTTTCCGAGATCCTCAATGTCACCTTTCTTATGTAGCAGGATCATTGTAGCGGTGTTCCAATCCTCAGGAATCTTTA
This sequence comes from Macrothele yani, assembly GCA_039090855.1. NCBI lineage: Eukaryota > Metazoa > Arthropoda > Arachnida > Araneae > Macrothelidae > Macrothele > Macrothele yani. Next base: position 108,639,737 of record CM077030.1, on the reverse strand, counting down.
TATATTGCGCGAAAACATTTAATTCAAACATACTCTAGTAATGAAAAGGAGGGTATTTAAAAAAAATTGAAACCTATACTTTTGCCGGCACCGTTGGGTGAAACCAGGAGTCTCTATTGACTGTAAATAACTAATTCAAACGTCTATATTTTTCTGTTTTGTTGTGGTTAGCGTAATGTACAGATTTTCCAAAGCGCTAATAAACTTATCATTGAAAAGCCTTTGGTTCAAAAGTGTTGAGTGTTCTTCTATTTGAAGCCAAGGTAAAGAGGTTTTAAATTTTGCCAACTCTGGAGCAACCAACATAGCCCATGGGAAAATCATGGGATTTGTAGGTTGAGTCCAAAAACTGATTCTATGCTTATTGATAATCATGGCGAAATTGAGTGAAACACGAAACTGTAGACGTTTAAACCGAAATGGAAAGTCACAGAGAATGACTGAAATGCGTGGAATAAAAATATGGTTTTCTGCAGCATGCCAGTCATGATGATAACTTCGATAGCATTTGACATGAGTTTCTTCACATTCAGCCTTGTTTCTTTACAGAGTGTTGACGGATCCAGATTACGTCAAGATGAAATAAATAAATAGTCAAGATGAGATGGGGCAATGAGCAAACAGAGGAACAGAAATATCAAGCTTTGAAGAAATGGAATGCGAGAAAATTCACATTTATTTCATTTCTTGTATTCTGTTTGCATTTTATTGAAGGATATTTACTCTATAAATGAATCGCGAAACTATTGTTTTTTAAAGAGTGAAACTATTTATAACACACAGATGGAAGTGGTACAAAACGTAAACAAACCATCCGGCAACTACAACGGAGGGATACACGTAACACCATAGAAGTCTAACTCAGTAAATTTCTCCGTCATTTTTGGTCTACGCCGGGATTCGAACCCGGATCCCCTCATTCCGGAATAAGTCACTCTACCAATTGAGCTACGCGGACGTTCATTCTGAATCCTATCTGCCTTTATGTCGTGTGCGTCCTGCTGGCAGGTACGTCACACAGTAAACAGCAAGACCAAATTTCTGATTGTAAATAGTGGGTGTTACGTCAAATTCGAAACAAAGGTTGATGAAGCCTAGTCAAAATCTTTGCGTAGAAATAGTTTGGAACTATTTGTAGTGCATGGTAACACACGGAGAGCTGCGATTTCCGTCTCTGGTGCATTTCATTACTTTTCTTTCTCACATTTATATATATTCATTTTGCATTTATCTTCAAGAATCTTGTTCAATTCTTCTAATGGCTCTTGTAAGTCCCTTTCACTATCTGCTATTACTGCAGTCATCAGCAAATCGCATTGTGCTGTAGCTCCTGCCATTGACATTTACTCCTTTGCCACTATTTTCAGCAAATTCTTCCTCTTTTCCTATTAGGGCCGTTTAATTTTTGTATAGTTGATATATTATTTTTCTGTCATTGAAGTCTATTTTATAATTTTTTATAATTTTGAACAAATGTTCCAGTCCACATTATCAAAGGCTTTTTCTATGTCCATAAATGCAATGCATACGGATTTGTTTATTCTCAATGTCTTTTCTATTATTAAGCAGGAGCTTATTATAGCTTCTCTAGTTCCTCTGTTTTTTCTGAAACCAAGCTGATCTTCTGAGAGATGTTCCTCTAATTTTCCTTCTATATGGTTATAAATGATTTTTGTCAAAATTTTAGAGCTGTGTGATAAAGGACTTAGCATTCTATGTTCTTCACAAGTAGATGATCCTGCTTTCTTAGATATAGCTATCAGTATGTTTCGCTCAAATTCTTTGGTAGTTCTCCAGTAGGTTGATAATTTACACTGCTGGCCACCCAAAATGCAACACCAAGAAAGAAGCATCCGATTGGTCTGAAATTCGCAGCATGCTTCGCCCGCGAGAGGACATGCAAACGATTAGCATTGCAGGGCATATGCAAATCATGACCGCCCGGCACGTCACCGAGAATCACTATAAGAAGGGTGCACAGAAGGCGGGGTGGAAGTGTGTTGTGCTGCCGGACCTGTGCGTGAGAAGCTTCCTCATGCCTCGTCGCAGAATACGGCAGTCATTCCAGCTCGTTTCGCAGTTCAACAGAGGACGACTAGTGGCTTATCGCGACAGCGGTTTATCGTACCGAGACATCGGCGCCCGTGTGGGACGACATCCAGCCACAGTGAGGCGAGTATGGATTCGGTGGCTGCAGGAGGGACGAACGGACCAACGTGACCGATTGCCTCAGCCGCGGTACTCCACCGAACGAGAGGACCGGCATGTTGTGCGGTGGACATTGACGGCTCGCACCGCCACATCACGAACGTCAGCGCAGGAATTAGGATGTGTTGCACAACAACCTGTGTCAGCACGACCGTTCGACGTCGTCTGCAGCAGCTGGGACTTGTCACACGGCGCTCATTGCTCCGATTACCATTGACGTTACACCACCGGCGAGTGCGGCGGCAGTGAGCCGTTGAACGCCGCACCCGGACTACGGAATGGCACGACATAATCTTCTCCGACGAATCCCGCTTCTGCCTGAAACACCACGATGGTTAGATCCGCGTGTGGCGGCACCGCGGCGAGAGACTGTATGGCGCCTGCATTATGTATCGCCATACCGGTCCGTCGCCTGGCGTTATGGTTTGGGGCGCAATTGGATGTGACACCCGGACTCCTCTGGTACGCATCGCCGGTACACTCAACAGCCACCGCTACATCTCCGACGTTTTGGAGCCTGTAGTCCTCCCTTACCTGCAGGACCTGCCAGCGGCCACGTTTCAACAGGACAATGCGCGCCCGCACGTTGCACGCATCGTGTAACAATTCTACACGGCCCACCAGGTGTCACTGCTGCCGTGGCCCGCCTGTTCTCCCGATATGTCGCACATCGAACACGTCTTGTCGCTGATCGGCAACCGAGTGACCCGGCAAGCACCACCCGCGGCTACGCCTGATTAACTGTGGCAACGTGTGGAAGCAGCCTGGACCGACATACCCCAAGCCACATCCAAAGCTTCTTCCGTTCGATACCGCGGCATGTAGCGGCTGTTATTGCCAGCCATGGGGGCCACACGAACTATCCGCAAGTCGCACGGGCCTGTAAGCTCAATCGTTTCATCTTTGTATCTGTTGTTGTGTGTCCAGTAAATCTGGCTTTGCTATCTCTTGTCCTTTTTGGTGTTGCATTTTGGGTGGCCAACAGTGTATATAGTTGTGTTTTAGCTCTTTCACGTGATGTTTGAAATACTTCTGCAAGAATATAAGTAGCTACATTAACAAAAAGGAATTTTTATAATACTTTCTATCACATTTGTCGTGAGATTCTCGTAGTTTACGTTCAATAGTGCGTTGAAATATTTTAATGTTTATTCAAAGTGAAATGAAATATTGCTGTACAAGGGTGTAATGAAATATTGTTGTACAAGGGTGTTATAAAATACCGTTGTACAATGGTGTAATGAAATATTGTTGTACATGGATGTAATGAAATAATATTGCGTAGCAGTGAAATGAGCTATTGTTACGTGAGCTTAGGGCACAGTATGACACTAAATCAAGTTCCAGTCTGCATTGCCTACCCTTTCGAAAACCGTACTGTCCGTGATTCAGCTAATTTTTCACTTTTTTCAAAGCATTTCACTCAAATCCTTGAGTAAACCTTGTAGGAGTATTAGATAAAGAGATGTCCTGGTAGTTACACATGTATCATCACAATTACTGACTTCTTTCAGCCCTCCAGACCCAAGCCAGATTATCATGCCACATTAATGATTTTTTGTGAAAAATGAACATCCTTGTAAATCCATTATTCTTGAGAAATTCCCGATAAATGTTTTCACAATCTGTGTTTCGTTACATTTTAAAGACAAAATAGCATCCCTTACTTCAGGAGCATTTTAGGGTCTTTCAGATCTTCTGAAAATCATCGCCAACGTCTAAATCATGGGCAAATGTATGTCACCCTTAGCGTTTTTGTAACCCGTTGCCTTTCGGGTTTTCAAACTATGCACTCCATCTATTCAATATAGTTTCCTCCGATGGAAGGGGTATAATGAATATAGCTTTTAACTACTAAGCTTATTATAATGAATTCAGCTTCTTCTAATGCTTTATAATGAATATAATGCTTCTGCTACTAGTTTCTTCTAGTAATGCTTGTTGTTTGTTAATTATATCATGAATAAACTTTCCTGCTAGTAGTGTAGTAATAATAATGAACAAGCTTTTTAACTGCTAGTAATGTTGTAGTAGTAATTAAGATGAATAAAGTCTTATGCTGGTGGTTAATAATAATCAACTAATGAAATAAACCTAACAGCCAGACAGAGACCTGACAAAACTATGAACTGAGAAAAACGTACTTACAACAAATTCTTTATTAGTGAAACTTCTGGCTCTCACATAAACGAAGATCTCTTTATACAACAACAGCTTTCTGACACATAAACCACAGCTCACTCTACGTACATCAACAAAAGCTCTCTCACATAAACAAACGCTCTCTCTCTACAACAACAAACGCTCTCCCTCTCTACAACAACAAACGCTCTCTTACGTATCGTTGAACGCGCCTATTTATACTGGCCACCACCACGTCATGACTTACACTCATTGCCAGATCTCATTCAACGGGAGAAATAACATCTCGTTCAGTAAGAAGATAATTTACATAGTAAAATAAAATAACCAGAGATAGTAAAAATCAAAAGGAAAGTGAATCTAGAGTATACGTTACATCATCTCCCCCTTAATTTTTTTTTTTTTTTTGTTCGAAAAACCTATCAATTTTGGAGTGTAAGTCTTACACTTCGTTGATTGACGTTTATCGACCTCTTTTTTGTTTTGTTGTTTGGTGGCAGCAGTATGTACAATCTCAAACTTGGCATGACAAAATCAAGAAATCTGTATTCGTCTGTGAAACACTTTGTATACTTGAACAAAACAAACCTGCATCGGCATACCTTCCTTTTGTTCTGCCTAGCAGGAATCACTTTTTTAATTTCAAATTATGTTCTCATTATTCGTTGAATACACACCAACTGTATCAGCAGCGAAGATTGCCTGGAGCTGCCTAACAGTAACAATTTTATTATTTTACCCCTAAGCACATAGATATATATAAAAAAATTTGGATTAGTAGATGGACGTAGAAGAAATATAAAAAAAAACACATATATACACAAAAAAGAATGCATAGGCCCACACGAATAAAAGAAATTCTGACACGCCAACTGGTCGTGCAGGAAAAACAACAAACGGAGAAAAGAACCTGTCCACGAGAACTTACTTATCTCGAGGACGCATAAAAACTCTAGTACGATAACGTTTTCCAGGCCTAATCGGACTGGTAAATTCAGGTGGCGTTGAGCGTTTCAAGGATATGAATGGATCTGGAACATCTGTATTCTGTCGGTCAAGAAATCCCGGCGGCTGACAGGAACGGTCAGGAACGGCTGAAATCCGTCGATCAGGAACGGCCGAAGTCTGGCGGTCCGGAAATCCCTGCGGCTGACAGGAACGGTCAGGAACTGCTGAAATCCGTCGGTCCGGAAATCCCTGCGGCTGATAGGAACGGTCAGGAACGGCCGAAGTCTGGCGGTCCGGAAATCCCTGCGGCTGACAGGAACGGGCTCCCCCAGGCTTTTGATATGTAGTCCCTTTGTGCTGGGGCCCGTGGTGTCCTTCCAGCATTCTTTTGGACGGACGTGGCTCCGGCCACATCGTTTGTTTTCGTTTTCTCCCTCGTGGCATGAGAGTAGCAGCAGGTATCGGCCCTGTTTGAACTGAGCGTAGGTTCCAGGGGCGAAACCCGGGCTGATGCAAGGATCTCTGCCTTCGTCGCTGTTGCGGCGAAGCAGACTGGGGAGACAAGTTGCGTTTTTGACCAGCTTCTGGTGGTGCTGGACGGTTTGTAATTGGTGTTTGACGTTTAGGAATAGTCAAATTATTGTTCATAACTGATAAATACGAAATATCTGAAGCCTCTGAGTCGCTGCTGTAATTTAGTGGTCGTGCAGGGCGATGTTTATTTCTGCCTATAGGAATACTTTCTGACGAGGTATTCAAGGAAGTAGGAGCTTGTGGTGTTGCAGAGTTATCAGGAAATGGTGCAGCAATAGTCTTGGCAATGGTTGGAGGGAAAGGAACGATACTAGTATTTGAAGAACTTGATTCGAGCCTTGGTCTCATGGGAGAATCAGGTTGCGTGTTTGGAAACCCGTCTTGAGGAGGGGAGGGTGAAGAAAAAATCACTGGAGATTCTTCAAAAATGTTTGTTGGTTCGTCCAAAATTTCTGGAGGTTGATCGTGAGATATAGACTCTTGAGTCTGTGGAACAGAAGGTTGAGTAGGGTTGATTATAAAATCGATATTTCGTTCATGATACTTGCGACACTGAGCAACGTGTACGTATTGAAATTGATTGTCAGGTTTTTCAAGAACAATGTTATTGTCAAACACATTTGCCACCCGATATGGACCTTCGTAGCTGGGTGCAAATTTCTTCACTAAAGTATGAGAAACAGAAGACTGGAAGTGCGTTTCCACGAGAGTGAGATCTCCAACGACAAGATCTGGTTCCCTACGCCTAATATTATATTATCTTGCTTGAGCCGCTTGTGCTCCTAGCATTGCAACACGAGCTTTTTCTGCCATAATTCGTACTGATTGCGGAGTTGGTCGCTGGTTTAGTTCGTCGATAATCCCCGTTAAATTTTCAAAAGGGGTTTTAATTTTGCGACCCAGAAAAAGTTGTGCAGGAGTAATTTTAGTAGATTCGTGAACAGACGAGAGGAGGGCGAACGAAAAAAGCTCAAGATGGTCATCCCATCGCTCGTGATAATCCATGACAAATGTAGCAATCATTTTAACAAGCGTGAGGTTTACTCGTTCCGCAGGATTTCTCTGGGGATGATATGGGGAAATGAATTTATGCTTAATGGGTAGTCTCGCACACATTCTTTCAAAAATGTCAGAAATAAATTGTGGACCATTATCCGAAACTACTTTATTAGGTGCACCATATCTAGAGAATACTTCATTAACTAATACATTACAAATAACTTCTGCCGTAGCGGCTTTAATGGGAAAAACTTCAACCCATTTAGAAAAATTATCAGTTAATACTAAAACGTAACGAGCTTTGTTTTTAACAGATAAAGGATAAGGTCCCAATAAATCTATTGAAATAATATCAAAAACATGAGAACTTGAACTAGATTTCAAGTGACCGGCCGGTCTTACATTACGGTAATTATTAATCTGACACAAGTGACATGATTGAACGTATGCGAGCACACTTTGGTACATGCCAGGCCAATAGGCAACATCCCGCAATTTACAACGGGTCTTGCGAATACCTAAATGGCCTGCAAGAGGTTTGTCATGAAATTCGTTTAAAAGAGCCATTCTAAGGGTTCGCGGAATACATGGGCGAAACTCTGCCCTAGTAGTCCTAGATTTCGTATAGTAAAGCAGACCCTCTATGACTTCAAAATGCTGTGACCTTCCAGCCAGAGAAGGATCACTTTGTAGGGGCGAACCCGCAAGCAAAAAATTATAGATATCCCCAAAATCTGAATCATTTATTAATTCTGCCATTATCTGTTCTCTGGATGTTATATCAGCTATTAGAAGTAAAGGCTGACATCCAGGAGTAGTTTCTGTGGGGACCCCACTAATCGGAACGCGAGACAATGCGTCCGGTAATTGATTCTTATGACCTGGCTGATACGAAATTTTGATATTGCTCTCTTGTAACTTCACAGCCCACTTCATAAGTCTTTGAGATAGGTGCTTAGCAGAATTCAAATACTGAAGGGCCGAATGATCCGTAATTATGTTAACTGTCAATTCGTTAAGATAACATTGAAATTTGTCAAGAGCATACACAACAGCAAGACATTCACGTTCCGTAGCTGAATATTTGCGTTCAGCTTTGGCTAAAGTACGAGACGCAAAAGCTATTGGAGGCCCAGTTTGTGACAAAACGCAACCAAGACCAACTCCGGATGCGTCAGTATAAATATCAAATTCCTTAGTATGATCCGGGAAAGCCAACACAGGAGGCTGAGTCAACGCAGACTTCAGTGTTTCAAACGCAGCGTTGGCCTCAGGTGTCCGAACAAAACTTCTTGTATTTCCGTTTCAAAGCATACAATGGCTCACAGATTGTAGCATAAGCGGGGACGAACTGCTGATACCATCCGGTCATTCCCAGAAAGCGTGATAGTTCTTTTGCTGTTTTAGGCCGAGGAAAGTCAACAATAGGCCTAATTTTTTCATTATCCGTAAATAAGCCGTGGGGAGTGATTTTCAACCCCAGATATACAATCTCGTCCCTCGCTATCTGGCATTTACTAGGTTTTAACGTCAAGCCAGCATTGTATATGAGTTGGAACACCTGTTTGAGCAGAGAAAGGTGCTCGTCAAAAGTCTCGGATGTAATAATAATGTCATCTAAATATACATGCACATGGGGACCCAGAACAGGTCTGAGAACCGTATCCATAAGCTTTTGGAAAGTAGCAGGTGCAGAAGCTAGTCCAAAGGGCATACGTAGGTATTCATAAGCCCCAAAAGGAGTCACAAAGCCTGTTTTATCGACAGAGTCTGGATGTACCGCCACCTGCCAATATCCACTCGCCAAATCCAAGGTTGACATCCATTTAGTTGACGACAGGTCATGCAAAATATGCGACATGACAGGTAGTGGATAATTGATCGTTTTTGTGACTTGGTTGAACTTGCGGAAATCTGTCACGAAACGAAATTCATTGGGTTGTTTCTTTGGAACCAAAAAGGCAAGAGCAGCCCAGGCGCTTGTTGATTCTCTTATTATGCTCTGTTTAATCATTTCAGAAATTTGACGTTGCATTTCTTGTTTCTTATGGGGAGCACAAGGGTAAGGTTTCGTCGCTATCGGTTTCGAACCCTCAGTGTCAATGACATGATAAACCACCTGTGTGAAACCAGGTTGATCAGAAAATAAACCAGGGCTTTCCTGCAAAAGTAGAGAAAGCTGGTTTCGTTGCCTCTCATTCAATTGGTTACTCAATAACAAACTTGTTATATCTATAGGAACCGTAGGAATCATTTCGACAGGTTCCGGAAAGGAAATCACATGTTGTACGAAATTCAAAGTTATTTGAAACGTATGAATAAAGTCCATTCCCATTAGACATTTAACAGGTAGTTCGTCTATAAGCAGGAAAGAATGCGTAAAACGAGCCTTTCCCAGCCCTAGAGATAATGTGGCAGTTCCTGTGATACTGAAGATTTCGTTATTTGCACCTCGCAAATACTGCGTCGCAGGCTGAACGAGTATTGCAGGAAAATTGTCAGTGCAAAACTTCGTATTTAGGGCTGATATTTCAGAACCAGTGTCGAACTTTGTCTCGACAATAATATCTTCGATTGTCAAGAATACATCAGGCAACTGAGGAGTTCGAACAGTCACTAATACTGTTTTAGGGTCAGAATGCTTGGTATCAGGAAGCAGGACCGACCTTTGGTCTACTTCCTTTGGAAGTTTAAAGGATTCCTGGTTGGATTATCATGCGGTCTGAAACCTCCACCCTGCCGGGTATCGGGGCAATTTTCACGATGAGGAAAACTGCGTGAAACCTGCGTCGGGAACTCCGCGTGTCTGTTTACATTGTCATATCTATTACTTCTTCCCTCAGCACGGGCAGAAAAATAATCATTGCCCTGAGCATGAAAACGTTCCGAATGCTGCGGACTGGAACGGGGTCGAGCATACTGTGCATTTGTACGATATCCCGAAGATTGTTCAGAAACTCGCGGTTGGTTTGCCACTCTTCTGTGTGGTGGAACGTATGAAGCTTGGGCGTGCACTTGTGTATGCTCGCGCTGAAAGTTATTGGGCCTATTATGCCGCTGAGGATTTTTTCGTAATAAGCCTCGCGGGGTGCCCGAGCATGGTGAGTTGAACCATGTTTGCCGTGTCGCTCTTCATACGTTCGTATGAGGCGAAGGCATTCATGAATTGTAGCAGGGTGTCGAACCTCAAGAAAATCTTGTAAAAATGGGTCGAGCTGCTGCAATAGGGTATCCAACATGTCAACATGACTGGCATGTGGATCCCATAAGTTATATAAGCGTGTTGTTTCCAACGCAAATGCAACAGGGCTATCGTTGGGTCCTTGCTGACGAGAAAAAAGTTGTTGTGCAAGGCTAGCTCGACTGAGGCCAAAAGGAAAGACCTCCAAAAATTCTGCTCGGAACTTCTCATAATGAGAATCCGGGTTCGACACTCTCCACTGCCGATACCAGGTCTTAGCGGTATCCTTCAAGCAAGTGCCTGCGATTTGTACTTTGCAGTCTTCAGGAATATTGTATAGATCAAAATGATCTTCCAAATCTTCAAGGAACTTTAAGGATCCCTCCAACCCATTGAAATGAATTGTTCCTGCATGCGGCACGAAATGGGCAAGCATTCTGCTTCGCTGAGAGGATTGAACTCCCTCAGGTACGACCTGCGACTCAGAGTAACAGGAAGCTGGTGAATTACGAAATTGTGAAGAATGCCTGGGTACATGTAGATCATTGATATCAAAGTGAGACCCACAGGCTTCTTGCAAATTGTCAAAAAAACCACTATCACTCTCGAAACTTGCCTTAATGTGATAAATTGAAGTTGTCTCAGGTAAGGAAGACATGGGTAATAATTGTCAAGACCTCGTGTCCGAGAAAAGTTCGGGCGCCAATTATAATGAATATAGCTTTTAACTACTAAGCTAATTATAATGAATTCAGCTTCTTCTAATGCTTTATAATGAGTATAATGCTTCTGCTACTAGTTTCTTCTAGTAATGCTTGTTGTTTGTTAATTATATCATGAATAAACTTTCCTGCTAGTAGTGTAGTAATAATAATGAACAAGCTTTTAACTGCTAGTAATGTTGTAGTAGTAATTAAGATGAATAAAGTCTTAATGCTGGTTGTTAATAATAATCACCTAATGAAATAAACCTAACAGCCAGACAGAGACCTGACAAAACTATGAACTGAGAAAAACGTACTTACAACAAATTCTTTATTAGTGAAACTTCTGGCTCTCACATAAACGAAGATCTCTTTATACAACAACAGCTTTCTGACACATAAACCACAGCTCACTCTACGCACATCAACAAAAGCTCTCTCACATAAACAAACGCTCTCTCTATACAACAAAAACGCTCTCTCTCTCTCTACAACAACAAACGCTCTCCCTCTCTACAACAACAAACGCTCTCCCTCTCTACAACAACAAACGCTCTCTTACGTATCGTTGAACGCGCCTATTTATACTGGCTACCACCACGTCATGACTTACACTCACTGCCAGATCTCATTCAGCGGGAGAAATAACATCTCGTTCAGTAAGAAGATAATTTACATAGTAAAATAAAATAACCAGAGATAGTAAAAATCAAAAGGAAAGTGAATCTAGAGTATACGTTACAGGGGCTGCTTGCTTTTCAGGGTGGACAAAGCACTAAATAGTGAAGCCGTCATCCTGCAGGTATATCTGTTCTGAGATAGTTATTGCTTATATTTTGCAGGTATTGGTGCTCAGCTGGGGTAGAGTGAAAGGGAATGGTATCGAACAGGAGAAAAAAAGCACTGCTTTATTCTTTCAAAACTTCTTTTTATTACTTATTTTTTATTCTTGACGCGCTGCAGCAGATAATTTTCCCCATCTACCTATCCTCCAACTCTGCTTAATGAATCCATGGAAAACGGCAATTTCTTTCTTCTTTTTTTAATTTCCGCTTCAAAAACGCGCTTTTCATTTCAGACTTTCTCGAGTTTCGATCCTCAACTACTACTTTTTATGGATTTTTTGAGTTAATAAAGCAACAGCTTTGTCCAAATGACATTGTTATCTTAAACGAATTTAGTTGAACGAACTTCTCGGAGACGTGATAATTAATTAAGACATGCTGAGTAAAAATTTAATTTTTGTGCTAAGCCAGGAAAGTTGCATTTATTTCATAATTAGATTTCCAGTAAAATTTATAATAACTGACATTTCAATCAAAAATAATAGAATAAGCTTTTCACATCTGATTTTGGTTGAACTTATTGAGAGAAAAAGAGTTTCTTTTCTTAAGATATTTATGTTTCCAACGATTAATACAAATGTATTATAGAATTATACTGACTGAAAGATGAAAAGAGAAAAGCCACAAATGGTAGAATATATTTCTAGATCTCCCGTTTTTCTGCGTCCTTTTCTTTTTCAAAAATAACTTTCTTTCAGCTGTCTTTATGAACCTGATATGACTCCTGTGATTCAAAAACAAAAATACACTATTTAAAGATATACTTCGGAAAACTAGAAGTTTAAATGCGTAAATTTATCAGTGTAAAACTAAATATACAAACAACACCGAGCTTTCGCACGTCTACAGGACGGCTTTCTCAAGGTTCTAAACTATAGCGTATATACAAAGTAGAATAAACACAACGAAATTCATTAACGTGTTTACAGATTTTGAAAACATTTAGCGCGCGCCATCGCATTTCAGGTATCTGCAGTGCACATGGAGGTAGGAATATTCCTACCTCCATGACCGTGCATCATGGATCAGGAATTTGCATAATAACGAAATATTAAATTGCACATAATTTATCTGAAGATGCGCTGTACTTATGGCAACGCGTATGATACATTCTCATTGCAGACATTAGGTCTCGTCAGGATCTCTATAGATTCTCTCACAGCAGCTTCTTTTTCGGTGGTGTACTTTGATATACGTTTTGTCACTTGCCAAATAGGTATGACTGCGTTGAATAAGACCTCTCTAGAAAGAGCAGTAGTCGGCTTTTCCTCTTTTATATTCCTGCCATGCTCCTTAATCTTGGTCCTTAATGATCTCTTAGTCAATCCTGCATAAAACTTTACTATTCCATCCTCATAATGCAGAGGAATGGCATAGATCCCCGCGCAGTCTAACATGTCGTTTTCCATTCTTTGTCAAAATTGCCCCAACAGATTTTGGAGACCTAATGCCAACCTCCAACCCAATATTTCTAAGCAAGTTCTTGAAAAAAATAGCAAATATCTAGTGTGTACGGAATAGTACCTACGAATATGGGCTTACTCGCATTTTGTACTACTTCTTGTCTATTGTTTTACTTGTCTTCTTGCTGCTTCAGTCTGCCATGTCGTTGGTAGACTGACCCACGGGAAATCTACCAAACGACATGTTAGACTACGCGGAGATCTATGTCATTCCTCTGCATTATGAGGATGGAACAGTAAAATTTTACAGTAGCGAACAAAAGTATTTCACGAAACATTTTTTCGACCATAATATTTTTTCTGCTGGACCAAATTGGGTCATTTTGGGATATGATATGTGTTATTCAGTTGTAAACATGGCCCATATGCAGATGGATCGGAAACCTTAACACAGATCAGGTACCGAGCTTAATCGCAAAGATCATACAAATTGACCAACAAAGTACGTGTGTATCACATTCATTTAATGCAACGATAACAGAAAACAAGTACGAGAAAACGACAAAACAATAACTAATACTTAGTGGGATAACCACGAGACTTAATAACAGCTGCACAATGGCCGGCATCGAGTCCACTAGCTTCTCGACTGTGACCTGCGGAATTCGCGCCCATTCTGCAGACAGCTGGTCGAACTTCTAGGCCCTATTCCGGCAGGTTTTCTTCGCACATCGTTACTCCAGCTCCTCCCACATGTGCTCGATGGGGTTCAGGTCTGGAGATTGGCTTGGCCAGTCTAGAAGTGTGACCTGTTACTGCTGGAAGGCTGCCTTCGCTACTCTGGAGGTGTGCTTCGGGTCGTTGTTTTGCTGCATGATCCATCCGGGTGACATGTTCTGGTTTGCCCATGGGAAGACATCGTTGATGAGCATGTTCGTGTAGCTCTGGCCGGTCATTATTCCGTCAATCTTGATGATGGGGCCCATTCCATTGCGAGAGAAGGCGCCGTAAACCATGAGCAATCCTCCTCCGTGCTTGACAGTCAGCTGAATGAACTGGGGGTTGAATCTCTGGCCACACGAACGTCGTACGTATCGGATGCCATCACTTCCGAACAAGTTGAACTTGCTCTAGTCCGTGAAAAGAACCTTACTCCAGTCCGCCGCGGTCCAGTGTCGATGACGGCGCGCGAACGCGACTATGGCTCGTCGATTCTTGATTCCGATGAGTGGTTTCTTGGCGAGGCGTCTTCCATTCAATCCAACAGCAATGAGACGACGGGATCAACAAAAGTAAACCTGAGAAAAAATTTTTAAACCAATGCGGAAAAATATTTTCTCTCATTGGCTGACGAGTAACGAAGCAATAGCGGACCCGAGAGAAACACTGAGCAAATGGGCAGTTTTGTCTTATCCGGTGTTGAACGTCGATTTTCCTCTGGGAAACTTATTCTGTGTGTGATGTTTTTTTTCAGGTTCCCCGTTCCCGTGTCCTTCCCTTCTTTTCCCCCTGTACTCATCTATGGCAGCGGTGTACCGAGCATTTTTCTGCGGAGAGAAATATCGCTCGGAACGGCTTGTTGTTGCAGGTAAGTATGTAGGGCAGCTTATAACTTCACTACTTAACGGGAAACCGTTTACTTCTTGTGCTCTAATATTTCCATACTTTACTTTCGTACTATCCTATCAGGGCAATCTGCTCCCAACTCTCTTAGATTATCTTTCAACTGCCAAAAAGGAGCATAGCGCTGTGGGTTTGGGTCTCTCAACCTAAATTAGGAACCCCTTGTTGTTGAGACGACGGGAGATGGTCATTCGGCTGGCGTTCAGGTCGTCGCTGTGGCGGAATTCGGTGGCGATGTCCACAGCAGTCAAGGTGGGATCAGCACGAGATCGACGGAGGATGCGTCTATCCTGACGCAACATAGTGGAGCGAGGCCTACCACATCGCGGACTGTTCTCGATGGTCCCAGTATTCTTATAACGTTGCAGGATAGCTGAAATGGACTGGTCTCGGATCTTCAGGGCCCTCGCAATGTCAGTGATGTGCATTCCGGATTCCATCATGTTCACGGCTCACCGGGATTCGAACCCAGACCCTTTTCGGACGAAATACTCTAACAGAGATCTCCGCCTTTTTACCCATTTCTGAAAACCTGAGATTGACTAATTATCACACTACACATCACAAAACCCACAAAAATCACAAGAAAAACATTAATACATGCAGCAAACAAATGGGTAATAAGTGCCGACTCTTGAATATGGCCCATTTTGAACGACAAATTCGCTCTGAGCGAAATACAAACTACGCGGCATTGTAACCCACGAATCAACACATATCATATACCAAAATGACCCGATTTGGTCGAGCAGAAAAAAAAATATGGTCAAAAAAGTGTTTCGCCAAATACTTTTTTCGCTACTGTATGTAGGATTGATTAAGCGATCATTAAGGACCAGGATTAAGGAGCATGGCAGGAACATAAAAGACGAAAAAGTCTTATTCAACGCAGCCATACCTATTTGGCAAGTGGCAAAATGTATATCAAAGTACACCACCCAAAAAAAAGCTGCTGTGAGAATCAAGATCCTGACGAGATCTAATGTCTGCAATGAGAATGTATCATACGAGTTGCCATACGTACAGCGCATCTTCAGATAAATTATGTGCAATTTAATATTCCGTTATTATGCAAATTCCTGATCCATTATGCACGATAGATACCTGAAACGCGATGGCGCGCGCTAAATATTTTCAAAAATTGTAAACACATCAATAAATTTCGTTGCGTTTATTCTACATTGTATATACTCTATAGTTTAGAACCTTGAGAAAGCCGTCCGGTAGACGTGCTTTCTCAAGGTTCTAAACCATAGCTCGGAGTTGTTTGTGTATTTATTTTTACACCAATAAATTTTCTCATCGAAACTTCTAGTTTTCCGAAGTGTATCTGACTTCTGTATTTGCTACAGTTTTCTCGCGGCGTATTTACTTTACAATGCCTTTTTTTCCTCCAGAAAAGAAAAGACCTTCAAATCGTAAAATGAGTGATTGAATTTTGATAAATTCTGGATTTTTGACTTCCAAAATCCAGAAAGCGCTCTCCAGTTGCGATGACGTAACAATTGGACAGCGCTTGCAGTGAAATGAAAGAATGCCCCATACGGCTGAAATAAGTACGGGAAAGATAGAAAAAGGAGAAAATTATCAAGACAGGAAGAAAGAATATTTCCCAAATGTGTACATATTCATATTTTTATCAAAACATAACGTATGATGATCTTATCTTTGTGAATACTTCATTGCACCGACACTAGCGGATCTTGAAAAGGCTTTTCTTGGGCCTATTGGAGATGTTCAGTGGACCAATGCCCAACGGTTTTACTCTGGTAAACATTCCAAACGGACACAAGAACAACATTTTTTCGGAATCTTCTCTAAGAATATATTTTTTTTATTGAAGGTTTAACGATTACCGTGAGGAACTCAACGGCTCTCTCCCTTTCCTGGAACTCAATGGCACTGGCTCTTTCCCTTTCCTGGAACCAGAGGCCCTAACTTAGGGCCTCTGGTTCCAGGGAAAAGAGAGAGCCAGTGCCGTAAGGCAAACACAACATCCATGCATCACCGGGATTCGAACCCAGACCCCTTTCGGACGAATGATCAGAAGCCATTGCTTAGATCACTGCGCCACTGGGGCGGCGAATATGTTTTCAGATTAGGCGATTTCCTATATGTTAGGAATGGGAAAAACCTGTTTCATGCAGACGAGTGATTGCACTCATGAGAACATGTTCCTTTCATTTACCATGGTGTAGCACTCATTCATAGAACTCCATACTACCATCCTAATATTCGCTGTGAAGTCTTTTACGGATCGGGTTTGTGTGCTTTCAAAATTTGATTCACAGTTTTGTTGTTGATTTGATACCCTTGTGCAACTCTTGAAAAGAAAGCATCCTGAGAAAGTGCTGTTTACTCAGGAATTGTTGCAATGGGAATGAGACATGAAGTGTTGGTAACTTCATCTGTTGCAATAAAAGGACAACCAGCACTTTGATGATCATTAATATATTTTTATAGTTATTCACAAGGGCTGCTTACAAATTATGAGATGTATGTTTGAATTTAATTTCTGTAAATCTGATGAGGGAAAACACAAGATGCGTGGGTTAGTCGATAAAATGGAAAAATGAGTACGCATATAAATTGGGGAAAAAATGATTGGTGTAGATGTGATGGTGCGTCTAATTAAACATGCACTAACCCAAAAATATTGTTAAGATCGGTGATCGAGAATGTTCATATCCACTGCTCATACCTTACCACCTTAGAAGATACGCTCGAGATTATCCCCGGTCAGAGAAAGATTTCCGAACAGAATATTTGGAAGACATCAACGTGGGGGCTGGCCTAGGCACATACAGTAAACTATTCAATTAGGGATATTCTCAGGACGTAGAGCAAACATATTGCACATTTGATTGATGTATTTACGCTACTCACGGAAAGGTGGCATATTTACAATGCTTCATTCTGTCGCTGCAGCAGAGTTTCATCAACCCTACAATTCACTGGAAAGCTGCATGGTCCTGGTTAACATTTACAGTCTTGACACGGCTTCTCTTTTCTACGAAGTTCCGCAGTGAAATCAATGCACACGAAAATTATTGTAGTTCGGGCAGCACATTTGCAACTATCGAATTATTGACTGCATCTCTCACTTGTACGGTAGGTTTCTCTTAGGAAAAGGTGCATCGGTCCGGAACCCAGGAGTCCATCTGTCGGCAGATTCCCAGGTAATCACATGAACACACTATGGTTCTCAAGGTCAAGAAAGTCTCTCTCGCAACACAATGCTCCTGTGCTGGTGTGATGGTCAGATTATGTTTCTCCCAGCCCCGGCAGAGGTCATGGAAAGCCTTTATGTGGCAGTTTCTTCTCTGCGCTCGCTCTCGTCAACTTCCAAGATTGCACGCACCAGATTTAGCATTTGGCATGATTCCCTTGGTTTTCCAGCTGACCTGACGAAACTCACACCTTTTGCAGGAATGGCATGGGCTCCTGAAGTTCCGGTATCACCTTCTGCCGAAAATTTCGGTCTTAGCCCAGTGTTACACGGTTATCACAATATCCCAAATTCAAGCAGATGGACAAAGACCACAGGACGTTTTCACAGCTATATTCCACCGCAGCTATCAGAGCTATTATGCAAGTCCTTTCTCAAAGCTGGAACTCTGCAAACTCTTCCATGTTTTCTGTGAATTATGTGTTTGTTTCCAAAGGAATGTGTCCTCTTCCTGCTGTATCTGCGTAGTCATAGCTAATTTTAGTTTGCCTTCAGCTAGTTTACAACCTCAAAAGTACCATTCGCAGCAGCTCCTAACATTTCGAAAAGCTTTGTTCTTCTATAAAACGATCTGTGGTGAACTTGTTGACCTCAGCTGCGCTGTTTCTTGAAGGCTTTCAAGGGTTTCTCGAAGGTGGCCAAAATATTAGAGGGTCACAAAATTTATTTTTATCTATGGTGATACTTTGCTTTTCATCGATTGAAAGTAAACACTGAACACTGACGCTCGTTTAATAACCTTTTTCTGTTTGTGTAGTGCCTAAAAGTCTTCTCTGAGACTTTCAGATACTTCACGAGCTCGATGTGCACATATGTATATAACGATAGGCCCAATATTTTAGGAAATCCAAACTCTGTGCGAAACGTCTACAAAATCCATCCTCTAAAATCTATCGCGAATTTTACTGAATATTTATGGCCTCATCGTTACAATATACTGAAAGATGGAGTTTTAGAAGCAATCTTAAATATGTGGCTTTTGATAGTACGTTACTTTGTTAAACATGTGCCTTAGTATTGTTAACTATACGTTAGCATCAAAGAGTACATTTATACTTTTCTAACTCTAATGGTTTGGAATGTGGAATGATTTCAGTTAGCTAATTTTTAATACATCATACTGTTATGTAAAATTTTGAAAAAAAAATACCCGTGTAAATAAAGTTCTCTGACCGGCGACATATATTAGAGGTATTAAAGGAATTAATGTAGTTACTTGAACTGATTCTTCGTTGCGAGATCCAGAACAAACACAAAGATCATATTGACATCTTAGGTAGGCCTATGGTACGAGAGCTGAACCACTACCACGCTGCCAGAGGGAGACTTCTTTTTCTTAACGAGATAATAATATCGGAGTGAGGTATTTATATTATATTTTACAGGCCACGTTTTTTATTTTTTATTTTTTTATTTTTTTCGCCAAATAGCTGAAAATAAAATGTGCAAGTGAAGAAGGAAACTGCTATTCAACTTATATTGTTACTAATACCTATCATGTTGGTCGTGTTGCATTTACGCACATACACTTCTGTACCGAGGTTTTGTGGAGGACGTGCTGCATGTGGCCATTAAAGCCTTACAGCCAAGATAAGCACGAATTCAACAGATATGGCTACCATAGGGACGTAGCCATCCGGCTAGGTGGCACAGCAGTTGACTTGTACTTTTGCATCAGCTGTGTTAGTGTATCTGTGTTTATGTATGAACAGCAGTTCTTTTAAAGACTAAAAATAACGAAGAAGAATCAGCAGTAAGATGTTATCAATTTCAAGCTCATCGAAATGTATTCGGTATAGAAAAAATTAAGAAACCTTTATTGCTCAGATAACAGTGCGGGCTGCAAATATGTTATTATAATTTTCATTTGCCATGTTTGGTTAAGTCAGAAATGCGAAGATATTTATTTGCTGGAATTTGGGTCGGCAATGGCAGAGAAAGGTTATTTACTGAGGATGTATGCTACCGTGTTACCGGAAAATACCAAGTGTCTCAGGAGTACTACTTTGCCTTCTGCTTTTGCGATAACCTTGAATCCAATCAAGCTGCATAATGGCGTAGAAGTGGATCCTGTTAATGTATCTTCGGCGTTTAGTTTGAAGAAATTAGCGCCCTCAAGGAGCATTAATTTGGCGCAGTGTTTCTCCTTATTGTCATTACTATCTCCGATTTGTTTGCGCCTTTTATTGCTTTTACCGGCAGCTGCAGGCATGGATGTCATTAATGTAAGTAACGTTAATTTCAGTACCGGAACAATTGTCAATGTCTAGTGAAATGAATAAACATGAAAACAGACCTCTCTTAATCTCAAGAATATATAGATGTCTCTGTGTACGACGACACGTGAAGTTACGTTCAGGACTATCAATGAGTTAAAGGGAAAATGTTTCTTGATGCATCTTACAAAAAAAAAAAAAAAAAAAATTGTGACTTAATGCATTAGAAACTATCTATCAAGTGTGATATTTGTACTTTTCGTAAAGAATCTGGGTTTCAGAAGATTGTGACGACTATAGAAGAACTAATACACTGCTCGACACAGAAAATGCTACATCAGAGAAGATTTGCCAGAGCGTCATATAAGTGGTATGTGTCGACAGCTGGGTTATGTAAATCACTGCTGTTACGAACTAATCATGTGATAGCTAAGGGAGGCAAAAAGGCAAAACGGCTTAACGTAGCTAAGTTTGGTCGTCCTCACCTGGGAATGACCTCGGTGGCGCAAGCACGTGTGTGGAGTGAAAATGCCTGGCCCACGTCATTGGGAATCCCACCATCACACGGAGACCTTTATTAGAGCTTCATTATAGGCTGATTGGTCCCTGCGTCCGATTGGGACGGAAAAGTATCGGATGCAACGATTGTTCACCGGATATGGTAACAGTGGTTGGAGGAAGTAACGTGCTTCGCCGTTTTAGGACTGGTGCAGGTAGAATGACGTTCGAACGCTGCCTTCGACGGAAAGTCGTAGCATCCCCCACAATCCACAGCGAACGACATTTGATAAGGTGTGCAGGCAGGTATAGAAATCCCCGTACCGACACGGGCTTTAAATCACAGATTGCTCAAGGCAGGTTTGCATTCTCGCCAGCCATTGCGGCTACTCATACTCAATGTAGCACATCGTCGCACAAGGTTGCAGTAGCGTACCAGACATGCGCGGCGGGACGAATGTGATCATGTTGTATTCAGTGATGAGCCTTTCTTCTGTCTCAGCACCGATAATCGCCGATTGGAAGTCCAGAGACGACGTGGTTACCGGGCTGATCTTGCTTTAATCTGTGAGCCTCATACTGCTCCTCAGCAGCGTGTTATGGTTTGGGGCGATATCAGTTTCAACAGCCGTATTTGCACGCATAATACATTCAATGACAGCGTGACGACAGTTCAATGAGGTGCTGCATTCCTGTTTGTTGCCGTATCTCCGTGGTATCCTTGATGCCCAGTTTCAACAAGATTACGCTCGCCCGCACACCGCCAACGTCAGCAGACAGTGCCTAGAAGGTGTCTAGGTGCCGCCCTGGCCAACGTGATCTCCAGATTTGGCCCCAATAGAGAACACGTGGAACGTCACTGGCAGGCGACTTAACATATCTGCACGTTACTCTGCAATGCCGATGAGTTGTAGCATCTCATGCCACATTGTGATATCTCATCGCCCATTGCGTTCATGTAACCCTCAGGAATTAAATACTTTTCCCCACCTACTTATCGATATGTGTGGCAAATTTCGCTTTATTTCACGCATTCCTTCAAGGTGTGGTATTTTGTATGTTGAACAGCGCACGACGTTTCATTAAACGATAATTGCCTGCAGTGGCATGATGTTAAGCATTGAGCATTTTTTTCACAGTATCCATGCAAATATTTATTTCATGTTGTTGGACTGGGTCAATCGAGTATTGTTCCCGTTATAAGAATTACTTCAATCCAAAAAACATTCACAATACACGTGTTTCTAAGAAGACGCTATATCAAACCGTACTTCTAAAAAGTCAATACATCAAATACTCTTATCAAAATACACTTCTTCCTAAGAAGTCTCTCTTACGAACTGCCTCTATCAAAATACATACCCAACTAACACGTTTCTCTCGCAAATGCGCACTTATCTACATTCCGTGTTGACGATATATTGACCTCTGACTCACTGTGAGTGCTGTCAAATTTTCCTTAAAACCTTTTCGCCGAAAATAATGTGTCATTCAGTCAGACAACGTTTAACGAGACGAAAGTAAATTTACATCAGAACACAGAAACTCAAAAAGTACGGTAAATTAATGGTATACGTCACAACTTCAAATCCCCCTGCAGTGTGATAGAGTTACGTCATTAAAAATTACTAGGTTGTTCTATCCCCATGATCATTACTTTCCAGTTTCGGCGCAAAGATTTATATTTACTATATTTACTGAGACTGAAGAAATTTTTACGACGATAACTGATATCAATCTATTCCTGCAGCTCTCTGCGCACCATAGTCTATTATCCATGCATGACTTGGAACTCATCGGCAGCTCACTTTGGACCCAAGAAAGAAATGAAACAACGCTCAGAACTGATATTACACATTGAACATCGTTGCTTCGCTTAGAACTGATATTACACATTGAACATCGTTGCTTCGCTCAGAACTGATATTACACATTGAACATTGTTGCTGCGCTCAGAACTGATTTTACACATTGAACATCGTTGCTTCGCTTAGAACTGATATTACACATTGAACATTGTTGCTGCGCTCAGAACTGATATTACACATTGAACATCGTTGCTTCGCTTAGAACTGATATTACACATTGAACATCGTTGCTTCGCTCAGAACTGATATTACACATTGAACATTGTTGCTGCGCTCAGAACTGATATTACACATTGAACATCGTTGCTTCGCTTAGAACTGATATTACTCATTGAACATCGTTGCTTCGCTCAGAACTGATATTACACATTGAACATTGTTGCTGCGCTCAGAACTGATATTACACATTGAACATCGTTGCTTCGCTCAGAACTGATATTATACATTGAACATCGTTGCTTCGCTCAGAACTGATATTACACATTGAACATCGTTGCTTCTTTAAATACAAAGTTATATGTCTCATATCAGACCTTTTCTTGATGACGTTTTTCATGCCTTAGGCTGTAAGAGTAACCTAGTTCGTGATTATATTTCAACACGCCCACTATGTTGCTTCCGAGAGAAGCCGCGTGGACCTGTTACAGAAAAAACGACTTTGCTAAGCTTCAAACAAAACTAAGAAAAGCCAAAGTTTTCGCAAGTTGAAACTTCTAAGATGTTCTTTAAACTGAAATGTTTAAAACGCTTTTAACCGTGCGTTACCACTATGCTACTGCCAAGAGAGAATGTTTGTATTGATGCTTTTTTGTGAATATTTTTTGTTTTTTACAATCACAATGGAGTAGCAAATTATTAGGAACACCTGCCTAATAACGTGTTGTCTGTCTTTGACCTTCAGAATAGCCTTGATTCGATTTGGCATGGAATCAACAAGGTGTTGATATCGTTCTACAGGGATGTTCAGCCAAGTTTTTGTGATGGCGTATGTCAATTTCCGAATGTTGTCTGGAGAAGAATCTGTGTTACGAATGGTTCTCTCACCGTAGGTTGAGACAACCTCATCCCACAGGTATTCAATTGGGTGGAAATCTAGGGACGACGGGGGAGGGGGGGACTCTATTTTAGCACTTTGAAGTCACTGTCGTGCTCTTAAAACTACTTTGGCTATCGAAGATTTGTGGCGATGGTGTCACAAAGCTTGAAGTAGCTCTCTCCATCAGATAACACCATGCACATGTACCGATGTGCTTGGTCCACACTGATGCTAAGATACCTCGTGTCATCCAAATGAACTCAACGCCTGCCGTGAAAACAGACCCCAAGATTATTGCACTACTTCCAGCTGGTACAGTTAACGCAAAGCAGCTGGGATCTGTCGATTTGTGCTGCTGACGCCATATTTTGGCACGTCCATCTGCGTGTATTAACTAAAAATGTCATTCATTGGTCCAGGCGATCTTTTTCCAATCCTGAAGAGTCCAATTTTGGGGCTTCTGTGCCCACTGCAGTCAAATTTGTCGATATTTAACAGAGACGAGTGATACGCAGTCTGCGGTTATATAGTTCATTTGCGCCAATGTGTGGGTTGTGTAATGCTGAAGTTCTCCTCTCGATGCCGTTGTTGTACTACGCAGTTACTTGAAGCAATGGAGCTTGTCTGTTACCTCGTACAATCCTCTGCGGTCGCCGTTGTTTTCGAACATCCACCAGTCGTTTTTGTCTACATGAAGACCGCTGACAGTTTTGTTGTTTGTGCACTTGTCACGTAACCCTCGATGCACTTGTTTTTGCATAGCCAAGAAGATTTGGCGTTTCTGAGATGCTTGCATCTTCCCACCTAGTTCCCACTGTTATGCCTCTTTCAAAGTCGCTTAAATCCCATACTGCCGCTATCAACGCTTCGTACGCTTATGATTCCTTTGCAATGAGCTGTTTAAAAAGTCATCTCAATGTCGCAATTGCGTACGTAAGTGAGGATGGCATATGTCTGATTACTTTTGGGTGTTCCTAATAATTTGATACTTCAGTGTATATGTATTATTTGTATACCTATGTCGTTGTACCAAACATACACTCATTGCCAAAAAAATAGTTGCACCCAGTTGAAAGCAACCGACAGGAATGAAACTTGGTGGGTAGGTTTGACATCATGAGACATGCTAATGATTTAAGTGTCACGCTCGGCCGCGCATGTAAAGCAGGCACGGAGGGGTTGTAGTGCTGTGCCTGGCTCACTATATAAGGTCGCCCCATTGCACGTGCTTGCCATTCTGACTCTTGCTGTTGTGTTGGTTGCATCCTTTGCAAGTGAAGTATGATTCGGAAAAAGTTCGGAAGCAATTCGAGCAGTTGGAGAAGTTCGAGAGGGGCCACATCGTCATGCTCCTGGAAGCGGAATGGTCTTATCGCCGTATTGCGCGCCATACCGGTCGCGCGGGTATCACCATAACGCACTGTTGGGGCAGTGGATAGAACAAAGCACGCAGCAGCGACAGGAAAGGTCCGGGAAACCTAGATGAACCACTGAGAGAGAGAGAGAGAGAGAGAGAGAGAGAGAGAGAGAGAGAGAGACTGGTGGGTTGTCCGACATGCGTGCAGTGACACAACAGCCACGATTGCTGATATTCAGCTAGCGGTTGTGCTCTCCATGCATCGTGCGATTAGTGCCAGCACCATTGGCAGACGGCTGCACGACGTAAGACTATACGCACGCAGACTGCTACGACGACTGCCCTTAACACCATTGCATCGTCGCCAAATACTGCAATGGTGTCGTGCCAGACTGTCAAGGAGCCACTCAGAATGGCAGCTGGTGATCTTCAGTGACAGGTCCCGCTTTTGTGTTGGAGGAGACGACCGACGAATCCGTGTGGGGAGACACCGCGGTCAGGGACAAGTTGAACGGTTTGTTGGCGAGCGTCACACGTCCTGGAAGCTTGTTGTCATGGTGTGGGGTGCAACTGCCTACGATGGCAGATCATATTTGGTGTTCATTATAGGCACTTTGACAGCCCAACATTACGTTAATGAGGTCCTGCAACTTGTGGCCCTACCTTATCGGAACGCTCACTCCGGTGCAGTTTTTAAACAGGACAATGCTCGTCCGCATACTGCTGCTGTCGCGAGAGTTTGCCTTCAAGGCACTGACACTCTGCCATGGCCAGCCGCATCGCCAGACTTATCGCCAATTGAAAAATGTGTTGGATGCTATTGGACGCGCTATCCACACTCCACCCCTACCGCACAATCTGCAGGAACTGCGTGTGAAGATTCAAGATGCATGGGATGGCTTATCGCAGGACACCATTAGGAAACTGTACAAGTCAATGCGGAGACGTCTAGCATGCTGTGCGAGCAAACATGGCTGTCCGACGCCATACTGAGAGACACTACTTACTGGCGTGCAGCTCACTAAGAATTGGTCATATCAGTTTCAATGGTTAACCATTTATTGTTCTTGGTAACCTTCATCTTTCTCCCGAATAGCATTGCAAGCCGACTCGTCCTTCAGCGTGCAACAATTTTTTTTGACGATGAGTGTATATGACACTTTAGTTCTTATTACATATCAAATCTAATCGTACTCTCTCTCTCTCTCTCTCTCTCTCTTTTTCTTTATTTCTGTTACATTTCCTTATCTCAGATAGGTATTGCTCATTTTATAAAGCTTTTAGCACTTCTTTGCAATCGTTAACTCATAGCACTGATTCGCATAACGTGGCATTACTTTTAGAAATCCATTTCTCGTTTAAAACGAGGAAGTGTGGTGTGTCATAAATGCGGCTTTGACGTGAAATTTCTTTGTGATCACAATGTTTGCACTTCGTTTTCCAGAATGTAAAAATGCATTATCATGAAACTGTGATGTTTTAGGGACAACAAAACTTTTAGCAATACATTTTTCCTCAACCTTGTGGAAAAGAAACTGTTCCCCTATAAATAAGAAAATATTTATGAGTTGTCTCTTCATGCCACATGGCATCGATAAAAAGTAAATATATATTGCAGCTGAAGCATAATATATTTTTTCATACGATAAAAACACATTTTGCTGTTGAAGCTCGACCTCTCCTTAGATGTCATTTTCTTCGGAAAACACTTCTTTTTGAGTGCTCAGCTTCTTCGGATCTCCGAGCTCTTAAGACATGTTGCTCTGACGCAGGCTGTGTGCTCGAAAGGGGCATTAAATATTAATAAAAAAGCTTCGGGAAGACACACACGCACCACGTATTTGACGTAAACGTGTAGGCGAGGCATTTCGATTTCGATATGCATCCATTTCATACGAGAAACTACTTTTCATATGTAGAATAACGCGTGCGATCTCTATTCATATATATGTATGTATGTGTGCATCCCTCCACCAGTTAGAATGTCACGGATACATTGCGTTTTATCAAACTGAGTTATCTAAGTCGTCTCTTCGGAAATATATTTCTTTAGAAAGATCTGCGTTGAATTGCCATATTGATAGGAATGGCAGTTGCACACGCATTCAAGGATTATTCGGAAGGGGATAGAATTCACGGAATTCGATTTTAAAGCGTCGAGTGAAAAATACGATCACTATTCACGTGTTTATTTCCTTTCAGTTACGCTTTTGAGTCTGACTTGAGTTTTGTCCTCTTTGTGATGGAAAAATGCAAACGTTTCCTGCCCTATCTTCCATTGCTTGCTAATAGCAAGTAGCGCACTGTGAGGTCTTTCATGAGATTCCTAGTCCCCTCATTAACTAAGCCACATGCACCAAGAAGTAACGTATACGTTTAGACTTCTGCGAGCGTTCCGTTGCAAACTTTCCGAAGAGACGCAGTTCCTTCTTATTTTAAAGTTTCTGGAAGAACTGCGGTAAACCAGTGTGACATGTCTCGTTAGTCTCTCTTACTTTTCGAAAAATTCTTCAAACGACACTTCCAAGATCTAAATCTTTGTATGTTTATCACCTAGTCTTTAATGTGAAGGCAGTGTTTTGAAGCCGACTAAGGCCATTCACAAAGCAAGGGGAGAAAGGCACAGTACTCGTTCCTCTGATTGACAAGTGCTAGGGAAGCTATTTCTTTACATAATTTACATAACTGGTGAACAGGAGGCTCACCCAGGCTGTTATTTACAATACTCAATGTTTGAAGATCGTTGCGATACATATACCAGGAGTTGACCCGCTGTGCATACAGTTTAGGAATTTATTATGAAAATGAGCTGTAGACTTCGATATGTGTTTCTTTTTGTGCGTGTTGGATGCAGAGACGTTCAGTGGCTGACACGATTATGTCACTAACAGTGTCAGAACGAGTCGAGAAGCATGAACGTAGATACATTTGTTTAGAAAATTCACATTTTCTTAATTTTGCGTCTTTTTGAATTTCTGTTCTTATCTAAAGTATGTTACTTCTTAGTTGTATTTCTTTCCAAATAGCATGTCAAAACCTTCGAATTTCCGTAATCGTTTGGCAAAATCCATACCATACCCAGCGGTGTGTTCATGTAAGAAGATATATCGCCTAAATCAAGACTGCATGTTATCTTGATGATCTGCACATAGAATAAGTGTTAAAGTAATATCTCATACGTTGCCGATGTTATCGTTGATTTGTGTCTGCAAGTTGTTCTTCAATAAGTTACGAATAGCAAAAGGAAATTGGATGTTCTATGTAAATAATTCTTAGTCAAATGAGCTTTGGCCGTTTTATTATTGTTCGAATTCTTAGTAATTAAGTGATTATTGTTACAGCAAAATATCTGCAAAACACAAGAAATATAAGTTATTAAAAGCATGAGCTGCAAGCAGATTTTTTAGTATGTTGGATGTAGATGGTCAGTGGCTGAAGCCAATGTGTCACTAAACCTACGTTGTTAGCACGAAACGAACAGCGACAGCTTTAACGCTGCTGGTATCAGTTATGATAATGATGAAGACTTACCTCTCAGATAATGAATAGTGTGTTCCAATACCGAGGGATTGTAAGAACATTTAGCTTTTGCAACTTCATACTTACGTGAAGCAGAAGATCCATTTATAACAACACTGAACCGGAAACAAGTGAATCTTTTTATGTATATGGACCTGTCCTAGTTTTTCATCACATCTTTTACTTCAAAGCTAGAAAAGTAACAGAATGAGGAAACACCGCAACACGTGCATCAGTCACTTAGGAATATTCAAGGCAGACTAGAATCGCCTTTGTGACTTTTGCCTCGCCTGTCTCCTCCTTCAGCCATAGTTCACGCTTTGGAAATGTCCAAAGCTCAATTCCCCGTAACTGAATATTCACCGTATAAAGAGTTCATTAATATGTTGTCTTTGGTCTTTGGAAGATTTTCCTTTGAAGTTCTTAAAAATATTTCGTCCGAAATTTTTTTAAATCGCTTAAAGAACACAAACAGCGGTATCGCATTACATAAAGAACACTTTTAGCAAATCTCAAACGAATCGATCATTTTTTAAAGGAAGCTTGGAAATATCCAATTTCGTCTTGATCGATTAACAGTTTTTAGTCCTGTGGTTGTATATATATATAGAGAGAGAGAATGGAAACATTACAGAACAAAAATACAAAATTTTGAAAAAAGCAAATTCAAAACAAGTGAAAACAAAAAAACAGGTTGCCGTCATCAGGAGAGCATCAACCTGTGGGAGTGGTCTTTCTAGTACCAACAAACGACAAGGGGTGCCAAAAATTGTCGGTTGGTCATGCCCCTATGCCACCAGACCAAATTCCAGAACAAGCACAAGAATTCCAAAAATCAAATTTATACAACTACAAAATTAAAAAAAAATTAAAAAAAAAATAAAAAAATAAAAGATGCAAAAATTTAATTAAAAGCTTACCGGCAGAACAAAACCACCATGACAACACAACCAACCAAACTGAACAGAACATCCACAAGAACCCAAATATATTGGTTGTTTTGTCATGGTGGTTTTGTTCTGCCGGTAAGCTTTTAATTAATTTTTTTAACTTTTTTTTTTTTTTTTTTTTTTTGTAGTTGTATAAATTTCATTCTTGGAATTCTTGTGTTTGTTCTGGAATTTGGTCTGGTGGCCTAGGGAGCATGACCAACCGACAATTTTCGTCTCCCCTTGTCATTTGTTGGTACTAGAAAGGCCACTACCACAAGTTGATGTTCTCCTGATGACAGCAAACCTGTTTTTTGTTTTCACTTGTTTTGAAGTTCCTTTTTTTTTAATTTTGTATTTTTGTTCTGTAATGTTTCCATTCTATATTCCATTCTATAGAATGGAAACACATTTATGCCACTACATGGGGTTTAGCTGCCTTCGGCGCTTTTCATGGTATTTGCCTTTTTTGTCTAATTTCTTCTTGTGTTATAATTTTTTTTAAATTTTTTTTGTTTTATTTGTATACTATATATATCATCATCATCATCATCATTGTCAACCATTATCAATCCACTGCTGGACGAAGGTCTCCCCAAGTTTCCTCCACAACGGTCTGTCTTGTGCCAGTCTCCTCCATGTCACTCCCGCATACTTTCGAATTTCATCCACCCATCTTCCATGTGGTCTTCTTCTGGGTCTTTTCCTGTCCCTTGGAATCCAATCTAAAATTTCGGCTGTCCATCGATGGTCTGTTCTTCTGGCAGTATGTCCAGCCCATTGCCATTTCAGGGATTTAACTCTGATCATGATGTCTTCCACTCTTGTCATTTTTCGGATCCACGTGTTCCTCTTCTTATCTCTCCTGTTTACACCAAGCATCCACCTCTCCATGCTTCTTTGAGTTGTCTGCAGCCTTTGTATGTCTCTTTTAGCTAAGGTCCACGTCTCTACACCGTACGTAAGCACTGGAAGGATGCATTGATCAAACACTTTTCTTTTAAGACATAATGGCATATTGCTCTTGAAAATTATGCTGTTTCTTCCAAAAGCTCTCCAGGCAAGTTTTGTACGCCGATTAATTTCTTCACCAATGTGACCCTCACTTGATATCTGCTGTCCAAGATAAACGTACGTGTATGTTATCTCCAGCTTTTCTCCATCAATCGATAAATCTTCATTTCTTGTAAAAGCATTGAACATCACTTTTGTCTTCTGAAAGTTCATTTTTAATCCCACTTCTTTACTATTGTCAGCAAGTTCCTGTATCATACTCTGTAGCTCTGATGGGGTAGTTGCAAAAATGACTATGTCATCAGCAAAACGAAGGTGGGTTAGATAATCTCCATTAATCTTTATCCCTTTGTTTTCCCAGCTCAGTGATTGAAAGACATTTTCCAATGTCGCATTAAAGAGCTTCGGAGATATGGTGTCACCTTGTCTCACTCCTTTTCCAATTTTTATGTGTGTTGTATTTTCAAACAGCCGAATCTTTGCACTTGCATTTTCATAGATGTTATTAATAATATTAATGTATGCATCATCTTCAATACCGCAGGATTTCAGAGCCATTGCAACTGCTGATGGTTTCACCGAATCAAAGGCTTTTTCATAATCGATAAAAGCCATGCACAATGGAAGCTCATATTCCCTCGATCTTTCAATTAGTTCTCTCAGTACGTGGATATGATCTATTGTGCTGTAGCCACTCCTGAATCCAGCTTGTTCTCTAGGTTGAGCCATGTCCAGTGTCACCTTCAAGCGGTGTGAAAGAACTTTAGTGAAGATTTTATAAATCACTGATAGGAGGCTGATAGGTCTGTAGTTCCTGAGATCCTCAATGTCACCTTTTTATGTAGCAAGATCATTGTAGCGCTGTTCCAATCCTCAGGAATTTTCCCTTCATTAAGGCATCGAGTGAAAATTTGGGCGAGTACTGTTTCGATTTCTCCACTTGCTTCTTGTATGATGTCTACAGTAATTCCATCCTCTCCTGGAGCTTTTCCCCGCTTCATGTTCTTGATTGCATGTGCAACTTCTGCTGAAAGGACTGGAAGAACTCTGGTACTGGTACCTTTCATGATGTCTGGAGTACATGTATCATCCCTTTCATATAATTTGGAGTAGAAATCTTTCACTCTTGTCAAAATTTCGCCTCTATTTCTTGTTACAGAACCATCTTCTTTTCTCAGTGCCATAATATGTTTTTTCCCCTTACTGAGACGTCCCTTTGCTATCTTTAGGCTTTGGTTGTTTTCAATTGCTTTCCTTACTAGTTCACAGTTGAATTTCCTTACGTCTTCAGTGATACTTTTTCGTACTGTCTTGGTATAGCTCTATATATTCCACTTTGGAAGTCACATCTTCTTTAGTTGTCCTCATCACTCTTCTTTTTGCATCAACATTTTGGTTTTTCCTGATAATTTGTTCACATGCAATTTGTTCTTAGACCCAGCTAATTTTGTTGCTGTTTCCATAAGAGCTTTGGTTACTTTTCTGTTAACTTCAGAAATATCCACTTCTTCCGATGTTAGGTCTTCTAAAGCAGAGAATCTGTTCTTCAGCTCCAATTTGAAGGTATTATGGTGTTTTTTAAATTTGGTTATATCAATACATTTTGTTTGTCTTATGAGCTTGCTACGTTCGAGTTTAGTGTTGAGGTGCATCTTACATCTCACCAATCTATGGTCACTGCCTGTATTGAACTTGTTTAGCACACTGCAGTCTTCTATGACGAATTTTTTGTTACACATAATAAAATCAATTTCACTTGTCGTCCCATTTGGATGTCTCCATGTCCATTTCCTGTGTGGCTTTTTCTTGAAAAAGGAGTTCAAGATGAAAAACCCTTCTGCTCTCTGCAAACTCTACGAGAGTATTTCCACGCTGGTTTCTGTTGCCGTGACCGAATTTACCTACTGAAGTTTCATTCTGTTGCCGTTGCCCTATTTTTGCATTGAAATCTCCCATAATTATCTTCAAGTGCTGCTTACCTTTATTATTTAGATCACGAATTTCCTCATAAAATTCTTCAATTTCTTCTTCAGGATGACTTGTGGTGGGTGCATAAGTTTGAATAATCTGAGTCTGGTATCTTCTCGAGAGTTGGATAACGAGTCGTGCAGCTCTGTCAGAGGAACTTTCAACTTCTACAACTTTATCCTTCAGTTTCTTGTTTATTATAAATCCAACACCACTAGTTCTGCCAGTATCTGTCCCACGATAGTAGAAGAGATGTCCACTTTTCAGTTCAATGAGATCTTCTCCTTTTCTCCTTACCTCACTTAGCCCGACGATGTCCCACTTGATCCTTTGTAGTTCCTCTTCCAATTCAAGAAGCCTTGAATCAGAAGATAGGGAGCGTCCGTTGTACGTAGCTAAGGTCAGCATCAGATGGCAGCCTAGTCCGGTCCTCCGGGGATTCTTAGCACCCTCTGCCTTCATGTCGCACTGGCCGCTGCCTTGGCCAGGTACATTCCAGCTGCCGGAGACTGAGGGCCAAGATTTAAGTTGTGGAGTCATTTTGGAGGGGTTTGGCCATAACTCACCACGCTGGCCAAGCGGGTTGGTGAGTGTGGGATAGAATTTCCTCTAATCCCGATGGTATAGTTATACCGCTATTGGCGGTCGTCAGAGCCCCTTTAGTGGGAACAGGATCCACCACGAGAAGGCGGGGTTGACATTTGTCAAGGAGAGGCTGTGATGTTACGCATCACCTGACCTTACATCCCACTATATATATATATATATGTATACACTGAAGTGCCAAAAAAAAACTGGCACAGACAAGCTTATGCAAAATACATAGAAACGTCACCTATGCGCGTATTCTGTTGGGTCCGCCAGTGCGTATATAAAGCGACAGAGACATCCTTGCCAGCTGTCAGAGCTGTTTTCGGCACGAGAATGACAAGTAATAACGATTTAAGCGATTTTCAACGCGGTGTCATAGTTGGCGCTCGTGAGATGGGCCATAGTATTTCGGAGGTAGAAACGAAGTTCGGATTTTCACGGACGACCATTGCAAGGGTGTACCGTGACTACAAGAATTCCGGCAAAACCTCCAACCTACGATACCAGTGTGGCCGTAAAAAGACATTGGGTGAACGTGACCATCGTCGGCTGTCAAAAATCGTTTCACGCGATAGGCGTGCAACACTCTCGCAGGTATCATCGTAATTCAATGCTGGAGCCTCAACAAGCATCAGCGTCTGGACTGTGCAACGTACCCTGCATGATATGGGCTTTGGGAGCCGACGCCCAACTCGAGTCCCCTTGATGGGTGCACGACACAGAGCTATGCGCCTCACTTGGGCACGGCAACACCGCCACTGGACACTTGATGACTGGAAACAAGTAACCTGGTCTGACGAGTCGCATTTTCAACTGTATCAAACAGGTGGAAGGATTCGTGTGCGGCGCAAACCCCATGAAGCCATGGATCCGGCCTGTCAACAAGGAACTGTGCCGGCTGGTGTGGGGTCCGTAGTTGTATGGGGTGTATTTAGCTGGACTTCGCTGGGACCCCTGGTACATCTACAAACGTCTGTGACCAGCGAACGCTATGTGTGCATCCTTTCTGACGAGGTACACCCGTTCATGTCCTGCATTCATGCTGATGGGTTGGGCCTGTTCCAACAGGACAATGCAGCACCAGACAAGTGTCGGGACGCAACATTGTGGTTAGAGGAATATTCATCTGAGTTTGGGGTGTTTCCATTCCAACCAAAGTCCCCAGATCTGAACGTGGTAGAACACATTTGGGATGCCATACAACGCGCTATCTAACACAGTAATCCGTGACCTCGGAATACACCCGAATTGTGGAACGCTCTGCAGGAAGTATGGTGTGCATTACCTACAGCATATTTCCAGAAGCTGGTGGAGTCCATGCTCGGTCGTATTTCTGCAGTTCTGCGCTCCCGTGGGAGACCTACCAAGTATTAGGCTGGTGTACCAGTTTTTCTGGCACTTCAGTGTATATATACACTGAAGTGCCAGAAAACTGGTACACACGAGCTTATGCAAAATACATAGGAACATCACCTATGCGCGTACTTGGTTGCGTCCGCCAGTGCGTATATAAAGCGATAGACATCCTTGCCAGCTGTCAGAGCTGTTTTCGGCATGAGAATGACAAGTAATAACGATTTAAGCGATTTTCAACGCAGTGTCATAGTTGGCGCTCGTGAGATGGGCCATAGTATTTCGGAGGTAGAAACGAAGTTCGGATTTTCACGGACGACCATTGCAAGGGTGTACCGTGACTACAAGAATTCCAGCGGAACCTCCAACCTAAGATACCAATGTGGCCGTTAAAAGACTTTGGGTGAACGTGACCATCGTCGGCTGTCAAGAATCGTTTCACGCGATAGGCCTGCAACACTTTCGCGGGTATAATCGGAATTCAGTGCTGGAGCTCAAAAAACATGAGTGTCCGGACTGTGCAAGGTACCCTGCACGATATGGGCTTTGGGAGCCGACGCCCAACTCAAGTCCCCTTGATGGGTGCACGACACAGAGCTATGCGCCTCGCTTGGGCACGGGAACACCGCCACTGGACATTTGATGACTGGAAACAAGTAGCCTGGTCTGACGAGTCGTGTTTTAAACTGTATCGGGCAGACGGAAGGATTCGTGTGTGGTGCAAACCCCATGATGCCATGGATGCCGCCTGTCAACAGGGAACTGTACCGGCTGGTGAGGGGTCCGTAATGGTATGGGGTGTGTTTAGCTGGACTTCACTAGACTTCACTGGTACGTCTACAAACGTCTGTGACCGGCCAACGCTATGTGCACATCCTTTCTGTAGAGGTACACCCGTTCTTGTCCTGCATTCATGCTGATGGGTTGGGTCTGTTCCAACAGACAATGCACCTCCACACAAGTGTCGGGAAGCCACATTATGGTTAGAGGAGCATTCATCTGAGTTTGGGGTGTTGCCATTCCCACTCAAGTCCCCAGATCTGAACGTGATAAAAGACATTTGGGATACCATGTAACGTGCTATCGAACACAGGAATCCGAGACCTCGAAATACACCCGAATTGTGGAACGCTCTGCAGGAAGTATGGTGTGCATTGCCTACAGCATATTTCCATAAGCTAGTGGAGTCCATGCCCCGTCGTATTTCTGCAGTTCTGGTGTACCAATTTTTCTGGCACTTCAGTGTATACCCAGCAAAAACAGTCTTGATGGGCGAGCACTGGGGCATTGCTGGCAGCCAGCACTGCCAGCAATGGCCCAGCACTATGTTGCTGCTGCCGAACCGTCAATGAAATGTCCGGGCGGCCAACAGAAGGGCCAGCCGTTCAGGTCAACAGCTGGCCAACAGTTGGCACCCCATCAGTTGTCATATGCCACAACAGGGCCCTCAGGTATCCATCACAGGCAGTAACTGCCACAAGTGGCGCTTCAGCGTCCCTGCAAGCACGTGCCAGAAATGATGTCTAGCCTAATGTGGTCCGCTAGTTTGCCGGTAGTGGCAGCCGGCAACCACGTGACATAACTGATGGCTTGCCGGTAGTGGCCATAAAAAAATCTAGGGATACCGCAGTTTCCCAAAGGTACACCTTTTTTTTACTCCCCTTACGAAACTTGTGAATTATAGTACTGCGCTGGAGAAAATTTTTCTCAAGAGACCGGAAAAACGCCCGTTTGGATCTGAACCAGGGCTGTCGGCGTGGGAGGTGAGCTGTCTAACGATCGGACTAATTTGCCACGCACGAGCGTGTGCTTGAAGCTGTCTGTTTCGTGCGGAATGTGCAATCGAATGGTTCTCTGTTTTATTTTACAATATTGCGAGGTATTTTTAATTGAAGTCAGTTTCATATAATTATTTAATTTATTTTTTCAACGTAATGATAGTTTTTTTTACCTTAAGGGAACTTCACTCATTTTCAAGGAGTGTGCCAACTTAAAGTCGCTTTCCAAAGTTTTATACTGTCCTTGTCGTCTTGAAAGGCGATTGCTGAATTAATATATATTTACCCGGATTCATGTCACATTCTGTTACATTTTTAAAGATGTATCTTTCCTTTCCGTTGTCCGAAGTTAAATTTGTTTTAAAGAGGAAACATATTTTATTTTACTTCTCGTTATTTTTAGAAGCGAATTCCGCCCAATCTTGTGTATTCAACAAATGGATGAGTACATTATATCCACATAGCGTTGCTTTTTTTTCCAACTAACGTTTTCTTAATGTTTTTCCAGGACATTTGTTTCAAGCGGTTTCAAATTGTTTCTTGTTATTCACTCACTCCATTCCATGAATTGTTATTCATGGGAATGGAGTGAGTGTATTTCATGGCTTAATCTGATATCTTCGTCGACGTGGAATTTCATTAGCAAATTAGTTCATCTCTCTACATATGGATTTTTGTTCTTAACATCCACTAAAATAACACGATGGCGATAGCGTCGTCTTCGACTAACTGGTACCAACTAGAGTTGCTTTTGCGGATGCGCAGTCCCGTTGCTTCCACCTTCTGTTGGGGTTGCATTGGTTGCCAGCAACGGGCCACTAGTGGCACTTGCTTGAAGGCCCACAATTCACTGCGATGCTGCAGGTCCATCAATGGCTCGCCAACTGATAGCGCTACCACCAACGGACCGCTATCGGGCCGTGAGCGGCAGATTTCAGCAAGCAGTGACCCATCACTGCCAGCTGGTGGCCAGCAGTTTCCCAGCACTTGTGTTTTTGCTGGGATATATATACACCAATGAGCCATTACAATATGAATACCATTTGCGTAGAGAAATGAGCGCGCCTGGAGACCGAACAGTGGCGCAGGTGAAGTTCACAGAGCAGTATATATACAACCCGAGTACCGGCTTTCAGTTGGTAGAGTGTTTGGAGTCAGAAAGGGAAAAGCTGCCGATTTATCGGTGTTTCATAAAGGACAAATTGTGATGGCACGGTGCCTCAGAACTACGATCTCGGAAACGGCGAGGCTTGCGGGTTGTCTACGTGCTGCTGTAGTAAGTACGTATCAAAAGTGGCGCACAGATAGCTAAATGACGAATCATGGACCACCATGTGTCTCCCGCAGCTCATTGATGCTAGAGGAGAGCGGAAACTGTCAGGCATTGTTCACAGCGACCCATAACTACACCAGTGGTGATCAGGGAAATGTGTCCCAGCACACAGTTTATCGCTGCCTTCTACGCGTGGACCTGCATAGCCGAAGACTCAACCGGGTCCCGATGCTCACTGCACGTCATCGAGAACAACGCATAAATATGCTTAAGATAATCGAGATTGGACCTTGGATGATTGGAAGAAAGTGGCCTGGTCTGACGAATCAAGATTCCTGGTGCATCACGTATACGGCCGAGCGCGGACACGCTGATTACCAACGGAGGTTATGACACCTGGATGCACTGTTGGACGGAAATAGGTCGAAGGCGGCGGTGTTCTGCTGTGGGCGATGTTTTCTAGGGACACTTTAGGCCCCATTATCCCAATACCACAATCCCTGACAGCTAAAAGGTATCTGAACATCATTGCAGAGCAAGTTCACCCATTCATGGCAAATGTGTTCCCTGCTGGTGATGGCGATTACCAACAGGATAATGCGCCATGCCACACTGCCAGATTCGTCAAGGAGTAATTCCATGAACATACTGGTGACTTTCTGTTAATACCCTGGCCGCCAAATTCACCTGACATGAACCCAATCGAACATTTGTGGTTCGACATGGAAAAGCGGGTTCGCGCTAAATCACCACCATCCCGAAATGTACGGGAACTGGAGGATCTGCTGTTGACATTATGGTACCAGATACCCCAGGATACCTATCGCCACCTGATGGAATCGACGCCTCGCCGAGTAGCAGCTGTTTTGCGGGCTAAAGGGCAGCTGTTTTGTGGGCTAACGGGCAGCTGTTTTGCGGCTACAGCCTATTAGGTAGGTGGTCATAATGCGTGGCTCATCGATGTATATACATGGTCCTATCAAAATAAGTACTAGCCGTTCAACCCGCATACACCACTTCCGTCTCGGTCTCATCCTTTAATGGTATATAATAGACACCAAAACAGTTTAATATATCTACCTGGTCCCTATAATTTTTTTCCTGTCCTTGGTGAAAAATTATAGGGACAAGGTAGATATAATAAACCGTTTTGGTGTCTATTGTATACCATTAAAGGATGAGACCGAGACAGAAGTGGTGTATGTGGGTTCAAAGACTACGACGGTATGGTTTAGAATGGCCGAACATAGGTACAGTATCCGCTCGGCCTCAAACGCTACAGCACCATCAAGACTCTGTGTGAACGATATGTATGTGCTGCAATAAGACAAAACGAAAATTTTACATACACCTAGAACAAAATCGCAATTATTACTGACTGAGGCCAAAAATACTGTAATGACGATTTCCCATATGTAATAGCAGCACCCTGGACACACCTTCTGGACAATGAAAAAAGCACACAAGTGCGTGAGAGAACATTGGACGAAACTTGACGCATGCGTACATAATACAACGAATACACCGGACATCACCATCATCATTATTGTCAACATTATCAGTCCACTGCTGGACGAAGGTCTCTCCAAGTTTCTTCCACAATTGTCTATGTTGTGCCAGTCTTTTCCATGTTACCCCGCATACTTTCGAATTTCATCCACTCATCTCCCACGTGGTCTTCTTCTGGGTCTTTTCCTATCCCTTGGAATCCAATCTAAAATTTCGGCTGTCCATCGATGGTCTGTCCTTCTGGCAGTATGTCCAGCCCATTGCTCGTTCGTGATAGACGTAGTGTTGGTGGCTCCAATATTTTATGCGTTTTAGTGTGGAATACCTTGTCCCTCACTCCCCTGTTGCGTGGCCCGGCTGTCTAAAGGTACTGTGTACGTTTTGAGCTACTTTTCTAGCGTTCTCATCCTCATATTAGTTCATATTCATCCGTTTTCTTATCGTTTGCTCGTTTGTTTACGTTTGGAAGCTGCCAACATGTGGCTTCCGGTATTTCGTTATCATCTATGGGCGTGGCGGATGCACGTCACGTCACACTTCCCACGTCCATGGAAGTTAACATACTCGTCCTCAGATGTGTCTACTCAGTTGCCTTCCCAGCTTTCTAGTACTCCTGCACCGGTGCCTTCACTGGACTTGGCTGCGCTTTCTTCTTCAGTTCCTGCATCTGTCTCGGTGCCCTCCCTGGGAACTACTGATTCTACTGCCTTGCCTTCGGCCTGTGCTTCTCTTCACTCACAGCCTTCTGTGCCTGCCGGATCCGAACAGACTTCTCTTCCGAGGATGTCATTTGCCTCTAAAGTGCAACGAGGCGCTACTTCTACGTCCGATTCCTCTCAACCAGATGGTCTTTTGCAAGCAACACCTATTATTCAGGTATCCAACCACAAGGTGAAGGTAACGATTGATGACAATTCGCAGATTGGCCGTGAGTTCCATAACCTCCTGGATAGAGGTGTGATCTTTCATGCTTTACCAAATACTCCATTGCCACGCTACATGGAAGCCATCTCTGTACATGTGTCGTCTGCGTCCATTGCAGGAATTTCCCGTACTCCTCGGGGTATTTCGGTACAGTTCAATCACAAGGAGGATGCTGACTTTTTTCTAGCTAACGGACTTTCGATTGGGACAAACCATCTCATCCCGTCGCCTCTTTCCAAGAGACCGGTGAACATCACGTTCTATCCTGTTCCACAGGAAGTGCCGGATACTGCACTTCCTCTCCTTGTCAGTCATGTTTGTAAAATTGTTGGCAAGGTCCGTCGCCTTTCTGACGCTCCCCGCGGAACTCGAATTGCACATGCTACAGGACCTCGCCGTCAGTTATTGGTCGTCTTTCCCACCGAGAAAGCCTTGGCGGATTGCCCTACAGAAGCTACTGTTGAAATTGGCGCACGAACGTACAGTTTCAAGATTTTCACTGCTCACTATTGTACACACTGTTTAACACAAAATCACACCACTGCCTCCTGTGACCGCGTTCGACGTGGACGTTCATCAAGTTCGCATGCCACTGCTGACCACATTGGTCTTTCTACTATCCCCACTACCGGTAGTTTGCCTGACGCGAATTCTTCGTTTCTCCGTCAGACGAACATTTCCGTCACGGACAATGCTGCCTTTCCACCTCTCCCGACCCGTACGATTGTGCATCCACCTTCAAGATTGACAGAGTTGTCTTCGACTACAGATGTGTCTACAGCGGAGTGTTCCGATCCGGGTGTGTTGAGTGGTGGTTTGGCGGATCGGCCGTCTGGCTCTTCTCCTAGCCTCTCGGATATCGGATCTCCATTTACAATACCCTTGTTGCAACATCTTCCTGAAGCCTCGGCTGTTGTACCAGTCACCACTAAGGCAGCTCAGCTACGTACTGCTTCTTCGGCGACGTTCGTTTCCTCGTCTCCTGACTTGGGAGGTGAGCTTGATCCACTAATGGATACATCCGGATCAGCTACTTCTTCGAAGCGGATTGGAACTTCCACAGGCGCTGTAAAACAGAAAACGTTAAAACAACTTTCTGTGCGACATTCTGAGGATTCATCTAGTATTCCCGAGGTATCCGGTTCCGGTGTTTCTCCACCTGATGTTTCTTCAAACAGTATGCTTCTCCGCTCAGGTCTTGTCAATCCTCTCTCTGATGCTGATATTCTACAGGCAGTTGATACGTTTCCTCCAGTTCCTGGCCCACTGTCCAGACAGCAACTTTTACGTCGTTTTCAACCTGCACGTACGATTGTTGGTTCTGAAGAATTCCTTCACTCACTTGATCTGGACCTGTATGCAGCGGTAACGCACTTCGAAGCTTATGTGTCACTTTTTAAATCTCTGTGTGCCACCGATCTTCGGTATCAGCCTTTTTTGAGACGTTACACGCGCCGTCTCGCTTCCTTGAAGGAGCTCGTTGAGAAACATATATGTGATACCTTCTATCCTTTTACCGATGACCTTTAGCTCTCTTCCTCACACCGATTACTTTTTGTTCTCTCAATGCTAGAGGATTTGCGAACCCGTTCGCAGATTCCATGGTTTTGCAGACTTAGTGCATGTTGATTCTGATGTTTTCCATGTGTGTTTTTACTGTGATTCACAAGTCATGTATTGTAAATTTGCTTTATTTGTGTGTTTGGCTGTGTTTCACAAGTAATGTATTTTAAATTTGCGATAATTGCGTGTTTTTGCTGTGTTTTCACAACTAATCGGTCTCGTTACTTGTGTGATCTCCTCATTATCTCATCATTATCTTATCTGTTGTCTCCTGAATTTGTGCCTGTTTTTAAATTACCTATAATTGTGAGTGTTTGCTGTGTCAGTGCTTTCCTCTATCGCGGATTATTATAGTGGTACGTTTGTTACCTTTGTTATTTTTATATAGTTGCTGAGGTACTCCATGTTGTTTTGCTCTCTAATTACAATTCAGTTCCGTTCGGTTGATTTATGATAGCATAGTACATTTCATGCATTTGTGCACATGTGTTATAGTGTTTGACATGCCGTTCGGTCTTTCATTGTTCGTGTGCATATTCATTTCCTTTCTGTGTAACGTTGTGCTGCATCGTGGATATACTTACTTTCCTCATTGTTGTTTTCTGTACTGCAGCTTTTAATGAATCTCCTATGTCTGTATTTCGTTATAGCAATAAACTGGGTACCACTATGGTACCCACAGTTACCAATACCAATACCATTGCCATTTCAGGGATTTTACTCTGATCATGATGTCTTCCACTCTTGTCATTTTTCTGATTCACGAGTTCTTCTTCTTATCTCTCCTGGTTACACCAAACATGCACCTCTTCATGCTTCTTTGAGTTGTCTGCAGCCTTTGTATGTCTATTTTAGTTAAGGTCCTGTCATATAAGTGTGTATATGTACACTGAAGAGCAATTGAATTAGAGACAGCTGGAGTAATGCAAATGTGGCACTGCAGGCGGCCCTGTAAACAGAAACGGCATGACGTATGCAGCGATCCGACAATATAAGGAGTGATGCGACGGGAATCAGTAAGAGTCGGACGCAGTATGGGTAAGACGAAGAATCTAAGTGCATTTGATCGTGGGCAAATTGTCGGAGCCGGACGAATGGGTTACTCCATCTCGCAAAGTCATGCAGGCACTGGGATTTTCACGAGCCACTGTGTCACTGGTGCACCGTGAGTGCATCGAATCCGGTAAAACCATCCCTGCAAGGGCCAATTGCCGTGGACAACAGCGTGTGGATGAACGGGGTCATCGTCGGCTAGCTCGCATTGCAACAGCGGATGGACGGGCCACAGTGCAAGAAATCACTCGGCAATTAAACGCTGGTGCACAAAAACGTGTAAGCAGCCACACCATCCAGAACCATCTCCTCGCTATGGGGTACAGAAGCCATCGTCCCACGAGGGTACCGCTGCTGACCGCACATCACAGGGTGCAAAGATTAGCATGGGCGCTGGAACATCACCACTGGACTCTAGACATGTGGAAAAATGTTGTCTGGACTTATGAGACAAGATTCACGTTGGTACATGCGGATGGCAGGATACGAGTACGGCGCAAACCACGTGAAGCGATGGATCCTTCTTGCCAGCAGGGTACTCTTCAAGCTGGTGGGGGTGGCATTCTCGTCTGGGGACTGTTTACGTGGACTGAA
The DNA here is from genome assembly GCA_039090855.1 of Macrothele yani. NCBI lineage: Eukaryota > Metazoa > Arthropoda > Arachnida > Araneae > Macrothelidae > Macrothele > Macrothele yani. The sequence continues at coordinate 108,596,878 of CM077030.1, read as the reverse complement.
ATCGAACCCCTGGTACGTGTGACATCGCCCCGCACAGGTCAACGTCACCGGGATATCCTGGACGACCATTTGCTCCCGTTTGTGCGTCTTCAACATTCCACTGGGGACCTCATCCTGTAACAAGACAATGCACCGTGCCATCGCTCCCGAATTGTATCAGAATGGTTGGATGAACATTCCACCGACGTGACCTCGCTTCCTTGGCCAGCTAGGTCACCTGACCTCAATCCCATCGAACTCATCTGGGATGCCATCGAGAGAAATGTTCGAGGCTCTGACTCCCCTCCATGAAATCTTTGTGAACTGTGGGAGCTTGTTCAGGGGTTGTGGATCCATATGGCTTCCCAACGCTTGCGGTGTCTAGTCGAGTCCATGCCGAGACGAATCGCCGCCGTCATCAGGACGAAAGGTGGTGCTACAGGTTACTGGACAGGTATCTCTAATTCAATTGCTCTTCAGTGTATATATAGACACTGGTGAGTTAACAAATTGTTATCTTGGTTTTAACGATTTTAAAAGGTTATGTTTCATCTGAGAAAGGGTATAATGTATACCCGAAGGATCTAATGGAGTTAAGTGTATTTAATACTTAATAGTGAAATTTTTAATCGTGTGTAAGACGGCTGTGTTTTTTTGTTTGCCTATCAGAATAATACGACCCCCTCCGGTATCATAGTTTAACTGCCCAGGCGCGTCCCAGAGTTCACGTAACAAGGTCGACCACACGGAGATATAAGCTGCCAGCCAGGACAGATGAGCCATAGTGCGTAACATGAGCACAGTGGGCTGAAGCAGTGATTTGACGGACGTTCAAAAAGGGATTATTGGCTACCGCGTCAAGGGTGAAAGCATCTCAGAAACGGCAAACTTCGTGGGCTGTTCGCGGGTGCTGTAGTAAGGGTGCATCAAGAATGTACCGCTGGCACACCGAGTACCTCCTGTCGTCACAACTGTGGAGCCCCAAAGGCCATCGACCCCAGAGGAGAACGTCGCCTCCGTCGACTGGTAAAGGGCAACTGACGCGTGACTGTGCAGCAATTGACCACGCAAATCAGTAGAGTAACCATGTTTCAAAATCGGGGGGGGAGGTCCGATCACACATACACACATTATATATATATACATATGAGGATCCCCGACTCTAAAAATCTAGGGGCTTGACCCTACCCCCTCCCCCTACACTCCCACCTGTGGTTACGCCAATAACGCAAATGAACACTGGGGCACAGAGGTACGTGTTCCAGATTATATATTAGAGCAAACCCTGTAACGCACGGGTCTCCGGAGTCGACGCGGCGTCAAGGCGTCCATGTTAACCACCCAAGTCCATTGGCAATGATGCCTTCAGTTCGCATGGGACTACCGTCATTGGACAGCCTTCTCCGACGAATCGTGGTTGCTGCTCCCCAGAATTGACGGACGGCTGCGGATGCGGCGTCAGACTCACGAGAACCAACACCCGAACACATTTGTCGGTCAAGTGCAGGCCGGCGGTAGCAGTGTGCATGACTGGGGAATGTTTTCTTGGTATGACCTGGGACAGCTGCTACCACTGGATGGGTCGCTGAACGCCAATGGCTACCTGTTCTTTCTCGCTGACCACATGCATCCTTTCATGTTGGACGTTTACCTGGTGTGATGGTGTCTACTAACAGTACAATGCTACCTGCCATGTTAGTAAAGGGATGCGTGAATTTTTCCAGAAACGCGGCAGCGATGTCTCCGTTCTTCCTTGGCAGGCGAAATCGCCCGATCTCAATCCCATAAAGCACCCATGGGATTATTTGGATCGGCAGTTTCGATGTGCCGACCCACAACCACGTTATTTCTGGGACATCCATGCTTTACTGCAGTCCGAATGGGCACACGTGCCTCGGGCAACCTTCCAGGGTGTCATTGCATCCATGACACCTGTCTTGGAGCAGTCATCCGGACCGAGGGTGGTTATTCCCATTAGTAGATAGGTGGTCATATTATTATGATACGACTCCAAGAAGGAGACGTCTGATACCAACGAAATTTATACAGCATAATAACTCAATACAGAGGATATAATGTAATCAAAACATTATGGCAAAATACAGCTGTATTTGCTGGTAAACTGAAAAATAACATTTCCATGTAACATGGTTAATACGAGGTTGAACCGCCATAAACTGCGTCACACTGTGCAATTCTGGCATGGAGTCTGTCGTACAGATGTTGGATACAAGTTTGGGGTATTGAGTTCCAAGCATCCTCAACCTGGACGCGTAAATCGGGGATGTTTGTGCCTGGCCGTGGAGACCGGATAAGTCGTTGTCCCATAAAAACCACACGTGCTCAATGGGGGACAAATACGGTGAACGTGCAGGCCATGGAAGTTGTCTCACACCCTGAAGTGCATGTTGCGCTGCCCGTGCCGTGTGTGGGCGTGCTTTATCTTGCTGGAAAACACCACGATGGACCGACCTTACAAATGGCACAACAACGGGCTGAATGATGTTGTTGATGTAGGAGGCGCTGTTTAACGTACCCGGTACAAACGCTAGTTGTGTACGGGAGTGATAGCTGATCGCTCCCCACACCAGGAGACCAGGTGTAGGCCCTGTGTGTCGCTGGCGGATGCAGGAAGGGTGGAGACGCTCCGCTGTGCGTCTGCGAACACGCATACGGCCATCGGAGGCTCCCAAGCAGAATCTGCTTTCATCGCTGAACACGACAGATCGCCATTGCGTTCTCCAGTGCAGACGTTGGCGACACCACTGCAGCCGTTCCTGCCGGTGGGTTGGAGTCAGAGGTACACATGCCAGAGGCACACGTGCACGTAGTCCTGCATCCAGTAGACGGTTGCGGATTGTTCGCACAGTCACCTCAGGTGCAACGGCAGCTTGACTATAGTCTTGCAGAGCATTTGGCTCAGCATGATCAGGACGAATGGAGCGTAAACATTCAAATCATTGTGACATCATAAGAGTTCTGACGGTCACGGATTTTGGCGAGTTGTTTCCACGCGCTTGAAAGAAATGGAGTCGACGTCATGTCGTTGACAAGCCTTGAAGAGTTCGGGTATATGATGTGGAAAGCTTCTAATACATTAAGCTTAATAGTCGAATCAGGTTTGTCAATAAGCTTGGCGTTTCCAAACAAACATTTATGGTTATTTTCGTGACAGTTTTGGACTATAGACAACTTCTTCAGTTCACAGTTCCGTACGTAAGTCTTGTTCCTTCACACGGAAACTTAAAGCCCTGCGAGTCTGTCCTATATATGAAAGTCCACATTCACAAGATATCTGATAAATTCCCCAGGAATTTATGTTTTCGACGTAATCTTTTGATCCTTAAAAATTTATCTTGTTTATGGGTTAAAAATAACTTTGAAATTAAAACTTTTGAGAATTTTGAAATTCCGAAGCAAATTTGAGGATCTTTTGCTCCTCAGATTTGTTTCGGAATTTCAAAAATTCTCAAAAGTTTTAATTTCAAAGTTATTTTTAACCCATAAACAAGATAAATTTTTAAAGATCAAAAGACTACGTCGAAAACATAAATTCCTGGGGAATTTATCAGATATCTTGTGAATGTGGACTTTCATATATAGGACAGACTCGCAGGGCTTTAAGTTTCCATGTGAAGGAACATAAGATACGAACACGTACGGAACTATGAACTGAAGAAGTCATCTATAGACCGACATTGTCACGAAAATAACCATAAATATTTGTTTGGAAACGCTATGCTTATTAACAAACCTGATTCGACTATCAAGCTTAATGTTTTAGAAGCTTTCCACATATACCCGAACTCTTCAAGGCTTGTCAACGACATGACGTCGACTCCATTTCGTTCAAGCGGGTGGAAACAACTCACCAAAATCTGTGACCGTCAGAACTCTGATGATGTCACAATGATTTGAATGTTTACGCTGTATTCGTCCTGATGATGCTGAGCCAAATGCTATGCGAAACTATAGTCGACGTACCTTTGATTGTGATAAACGTTGGTATTTCCATTCTATCTCAACACCACAAGTTCTGTAGTCCCAAATTATTTGTAATTACCTCTCTCGAATTCTTTAAGATTCGTCACTGTTTTTCTTGGTCCTTGTGGTGACTTCCAGCAGTACAGTAGAACGATCAACTTCTCCAGCTAATGCTGGTGTAACTTATGAAACAGAATGCCAACATCTGTTCCTTAAAATTAAGGATGTGTTTTTAGAAGGATATTTTACAGAATACGTGGCCCCTTTAAAAGTGTCAACTGAAGAAATTTCAAATTGTAATATCCTAAAATCTGATACCATTGAGTGTGGAAAATGTAGAGTATACTGAAGATATTGAGCATTGAATCCCATCTCTGAAGTTTGATTTCTTGAAGTGGCTGATTCTGATAACAAGTAACCACAATTCGACGCCTTCTGAATTAATATGTACTGAAGTACGTCTGTCTGTCTGTCCACAGTTTACAGTAGGTTCAGAAATTTGCTGTAGCGGTAGATAGTAGTTACAAATATTTTAGGCTTATATGGAGGTTGTCATAAACAACACACCCACCCTGTCGCCGTGTGTTCTTAATATTGTGACGATTGGAGATTAGAAATCCGCTCACTGGGATGTATGTTCTAAAAATGTCCTAATTTTTTGCATTCCCGAACAGATCAACTATTTCAAACCGCAAACCGTTCCCTTTGGGTTCCTGCTTTCTGGTGAACTTCTTAAATTGAGAGTGTTAAAGCACACGACATATTATCAGAACAGTATTATCAATAATTCCACCTCAGCTCCTTTGAACTTCATTGAATTTCCTGTTCAGAGAAATAAAAAATGGACTTTTAATTTAAAGCTGATGTTGGGGAAATATAAGGCATGTTCGAAAAGTTTCCGTTTGTGGTTGGTAAATTCAAATAGGTTACTTAAAAGTACTTTTCGTGAGCATTAAGAAAGATAATCCTACTGTCTGCATCCAGGATATCTTACTGTCTTGTCTTCTAATCTAGTCTTATTGACGAACAAGGTTGAAGATGCCGTTATGGTGAACATTCTGTTTGTTGCGTACAAAATCCAACACATTATGTCATCGTCGGACTGGAGCCTACGTTCTTTCAGCTTCTTTTTTTAGCAAACCGAAGAAGTGGGAAATTACAAGGGCAGAGATCTGGACTGTAAGGAAGTGTCTCCAGGGTCTGCCTTTTAAGGGCTTGCAATTTGTCCTTTATGACGTTGACAACATGAGAGCGGTCGTTGTCGTGCAGTAAGATTACCCATCTACTAAGGTTGCCGGGACGTTTATTCTTAATGGCACGACACAAACCGCTCAAGAGTCTCGCAATAACATACTGCCACATGCTGGCAAACTAGTGCACTCGCTGAACTCTACATCTTGACCACTTCTAAACAAGACCATATATTGCACAAAACAGGGAGTATCGTTGGGACACTAGGTGTTTTGATACCGCTTCTCAGCAGGCAATCCTATGGTCCTCGTCATCTTACATTTGCATCCTTCTTCTATTTATCCTTACAATCAAGCTTACTCTATTCATTCGAATTGTACTTTTCCGGGGATAAAATCCTCTTTAAGATAATGGTATATTTGTCAAAACCTACGCTTCCTCTCCGCCCCATCCAAATAAAAAAAAAACAGAAAGAAAAAGGAGGGAAACGTACAAACACATCTGTCGTTTGCTTGTGTCTCTCATTCACATTCAAAGAACTGAGAAGTCTTCACTCTCTTTCATGGAAAATATTTCCCTTAATTACTCGACCAAAATCAAACTAACCTTTTTGCGCGCGTCTAGTGGGGTTTCGTACTAGGTGGTGGCAAACGATCAGCCTTTACTTCCTCTATGTGTACAACTGTAAATAAACAGTATAAGCAGGTGCGAAACATTGTTTCGTTAAATCACACTCATTAGTACGAAACAATATGTCCTGGATGTATCTCTGTGTATACGAGTATATGTTGTTTGATAAAAGTTTTGTACCATGCGTATCATACACGAGTGGGATTGAACGAAGGCTGATTACGTACGAAATATCATTCTTTAACAAAAATTTATCTAATTAAAAACTGAACTTTGCAAGACATATTTAACCAATGGAAATCTGAAATCATCCATTTGCCGAAACAGAATTACATGGACGACGGTTACTTAAATATGAATCTGATATCTCCTAGAAAGGCTTTTTCTTCCTGCTTGTTAATGTAGTTGAATTTCGATGCACCGCATTTTTACGGAGAATTAATATTTATAAAAACCTAGAAATGCGGTATATCGAAAATAACCAAGAGGACAGAATTATTCTTTTTCACTAGTATTGTGTTGGTGCGAATGAAATGTCCAGCGTGGTAATGTATAATGTTTTGCGATTGTGGGACACTACTTGGTAATCGCATATACCGTCCCCTATGTGGCGTCTCCCATTCGACCAATGAGAAGCCTTGTTAGAAAAGGTATCTCCTTCCACATTGATGTCTTGTACGTTTTACTCCTGAAGTTCTCTTTTTGTTGTCAGTTAGTGCGTGCGTGCTTTGAGTTGATAATTAGCTCAATTTAGCTATTAAAAATAACAGTTAAAAAGGAATTTTGGTTTTCGTCATTCTACACTGACGGAAAAAAAAATCCCAACACCAAGAAGGGGTTGTGTTAGATAAACGACAGTTGGTAGGCGGTGAGAGTACATCTGTAAGATGACGTCTATGCAAATTTCGCGCTCGGTGAATACGTGTGGCGCTAGTAGCGCCCCTCGGAACATGCAAAGCAGGTTTGCTGTAAATACGCGCTGTAACGTTCGTGAGCGTTAGTTATCTTTGAGATTCGACGTAGTGTGTTGATGTTAGTCACAAATGCCTTTAAGAAGACGAAGAAGCCATTATCAACAGCTCACGGAGTTTGAACGAGATCGTGTAATAGGGCTACGAGGAGGTGGATTTTCTTTCCGCAATATTGCAGAACGACTTCGCATGAATGTAGCCACTGTGCATGATTGTTGGCAGCGGTGGTCAAGGGAAGGTACTGCCTCAAGAAGACCGCGTTCCGGCCGGCCACGTGGCACTACTGAGAGGGAAGACCACCGTGTACAGCGTTTGGCCATGGCACATCGTACCGCGTCTGCGGCAGCAATTTCAGCTGCAGTTGCCACCACAGTGACACAACGAACTGTTACAAATCGGTTACTTGAAGGACAGCTCCGAGCCGGACGCCCTGTAACGTGCATTCCACTTATTCCAAACCACTGCCGTTTGCGACGTCAGTGATGTCAAGCTAGAGCTCATTGGAGGACGGAGTGGAGATCTGTTGTGTTTTCTGATGAAAGCCGGTTCTGCCTGGGTGCCAGTGATGGCCGTGTGTTGGTTAGAAGGAGGCCAGGTGAGCGCCTGCAACCAATCTGTCTGCGGCCGAGACACACTGGACCTACACCTGGAGTTATGGTCTGGGGAGCAATTACCTATGACAGCAGGAGCACTCTCGTGGTTATCCCACGCACCCTGACGGCACAGTTGTACGTCGGTCTGGTGATTCAACCTGTTGTGCTGCCATTCATGAACAGCATTGCAGGGGGTGTTTTCCAACAGGATAGCGCTCGCCCTCATACCGCTGTTGTAACCCAACATGCTCTACAGAGTGGCGACATGTTGCCGTGGCCTGCTAGATCACCAGATCTTTTACCAACCGAGCACGTATGGGATATTATTGGGGAAAACTCCAGCGTCACCCCCAACCAGCATTAACTGTCCCTGTATTGACGGACTAAGTGCAACAGGCATGGAACTAAATCCCACAAACTGACATCCAGCACCTGTACGACACAATGCATGAACGTTTGCGTGCTTGCATGCAGCATTCTGGCGGTTACACCGGTTATTAATGTACCAGCATTTCACATTTAAAATGGCTCTTCTCGCGCTTACATTAAGCTGTGATCTTGAAACCTTAATCGATTAAATATGTTACCTATACAAATGTATTGCCGCCATTTCATTCCTCTACAACTAGTTTTTCGTGGTGTTGGGATTTTTTTCTGTCAGTGTATTAATTATTATTTTGGATACGTTTTTTCGTTAGAAGATGTTTTAAACGTTATCAAAAACTTCGAGATTTCTACTAATACACATTATATTAGAAAATGTGGTGTAGTTCACAATCTTGGGTTAAGTGATATTAAAGGTGTGAAGAAGAATGTCATCAATCCCAGTTAAGTGATATTAAAGGTGTGAAGAAGAATGTCATCAATCCCAGTTAAGTGATATTAAAGGTGTGAAGAAGAATGTCATGTTCGAAGCAAAAAAAATTCCAATGTTGAAAACAGGATACCATTTGATGGCATGCCATTTATTTCCATAGAATTAAAAGTGTCATCAAGGTCGTTCATTGAACAAAAGTAAATTGAAGGCAATCCAAGATCATGTCTACTCGATCGTATAGTAAAAGCCAAGTTAAAAAAATGAATTGTACAGTAGAGATCCAAATGAAAGAAATTTTAAACGGATTTTTCCCAGCCAATTTCATGCTTGTCTTTCGTGAGAATTCCATTAATAACGATGTTCAAAATCACACACATTTAAGACACTCATGATAAATTTTTATGAAACTAGTTTTCATTCACCAGTGGCGGTGTTCGGATATCTGCCTAAGTGCGAAATACTGACAACAGACCCGGTAAATAAATCGCAATTAAAGAAATATTGATGACAATGCTGTAAGCCATGCAATAACAAGCATCTTTCTGGTATAAACAACACTGAGAAATTGTTGAATCAGAATTCCTAACAGAAATAATTGAAAATAAGAAGATATGCGGAGCTAAAACACTGAATAAGGCTGTAAAATTGTCAACAAACGACCACTTTCTCGTCAATCACAGTGGAAGGAGATACGTTTTCTAACAACGATTCTCATTGGTTGAACGGGAGACGTCACTTAAGGGACGGCATATGTGATTCCCAAGTAGTGTCCCACAATCGCAAAACATTATACATGACCGTCCAGCGCGAACCAGCAGTGGAGACGAGTCCCCACCACAGCGGAATGGAACCACCCACAGGTGTTGCGGGTATTACGTCACAGAGTTACTATAAATAGCTAGCACGTAGCGAAACCGTTGCCCACTAGGCCGCGGGTGGCCTAGTGGGCAACGTTCGTGACAGCCGCGGAAAGGACCTCAGGTTCGATCCCACCAGGTACGAACGCTCGATCCACTAAATATCCGCCGTGCGTCGGATGGGCACGTTAAGCCGTCGGACCCCGGGTACTGGCCCCCAGTAATAAATGAGGTCGTCTTCTTCCCCCTTTCTACTTCGCTTCCGTGTCACTTTCCCATCGGGCACTCTAGCCCAAATCTCCTAGCTTCCTATTTCTAAGGGTTGTTTAAGACCTGGGGTCAGACACTCCCTTCCTAAAATCCTCTACATATGATCATTTGATCATGATCAAGAACAAGGTTCAGGCGTGGTTTGATTGGACGTAACGTGGCTTGCAAAGGAAACATGCAGACGCATAATTTAAGAGTCATCTTTCTGTGTGAATTTAAAGTAGGCCATTCTGCGGGAATTGCTGCTCGAAACGTTAACAAAGCGTTTGGGGAGAATACAGCCAACGAACGAACCATTCAGCGATGGTTCATGAAGGTCCGAAGCTGAGATACGGACCTGCAAAACGAAGCTCGTGGTCACCGACTTGTTGTTGTTTCTGACGATGTTCTGTTACGTGTGGTTGACGCGGACCTCCGAAAAACGTGTCGTGAGATAGCGGAAGAGGTAGGTGTCCACCACACGACAGTTGTTCGGCGTCTGGCTGCACTGGGTAAGGTCAAAAAGCTGGACATGTGGCTGCCGCATGAGTTGACAACTGCCAACAAGGCTAGGCGTTTGGAAATTTGCACGTCGCTGCTTGCCAGGAATAAACAGGAACCTCTACTGCATCGAATCGTCACCTGCGACGAGAAGTGGGTCCTTTATGATAATCGAAAACGATCTGTACAATGCTTAAGCAAGGCACAGCCTGCTGAAAGGCATCCTAACTCATTCCTACACACCAAGAAGATGATGCTGCTTGGCTGGTGGTCCACAGCCGGAATAATTCATCGGAGTTTCTTGGCAAGAGGCCAAACCCTCACTGCAGAACGTTATTGTGCTGAATTACACCAGATGCACCGGAAATTCCTGTAGAAATAACTGGCTTCGGTCAACAGACATGGTGTTCTTCTGCTCCAGGATAACGCCGCCCTCGTGTCGCACAACGAACGATGCTGACACCAAGTGCCCTGGGCTATGTAGCACTGCTTCATCTTGTCTATATCCTCGGACTTGTCTCTAACAGACTATCATCTGTTTCGTCGCCTGGATCCCTTCCTGTCCGGGAAACAGTTCACGACAGACAACGAGGTTCAACGTGCACTTGATGACTTCTTCGGGTCCCAGTCACAAGACTTTTTTGTTATGGGATCATGGCCTTTGCCGGACACATGGCAACTATGTGTCGATGCCAAGGAGGATTATTTTGCCTAGGTAAGTTGTCCTACTTTTCCGTTCTCGCCGTCCACGTGTGCTAGTCCTTTGCCAGGCATTTCATTCGCACCAACCCAATATATAGCTTAGAAAAAAAAATCAAGGCAATCTTTTTTCATTTCATATTTTTCCGGATGTGGATTTTACATCACCGCATTTTTGAAAATGTAGGAGCTTTAAAGATTTTCTCGTCATTTTATTGACTAGATACACTTAGTCAGAAGTAAATATTATTTGAGACGACGTTCTGAGGTTCCGATGTAACGCTCATTAAAATGAAGTACCATCTCACTGATGCCTCTATAAAACTGTCTAGTATCTGTTGTTGGGTTTTTTTTTGTTTTTTGTTTTTTTTTTACTTTCTAAAACTTTATCAACTTTCTAGGAGTATAAGTATAAAAAAAACACCAAAGAAAAAAAGAAATAGGAATGGAAAGAAATAAGTAAAGGAATTTGAGTTTCCAGTGAGAGTGTACGAAGAAAATGTCCAGCAGAGAGATTTTTACAAGAAGCAAGCGCTCTTCGTACACCTCTGCAGGTGTTAGCGTCTTTTGAAGGCATTCGCGGCATTTGGAAACAGCATGGGGGAGATTATATTTACATCACTTTAAATCACCGATTTTTCATGTAGCAGTAGAAATCAGAGGCTAAAGTGGTCAATGCGTGAATAAGAAAAGTGAATCAAAAGCTTACTGATGACCTACTTTGCAGATTTCGACACAACTCTAACGCGATAATGTTCTTCTCCAAAGTCTTCCGGCCTGGTTTTGAATCACATGTAAGATATAAATGAAGATTGTTTTTTGTCTTATTAACTCTTCGCCTTTTCAGGAACCAGCGGCCTTAAAGTAGAACCGGCAATTATGTAAAACTCCTCTCCAATAAAATTGTCCCCTGCAGTGATTTCTTGCGTCTTATTGTTGTGTTATGGAGCTCCTTTCTCTATGTCTTCGTTTTTCCCAGTAACATAAATACTGCTTCATCTACAATACGTCTGAAGAAACGAACATATTTTCGTATTTTAAGTATACAGTTTACATGATCTGTAAATGAAAATGGCCATTTAATATGAAATCAGTATTTATTGAATTAGTTTACTAATGGTTGTCAGGCTTACTGAAGGCAAGCTTTCCCCCTTTTTTCCCAGTTGACTCTTTTATTTTTTGATCTCCATCTACTTCATGCAGTTCTTTTTATATATCTCATCCATCACATTTGGGCTCTTCTCTCTTTTGACGTCGCAGTTGCAGTTCTATATAATCATTCAACTTCGCCACCTCCCATTATGCCTTCGAGCTAGGTGACTGTCCATTTCCACTCAATTGGTTTGACGTGCATTAATGCATCTTATGATTTAGTTTGTTGCCTTGCTTAAAATTTAATTTCCTATCCTTCAAAGTAAGTTACACGTAGCATTATTCTTTCTATCTTTCCTTAAGTACCTTGTATTTTTCTGTATTGTTTAAAACTGAGTGCTCATGTCGATCATGTAAAGAGTAGAAATACGAATTAATTGAAACTCTCCTTTTGAAAGAAATGAATTCCCTTTTCCTGAATTTGTCACATTATTTTCTAAACCCCAATCAGAATTGTTGATCGCTCTGTACTATTTTTCTATATTGCAGCTATTTTAAAGTATTTGGTTCAAGTAATTGAAGGAACTTACTTTTCGTATTGTTTTGCTCTTCAGGGTTAGTCGTAATGTCCCTGTTTCTCATTGTCTTTGTTTTTGTTTAATTCATTTCCAAAACGGTATTTCTGCTTTTCTCATCTAAATCATTTAGCATTTTCATTAGGCTCCTGTTTCATCTTAATTATGTACATGTCGTCAGCTTCTGTTACAGTTTCTTGCTTGCTCACACTGCATTTCCTTTTTTCAATTTTTGTCCAATGTCCCAGGATTAATATTCTCATTTTATGACACATTTTTACTTATTTATTTCCTCTTCCTTTCGCTTATCTAATCCTGCTGTGCGAGTAATTATCTGTGATTACCAAAGCCCCTCTTGAAGAGATACTTCACTTACACTATTGCTATCTGTGTTTATCTTCATTTCTTTCTTACGGCTGTACTTCTCTTCTATGGTTGTATCAGTGCAAAAATAAAACTGTTATTATCAATGCTAATAATATCTTAAACGGTTTATTGCCTATTTTGACGACTTTATTGTCCCAATAAATTCCGTTAAGGACGTATTGTAAAATTGTAGTTAAGTGGGTGATAAACAGTCTTCTTGTCTTATTTCTACTTCCAGCTGGATCTTTCCTTTTTTGTCATTCAGGATTAACATATTTTTATGTAAGGTGTAATAACATTGAGACGCCATCCCAATGACTCAAAGGTTAGGGATGCTGGCTTATGGCCTATCGTACGATTATGATCTGGGATGTGTTACAACCCAGTACGAGGCATGAGTGGTGTGTATATCCTACTACGTCTATTCCTTGCAACGAACCATTGACCCACAGTTTGAGATGGGTGACTTTCTATAGCCTTAGTTGTTTACGAAATTGATTCAGAGAGCCCTCTTCCGCCCAAAAAGTATTGAAGCGCCTCAATGATTTGTGCATATTTATTTTTTATGAGTCAGTCACCTTCTGATAGTTCCTAAGTACCATCATAGTGATTTTTGCTATTCCTGAGGTTTTTCTGTCAAGTGCCTCGCCAGAAGCCCCGCTGCCCAAAGTGGCAGGAACCGTTTGCTTAAAATCATTCTTCCGAAATGGGTCCGGGTTCGAATCCTGATTGAGGTGTGGATGAGATACTTGTCTTACGGCACTGTCCCTCCCCCGTCAAAGGAATTAGTGGCCACAAATCAAGGACCGAGGGCAGTTTATAGCTCATTGAGTGCTCACGGTTGTCGTTTAAGCCCCTAACAAAAAAGAAACGGTCTCCGGGTTTTAGGTGTTTCATTTTTCTGTCAGCTCTCTTATTAACTTTGCAGTTAGATTAGTTTAGCTAGTATAATTTATTGCTTTGGTAATAGTCCCGTATTCAGCAGGCCAATATATATATATATAATTTATATATATAATATACACTATCTACCAACAAGTAATTGGACACCTGTGATAGCAAAGGAAAACGAAGTTTATTCACCTTCAATAGTTGAAAGAGCCTCCACGAGCGGCGATTACAGCTGCGACCCTCCGTGGCATACTCTCAACCAGGCGTTGTACGACGGCTAGCGGTATTTTCTTCCACTCGGCTTGGAGAACACAGGTCAGTTCCTTCACCGATTTCGGACGGTGGGGGCACCCCTTAAGTCAACGCTCCAACTCGTCCCAGAGGTGCTCGATAGGGTTCAGGTCCCGGCTCTGCGCAGGCCAGTCCATTGGATTAACCTCATTGTCACCATACCAAGCCATGGTGGACCTCGCAACTTGACAGGTGGCATTGTCATCCTGAAATTAACATGGGTCCACCCGAAAAACTGCCACAACGTAGGAAGCGCATGGTCATCCAAAATAGTGCATTAGGTCTCGGCGTTGAGTCTACCAGGAATTGCAACTAAGGGTCCCGTGCTATACCAGGAGAAACACCCCATAGCATAATTCCACCGCCGCCGAACTTCACAGTTGGCACAATACATTCCGGCAGGAGGCGTTCTCCAGGCAGACGCCAAACCCAGACCCTGCCATCTGAACGGTAGAGGGTGAACCTTGATTCGTCGCTCCAGTGAACCTGTTTCCATTGCTCAACGGTCCACTGTCGACGTTCTTTGCACCACGTTAGCCGAGCAGCGCTATTGGGTGATCAAAGGCTTTTGGGCTGCAGCACATCCATGATAACCGAGCAGATGGGCTTCCTTACGAATGGTATTGATCGAAAGAACACTCCCTGATGCCAGTTGAAACTCCTCGTGGATGTCGCCCATTGATTTGGTGCGGTTCTTCTGAATTTCTCTGGCCAGCACCCGTCGGTCTCTAACTCCCAGTTTTGTGGGTCTGCCGGGTCGGGGCACATTCCCACAGTCACCTCTCATCTTTCACTTGCCAATCACGTAGGCCACTGTCGATTTTGGGTACTTCGACTCGCTGGATATGTCACGTATGGATCGGCCATTTCTGTGATACCCGACGATTACACCTTTCTCGAAATCAGAGCGCTCCGAACTGCGGGGCATCTTGCATGCGACTGGTTGCGTTGTTGTTTCCCACATGATATTTAACGGCGACGGCCGTGACGTGCATCAGGACCGCATATATCGTCGATTGCAGGGGTGTCCAATTACTTGTTGGTAGATAGTGTATATATAATATATATATATATATATATATATATACTTAAGAGCAGAGCCGAAAACATAAGAAAAACTTAAGAATTTAAAACGAAAGTTGCAAAATAACCTGAAGATCAAAACGCGCAACGCAGCAGTTATGAAAATTCAGAATTCACATTCTATTAAGAAGAGACTGAAGCAAAAAAAATTTTTGACTCATACCAAGTACAACATAGAAAAGGTTATGTATTTACCGGTGTGAGTAAAAAGAAAAAAATAGAAAAACTGAATGTAGAAAGTGTCGAGAATACTGAGCCTTGGCTTTATCAAGGACCAGCAAAAACTCTGCATTTTCTCACTTCCACAAAGACCTATTTGGAAATGAGTTTCTGCAAAGTCATAGATGCAAGTAATAAGCCCACCAGAAAAAAATTTAAAAAATATATATAAGTCATAACCTCCACAGAGTTGTATGACCAAGCTTTAGTTAACAATTTAGCTTGCATCCATAACTTTCCTGGCCCCACCCATGCTCTTCATCAGTTACTAATAAACAGAAGAAAGATGATTATAGAAAACTCAAGTTGTAAGAGTGACATAATGAATCAGAAATAATGTTCAGCAATAACAAATTGCCGAGTTACCTAGTCGCCTAAGAGAGAATTTGAACCTGAATAGCAATACTAAAGTACTACAAATGCTTAAACATTGCAATAAAAGAGGAAATATTAATTTTTTTCTAAAGCACAGATTCTTGAAAGAAACCTGGATTATAAAAAACCCCTACTCCGCAACTTCTGACAACACAAAAACGAGAATAAAATAAAGACAATAATAAACTAAAGAAATGCTTTGTGAAGGTTATATGACATAAACAATTAGTTGCAATATGTACAAAGTATTTCAGAAGTGCTTTAAGTGCATAATTAAGTAGTTATTAAGACCTTAACTACATTGAAAACACATCGTAGACTACAAGAACAATGGAACGGCCGGCTGCTTAGCCTTAGTGCCCTAAAAAACGCGCAAAGTAACCAGGAAAAGAAAGAGTTAAAATCCGCAAAAAAGGTAATAGACTTGCTAGTGCCTAAATGTTTAAAGCAAAAAATAGGAAACATGTTCAAGAAGTTCAAGCATTGAACTTGGAAAACCTAAAACCCAAAGACAATGAAGAGAGCTTAGCTCTTATGCAACTTAACTTCTTCCACTCTTGAGGAAACATAGCCGACCTTTCAACCCAAACTTCCATTCACCCCTGCCACTCCCTAGTCGCTGGGGAGCAGTGTGGGTGGGGCTGAAGGCCTCCACACACTGAAAAAAATCCTACTCGCGTAGATTTTAACTAGAGGAAAATATAATTAAGATTGTGGACCTGTTTGATCAGAAAGAGCAGAATTAACTCTCCAAAATACATGAGAAATGTTATGAAATACACAAGTAGTGTATTTAATAAGTAGGATTTTTCAGTGTGTGGAGGCCTTCAGCCCTACCCACACTGCTCCCCAGCGACTAGGGAGTGGCAGGGGTGAATGGAAGTTTGGGTTAAAAGGTCGGCCATGTTTCCTCAAGAGTGGAAGAAGTTAAGTTGCATAAGAGGTAAGCTCTCTTCATTGTCTTTGGGTTTTAGGTTTTCCAAGTTCAATGCTTGAACTTCTTGAACATTTTTTCTATTTTTTGCTTTAAACATTTAGGCACTAGCAAGTCTATTACCTTTTTTGCGGATTTTAACTCTTTCTTTTCCTGGTTACTTTGTGCGTTTTTTAGGGCACTAAGGCTAAGCAGCCGGCCGTTCCATTGTTCTTGTAGTCTACGATGTGTTTTCAATGTAGTTAAGGTCTTAATAACTACTTAATTATGCACTTAAAGCACTTCTGAAATACTTTGTACATATTGCAACTAATTGTTTATGTCATATAACCTTCACAAAGCATTTCTTTAGTTTATTATTGTCTTTATTTTATTCTCGTTTTTGTGTTGTCAGAAGTTGCGGAGTAGGGGTTTTTTATAATCCAGGTTTCTTTCAAGAATCTGTGCTTTAGAAAAAATTAATATTTCCTCTTTTATTGCAATGTTTAAGCATTTGTAGTACTTTAGTATTGCTATTCAGGTTCAAATTCTCTCTTAGGCGACTAGGTAACTCGGCAATTTGTTATTGCTGAACATTATTTCTGATTCATTATGTCACTCTTACAACTTTCTATAATCATCTTCTTTCTGTTTATTAGTAACAGATGAAGAGCATGGGTGGGGCCAGGAAAGTTATGGATGCAAGCTAAATTGTTAACTAAAGATTGGTCATACAACTCTGTGGAGGTTATGACATATATATATTTTTAAAAAAAATTTTGGTGGGCTTATTACTTGCATCTATGACTTTGCAGAAACCCATTTCCAAATAGGTCTTTGTGGAAGTGAGAACATGCAGAGTTTTTGCTGGTCCTTGATAAAGCCAAGGCTCGGTGTTCTCGACACTTTCTACATTCAGTTTTTCTATTTTTTCTTTTTACTCACACCGGTCAATACATAACATTTTCTATGTTGTACTTGGTATGAGTCAAAAAATTTTTTTTGCTTCAGTCTCTTCTTAATAGAATATATATATATATATACCGGATGCATCATATAAAAGAGGCCACGTGGCCAGACGATGTTAGGCGGGTTTCCAGTTAAAACCGCTTTGTTCCACTTTCAACCGGTTCCTGCGTGTACAGCTGCAAAGGAATTCTCCGGAGTGGTTAATCACAGCCAGAGTACTGTAGGTACGCGGTCATAAGTGTAAGTGAAGAGAGAACAAAGACAACGGAAATGGTTTTAGGAACGGAACAGCGGATTTTTATTGTGGAACAGTATTTCAGAAATAACTCATACAAGGTTTTAAATGAGTTCTTTACAGAAAAATTTCCACATTGTGCAGCACTGGCGAAATCAGTGGTACAGAATTTAGTGCGGAAATTTCGTGAAACCGGCACGGTGTGCAACAGGAAAAGAAACAAACCCTAGACAATTTGTACTGAAGACAATATGAAGGATGTGTGCACAATGATGTTACAAAGCCCTCTGAAGTCGATTCGCTGATTATCGTCTGCAACGGGAATATCTGCCACGTCATGCCGACGCATACTTAAGATGTATTTGCATTTTCGGCTGTACAAAGTTATGGTGCTCCAAGAACTTAAAACTCCTGATTGTGCAAAACGGATGCAGTATTGTAAGTGGTTTCAGGAGAACATTGTCAGCGGTTAAATGGACCCAACACTTAATTACAAGACAGATGAAGCATGGTTTCATCTGTCCGGGTATGTCAATGCGAAAAACAGAAGGATT
The DNA here is from genome assembly GCA_039090855.1 of Macrothele yani. NCBI lineage: Eukaryota > Metazoa > Arthropoda > Arachnida > Araneae > Macrothelidae > Macrothele > Macrothele yani. The sequence continues at coordinate 108,578,844 of CM077030.1, read as the reverse complement.
TGGACCGACACGAATCCCAGACGGACAATGGAGACCCCTCTGTACGACCAAAAGATAGGCGTTTGGTGTGCTGTATCTGCGAAGAGGATAGTCGGCCCGTTCTTTTTCACTGACACCATCAAGTCGGAGCGCTATGTTCAGCAACTGTTCAACCCATTTGTTGCCGTACTTACAGAAGAAGAGCAAGCATATGCTTTCTTTCAGCAGGATGGTGCAACGGCGCATACTGCGCGAACAGTCTACGTGCTGTGCATGAAGTGTTTGGGGAGGACAGAACTGTATCGAATGGCCACCCAGATCACCCGATCTCTCCACATGTGACTTTTACCTGTGGGGAGCATTGAAAGGGAAAGTATACGCAACTAATCCGCACATTCTTGATGACTTACAAGTGAACATTACGGATGCCATAGCCCAGATTACTGCCGATGAGTTGTGGCGCGTTACGAACAACATGTTTCGTCGTGTGCAGCTGTGTCTTGATGTCGGAGGACAGCACTTTCAGCAATTGTTGTAAATGCAGGTAAATTACTCGTGTTTTCTGTCATTTTCACTATTCTTTACCATGTACAGTACATTGCCTGACAGTTGTCGTTCATTATACTGCTTGCACATAAGTTACATACACATAATTGAAATCCAGGGCATACAATTTAACCTGACTTCCTCCCTAACACAAAATAACCATGTTCTAAATATTTCAGTTTCGAAAGTTCATAGTTCTTGGATACCGTCAGAGTTTCTATGATATTTAATTACATTAGTTGACATTTTTAAACTATGTTTTCATAACATGGGTGAAATAATGTGTTTTTAACTAATTTCGGGGTGCTGAATTCAATTCAAATATGATTGTAAAAACTCTCCATTACGTACAGTTTTTTGTGTATCAACATTTGCTATATATCCAGATAGATATATGCAATTTAGAATAAATTAGCAACATTTATTCACAATTAAATGTTTTATTAACATCCCCTATAGTTTCGCAGAGCGTCTGGCTCGGTATCATCAGAACAAATGGAGCGCAAACATTCAAATCATTGTGACATCATCAGAGTTCTGACGGTCACGGATTTTGATGAGTTGTTTCTACGCGCTTGAAAGAAATGGCGGGGACGTCATGTCGTTGACAAGTCTTAAAGAATTCCGGTATATGTGGAAGCTTCTAATATATTAAGCTTGATAGGCGAATCAGGTTTGTCAATAAGCGTAGCTTTTCCAAACAAATATTTGTGGTTATTTTCGTGACAATATTGGGCTATTGATGAATTCTTCAGTTCATAGTTCCGTTCGTAAGTCTAGTGTTCATTCACACCAAAAACTTAAAGCCCTACTGGTCTCTCCTATATATGAAAGTCCACATTCACAAGATATCTGATGAATTTCCCAGGAATTTATATCTTCGGCGTAGTCTTTAATCCGTAAAAATTCATCTTGTTTATGGGTTTGAAAATAACTTTGAAATAAACATTTTTGAGAATTTATGAAATTCCAAAGCAAATCTGAGGAGTAAATGGGATAACCGTCCAATTCGTTGGTACTGGGATGTCTATTGGCGTGGGCGAGCACATGGGTTTCGGTTTCCTAAATTTTTGGACAGCTTTGTCTATCACGGAAGGACTATATCCTCTGTGTACTGCAATTCATTTGAAAAAATCAAGCACTTTCTGCAAGGAATCTTCAGTTGAGCATATATGTATTGCACGATATACAGTACGTATGTGTATAAAGTAGAATTTTTTGTTTCCATGGGTGATTTGAATTTGCATGTGGAGGTAAGGAAACAGCAAATGGTTTTCGATAAACTGCTGTGCTAAAGGCTCCTTCAGAGCGTGACACAAGGATATCCAGGAATGGTAAACAGCCATTATTTTCAGTCTCACATATGAACTGTATATGAGGATCAATTGAATTGATAAGTTCAACTAATTTAGGTATTTCCGAATTCCTCCCATTCCAGAGGCCAAAGGTATCATCTATATATCGAATCCACAGGTCGAAAGTAACAAGCTTAAAGAGTTTGTCCTCAAAGTGACGCACGTAGACTTCGCATAAAACAGGCGACATATACCAGGCGACTACTCATTGCAAGGATTTCCGTCTATTGGAAAAATCTTCCACGAAAAAGGAAACTGTTTTGTTTGATACAAATATCCACTAGTCTCAAATTTTCTTCAACTTCCGGTTGGCTGAAATGATGTTCAATGAGACTTGTTTTCAATGATAAACAGACGGAAGGCCTTACAATGACAGAAGGCCTTGAAATGTGTAGTCCACTGTCGCTTGTTTTATGCGAAGTCTACATGCGTCACTCTGAGGACAAACTCTTCCAGCTCGTTACATTTGGCCTGTGGATTCGATATATGGATGATATCTTTGTCCTCTGGAATAGGAGGAATTTGGAAATACCTAAATTAGTTGAACATATCAATTTAGTTGATCATCATATACAGTTCACATGTGAGACTGAAAATTATGGCTGCTTACCATTCCTGGATATCCTTGTGTCATGCTCTGAAGGAGCCTTTAGCACAGCAGTTTATCGAAAACCATTTGCTGTTTCCTAACCTCCACATGCAAAATCAAGTTACCCATGGAAACAAAAAATTCTGCTTTATACACATTCGTACTGTATATCGTGCAATACATATATGCTCAACTGAGGATTCCTTGCAGAAAGAGCTTGATTTTCTTAAACGAATTGCAGTACACACAGGATATAGCCCTTCCGTGATAGACAAAGCTGTCCAAAAATTTAGGAAACCGAAGCCTATCTGCTCGCTCACGCCAATAGACATCCCAGTGCGACCGAATTGGGCGGTTATCCCATTTGCTTCTCAGATTTGCTCCGGAATTTCAAAAATTCTCAAAAGTTTTAATTTCAAAGTTATTTTCAAACCCATAAACAAGATGAATTTTTACGGATCAAAAGACTACGTCGATGACATAAATTCCTGGAGAATTTATCAGATATCTTGTGAATGTGGACTTTCATATATAGGACAGACAGACAGGGTTTTAAGTTTCCGTGTGAAAGAACACAAGACTTACGTACGGCACTATGAACTGAAGACATCAATAGCCCAAAATTGTCACGAAAATAAGCACAAATATTTGTTTGGAAGCGCCACGCTTATTGATAAACCTGATTCGTTTATCAAACTTAATATATTAGAAGCTTTCCACATATACCGAAATTCCTTACGACTTGTAAACGACATGACGTCTGCGCCATTTCTTTCAAGCGCGTAAAAACAACTCATCAAAATCCGTGACAGTCAGAACTCTGATGATGTCATAATGATTTGAATGTTTACGCTCTATTTGTCCTGATGATGCTGAGCCAAACGCTCTGTGAAGTTATAATCGATGTTGATAAAACATTTAATTTTGAATAAACGTTGATAATACTGTATTAATATATAGGGGACGTTGCCCGTCCTGTGACGGAGTGAAATTTTTAATTGAAGCAGATTGAAAGCAAATAAAATAGATGCCGGATTTCTGTACGGAAACATAGTAAAAACTTATACTACTCATTCATGCTATAACTAAAAATTATATGCTATTTATTTCCGTTTTTCAAAAGACCTCGCGATAAATAACATTCTGTGTAAAATATTTGTTGTTTAATAATTGCAGATTAGAGCGTTTAGATAGATCGATATTTTGCAAAATGTGTATTACTGTATAATCAGCACTAAACTCGGAAAGTTGTTTTCGTGTAAACTTACCTTAATAATTTTTTCTTTGATCTTTCGCATTAAATTACTTTTTCTCCTTCACACTTGTTATTCCCTTCACGGCTTGTTTTAGACTGTCCTATTCGGCGGTTAGTTTGAAACTTCATAACAAAGCTTTTTTTATAAAATAATTGGACATCTGGTATTACAAATTGCAACTATCTAAATTATCGACAACGTACTATTGGGACGACATCTGCTTTTAGACATGATCTGCTTGCTCACTTTGACATCTCAAAATTTCGGTTTTTATTGTAGGTTACGGCGTTTAGATAAATCGATATTTTGCAAAATGTATAATATAATCAACACTAAACTCGGAAAGTTAGTTAAATAAAAAAAGTAAAAAGTAATTAAAGGGTACAAATTAATATTCGAATTGTGCTAAATTAAATAAATATACAAACGCAACTTGCCGTGATATTAAGATTTTAATTCGAATTTTGTAGATCGGATAAATAGAACTCGAGTAATTGATAATCCACTTTTTTTAAATTAGCACGCGATCACTTTGACATCTTAGTGTGATCGCGGGCAAACTCAACTTGCTGTGTTATTAAAAATTAAATTCGAATTTTGTAGATCGGAAAAATAGAACTCGAGTCATTAAAAAGCCAATGTCTTTAAATTAGCAAGCGATCACCTTGACATCTAAAAGTGATCGCGTGCTATTATATAGCAGGCATTCATTTCGACTGACATCGCGAGAGCACACTCGAATAGTTCGATAAGTGATGGCGCAACAATGCAGACGTTGCTGTGACGTCAAGCGTTCCAGAGAGACAGACGGATCTGGGTGTTCATATATTTTATTAAAAGTTCCTTGCTTAAAGAATATTATATATTTCATGAATATAAAACAAGTTATTTACAAAATATATTTCTCGTAAGCGATAAGTAAATAAAAATACATAGCAAAGCTTTTTTCCATTTCGTACAAAGTGCCTTATATAACATTAGGGTCCTAATTTATGAACAAATTGTTTTCAATGAATGAAATACGGAATCAGACCATTGTGCAATACAAATTTGGAAGGTGTGAATCATTTTATTGGTGTAAATATGACATGGATGTTAAGTCAGATAATATCCGAAAACTTCAAAATTTCGTCCTGGAGCAGGAATCGAATCCGCGTCTCCCGGATAGCGCCCGAGTATCGTAACCACTACACCACCCAGAACGACCAAGTTTCAAGTTTTCAGATTAATTTGAATATAAGCATCACAGGATTCGCTAGTTGAAGCAACCTAGAGCAGGAATGACTAGCATTCGATAGTCATTCCTGCCCTAGAACCAGTACTGGTTATATTCAAATTAATCGGAAAACGTGAAACTTGTTCGTTCTAGGTGGTAAGCATACTCAGGAGCTATCCGGGATACGCAGATAGCATCCGAGATGATCTCCAGAACGATGAAGTTTTCAAATTTTCGGATATTATCTGACTAAAAATCCCTGTCATATTTGCACCAATAAACGGATTCACATCTTCCAAATTGTTTTCAACCTGGCGCTGGTGGTTACGCAAAAACATTTTTTTCTCTTATGTCCGTCTAGTTTTCATTCATTTTTCTCAATGATTTGTTTCATTACTATTAGACCTGGAAGAAAACATCAAAGGCAAAGTTGATTTGATGAGAAAAACGACACTGGAACACCATCCGGAGCCGGAGCAGCCTTCAGCACTCACCATCACCACTAATCTGCAATTTGTGTTTCGCGCAGGACGTTAGCGAGGACTTATCACTCTATCCGATGCGTTCCTCCCTGCAATTTCTGTTGTGCAGAGAACAACTTTTCAAGGGCTTACCACTCTACCTGATGCTTTCCTCTCTAGAACCAGTACTGGTTATTGGTCCCTCAGCACAAGAATCAGTGCTCAACAGTGCTGCCATCTCTTTGTTCTAGTCCGTAGGGAGGGGGGGTGAGTGACCTCCGCCTCAGTTTTTGTATGCCCAAGAACTACTCTGGGGTCATAGTCAACTGCACCCCAAACAAACTCATTAGGATGAACAGCCGCTTCCTTGAAGAACTTCTTGGTGGGTCTGATCGAAAACTCACGTACATTTTCGACACCAAGTCTGCTCCTGAGGTTCCGAGGTGGGGCCCACGGTGGAGCCTCTGTGATCACTCGGAGTACTCGGCTCTGCACCCTTTCAAATCTCACCCGCTGGAATTTACTTGTGCCTATCCAAATGAGTGCAACGTAGGTGAGCACGGGCCTAACACAGCAACACTTTATGCCGTGTTGTCAAGAAGACTCTCCTGTGTAGATGGAGCTAGCTGCTCAAGGCTTTGTCTAGCTTTATTAGTGAGGTAATTGGTGTTAGCTACCCACAAAAGTCGACAGTCTCTTTGCAGCCCCAGGTATCTAGCAGAAGTAGAGCAGGGGACTGCCCCCGAAACATGGCAAGTCTCTGCACTCCTAAGATCTCCATGAAACAACAGCGCACTGTTCTTTGACAGATTGATTTTGATCGGCGATTGAGTGTAGTAAGTCTCTAGCTCAGAGAGAGAGTCGTTAGGAGCGCCACTGTTCTGCCTTTGTTCAAGGACTTGACGACAACGGCTGTATCACCTGCGGACATCAGGACTCACCCGTACTTGAGAGTGAGGAAGTCGTACAGATAAATGGAGAACAGCGTAGGTCCAAGAACAGGATTTTGAGGCACACCTTCCCATATCTTTTTTCAGAAGAAAGCTCACTGGTAATCTTAACAGTAAAGCTGCGCCTGTTGTGGTACGACCCAATTAGTTCAGCAAGTGAGTGGGGACACTGAAGCTCCTGCAACTTCTGAAGGAGAACATCATCGTGCCATACCCGGTCGAAGGCCAAGCTGATGTCCAGGAGAGATGCAGCAGAATACTCACTCTTTTCATGTCCTTCACAGATGAATTTCGGAAGTCTGATCAACTAGTGGGTTGTGGGTGGCATACTTGGCGGAAACTGCTATGTTCGTCAGTAACGACTCCCTTAGAATCGCAGAACTCGCTGGGCTTAGAGAGAATGGCCCTCTCTAGGAGCTTGCCCAGGGTGGGAAGAAAAGAGATCGAACGATAGTTCTGCGGCAAGATGTGGTATTCTCCAGGCTTTGGCAGCACCACTACCACTACCTTCTTTCGGTCCTTGGAAAAGTATTTCAGACGTAGGGATCCGTTGAATATCTCAACCACGACCTGAATCCAGCACACTCGGAGAGCAGTTGGACAGCTCTTGCCGTGATCCCATCTCTTCCGAAAGCTTTCTTTACCTTTATCTTTCTGATGGGCATTGATACCTCGTGGTAGCTGACAGGGGATATTTCCTTATCTGTGACATCAAAATCATACGCAGTTAAAGCTTCCATGACCCTGTCGGAGAGATCAGGGTTGTTAATGTTATGAGGTGAGAACTGCTCTTCCAGGTTACCAACAGGGACCCCACCCTTCTCATCATCACCGTCGACCACTCCCTGTGGACCGAGTATGGGCATTATTATGACTGTTCTACTGCAAGGATGGTCCACATATCATCCTGACGAGGCTGACCCACGTTGAGAAGGTACTTATTTCATTGCACTTCTCTGAACGATCGGATTTATGCTCTGATGAGGTCGAGACAATGGTTATAATGAACCTTGTAGTCTGGTGACTTCGACAGTTGACAGACCCTCTGAAACTTGTTCTTCTCTCGGATCATCCGAAAAATACGGAGAGGAAACGCATAAGGGTCCCAGACAGTAGCACAAGGCTTTCTGCAACGATCCAGGACTGACTATATACAGTTTGTGAGTTCTTCCACCACATCGTCGACGTTCGAGCGAGTTCTGGTCTGAACAGTAACTTTCTGCAACAACTTCCAATCAGTGTATATTATTTTCCGCCTGGTGGCTTTGACTCTTTTCAATTTCAACAGAACTAGATCATGGTCTGAGTGCAGTCCAGAAACAACTGAGACCTGACAAACTGGGGGACAGCAAAATCAATGACATCAGCCCCGTCATGTGACGAGGCGCAAGTCGTAAGGATCGGATTACCAATAGTAAGATCAAGCTTATCCATAGGCGTCACCGCCTTTTGATTATTGGGGGGCATGAATATACCTTCCCAACTCTCTTGTTTTTCTCACTATAAAACAATGTATCATTTTAACTTGAGAGCTCACCTTTCCCCGACATTGTCAATTTATCCACCTTTAGATATTTCATGATGCAATAACTAGAATTTATGTCAGCTGTATTGTACGAGTAATTAGGGGTGAAATCATTAATTTGAACTCTTTCAAAAGTAAGTGTCAACAATGTATTTATTAGTTAAAGTACAAAGTAAAAATATCAACGTTTACCACAATCAAAGGTTTATTATATATCGACTATAGTTTCGCAGACTTCTGGTTCGGCTTCATCAGGACGAATGGAGCGTAAACATTCAAATCATTGTGACATCATCAAAGTTCTGACGGTCACGGTTTTTGGTAACTTGCTTCCACGCGCTTGAAGGAAATGGAGTCGACGTCATGTCGTTGACAAGCAGTGAAGAGTTCCGGTACATGTGAAAAGCTTCTAATACATTAAGCTTCATCGTTGAATCAGGTTTATCGATGAGCATAGCGTTTCCGAACAGAAATTTATGGTTGTTTTTGTGAAAATGCTGGGCTATAGACGACTTCTTCAGTTCACAATTCTATTCCGTACGTAGGTCTGGTGTTCCTTCACACGGAAAGTTAAAGCCCTGCGGGTCTGCCCTATATACGAAAGTCCACATTCACAAGGTATCTGATAAATTCCCCAGGAATTTATGTCTTCGACGTAATCTTCGGATCCGAAAAATATTATCTTGTTTATGGGTTTGAAAATAACTTTAAAATTAAAACTCTTGAGAATTTTTGAAATTCCAAAGCAAATCTGTGGAGCAAATGGGATAACCGCCCAATTCTGTCGTATTGGGTGGTCTGCCGGCGTGAGTGAGCAGACAGGCTTTGGTTTCCTAAATTTGTGGACAGCTTTGTCTACGACGGAACGTGTATATCCTCTGTGTACTGCAATTCGTTTAAGAAAATCTAGCTCTTTCTGCAAGGAATCCTCAGCTGAGCATATATGTATTGCACGATATACGTATGTGTAGAAGGCAGAGATTTTATTTTTTGTTTCCATGGCTGATTTTATGTTGCTTGTGGGGGTAAGGAAACAGCGAATGGTTTTCGATAAACTGTTGTGCTAAAGGATCCTTCAGAGCGTGACACTAGGACGTCAAGAAATGATAAGCATCCAATATTTTCAGTCTCACATGTGAACTGTATATGAGGATCCATTGAATTGATTAGTTCCACCACTAATTTAGGTATTTCCGAATTCATGCCTTTCCAGAGAACAAAAGTGTCATCAACATATCGAATCCAAAGGTCAAACGTAACGAGCTGAAAGAGTTTGTCCTCAAAATGACGCATATAGACTTCGCATAAAATAGGCGACAATGGGCTACCCATTGCAAGGCCTTCCGTCTGTTGGAAATATCTTCCACGAAAAAGGAAACTGTTTTGCCTGGTACAAATTTCCACTAGTCTTAAAATTTCTTCTACTTCCGGTTGATTGAAATGATGTTCAATGAGACTCACTTTCAATGATTCGAGGGCTCCATTCAGTGGGATGCTTGTGAACATGGATTTCACATCGAAGGATAACATGAATTGATCTTTGTACGGATGTCGTTTTAGTCGATTGGCAAACTCTATGGAATTTTTTACAGTTGTTTTGTTCGAAGAAGTCGTTAAGGCGGATAATTTTGAAGATAGAAACCTGGCCAACTTATGTGTAGCTGAGCCAATGTTGCTGACTATGGGACGGAAAGGGATACCAATCTTATGTATCTTCGGAAGTGCATAGAAGCGCGGACAACGGGCATATGAGATCTTTAGACGACTTTCTGAACTTTGGTCAAGAGTTACACAACTTGATATCACTTTTCGAACTTCCTTTAATTGTTTCTCCGATGGATCCTTTTTTATTTCTTTATAGGGTCCTGCGGAAATAAGTTTTTCAACTTCTGTCTCATAACTTTTTTGTCGAGAATAACATCTTGTCCTCCTTTATCTGCTTTAGTAACGACAATATCTCGATTTGACTGTAATTCTTTTAAAGCATTATATTCTTCTTTGTTGAGATTGGGTTTAAATGGTGAAAGGACTTTGATGTTATTATCTGGCTGACACAATGTCTAATTGTTTCTTTTTTGATCAATGTTTAGATCCCTTTTTATCAGGGACTCCTCAACCGACGCAACTATATATACAGGCACCTTTTTCGAAATCGCAAAATTCGAATTGTAACGTAAAATCCTTTTTTGAATTTCGCTCGGCTTAAAACAAGAAAGGTTAGATATTACTTCATTATCCGAAAAGGCATCCTGAGTTTGCGCAGCGGAATTTTCTTTATTGTTGTTGTTATTCGATAGTTTTTCAAATTTTCTTTCTAATGTCATTTTATGAGTAAAAGACATATTGTAACTCCTAGACCAAGTTTTGCCGTCCAGGTCAGAAAAATATGGCAACGTTTTATCCAGTAAAAGATGTAGGTCATACAATTCGACCTCAACGTTTGCAATATTTTCCCCGTATCTTTAATAACAGCTCTTAATAGTGCAAACGAAGCATTAGACATGGCTTTATTGACGTTATGGGATGTTCGTAATTTGCATTTCACAGATATAAAATATGGTAATATCTGGTATCTATTATATCGAAGCAAGAAGTTTAGGTGGTTCAGTAATCTGAACTTCTTTATCTTCAGCTTCGAAAAACGGTTGATGGTCGGAGACAGTGAGTTCGTCATAATCAAGATCAAGAACTAAGATGTTATGTTCCTGAATAGTCAATATCGGTATTAAATAAGTCCACAAAAAATCTCTGCCTTCTACACATACGTATATCGTGCAATACATATATGCTCAGCTGAGGATTCCTTGCAGAAAGAGCTAGATTTTCTTAAACGAATTGCAGTACACAGAGGATATACACGTTCCGTCGTAGACAAAGCCGTCCACAAATTTAGGAAACCAAAGCCTGTCTGCTCATTCACGCCGGTATACCACCCAATACGACAGAATTGGGCGGTTATCCCATTTGCTCCACAGATTTGCTTCGGAATTTCAAAAATTCTCAAGAGTTTTAATTTTAAAGTTATTTTCAAACCCATAAACAAGATAATTTTTTCGGATCCAAAGATTACGTCGAAGACATAAATTCCTGGGGAATTTATCAGATACCTTGTGAATGTGGACTTTCGTATATAGGGCAGACCAGCAGGGCTTTGACTTTCCGTGTGAAGGAACACCAGACCTACGTACGGAATGGAATTGTGAACTGAAGAAGTCGTCTATAGCCCAGCATTTTCACGAAAACAACCATAAATTTCTGTTCGGAAACGCTATGCTCATCGATAAACCTGATTCAACAATGAAGCTTAATGTATTAGAAGCTTTTCACATATACCGGAACTCTTCACTGCTTGTCAACGACATGACGTCGACTCCATTTCTTTCAAGCGCGTGGAAACAACTTACCAAAAACCGTGACCGTCAGAACTCTGATGATGTCACAATGATTTGAATGTTTATGCTCCATTCGTCCTGATGAAGCCGAGCCAGAAGCTCTGCGAAACTATAGTCGATATATAATAATAAACCTTTGATTGTGGTAAGCGTTGATATTTTTACTTTATTCAACACCACAAGTTTGTAGTCATAAATTATATATAGTTAAAGTACATTTTTCACCTATACTTTAATGACATTTTATATGTAGGATTAGGTTATAGAATAAAATCTTGTTCTACACAACCTTGATTTAGAAGCAGGAACATAATATGTCTATAGTTTCCATTTAATCACAAACTGATCCCAAAACTCTGCTCCTCCCGTCCATGTTTCATATGAAAATCTTTGCCACTTTCTCCAGGTCAACAGTGTCAACTACACTGACGGAAAAAAATCCCAACACCACGAAAAAATTGTTGTAGAGGAATGAAATGGCGGCAATACATTTGTATAGGTAACATATTAAATCGATTAAGGTTTCAAGATCACAGCTTAATGTAAGCGCGAGAAGAGCCATTTTAAATGTGAAATGCTGGTACATTAATAACCGGTGTAACCGCCAGAATGTTGAATGCAAGCATGCAAACGTTCATGCATTGTGTCGTAAAGGTTCTGGATGTCAGCTTGTGGGATGGAGTTCCATGCCTGTTGCACTTGGTCGGTCAATACAGGGACGGTTAATGCTGGTTGGGGGGACTCTGGAGTTGTCGTCCAATGATGTCCCATGCGTGCTCGATTGGTGAAAGATCTGATGATCTAGCAGGCCACGGTAACATGTCGACACTCTGTAGAGCATGTTGGGTTACAACAGCGGTATACGGACGAGCGTTATCGTGTTGGAAAACACCCCTGGAATGCTGTTCATGAATGGCAGCACAACAGGTTGAATCACCAGACTGAAGTACAACTGTGCTGTCAGGTTGCGTGGGATAACCACGAGAGTGCTCCTGATGTCATAGGAAATTGCTCCCCAGACCATAACTCCAGGTGTAGGTCCAGTGTGTCTCGGCCGCAGACAGGTTGGTTGCAGGCGCTCACCTAACCTCCTTCTAACCAACACACGGCCATCACTGTCACCCAGGCAGAACCGGCTTTCATCAGAAAACACAACAGATCTCCACTCCGTCCTCCAATGAGCTCCAGCTGGACACCACTGACATCGCAAACGGCAGTGGTTTGGAGTAAGTGGAATGCACGCTACAGGGCGTCTGGCTCGGAGCTGTCCTTCAAGTAACCGATTTGTAACAGTTCGTTGTGTCACTGTGGTGGCAACTGCAGCTCAATTTCTGCCGCAGACGCAGTACGATGCGCAACGGCCATACGCCGTACACGACGGTCTTCCCTATCTGTAGTGCCACGTGGCCGGCAGGAACCCGGTCTTCTTGAGGCAGTACCTTCCCTTGACCACCGCTGCCAACAATCATGCACAGTGGCTACATTCCTGCCAAGTCGTTCTGCAATATTGCGGAAAGAAAATCCACCTTCTCGTAGCTCTATTACACGACCTCGTTCAAACAAACTCCGTGAGCTGTTGATAATGGCTTCTTCGTCTTCTTAAAGGCATTATTGACTAACATCAACACACTACGTCGAATCTCAACTATAACTAACACTCATGAACGTTACAGCGCGTATTTACAGCAAACCTGCTTTGCATGTTCCGAGGGGCGCTACCAGCGCCACATGTATGCGCCGAGCGCGAAATTTGCATAGACGTCATCTTACAGATGTACTCTCACCGCCTGCCAACTGTCTTTTATCTAACACAACCCCTTCTTGGTGTTGGGATTTTTTTCTATCAGTGTATGTTCAGGTGGACATAGCACAACGCTACGTGATTAAGCCGTATTTATTTTTGTTTGGAGGTTTAACGGCCACCGTGGGCAACTCAATGGGCTATAAGCAGTCGCCTTTCCCTAATTTAGGGTCACTGACTCCAGGGAAGGAAGAAAGTCAGTGCCATAAGACAAGCACATCCATGCCTCACAGGGACTCGAACCCGAACCCTTTTCGCACTAATGGTCAGAAGCCAGCGCTTAGACCACTGCGCCACCGGAGCAGTGAGCCATATTAGTGTATTTAGTACAGTAATGGGAAGTTCTCAAGTGTTTAATTGATTCGTAAAAAAATATTCTCAATGTTTTAATTGATTTGTAAAAAAAAAATTCCCACGTCATTGTAGCCTGTCCCTCGGTTCCCCATTTGGCAAAATATTGGGGGGAGGGGAGAATCCCTATAGGCCGTGACGCCCGTGAGCTCATCAACGTGCGGCGAAAGAGCCACTCCAGCTGTATTAGTTGTTCTACCATATCAATCAGGATATTTGGCATTCCAGTGTCACCAGAAACAACAGTGGGATATGTTCCTCAAAGAGGATGTCAAGATCATTGTCTAAGGGTACCTCCCTTGGCCTGATTTAGACAGAAGATAATTTAACAAATCCAGAGCTTTGTTTTACCCAGAGTCCTTCGACGTTCGTGAAGTCTTTAAAGGGTGCGATGTTTGCACTTAACCCCTTTCTGATAAACATGACGTTACCTCCTGTTGCATGCCTGTTGAATGCAGGGTCTCTGTCTGGCCGAAACACCTGGTAATTATCTAATTTAGAAGTTGACTGATAAGCAATTTATCATTAAGACCACTGAAGTTAAACAGAGGCAATTGTTGGAAGAATTGTTTGGCCCATTAATGTCACACCTAGGCGGGATATTTTAACCTAAAAGCTCCGTTTTTCTCTCATTCTGATAATTCCAATTATCTGTTATATGTGCGCGGGAGTTTGACCCCAAGTCGGAGTTAAGCTCGTTATTAATAAACCAATGGAGCTTCTAAAGTCTTCCCTTGAATTCTCCATGTCAGTATCGAGGCTAAAAAAAGTGTACACGTACATGCAAAACAAAGAGTGATCATTGTTGATCGTTGTCCTTTCTTTATTTTTACCTTTTTCATTGCAGCTATGTATTTCAATAAAGTTTGGTTCATTAGATAAATCTTTCAAGTCTACGGAAAACCGTAATTTTCGGGTATGAGTCTCATGTAGTACAAATGCGAGCAAATTGTTCTTCATGGACATTAGCATCTAGAGAAAAAAAATCCCCTCGAATTTTTCCAGAAGGGTGTATGCGATTTATAATATAATTAGCCTCCGGCGACGGAAGTGTGGATTATTAAAAAATGGGGAAATATAGACAGATCTATTTCACATAATAGGAGCTATCTGACACAAAACGAACATTTTCGATCGGACTTTTGAAAGTGAAGACAGTGAAAGAAATTAATTATAAACTTGCGCCTTCTAAAGAGGAAGAAGATGCATTATTTAAAGTGAAAATGAACGAAAAATATTTGTCATACCCAAAGGATTTCACAAAAATAAAATTTTGAATTCGATATTTAGTAGCAATAAATAAGATAGGAAAAATTTAAATAGCTAGGTAAAAAGCCATCTGAATTACACAACTTAGCGGCAAGCTTGGTGGTTCATTAGAATAAAAAGTTACGGATAGACTTTTTCATCGTGTTTTAATCTACCCAAATGAAAAAGAAGTTTTCCAATTCCACAAATAGATGTAGCGATATGATAATTGTCGATGAACAGATAGACGTATCGATAGTAATGACACGCATTTTTGCATATTTCATATATCAAAAAATTTCTAAAAAGATATTTACATAGAATATCTGGTGAAATAAGTGTAAAGATAAAGAAGTTCCCCGGAAGAAAATTTAAGAATTTTCTTACTACACTTAAATCAACTCAGTTTACGTAATTTTAAATAATTCAGTATTATATAACAAGAAACGTTTTAAACATGCTTAAGGATTTTAAAGACGTTTACCGAATTGAACGCTATATGCATATGTAAAAGCCGTAAAACCATTTTCAAATTATTCTACCTTTTCTATTAAAGATTTTCTCCTTATATTATCAATTTTATCCACATCAAACTTCATTTTTTTGTGCAGGTTCAGTAAATTATTTTGAATAGAACTTGATCATCGTTATTACGTCATTAAATGCAGAAAATCGGAAAGGAAAAGGAGAAGGTCATTTGTTGACTAATTTCATAAATTCATAACAATTATTACTGCATGTACACTGTAGGCTGTTAAAATAAATTTCACAGCTTCTGCTGAACAATTTCTTTTCGCAAATATGTCATCAGTATAAAAACGTTAAAAAAAAATGCCGAAAAAATTTACATACCACAGCTTACAATTAAATGCAAACTTTTTATTTTACATTTAAATTAAGAACACATTTGAAAAGCATTTAACATTTTATCAGTTTATTAAAGCTTCCATGCTGGCTTACAGATGCATGAGGAGGACATATTGTTCTACAACAAGCTAATTCATGCTCAGGCATACCTACGAATTTAAAATGTGAATATACAAAACTTGACACTTACCTCTATTGAGTGCGAAAGGTATAATCAAAGGGAATTGATTAGTTTTAGAGGTATTACCTTCATTGGCTAAAGGATCTTAAGTTCGTTTTGCTTTTGATAATGGAAAACGTCAAGTGGAACACTTGAGGTTTTCCATTATCAAACGCAAAACGAACAGTGTAAATCGATTGAATGGTTCTGACATCAGCATATTCATACTGACCTAAAGAAAATACCTACACGCTTTCTTCTTCGGAAAGAAAGAGAACTAAAAATACATTAGGCAAAAAGAATTACTTTGTTCCCAGGAGTATGAGTACGCATGGAAACAACGCCATTTTGTTTTCTTTGGAGTACTGTTACCTTTGTACCAATGCAGTTTGGACGAGTTGTAATTTAGATCAATTAGAATAGGCTATTTTTCCGGAGGAGGGAACGGGGGGGGGGGGGGGTTAACGACCACCATGAGCAATTCGAAAAAGTATAAGCAGTCACCCGTTCCTAATTTAGGACCACTGGTTCCAGAGAACGAAGAGAGGCAGTGCAGTAAGACAAACGAAGCTTCGATGCCTCACCAGAATTTAAACCCAAACCCATCTCGGACGAATGCTCAGAAGCCGGCGCTTCCGGGGCAGCATTGGGCGAAATGGAAGTGGACTAATCGTTCCATCACCCGAATCATACCTTTTCGCTGATTGTCCGTTGGATCAAAATGGAAGTGGACTAATCGTCCCTTCAGCCGAATCATACCTTTTCGCGGATTGTCCGTTGGATCAAAATGGAAGTGGACTAATCGTCCCATCAGCCGAATCATACCTTTTCGCTGATTATCCGTTGGATCAAAATGGAAGTGGACTAATCGTCCCATCAGCCGAATCATACCTTTTCGCTGATTGTCCGTTGGATCAAAATGGAAGTGGACTAATCGTCCCATCAGCCGAATCATACCTTTTCGCGGATTGTCCGTTGGATCAAAATGGAAGTGGACTAATCGTCCCATCAGCCGAATCATACCTTTTCGCTGATTATCCGTTGGATCAAAATGGAAGTGGACTAATCGTCCCATCAGCAGAATCATACCTTTTCGCTGATTGTCCGTTGGATCAAAATGGAAGTGGACTAATCGTCCCTTCAGCCGAATCATACCTTTTCGCGGATTGTCCGTTGGATCAAAATGGAAGTGGACTAATCGTCCCATCAGCCGAATCATACCTTTTCGCTGATTATCCGTTGGATCAAAATGGAAGTGGACTAATCGTCCCATCAGCCGAATCATACCTTTTCGCTGATTGTCCGTTGGATCAAAATGGAAGTGGACTAATCGTCCCATCAGCCGAATCATACCTTTTCGCTGATTGTCCGTTGGATCAAAATGGAAGTGGACTAATCGTCCCATCAGCCGAATCATACCTTTTCGCTGATTATCCGTTGGATCAAAATGGAAGTGGACTAATCGTCCCATCAGCCGAATCATACCTTTTCGCTGCATTGTCCGTTGGATCAAAATGGAAGTGGACTAATCGTCCCATCAGCCGAATCATTCCTTTTCGCTGATTATCCGTTGGATCAAAATGGAAGTGGACTAATCGTTCCATCAGCCGAATCATACCTTTTCGCTGATTGTCCGTTGGATCAAAATGGAAGTGGACTAATCGTCCCATCAGCCGAATCATACCTTTTCGCAGATTGTCCGTTGGATCAAAATGGAAGTGGACTAATCGTCCCATCAGCCGAATCATACCTTTTCGCTGATTATCCGTTGGATCAAAATGGAAGTGGACTAATCGTTCCATCAGCCGAATCATACCTTTTCGCTGATTGTCCGTTGGATCAAAATGGAAGTGGACAAATCGTCCCATCAGCCGAATCATACCTTTTCGCAGATTGTCCGTTGGATCAAAATGGAAGTGGACTAATCGTCCCATCAGCCGAATCATACCTTTTCGCCGATTGTCCGTTGGATCAAACTAGAAGTGGACTAATCGTCCCATCAGCCGAATCATACCTTTTCGCCGATTTTCGCCGATTGTCCATTGGATCAAAATGGAAGTGGAGTAATCGTCCCATCAGCCGAATAATACATTTTCTCCGATTGTCCGTTGGATCAAAATGGAAGTGGACTAATCGTCCCATCAGCCGAATCATACCTTTTCGCCGATTGTCCATTGGATCAAAATGGAAGTGGACTAATCGTCCCATCATCCGAATCATACCTTTTCGCCGATTGTCCGTTGGATCAAAATGGAAGTGGACTAATCGTCCCATCAGCCGAATCATACCTTTTCACCGATTGTCTGTTGGATCAAAATCGGCATTGGGCCAGTCGTCTTTGACGAAAGACACCAGACGCATTTTTCACAACAATTCTTCAAACAGAATGTTTGATCGTGCCTTCCAATGTAGTGAAGCAACATTGAATTTGAACTTTTCAAACAGAATAGCTATATTCTAGTGCCCACGCAGCTTATTTTAAATTTGGTTTCAGCTGATTTGCTAACTACTTAGCGGAATGGAATTCACAAGCCAAAGACCAAGTAATGTTTTCCAGCAAAATTAATTTATGTCATTGTACTAAAATACACTGCTGGACAATTGCTAAGGACGGATCATAAACGGCTATATAGCGCATAAAAAAGTACGTGTGGTTGGATGCCAAGTGAAATAAAATAATGTCAGAATGCCAGGACATTACAAGAAAGACAATTTATTGTGCTCTGAAATCCAGAAGGCTTTGGAACGTGTTCAAGGGACAAACAGACCATTTTGTGCAGAATACCTGAACGTGAAAAAAATGCAATTACCGTCCGCAGGCGTTCCGGCGTAAGATGTCAATACGGGATATGGCCACCATGGAGGGCGATGCAAGATTCCACACGTCGTGTCATGCTTTGCACAACATTATCAAGCAGCTGTTGGGGTAATTTATCCCATTCCTCTGTCAGTGCACGGATGAGGGTGTCCTTGTTTATTGGAGGGCATTGGAGACCAGCAAGACTCCTCCCCAAAGCATCCCACACATTTTCAATGGGATTCAGATCTGGAGAACGTGCTGGCCATACGAGGCGTTGAATATCCACGCTCTCAAGGCACTCCTGGACAGCGACTGTTCGATGACATGTTGCGTTGTCGTCCATGAAAATGAATCTATCACCGACAGCACCACGGAACATGCGAACATGAGGTAGCAGAACATCATTAATGTATCGTTGGCCAGTCATAGTCCCAGTTGGAAGCACATAGAGGGACGTACGGCCATTGATCACGAAGCCAGCCCATACCATGACACTACATGTCGGATATCGGTCCCTTTCCTGTATGTTTGCTGGACAATATGCAGTACCACTATCGGGCCAGATCAGTTGTCGTCGACAATCAGACGATAGACTGTATCTACTCTCATCTGAGAAGAGGACAGCAGACCAGTCGTTATCAGTCCAATTGCGATGTTGATTGCACCATTGCAAACGGGCGGTACGGTGACGTCTGGACCATGGAATGCACACAACAGGACGGCGGGCGTATAGTCCTCCTTCATGCAAACGTCTGGCGACAGTTTTTCGGGAGATCCGCTTGCCAGTAGCAGCCATAAACTGATTTTCTACCTCACTAGCTGTGCTGCGTCGGTGTCTTTTTGTTGATAGCACTATGTACCGATCTTCTGCAGGAGGTGTCGTACTGCGAACACGACCACCCCCGTGACGTTTGCTACACTCTCCATTTGTTTGAAATGATTTCCAAAGCCTTGAAACTACACTGTGGCTGACGTCGAACTCCCTGGTAACATCAGTTATTTCTCGCTCTTCTTCAATCTTGCCAATAATACGGCCACGCGTAAAATCATCTAGGTGATGTCGGGAAGACATACTGAAAATTGCAAGTTCGTCAATTGATTCTTTCCCTTTCAACTTTGCGTTTGAACAACAACGATCAATACGCGTCAAATCCTTTATATCTCTTATCAGCGCTCTGACGTCACGAACAAGTTCGGCAATCCAAAATTTGCATACGCACAGCACGTCTTACTGTATCCCGCACTTATGCTAATTTCCACATTTCCCTGCCTTCTATTTTATGGTTGCTATCGTTGCTATTGTCATCCGTCCTTAGCAATTGTCCGGCAGTGTATAAAAATCCAAATAAATTTTGCAATGTACTCCTATTAAGGAGTATAAGCTTTCTCTTATTTGTTAAAGTATAAGCTTTTTCTTATTTGTTTACTGTGATTCAAAAACATCATCTCCCCCCCTCCCGTTCACCTTTCATTTGCGAAACGGAAACATCCAGGAAGTATTAAATAACACAGCTTTCTGCAAGAATAAGAAGAATCAAGACCATTGCTTTAAAGACTAATAAGCTACAAAGTTATTATTTTCCTGTCTCATCTGTTTCGAAGAACATAAGAAGGAATTAATCCTTCCTAAAGAAACGCATTTTAAAGGTAAAAACGGTTAATAATATTTAAAGAAGATGCAGAAAGGAACCAACAATATTTTCGCATTTGATAATCCTGAAGCCTCCGTTCACAGACTCTTGTTTACTTTGCGGTAAACAAAGTGAAAAATGCAAGCTGTTTTTATGAGTTGTTCGGTTGCCCTTACATTTCCGATGTTTTTTCAAATAAAACTTGAATAACTCTCGTGCTTTAATGCTGTAGCTTTTATTTGACATTTTTTCTTTTAACAGAAGGATTTCGTCTCAACGGTCTCTACTGATTTTTTAGAAAAGGGTTTCACTTTTTAATACGTATGATCGTGTAAAAGGAAATGTTCCACCTATCTTGGTTGCTTTACATGATTTTTAATGAATTTCCTCAATTTCACAATCACTGGCCCCGAAGTTTGAAAGTGAACATAAAAGCATAATTAAATTCGGTGAGGTTTTTACGAAATGCAGTCAACTCTCGTTATTCCAGATTAATTCGTTCATAAAAAAATTAAGTTCAAACTACCGTATCTTTCGGCAGATAACGCATTATTTTCGCAAAAATGAAAATGAACCAAAGACAAAAATCAATATGTATCGCCAAAGGAAAAACAAATGTTTGTCTATACTTTTTCTCAACAGTTAAATGTGACGAAGTATGTACACTGCTGGCCACCCAAAATGCAACACTAAGAAGGAAGCATCCCATTGGCCTGAAATTCGCAGCATGCGTCGCCCGCGAGAAGGCATGCAAACGATTAGCATTGCAGGGCATATGCAAATCATATGCGCCCGGCATGCCACCGAGAAGCACTATAAGAAGAGTGCACAGAAGGTGGGGTGTAAGCAGTGGAAGTGTGTTGTGCTGCCGGACCTGTGCGTGGGAAGCTTCCTGATGCCTCGTCGCAGAATAAGACAGTCATTCCAGCACGTTTCGGAGTTCGACAGAGGACGAATAGTGGCTTATCGTGACAGCGGGTTATCGTACCGAGACATCGGCACCCGTGTGAGACGAAATCTCTTCGACAAATCCCGCCTCTGCCTTTCTGTACCGAGACATCGGCGCCCGTGTGGGACGTCTTCTCCGACGAATCCCGCTTCTGCCTGCTACACCACGATGGTCGGATCCGCGTGTGGCGTCACCGCGGCGAGAGACTGTATGACGCCTGCATTATGCATAGCCATACCGGTCCGTCGCCTGGCGTTATGGTTTGGGGCGCAATTGGATATGACACCCGCACCCCTCTGGTACGCATCGCCGGTACACTCAACAGCCACCGCTACATCTCCGACATTTTGGAGCCTGTAGTCCTCCCTTACCTGCAGGACCTGCCAGCGGCCACGTTTCAACAGGACAATGCGCGCCCGCACGTGCAACAATTCTTCATGGCACACCATATGTCACTGCTGCCGAGGCTCGCCTGTTCTCCCGATATGTCGCCCATCGAACACGTCTGGTCGCTGATCGGCAACCGAGTGGCCCGGCAAGCACCACCCGCTGCTACGCCTGATGAACTGTGGCAAATTGTGGAAGCAGCCTGGACCGACACACCCCAAGCCCACATCCAAAGCCTCTTTCGTTCGATGTCGCGGCGTGTAGCGGTCGTTATTGCCAGCCATGGGGGCCACACGAACTATTGATGTCTGCGTGTTCCGCAAGTCGCACGGGCCTGTAAGCTCAATCATTTCATCTTTGTATCTGTTGTTATGTGTCCAGTAAATCTGGCTTTGCCATCTCGTGTCCTTCTTGGTGTTGCATTTTGGGTGGCCAGCAGTGTATGTAAAGAGAACGTTTGATTTCTTGAGAACATATTTGATGTTATTTCCGTGGAGTCCAAAGAACTACTCATCGATTATATCATTGGACTTCCATGTTTTCAATTGAAACGGTGTTTGTAGGCCCATTTTCCCTCCCGATTTCAGAAAGGTATTCCGTTTCTTCTCCCACCACGTCAGGGTCTTACAATATCACCTGTACTTAATTCGACAATGTCAGTAAAATTTCAATCATAATAGAGGTAGCGTTTTGGCTATAATTTCCAAATTTAGCCAATAGACTAATAGACGGCGCAGGGTTTAGTCACATGACTAGTTAACCTTGAATTCTCCCTGCAGTTCCTTCAGAGCTCAATTACTTTGTCAAACCCGTTGTTTTAACCAGTGAAATGCTGTGCATTTACTGAATGATTGTCTCAGAAATGTGTTCCGTGGGTTTTTAAAAAAATAATCCTGACATATTTTGTTACATATGTGAAAGTTATTTTGAAGTTACGCAAAAGCAAAATATTACGAATTTTGGGAAAGGAGGGCGTACTTTATGCCTAATTTAAAATTAAATTAAGAAATCAGGATAAACCATAGGCACCTTATACAGCCTGCTGCATTTGTGCTCAAGTTGAAAACTGTTGAAAAATAGTAAGGAAACAGCGATTCCATTTATAATGCCTATGATATTGAAAGAGCTTAAAAATCATATAGATCACTGTTATTTCTGGTTGATGAAATTTGACAGCTACAGTGGAAAAAATTAAAAAGATACGTTTACCTTAACATCTCCTCTGCTAATAGACCAATGCTACATGTAGATGATTTCATATTCCTTGTTTCCCTGTGAACCAGTTGGTATTATGAGAATAATAATAGCAGATAACAGTAAATCAAGAGATCATTGGAAGTCTACGTGTCTTAGATAAGTAAGATCACTGCACAATATTATTTACGCAACCCGAACTTAGTGATCTTGTAGGAGATCTGAACTTACCGAAAGAAAGTGCTGAGCTTCTAAATTCTCGACTGAAATCAAAAAGTCTTTAATCACCAGGAACACATTTTTCTTCCTACATGTATCGTAAACGTCAGTGAATTCAATGTTTCCCTGAGGAAGAATCTTCGGAATGGCGTTTATTTATTGGCTCTTCTAAAAGAAGCTTAGGAGGTATTTTGTTACATGATAGGAACATACGTATGTGCGTCTATCACAAAAGCACATTCTGTGCATTTAAAAAATCCCATGAAAGCCTCAAACTTTTGTTGATTAGGGAAGAATTCAGATTAATTTTGTCTCGTTATTTTATTTTAAAGTGATTGGCCTGTTGTTCGGACAGAAGGCTGACTGCAGAAAAATGCTGTGATTTTTGTGTGAGTGGAACAACCGGGAATTGGACGCCTAGTACTACCATGTTCTGTAAATATACTACGAAAAAGATCAGTTTATCATCAAAAGTGCCAATTCCTCCACTGCACCCGAAACGGGTTTAATAAAGAAGTTCGTTAAAGCGTTGGATAGAAAAAGTGATTGCTTTAAATATCTCAGGTAACCACAAAAGTATTCGCTGTTTTCCGAGACTGAGACGAAGTATAACGCATACGTAGTAGAAAAGCAATTTATTCATTGAAATAATTGCTATGGGCATCAACAATGTTCTGCCAACGTGTCAACAACATATATATACACTATCTACCAACAAGTAATTGGACACTTGTGATAGCAAAGGAAAACGAAGTTTATTCACTTTCAATAGTTGGTGGAGCCTCCACGAGCGGCGATTACAGCTGCGACCCTCCGGGGCCTACTCTCCACCAGGCGTTGTACGACGGCTAGCGGTATTTTCTTCCACTCGGCTTGGAGAAGACAGGTCAGTTCCTTCACCGAATTCGGAGGGTGGGGCTACAACTTAAGTCGACGCTCCAACTCGTCCCAGAGGTGCTCGATAGGGTTAAGGTCCGGGCTCTGCGCAGGCCAGTCCATTCGATTAACCCCATTGTCACCATACCAAGCCATGGTGGACCTCGTAACATGACAGGTGGCATCGTCATACTGAAAGTAACATGGATCCACCCCGTAAAACTGCCACAACGTAGGAAGCGCATGGTTATCCAAAATGGTGCAGTAGGTCTCAGCGTTGAGTCTACCAGGAATTGCGACCAAGGGTCCCGTGCCATACCAGGAGAAACACCCCATAGCATAATTCCACCGCCGCCGAACTTCACTGTTGGCACAATACATAACGGCAGGAGGCGTTCTCCAGGCATACGCTAAACCCAGACCCTGCCATCCGAACATTACAGGGCGAACCTTGATTCGTCGCTCCAGAGAACTTGTTTCCACTGTTCAACGGTCCACTGTCGACGTTCTTTGCACCACGTTAGCCGAGCAGCGCTATTGGACTTGGTGATCAAAGGCTTGTGGGCGGCAGCAAGTAAATGATAACCGAGCAGATGGGCTTCCTGACGGATGGTATTCATCGAAAGAACACTCCCGGATGCCTGCTGAAACACCTCGCGGATGTGGCCCATCGATGTGGTGCGGTTCTTCCGAATTTCTCTGGCCAGCGCCCGTCGGTCTCTAACTCCCAGTTTTGTGGGTCTGCCGGGTCGGGGCACATTCCGACAGTCACCTCTATCTTCCACTTGCCAATCACGTAGGCCACTGTCGATTTTGGGTACTTCAACTCTCTGGATATGTCACGTATGGATCGGCCATTTCTGTGATACCCGACGATTACACCTTTCTCGAAATCAGAGACCTCCGAACTGCGTGGCATCTTGCATGCGACTGGCCGTGACGTGCATCAGGACCACAGATATCATCGATTGCAGGGGTGTCCAATTACTTGTTGGTAGATAGTGTATATATATATATATATATATTCCCCTGCAATAAAATGCCACGCCACGGGAAGAGAAAAAGTTTTGTATGGCAGCGTGTACTCATCATAGTTGGAGAAATCGTGTCCCCGCAAATGATTGTCGAATGAAAGGAACAAGTGGCGGTCTGAAGGACAGATTACTGGTGAGTAAGGTGAATGACACAGAAGCTCCCACCTAAGTTCTTTGAGAGTATTTCTGGTCAATGAGCGGAGTGGGCACGTATATTATCTTAAAGGAGCAGAACTCCTTTTCTGTTGACCAGTGCTGTTTCCTTCTTTTTCAGGTCCTCATACATACGTTTCAGTTTTTCACAGTACACTGCAGCGGTGATCGTTTGACTGCGTAGCAAGAGTTCATAATAAACAAAACCACGTGCTGTCCACCAAATGCACAGCATAACTTTACGTGGATGCAGTGCTGGCTTCGATGTGTGAGGATTTGAGTCACTGGTGGATAACCGATGTCTGGAACGTTTTTGGATGCTGTACTGGACCCACTTCTCATCACATGTAAGTACCCTATACGAAGTGGTTCCTTGTCATAGCGAGACAGCAATGCAAGAAAATCTCAGGCACGTTGCTGTTTGTTGACTGCAGACAATTCATGGGGGACCCACTTGGACAATTTGTATGCCTTACCTATTGCATGAAGATCTTAGGATAGTTTACAATACAATACAATTATTTATTGCACACATTTAAATCTTACAGTTATATGAAATTGCAATACACCAGGAGGAATCTGAACACATTGGTTGTAAGGCGATTCCCCCTATCCGATGTAAGAAAAAGAATAAAACATATGGCATATATGAAAGCAAGTAAGATGGTTATAACAGAAGCACCATTGTTAGCAGCATGCTTGGAGCTACAATTTAATGATAGGGTTGAAATTCGTTATGGAGATCAGGGTGATTTACAATGTAATTTCGCAGAGACAAGGAAAACTTTTTGATATTTTCCAGGGATCTGATGCTCTCTGGGAGATTATTCCATAGGATAACGGCTTTATACAGTATGTTATTTAGACCATAATTAAGTCTAACACACGGCTGACATAATTTGTTGTTAGCAACAGATCTGGTGAAGATAGAATAATCGAGATATTTGATGTCAGATTGAAAAATAGGCAGTTTAAGATGCATTATTTTAAAAAACATGATACCTAGTTTTAAGGTAAAACTTTCATGAATTTTTAGAATATTTAGTTTTAGAAATAATGGTTTTGAATGAGACATGTAATCTGTGTTCAGCATATAGCGAACAGATTTCTTCTGTAATTTGAGCAAGCATAACTTATTGTTTGCACTTATATTTGAATACCAAGATTCCAGACAATAGGAGAGATGGGAATAAATAAAAGCATAGTAAAATGTTTTTAGGACATAGTTAGGGAAGAGTTGCTTAATTTTACCAAGCAGGCCAACCTGTAAGGAAACTTTTTTAAAACAAACTGAACATGCGTATTCCAGTTAAAGAATTCATCAAACCAAACACCAAGATACTGAACTTTGTCCACAATTTTTAGGGGAAGATCATTAATCCTGACTGGAAATTTATTTATGTCCTCTCTTTTATGAACGTTTCGGAAATATACGGCGTTGGTTTTTAGAATATTAAGTGATAATTTGTTAGAGCATAACCAATGAGATAAATTTGATAGATCATTATTGATCATTATCTGTAACTTATGCAAATCATGACATTTTTGAAAAATGACAGTGTCATCAGCGTATAGCAAAGCATGAGTTGATTGCAGGCACAGAGGAAGGTCATTAATATATAACAGGAACAGTAACGGTCCCAATACCGAACCTTGAGGCACTCCGCATGAAATATTAAGTAGATCGGAGTTTATTTTATTTACAGTGACATACTGTTTGCGATGAGAGAGGTAGCTCATTAAGAGGGAAAGAATTTTGCCACGAAAACCGTATTTGGGTAATTTATTTAACAGAATGTCGTGATTTACCATGTCGAAAGCTTTTTGGAAATCAATAAAAACACAAATAGTATAATAACTGTCATCTAGTGCTTCGGAAATGAAGTTTGACAACTTAGCAACAGCCATTTCAGTAGATCTGTTTCTTTGGAAACCGAACTGTTCCAAAGAGGGCATACCATGGGTATGTAAAAAATCAACCATTCTGCTGTGAATAGACCTTTCAAAAATCTTACTCAAAACGGGTAACAAAGATATCGGTCTGTAATTACAGGTAGATTCCCTATCTCCTTTTTTAAAAATAGGAATAACCTTAGCGATCTTCAGACTGTCAGGAAACTGACACGAATAAAAACTCAGATTAATAATATGTGTTATAAGTGGTACTAAAATAGAGATCGAGTCTTTTATGACTCTGCTATTAATATTGTCTGAACCAGCACTTCTTTTTAGGGACAATGAAGTGATAATATTATAGGTTTCAGTATCATCCAAAGGGCGTAGAAACATTGAAAAAGGAACTTCCTTAATTTTGGATAAAGAATCATAACCTTTAGTATTTGTGGGCAAGTTTTGCTGAGATGCTAAATCATGACCTATGTTAATGAAGTAATTGTTGAATTCATCAGCGACTGATTTTGAATCAACAATAAAATTACCAGAATTTCCTTTTAACGTCAGCGGAGTTTCAGTAGCACAGGATCGTTTGTTAATTGCTGATTTGATTATTTTCCATTTTTGATATGAGTTATTTCCTGCATCTGAAATAGCGAGGTTGTAATGAGCAACTTTCGCATGCTGAATAACATTTCTTAGGGCATAATTATACTTTTTATACTTATCACGTAAGTGACTGTTATAAGGATTCTTTCTACTTTTTTTACGAAGCTTATCCTTTTTTTGATTGATCTAATGATTCCATTGGTCATCCATGGTTGGATGTTAATGTCATATTTAGTGTTAACTACCTTGTGAACTGTTGTGATCTCAAGGAAATCATTCAAAATGCCTTGCAAAATTTCGGTAGCTATAGTTGGACAAGTTGTATTGAAGATACCCGACTTGTCCCAGTCAAAATTTGAGACTAGGTCAGCTAACGTGGTGTAGTCACAATAGGAGATTGTTTTGTGGTTAATTGAGGAATGGTAATTTGTAAAAACTGGAACATGAATGAAGACAGGGTTGTGATCACTAATACTAAAATCAATCACTCCGGACTTTAAAGCAGTATTAAGTAAGTTAGTACCAATATGGTCTAGAATATTGGCACCACGAGTTGGTAAAGAAATGCACATCTGAAAAAAATTGCCTGATAGCATATTAAGATAGATTTCACTTAGAGATAGGTTGTTAATGTTAATATTAATATCTCCCAGAAAAATGCAATTTTTATTTTCGTTATTTATTTTGTTTAAGATATTGTCAAAGCATTCACAAAAGGTTTTTCGATCATTACTTGGCGATCTGTAGATAACGCCAATAATTAGGTTTTTGGACCTGGGACTTTTGATTTCAATCCAAAGCATTTCACAGGAATCAAGTACAAGGGACATATTATTCAAGTCGTCACGAATAAAGTAGGTAATGTGAGACTTCAGGTATAGGCCTACTCCACCAGAACCCCTTATATTCAGTAATGGATTATTCCGATTTCTAACTTTGCATTCAAAATTATAGTTACTGAGATTAAAAAATTCCTTTTGTTTCTCATCAATTAAATGAGTTTCGCTAAGTGCAATTACAGAAAATCATGATTCAATTGTGATAGAAAAATTTGAAGCTTATCAAATTTAGAGTTAATGCTTTGAATATTGATATGTAAGAGTGACATACCAACTTTGTCGATTTCATCGGAGAGATCATATGAACATACCTTTTCACAAGTACAGTACGGATGGTAATAATCCAGATAAGGGTCATATATTTGTTCCGGGCCAGCCATTAATCAGAGCAGATGAAGGGTGAATGTCATTGTAATGCCTAGTTAATTTTTTCCGTGTCACTAACAGACTGAATGTGCAGTGCAGGCGAGTCCTTATCTTTGCGGGCAAAGATCCTACCGTTTCGATCCGTCCACACGAAATTCCACCCACATTCTCTTTTCCTTGTTTGCACTAGTCCAAGAAGACGTTTACTGGCAGGGCAAAGATGATCATTTACATAGATTGGACTGTCGTTATTAAAACCAATGGCACGGGCTGTAAAGTTTCCATGTTTTTTCCTGAAATTTTTTGCAGCCATGAAGAAAGCATCACGCTTTCTTCGATTGACAAATCTCACAATGATATTTTTTCGTGATGGGTTTCCAGGAGTGGGCACCCAGTGGACTGCATGCGTCTCCTGAATGATGTCTAAATCAACACCCACCTTACTAGCCACTTCACAAATAATGTCATCAGCGCTAGATCCTTGTTCATATGGCACACCTTTGATTTCAAGGTTTTCACGCCGGAGATATTGATCAGTTTCTTCCAATCTATTCTGCAGAATCATCACTTCTTTTCGTAATTCTTGATTATTTGATCTTAGATCATTATTGACTTTATGGATGTCATTTAGCTTAATGAGAATGTCATCATACTTGTCACTCATAAACTTTACACTTTCGTGGAGAGCGAGAATGGCAGCAATCAATTCGGAATTTTCCGAATTTGCACTGATTCCACCCAACAGGTGGTCAAATGCGTTTAATCTAGATGATTCACTAGCAGTCTGCGATACATTAGGGCACGATGATTCAGAGAGCAGTTTACAATTGGCACAAATCCACTTCTTTTTTGCTGTTTTGCTTATCTTTCCAAATTGCACTTTCGAGAATCCAGCACAGCCTGAGTGGAAATAACCATTGCATTTATTACTGCACTGAAGGCCAGTAGTTATATTAACATTTTCACAACATACCTTGCATTGTTCACCCATTACGAAGCCTGAAGGATTGAACTAGCCCAGTCATTTGGTGTTAGTAGTTTCACTACTAACACCAAATGACTGGGCTAGTTCGTGGCATGTTTGGCTACTGTCCTGCTCATTACCAACTTTCAGGGCATCTGTGCTAAGGCTGACAAGACGACCACTCCGGGACGTTTCTTGAAGGGATTTATCTCCGTCTCTGAACTTTTGAAACCAATTCCAAGTTGTTCGTTCCTTCACTGCACCGGCCCTGAATGCTACGCAAATGCGACGAGTTGTTTCTACAGCCGAGTGTAAATTTGTATAACACCCACGAATAATCTACACTGATACCGCCATTGTAATAGCAGGTCTTTCTACTACCAAACTGCTTACTCATCTAATTAATATGCGCAGAGCATCTTGGGATTTCACCTGACGATATACCGCGAGCGGAACGCCAACTTTTCACAAATTCAATCATTACAAGGTATTTCATTTGCTCCCTCGAAAAACGGCAAATACTTTTGGTTTACCTGAAGCAAGAAATTTCCATCTGTAGCATCTGAAAAAATTAATGGCGGCATTTTTGTTGGGCCTCAAATTCGAAAACTGATGATGGGCAAAAAGTCTGAGGAAACGATGAATGCATTGGAGAAAAAAACGTGGATGAGCTTTCGAAATATAATTAGAAACATTATAGGAAAGAAAAAAATGATATAAAAAGGGCAGTTCGGCCGATTTCTAATCTGATCATTTTTCTTTAGTCAGTTTTTTTATCAATGACACCCCATGTGCGTTTTTCAGGGGTGCAATCATGAACATTGCTCTTAAGAGCTATCACCCCTTGCCTCACACAGTTTGGCTGCAAGATGCATATGTAATCACTCAATATGCATTTTGATTGATTGTTTCACTTATTGATATGCCAACTCATTCATTCCTATTGCCTATAACTTCGGAATTTTTTTATTCCCAGATTATTACACACACCTTGTTTCTATCTAAATCGAGAGTAAATAAATTACTTCTGAGAAGTTCTACACTTTAAAATAGGAAAGCAAAGTAACTGCCAAACGTTTTTCTGCATGATGTATTCTTCAAAACAAGAAAGAAAGTGCAACGTATGCATGTACTCCAAAAGCATCTAATTATTTATTGTGAGGCCTGCACATAAAAAGTTTCAAATGGGACGCCAAAAGAAATCAAATTTCTTCCTCGAAGAACAAAGCAACGTATTGAATTGATGTTTATCTGTGATTTTTCCATTATTGTAAGATTTAACGTAGGTTAACATGGGAAAAGACTGGAATTTTCATTTTCAAGAAAAAGCTACAAAGCGTGAGCTGCAACTACTCATGCAGAAAACATTTCTAGGCCTTTTTATTCCTCTTGGCTTGCATCTGAGAAAAGTAGGAACCGAATGAGATATGACATTTTGATTCAGTTTCTTTTTGAACAAAATAAATCTTGCTTCTTACGTATCTCAGTTTCCTTTAACCTGTCAACATGCATCGGAAGTGCTATCCTTTATATTTGCTTTTCCTTTTCCGTGCAATCGAGTCCGCTTCTCAGTGTTAATATGGTGGATGAACATACCTTATCCTTTTGGTCATATGTCACTGCATACACAAAAAAAAATGTGTTATGCTTTTCTATCTCTCATCTCCTGTCACTATTGCTTTTCCTAATGAAGTTAAGTCACTGAAGTTTTAATCAACTCGTAAAAAATGTTTAGGTAATTTCCCGGGTGGCTCAAAAGTTGTAGCCTGAATTCATTTGAAAAGTATTAGTCATGTCGCTGTTGCGTAGAAACTTCGCTAAGCCACAACTTTAACCAAGTACAGCTACACCTGTATAATGTGAAAAATATGCACTCTGATATTTCATTAAGATCATTTTTTGACAATTTTGTGAGAATGAACGACATGAAGACCAGCAAAGACCGATATAAACTACTTGAAGTACCAAACTATGATATCAGTAATTTACTAAATCGCAAAAATAGGGGATATAAAATCTTAAAGATCAGTTTCTTTGGGATGGAGGTATCCCCCGTGATTCTGGACAAAGCTCAAAAGAAAAAAAAAATTATATCCGTGCCTGTTAATGTTGTGATTTCGTACGGACAATGAATTTTCTGTTCTTCCCAAAATTTAAGGACAACTGTAGTACTTGATAGTACATTTAGGTTTATATTTTCGTATTTTAGATATGCAAATGAGGGATAGTATTTTGCATATTTGCACCCGGTTCAACGTTTAACAAATAGAGAAACAGATCAGTATTATCTTGTATTGTTCTACGGAGGTAAATACATATATTTTAATGTAATTCTACTGTATGAACGAGCTCATAGTTACTCGCCTGTTAATGGGTAAGTGATGCTGAAAATTAAGCCTACCTCAGTCAGCTGTTATTCCCTTCATGATGTGCTGCAGTTGTACTCAAGGAAGAGGATTTCGAGACCGAGTTAATAGCGATCCAGATATGCTCCACGTGTTATATCATTCTAGCCTCTCTACCTGAATTAGTAATTCCCAAGGCGAGACACAGGGGTAAAGTGTGCGATAAACCGGGCATCTGGCCTAGAAGACTAGCTAGAGCATTTCGTATAGCATTAAAAAATGCTAGGGCGTACTCCATAAAAACCATAGAGATAAATCGCAGTAACTCTACTACAAGCGTGTCAGAGCTAACTCGCCAAAGTATAAAACGTGAGCCCAAAGACCTTTGAAAATACTTAAAGTGGCAATACGGAGCATTCATCGGACGCATGCGTGCAGCAGAAATTGCTGAGTTGATGGAAAGGAAAATGGTAAGTGATTCTTTGTATACAAGCTATTTATTTATAGCTAATAAATCCAAAATTATTAGCTGTAATTAAATAGTTTGTGCCGTGAAGCCCCACTAGATGGAGACATCTCAATTGCTGAGCCCATCTCTAGGGATTTCTGAAGTCAGATGCTGACAGATAAACACACATAGCGCCGTGGATTGTTGGCACCGTAGCGTAATGCGATCTCTCAATTGCTGAGCCCATCCCTAGGGATTTGTGAAGTCAGATGCTGACAGATAAACACACATATCGCCGTGGATTGTTGGCACTGTAGCGTAAGGCGATCTCTCAGTTGCTGAGCCCATCCATACGGATTTGTGAAGTCAGATGCTGACAAATAAACACACATAGCGCCATGGATTGTTGGCACTGTAGCGCAAGGCGATCTCTCAGTTGCTGAGGCTATCCTTAGGGATTTGTGAAGTCAGATGCTGACAAATAAACACACATAGCGCCGTGGATTGTTGGCACTGTAGCGTAAGGCGATCTCTCAGTTGCTGAGCCCATCCCTAAGGATTTGTGACGTCAGATGCTGACAAATAAACACACATAGCGCCGTGGATTGCTGGCACCGTAGCTCAAGGCGATCTCTCAGTTGCTGAGGCTATCCTTAGGGATTTGTGAAGTCAGCTGCTGACAAATAAACACACATAGCGCCGTGGATTGTTGGCACTGTAGCGTAAGGCGATCTCTTAGTTGCTGAGCCCATCCCTAGGGATTTGTGAAGTCAGATGCTAACAAATAAACACACATAGCGCCGTGGATTGTTGGCACTGTAGCGTAAGGCGATCTCTCAGTTGCTGAGCCCATCCCTAGGAATTTGTGAAGTCAGATGCTGACAGATAAACACACATAGCGCCGTGTATTGTTGGCACCGAAGCGTAAGGCGATCTCTCAACTGCTGAACCCATACTTACGGATTTGTGAAGTCAGATGCTGACAGATAAACACGCATAGCGCCGTGGATTGTTGGCACCGTAGCGTAAGGCGATCTCTCAGTTGCTGAGCCCATCCCTCCGGATTTGTGAAGTCAGATGCTGACAGATAAACACACATAACGCCGTGTATTGTTGGCACCGTAGCGTAAGGCGAACGCATTCGGCTAATTATCGAGAGATCTGGGGTACGATCCCAGCGGTGTCGAAATACAATTTTTCAGTTGCTGTGTGTTAATTAAAGAAAATTGTTGAAAGAGCGATGACTTTGTCTATTTAGAAGATGGAAAGAAAATAAGCTGCTGAAGTTTGATGATCTGTGTAAGTTTCGCTACACTGCATCCAGCGCTGAAGTTTGATGATCTGTGTAAGTTTTTCTACATTGCATCCAACGCTGAAGGACGAAGTGTCATTGGAATCCTACTCTCAAATGACATTAAAAATAATGTCTTAGGAGTGAAGAGAAGTGATATCCTAATGTGCATACGAAACGAAAGTAATGGAATACAAATTTTATGGTTATGCATAAAATATGTATTCTTATGCATACGAATAATTTACCACCAGCAGAAGAAATATGATTTGTGGAAGCTAAAGGAATGGGCACTGCAACAAGTCTTTCAAACTGATCAAGTGTGAAAAAATATCTTGAAGAACATGTACTACAATGAAATAGAGATTTCATGAATCAATAGAGCGAGGGGTTGGGAAGCAAGACGAACACAGAATAATGCACTTAGTCGTGTTACTGAAATGGTCTTTGTCATAATATTCTTTTAAAAGGTAAAGTAACAACTTGTTACTGTGAAACTGGAAAAAGAACATGAGAGATACAATACATGTTTTAAGATTGAAATTGTAACACCCAGAACGGGTGAAAAGCTTCAACTGATGTTCAAGAATGGAGCAGTATGAGAGGCAAAAAAGACGTGATTAAATTTTCAAGGGAAGTAGACAACTTCAAAAATGAGGCACTTGAAAAATAGAGCAGATGCATTGAGCAATGAGCCATTGGATTGAGACGTAGATACCACCTTTTATGGCATTTAGCCATAGAGACGTTTGATCCCCACCCGGAAAACGGTTTACCGTGCTTCCTGCACCTGGCCTTGCAGGGTGGACTTCTGTGTTGTTTGCAGGTGGGTGTTGAGATATCGCCCAACCATGTCCCGTACATGTTCTACTGGGGAAAGTTCCGGAGATCTAGCTGGCCATTCCAGTACACTGACAGCTCGTAGACGTTCCCTGGAGATGTTTGCTGTATGATGACGCACCTTATCCTGCTGAAATATTATGCCGGGTCCCCCCCTTACGAAAGAGATAGCAACAGTATCTGGATATTCTCCACGTACAGCTGAGCTGTCAAGCAACAGCCTTTGAAGAATGCTGAAGATGTTCGCCTGTCATACCTAATTACTCTCCAAACCATGACCCCTGCGTTTCTCGCTTTGTGCTGTAGGGCAATAGCTTTTCTATTGGTCTGTTCTTACCGTCTCCATACGGGAACCTCGAGATCATCGGGCCCAAAATAAAAGTGAGATACAACGATAAAGGTCGCACAACGCCATTCTGTCTGCCAGTATACTTGAGCACGACATCTCTCCAGACGCTGGCAACGATGATCCTTGGATAGGAGCAAGCGACACAATGGAAGCCGTACGTAACTTCCTGCTTACACCGATCTTCGATACAGGTCTGTCTAGTAACAAGACGACTGAAAGCAACATTTACCATTCTTCTGATGATAAGAAGAATAGCTGTACAGGCGGCGGAAATTTCTCTCACGATCAAACGGTTTTACCGGTGTGAGGTTGTCCTGGCTCTAGATCCAGGCCGACGACAGGCCTGGATCTAGAAAATTCTCTCAAAAACTGCAGCCATATTCCATTCACTATTGTACTTTCATGAATCAAATGCTGCGCTCGGACAGTCAGCCATCCACCTTCTCGGAGACAAATAATCTGTCTCCACTCAATTGCATTCATCTGGCGGTATGGTCTGCGAATTTGGTGACTTTGCCTTTTGTACGGAGCTCGATTCCTCCTGGATACACATTGAATACACCTATACACCTTGAATCCAAAAGACCCTCTTTACGAGAAAACCAGTCTTAGGACATTCTTGCATAAATCGATGAACGCTGCAATCGGAATGGTCCCATATTTTTATCATGTGCATATCTCGGTATAACATTGCATTCTACTGATTTGCATGAGCTCCGATCATTCCTTCAAAGTTTTGCAAATTAAACGTCATAGACTGTACATTACACAAGAGATCCCATTGGAAAGAAATCAAAAATGTAAAATCATTCCAGAAAATGATGTACAATGTCACTAGGTGCTTATTATGAATTTGTAAATAAAGGAGCAGACGGGGAAGAAAGAAAATTTAAATAGAGGAGCTAAAATCAGATGGTGGAGTCTAGGAGAATCAAAACTACTGTCATATTTTAAGAACAGAAAATCTTAAGTTTGAAGCCGTTAAAGAGTTATGGAGGGATAACTCTTCAGAAAATGAAGTGGTGGGAGGGGAGATTTTGGGAATGACTGGAGCAGCCTTGGAAAAATAGACCTGATGATAGAATGATCAACAGAAAATTAGGGAGAGTGTTGAAGCTAGGTTGCGATGAACAGGAGTTGGAAGACTGCAAAATTGCCATGAAGCAACTAAAAAGACAATAGTGACTGCAAAGACGCAGTATCCAAGGTGATGAAAAATATGGATGGTGATATAATAACCACTGTATCGAGAGCTATATACAAAGAATAAGGCAATGTGCAGAACCGCAACAACTACTGGAGCGTAAAACTAAAATATTGAACTAAGAAAACATGGGAAAGAAGACCGGGTAAGAGATTATTTGGAAGAGGCAGATATCAGAAGAACAGTTTGAAATTACTCCGAGAAGACATACAATAGATGCCTTATTCACCTTGAAATAACTCATTAAAGAGATACTAATTGTACAAATAAGTTTTAAATCGTTTGAAGACAACGCAACGTGTAATTTGAGAGAAAACAATAACACCTTTACGAGTCAAAATATGCGCCGTCATTATCTATCTCCTTCTGCCATCGGTCGGGCAGGTGAGGGATTCCAGCCATGAAGAATACTTCGTCGTATGACGCGATGAAGTCGTTAACCTATTTTTGCACTTCGTCACCTGTCCGGAACCGTACAGCATACAAACCATGTTGCATCGATCGGTAAAAAATGATAGTCTGAAGGAGCTATGTCGGGACTATAAGCCCGGTGCTCCAAAACTTCCCAGCCAAGTTCACTAACGTTTCCTTGACGGATTTCGCCATATGCGGCCTAGCGTTGTCATGCAGTAATTTCATAGGGCGCAATCCTCTGCCTGTTAATGTAGGTTTCCGACATATTTCCTGGTTCAATCGCAGCAATTGTTGTTGTAGCGATCAGCAGTAACAGTTTGACTCTGTTCCAATACTTTATAATAGAGCACAGCCTTCATATCCCACCAGATGTACAGCAGAACTTTCTTGAAGTGAATATCGCGTTTCGGTATCGAAGTCGTTGCTTCACCGGGGTCTACCCAGTGTTTTTTACGTTTGGGATTGTCGTACCATATCCGTTTCATCATCCGTAACGATTGTCCACAGGAAAGACTTTCGGTGTTGTTTAATTCAAACACTTCATGGCACGCTCATCCTTGTTCCCCTGGCTCAGGTCATGTGGCGCCCAGTTTCCTTCCTTCTTAATCTTTCCCATTGCTCGTAAACGATTGGAAATGGTTTGTTGAGTTACCTCCAATTGTTCAGCTAGTTCTTTTTGCGTTTGAAACGAATCTTCATCCAGCAATACTTGCAGTTCCTCATGTGCAACTTTCTGCGGAGCGCCGCTACGTTCTCGATCGCGAACATCAAATTCACCTGCTTTAAACCGTCTAAACCAAAACTCACACGTGCTTTTCGATACAATATTCTCCCCCAGAACAGAACAGAACGATACAAATGCTTTTGCAGCACTTTTTCCTTGATGACATTCGTAACGAATGCATTGTCGCTGGGCATCTTTCACTTGCCGATGTGCAAGTGCGTTTGACTTTTGGGTAAACTTCTGTGTCACATTTTATACTGTGGACCAGTTACGGTCACATGACAGCAACGCCCGGGAATGTCGATATGTAAATTAGAGGACCACGTCACTCAAAAAACGCTTTAAAACGTATTTTTACATCTAATACATAGAAGGAAAAGCGCCATTAGACGTGGCATTTACAAATTTGAAGGAGTCATATGATAAAGAATCTCAGCAGGAAATATAAGAATTATCTTATTGAGAACATGGGTACCAGAGTGATATGCAAAACTGTTTATAAGGAAAACGTTCAGAGATTCGTGTATATGTCAAAAGTAGCGTAGGATCGATAAAAAATTTGATGAGAAATTTAGAATGTAACAAGAACATTTTTGCATAATTCGTGGCCCACTGTCCCAATTCAATTTCGTGAAATATATGTACACGATACTGACAAAAGTCACCGGACACCTAGAAGAGAAACACATCATAGCATTTACTGACATACATTAGTACGGTATAGGTCCACCTTTAGCCTACACGTGTCTTCACGAGCTCCGTGTTTGAGTGCCTCATGTGCGTGTTTTGTGTGCCTCATCATTGTTCTTCTGTATGTGTGCAGAAGTTAATGGTCTGTGCTTTCGTTTAAGATCCCTCAGGAGTTGGTGAGTGCTTATTTTTTTTCATTATCAGTGTTTTAATTTCCACACAGAGCTGGTCATTTTCTTCGTTAACCCTTGTCATTGATTATGGCATCTGCCGATGAGGGCGCTCGCTGTTCCCGGCCGCATCACTGCAGCTCCTCGCGTCGCCTCTTTAACGACAAACACAGCCAATCAATCATCGTCGCTTGCTAGGGGAGAGCCTCTAAATTTTCCTCCTGTCATTTACACGTCTTCTCCTGCTCAGGTCTCCGACTCTGCCATTGAGAACGTGGATGTGACGTCCCTGTCCTCTGCTGACGATGATGAATTCATGGATGTCTCTGTTGGAGTCGCTAATCAGCCCTCTACAGTTTCTACTGCCTCTGCTTCCACTACATTGTTTTATGCTGCGCCAATGCCTTCCAGAGGAGGCGCTTCTGCACGCACGTATTCTGCGGCTGCATATGGTATTCCACCGGCTTTCTCCTCGTCTCGTCTGTCCCTTATGGATTCTTACGTTACTCTCAACGGTGACACCATCTTATTAGACATTCCCGAGAACTCTCCTGCTGGTCAACGTCTTCATTCGACTCTCAAGTTGGGGGTTTGTTTTGATGCGCTGCCCAACACTCCTTTGAAGCAGTACAGCTCTGCTCTCAAGAAGATGCTCCCTTCTGGTGCCATCACCCACTTCACCCGAAAGCCACGAACTGTGATTGTTTATTTTTCGAAGAAAGAATATGCCGAGCTTGTCTTGTCTCTGGGCCTAACAATTGGTGATCGTCACCTCTTAGCCGAATTCATCTCTCAGCGTCCTGTTCTGGTCTCTCTACATCCGGTACCTCCGGAGATCTCTCATGATATGCTGTGCGCCGCACTTAGTCGATGCGGCAGCGTAGTCGGCCCAGTGAAGACTCTCTCCTCTTTCCCCTCTGACCCCGATGATAAACATATCTGTGGCTTCCGTAGAACTGCTCGCGTCATCTTCCCGTCGGAAGAGCATCTCATAAAGTTACCACGGTTCCTCGATGTTCGTTGCGGTAACGAGCGCCGCCGGATTGAGCTCCTCATTGATCACACTGCAAGGCTGACGGCCCTCAGCAGGCTCTTTACCCCCATGCAGATCCACTGAATCCTGGAGCCCCAAGGCAGCATTCTACCTCTTCCTCCGTGTCTGCTGCCATGCCTCCTCCGTGTCTGCTGCCATGCCTCTTCCTGCGTCTGCACCTCCTGGACCCAGTTCTGCCGAAAATCTGATTAAAGCCTTCGATCAACACGCGTCTTCCAATGTTTCTTTCTCCACTCTGTCGGATTTTCCTCCGCTTGACTCCTCCTTGCCTTCCCGTGTTCTCTCTCCATCAGAGAACAACACGGCAGATCGTCAAGTTTCATTCACCGTCGGCATATTGGCTCCCGGCGATGAGGTGGACCTTTTCTCTGGTTCCACACCTCGTGTGTCATCGATCCACGGGAAACGTCGCTCTACTACCGGTACCGAGGCCCGGAGAAAAAGAAGAAATCCCCTTCTCCGGCTGGCCGCCCACATCGTTCCACCAGTCTAGCAAGATCCAAGGCTCCCCTGTCACGTTCTGCCTCTTCCTCTTCAAAGTCCAAGGGTCCTCTGCTGACGTTTGAAGATTTCTCGACTCTGCTTAACAATGCCTCTCTTCCTTCAGAACCTGTCTCCTTTGAAGATCTTTACGAGTTTCTCACTCATTAAACAAATCGGGGGGGGGGTGAGGCTTCTCTCATCTTTTTACAGCAGTTTGAAGCAGTTGTTCCCGAGGTATTTGACCAAGAAACCTGCATCCTCAAATTCCTCCGGCATAATACCAAGCAACCCGACTACGTCTTGTGGTGTCGTGTTGTCATCAATCGCCTCGACACATTTCAGAAAGCTGCCATAGCTGCCCTTCATCTCATGTATGTAATGTTTTACCTTCACGGCGGTGTTTGTGCTGTTCTTTTTCTAATTGTGTACTATTGTTTCGCCTGTGTTATCCTGTAAATCATGCCCAGCCAATGTCATGTGACACGATGTGTTTCTCTCTGTCACTTCTGCAATTTTTATGCAATAAGCTTTGCTTGCAGCATCTGTTATTCATCCCCATTGTCATTGCAGTGTATAACCATCATGTTTTAACAGTTTGTATTATTTCCCAGTGAGACGCCCAACGCTGTACGTCTCCCTCTTATGTTTTCTTTTGATGAATAATAATAAAGCGATTTTGAAACCTTCATCCGACGTCGGACTTACCCATTCCAAGTCGCCACTCTGAATTGTAGGAGGTTTACTAACCCCATCCCTAACGCTCTCGTTCTGGAAGATCTCTCGCCTCTTGGGGCCAACTTACTCCTTCTGCAAGAGATGAACTGCCACTCCTTAGACACTTTTTCATAGATGGCGCACTTGGGATAT
The DNA here is from genome assembly GCA_039090855.1 of Macrothele yani. Classification (NCBI taxonomy): domain Eukaryota; kingdom Metazoa; phylum Arthropoda; class Arachnida; order Araneae; family Macrothelidae; genus Macrothele; species Macrothele yani. The sequence goes on along the minus strand of CM077030.1, from coordinate 108,538,355 downwards.
CACCTTTCACCATGCTTTCTGTTACTCTGTGCACGATGGTACAGCAGAAATATCAGTCTGCCGCCTCGGCATGCCGTGAAAGCTCCTTCTATGCTACGTAGTCACCAGTGAATTCGTGGTTCGCTGTTACACCAAGTACATTGCATCTCACGGTGAGTTAAGGCTCTGCATGAACTTTTTGTTGTTCTTTCGCACTGCGGTGCCCCGGCTGTGATCAATTTGTTCTTCCTGAAGTATTGCCCTTTTTGCATCACATTTTAAATTTGTCATTAGTCATTACTCATTCAATGTACATATCATCGCTTTTATCAGTTTGTATCATTCCTGTTCATTTTTTTCTTTGAGACGATTCCATGTTGCTCATGTCCTCTGTTTTGTTATATTAAAGCGATTCTGAAACCACCTTTGGCCTTAATGCATGCACTGACCCTTCGAAACAGGCTTTCGACTAGGTTTTGGAACACCAGAATATCAAAGTAGACGTGCTGGTTAACAGGTTTGTCCACGATAACCAATCGGCAGGGACCATACCACGAAAAACACCCCCACACGAGTACACTACCAGCTCCAAACTTGACCGTAGGAACAGTACACTATGGTAATTAGCGTTCCCCAGGCATAGCCACACACGGCCATCAGACTGATGGATCGTTTATCTGAATTCATCATCCCATAGGACCCGTTTCAATTGATCTACGGTCCACGATAAATGCTCTTTACAACATGCTAAATGACAAGTAGCATTCTGAGTGAAGATGAAAGGCTTATGAGCAGCCGCACGACCACGGTAAGCCATGGAATGAAGTTTTCTGCGAATGGTACGTGTACATACCTAGATTCCAGCATTTTTACTCACCTGTACAATGAGGTCGTGTGCAGTACTCCGTCTGTTAGCTGTAACGACATTCCAGAGGCTTCGACGTCCTCTATCACTGATTTTCTTTGGTCTGCCGGTACGTTTTGCGGCTTCTGGCACGCCATGTGTCTTCCACTTATTCAGTTCATACAAAACAGTTGGCTTTGGTATGGTTAAATGCCTCTCGGTTTCTCTTATGGAAAACCCACTAATATCACAACCAAAAATCTTCCCTTTCTCAAAGTCAGTTCTCTCCCGCTGCGACATTTTCACTTAATCTCACAGTGCGATATGATCGAGGTCAGCTGCAGGCTTGTTTTTATACCGTTTGCAGCTGTACTGCGCATCGTAACAACGCAGCGGATCCGTTCATTTGCTTTTGAAGGGGTGTCTGGTGACTTTTGTCATTATAGTGTATATACACTAATTGACAAAAGTCACCTGTTGTTAAGATGCATAGTGTATATACTTCTTAACAACGCAGCCGATCCGTTCATTTGCTTTTGAAGGGGTGTTCGGTGACATTTGGTGTGAAAACAAGCCAGCTGCAAACGATAGAAAAACAAGCCTGCAGCTGACCGCGATCATATCGCACTGTGAGGTTAAGTTGAAATGTTGCTTTGGGAGAGAACTGACTTTGAGAAAGGAAAGATTTGGGGGTATTATATTTGTGGGTTGTCCATAAGAGAAACCGAGAGGCATTTAAGCATACCCAAGTCAACTGTTTTGGATGTACTGAATAAGTAGAAGACACATGGCGTGCCTGAAGCAGCAAAACGTACCGGCAGATCAAAGAAAATCAATGATAGAGGTTGTCGAAGCCTCAGGAGAGTCGTTACAGCTAATCGACGGAATACTGCACAAGACATCAGCGTACAGGTAAGTAAAAATGCTGGAACCTCGGTATGTACACGTACCATTCGCAGAGAACTTCATTCCATAGGTTACCATGGTCGTGCGGCTACTCATATGCCTTTCATCTCCACTCGGAATGCTACCCGTCGTTTAGCATGGTGTAAAGAGCATTTATCGTGGACCGTAGATCAATTGAAACGGGTCCTATGGGCTGATGAATTCAGATACACGATCCATCAGTCTGATGGTCGTGTGTGGGTATGCTTGGGGAACGCTATTTACCACAGTGTACTGTTCCTACGGTTAAGTTTGGAGCTGGTAGTGTACTCGTGTCGGGGTGTTTTTCGTGGTATGGTCCCTGCCCATTGGTTATCATGGACAAACCTGTTAACCAGCACGTTTACTTTGATATTCTGGACAATTATGCCCTACCAACTCTGTGGCAATACTATGGAACTGGGCCTTGTTGGTACCAGAAGGATAATGCACCGAGCCATAAAGCAAGGACTGTTATGGCGTGGTTTGACGATAATTCTTCATAGTGTGTGGACAGAGTCCTGATCTTAATCCCTTAGAGCACCTATGGGATGAATTAAAGCTCCGCATGAGAAGTTTGGAATATATATATATATAGTCGAGTCACATCATTGTGACCACCTCCTACTTTTGACTTCAACAGCGAGTAGCCAATGAAATTAGGTATGTATCCTGAGCTGGCTTGCAGGGTATATAAGATGTGCTGTAGGCAATCTGAGAACATATCACTCGTTGCCTTCATGGATAAAAGGAGCGATTTATCGGATCTGCAAAAAGGGATGATTATCGGCTTTCGGGCCAAGAATGGCAGTATTTCTCAAACAGCGCAGTTGGTGAACTAATCGCGTTGTGCTGTGGTTAAAGTGTATCGTGATTGAAGAAATGGCACCATTGTGAATAATCGAAATGGAAACTGCGGAGCACCACCTGCCATTGATGTGAGAGGTGAACGTCGACTTCGATAGTGCAACGTGAGGGCCGGTCGACACGCTACAGTGGAGCAACTCCCTGGCCGAATGAACCAGGGGCTACTGGAAGTGTGTCTAAAACGAAAGTCAGCGAACCCTGTTGCGTATGGAGCTCCGATGCAGACGGATGATTACTGCACCTATGCTAACGAAGGTGCATCCGCAGGAAAGGCTTATATTTGCACTGCAGTATCGGAATTGGACTTCCGCTGATTGACAAAGGATCGCCTTCTCCTGTGAGTCACGTTTTCTGTTTCATCGAACAGATGGACGTTGGCGTGTAAATCGAGAAACATCGGAGAACAGACACTCTTCAACCGTTGCTGGAATAACACAAGTTGATGGGGGCAGCGTTATGGTCTGGGTAATATTTTCGTGGCATTCCCTGGGTCCACTCATATATGTGGAAGGCACTATGGACCTAATTTCTTATGAATCCATCCTTGCAAACCACGCACACCCATGCATGCTGATTGTCTTCCCTGGGACGGATGGGATCTTCCAGCACGGCAATGCAACGTGTCACAGAACTAGAAATGTCCGAGAGTGGTTGGAAGAGCACGGGGAATTCTTCAAAGTGCTTACCTGTCCCCCTAATTCCTCAGACGTAAACTCAATTGAGCATCTGTGGGACCACCTTCATCGTGTTGTTCGTTCTATGGATCCTCCACCACGCACCCTCCAGCAGCTGTCAGATGTACTGCAGTCATGCAGTCAGCATGGCTCCACATATCTGTAAACACCTTCCAGCCTCTTATTAAGTCACTCCCAGCCCATGTAGCTGCTTTCCGCCCTGCACACGGCGGTTACTCTGGATATTAGCTGGTGGTAACAATGATATGACTCGACCGTGAAAAAAAATATGTATATATATATTGTCGGAAATGTCATGTCGTATTTTGGCACCCGATGGCGGTTGGGCGGTTTTGGAAGTACTGGAGACATGCGTAGCTCTGTTATCGCTATGGCATTCGACAGGTGCTAGTTTTAGGTGCAGTCTAAAAGGAATAGTGAGCGATGTGGTTGATTTGCGGAGATTTGACATCAAGTTGAAGATGAAAAACCAAACTGTGCATTTTCGCTATATTTTACTGTTTTATTTCCGTAAATTGAAGAACGCGCGTCAAACTTGTGAAAAGCTGCGTAAAGTGTACGGTGATAATGCTCTACAAGAACGTCAGTGCCAGCGGTGGTTCCCAAAATTCCGTGCAGGTGATTTTGACCTCAACGATGCTCCTCGGTCCGGAAGGCCAACCGAGGTTGATGACGCCCAAATCAAGGCATTGGTCGAGTCAAACCCACGTTACACGACACGAGAGATTGCAGACACATTGCGCATCTATCATTCAAGCATTCACGACCACCTGAAGAAGCTGGAATACGTAAGCAAGCGCGATGTGTGGGTTCCTCATGAACTCAAAGAAGCTCAATTGACGGCGCGTATAAACATCTGCGATATGCTCAGTAAACGTGAAGAAAACGATCCTTCTTTGAAGCGACTGATAACTGGTGACGAAAAGTGGATTGTGTACAACAATGTGCTGCGCAAACGGTCTTGTTCCCGACGTGCTGCTTCGCCTCAAACGACATCCAAAGCAGACATTCATCAGCGGAAAATTCTGGTCTCAGTGTGGTGGGACTTTAAAGGTGTCGTGTTTTTCGAGCTCCTACCACGGAACCAAACAATCAATTCGAATGTGTACTGTCGGCAATTGGACAGTTTGAACGAATCCATCATCCAGAGACGTCCAGAGCTCGTTCATCGTAAAGGTGTTGTGTTCCATCACGACAACGCGAGACCACACACAAGTTTGATCACCCGCCAAAAATTATTGGAGCTTGGGTGGGATGTGTTGCCACTCCCAGCACACTCGCCTGACCTTGCGCCGTCAGACTTCCACTTGTTTCGCTTTCTTCAACAGTCCTTACGTGGTATAACTTTGAATTCAGATGAGGCTGTAAAACAGTACCTTGTAAAGTTTTTCGCCACAAAAGACAGGTCCTTCTATGAACGAGGCATTCTGAAGCTCACTGAAAGTTGGCAAAAGGTTATCTAACAAAACGGGCATTATATCATTGATTGATCTTTGTTCTTTCTATCAATAAATGACCTTTGCAAAACATGGCTAAAGTACGTCATAACTTTTCCGACAACCCAATATATCCCGTAAATTACGTGGTTGGGATGGTGCTGTTCGTACCCGTTTCTCCAACTAAAGCCACAAATGCTCAATAGGATTCATGTCCGGCGAATTTGGCGGCTATGGTAAAAAAAGAAATTCTCTTCATTTCATTTTCTTGGAATTATTCCTGAACCTTCTGGGTGCACATAATCACAAGATAAACGCTGTTGTTAACGTGAGTTCATTTTGAACACTTTAAAGCGAGCGACTGAATGAATTAAAACAAAAATATGAAACAACCTTTCATATGCCACGGGCGGCTGACGCAAGTTACAGTATGAGAGGTGTATATATAATACAGTGCTAGTGAGATAGATGAGCGATGATACAACATAAGTGCAACAGTGCAGGGTGTGATAATGGACAATGTATAGGTGAGACTGAATAAATGTACAATTTGGGCGAAGTATATACAGATGTGTGTGAAGCCATATAGGAACAGGGAACGAACAATGTGCAGCAAGTGAGATATACACTGTTTATCAACAAGTAATTGGACACTTGTGACAGCAAAGGAAAACGAAGTTTATACACCTTCAATAGTTGGTGGAGCCTCCACGAGCGGCGATTACAGCTGCGACCCTCCGTGGCATTTTCTTCCACTCGGCTTGGAGAAGACAGGTCAGTTCCTTCACCGATTTCGGACGGTGAGGGCACTCCTTAAGTCAACGCTCCAACTCGTCCCAAAGGTGATCGATACGGTTAATATCCGGGCTCTGCGCAGGCCAGTCCATTCGATTAACCCCATTGTCACCATACCAAGCCATGGTGGACCTCGCAACATGACAGGTGGCATTGTCATCCTGAAAGTAGCATGGTTCCATCCCGTAAAACTGCCACAACGTAGGAAGCGCATGGTCATCCAAAATGGTGTAGTAGGTTTCGGCGTTGAGTCTACCAGGAATTGCGACCAAGGGTTCCGTGCCATACCAGGAGAAACACCCCCATAGCATAATTCCACCGCCGCCAAACTTCACAATACATTCCGGCACGAGGCGTTCTCCAGGCAGACGTAAACCCCAGACCCTTCCATCCGAACGGTAGAGGGTGAACCTTGATTCGTCTCTCTAGAGAACCTCTTTCCACTATTCAACGGTCCACTGTCGACGTTCTTTGCACCACGTTAGCCGAGCAGCGCTATTGGACATGGGGATCAAAGGCTTGTGGGCGGCAGCACGTCCATGATAACCGAGCAGATGGGCTTCCTTACGGATGGTATTCATCGAAAGAACACTCCCGGATGCCTGTTGAAACTCCTCGCGGATGTGGCCCATCGATTTGGTGCGGTTCTTCCGAATTTCTCTGGCCAGCATCCGTCGGTCTCTAACTCCCAGTTTTGTGGGTCTGCCGGGTCGGGATACATTCCGACAGTCACCTCTCATCTTCCACTTTCCAATCACGTAGGCCACTGTCGATTTTGGGTACTTCAGTTTGCTGGATATGTCCCGTATGGATCGGCCATTTCTGTGATACCCGACGATTACACCTTTCTCGAAATCAGAGAGCTCCGAACTGCGTGGCATCTTGCATGCGACTGGCTGCGTTGTTGTTTTCCACACGATATTTAACGGCGGCGGCCGTGACGTGTATCAGGACCGCAGATATCGTCGATTGCAGGGGTGTCCAATTACTTGTTGGTAGATAGTGTACATGCAATGCAATGCAATGAAAATATAAATACAAATGACGCAGAACATAATGATGCAATTGAAAATGTGTACTATATGCAAGATGTGAATAACAAAGTGCGTGAGTGAGATACGCATGATGCAGACAATAAAGAATGAACTTGTAGACTGCTCCGAAAAGGAGCATACACAGTACCAAGGAATGTGTATATGTACATAATGAACAGCGAAATATATACAGGATGTGTATGTATAATTTATATGAGCAATATGACGAACGAATGAGCAGAAGATATATGACGAAATAAGAACATTGAATATACAGATACAATGTGAGGCACACAGAAGAAATTACTAAAAAGAACACTTATTCAGAAGAGGGCACCACAAAGCAAGTGCACGTGAATACACTACAAACACTGACAGTAAAAAGATAAACTGGAGATGAGAATATGAAAAATGTATAGAAGATCGAAGTCTGATAAGCTTAGGGAGATACTCTCCGGATCCGATGCGCCAGTCCAGGGTTCATCACAAAGATCAAAGCGACGTAGGTCCCGACGTACAGGATGGAAGTCAAATCAGAAGATGTAGGTCTGCAGAATGCCCGGAAAACCAGCGGTGTAATGGTGACCATATACTCAGAAACTGCTGGCTCCGGTCTGTGGCCCAGACTAAGGTAAATGCCAATCGGAGCCGTGAGGTCAGCCGGTTGCGGAATTGCGCACAGAAGGTATCTCCTGCTTGAAGGAGCGTAGACGCATTAGAGGTATGACGGAGTTGCAGATAGAAGTAGTAAATCACATGCTTTGCGAGTACAAAGATGTATGCGCATGGCTCAGATAAAGGCACCGGTTGAGAACAAGAAAACGTACTGTACGAAGAAAAAGGCAGCTCTTTGGCACAGAGACACTTGGCAACGGTAAAGGCTAGGTGTAGTAAAGGAAGGATCGCCGGGCAGTACTGGTAGATGTGTAGAACATCAGCATGCTCAGAACAGAAGATGCAGGTGGGTGCGGCTGCCAGCGTCATCCGAAATAACGTGGCCGGCACTGGCAGACGGCGGTGAAGGAAGAGCCAGTGAATATTCCTTTCATCTGGTGTCGAGATGAGTGAAGCTGTTGCCAACCACACACTCGGAAGAGCGGCGGGCGGCACTCCTGAAATGAGCTGGTGTGCGGGTGGCGATGTCCCCTGAAGGAGAAAACGATAGAGAGTACGGACAGTAAAACTGGAGATCGGAAGAAATGAGCCACGAACAGGAAGAAAAAAGGAAGGGGAAGAGAAGTAGATGAAACGAGAAAGAGGCCAGCCGGAGAAGCGAGAGCAGGAAAAAAGGTAACATCGAAGAGCGGAGAGAATCGTAGAGTGCAAGAGAGGCAGAGGTGCGTGGAAGGAAAGGAGAGAGGTCGGAAAAAGGGTTTACATGTTAGGTCAGAGGAAAGTAAGTCTCGGACGGATACGATCCCAGCGGGGAGCCAGAAAAGGTCAATGAAATACAGTACGTTAGGAGGATGGAAGATGGAGGAGTAGAAGAAGGGTTCAGCTAGAAGTTCTGAGGTGGAAGCGGGCGAAGCACGGAGTAGTGGCAGAGAGCGAAGAAAGGAAAGCGCCTCCGAATAAACGGGGGAAAGACGAGAGCGGAGGAGAGAAAAGCGATCCATCAGCAGAAAAGTTGTGAACTTAAAGCGGTGGTTCCGGGGAGAAATCATCACGTCTCAGAGAAGAGAGGCTGCGGAACTTGGTTCGCACAGTAGACGCCGAAGGGAAACTATCCGGTGTGCTTTGTAAATGTGGAGAACATCCAGATGCGCAATCCCACCGGTGGAGATCGGACGACTTAGAGTTGAGACTTGTATCTAATGATGAGCTGACCAAATCATAGCAAATATGATCCGTGTGACCTCAGCAAGATGATAAGCTAGCATGCGAGCAGCTGCCCACACATGAAGACAAGGAGACAGAAGATATGTACGAGCAAGGCGCGCCCGGGTGACGTAAGAGGCGCTGAACTGAGCTTTCCGCCAGAAGGCAGCCGATCGAGCAAGGCGATTACGAAGAGTAGCTCACGTGGTGTTTCGGGCAGCTATGGAAGATCCTAGGTGTACACCAAGAACTTTCTGAGAAGAGGCAGCAGTACAGGAGGCGCCCCATGGTGAGTCCGTCCTGGACTCCCAGGCACCGCACCACAGGCCGGCACTCTTGGTAGTGTTGAGCATCGCTGAGGAGCAAGAAGAGTAGAGTGCATATACATGAGCGAGGGTATCAAACTGCGACTCCATTCGGACGCAGAAAAACGCGTCGTCGGCGTAGGCGGAGTAGGTTATAGAGAAGTGCCTGGTGCTTGTCGTGGGAGGAGGAAGCGCCGAAAGAAATGCACGATGTACTGTGCGTAGGAAAGGCTCGAACGCCAGGGTAAATAAATGCCCAGAAAGTGGACACCCCTGTCGTATTCCACGACGTAAAGAAATGGGTGCCGTCAGAAAGGCGGCTGTCTTGACCTGAAAGACGGCGTCGCAATAAGAAAGCAAGAAAAGTGGTAACGAAGACAGAAGGAAAGCCAAAAGCGTGTAAAGTAGTTGAGAGAAATGAATGGAAGGTATTATCAAAAGCTGCACGTTTGTCTAATTTTAGTAGGGCAAGATATTCCGAATTAGCCCAGGCAAGATACAGAAGATCACGAAGGAGGTGAAGGTTAGTAGCAATAGAACTACCAGGTACCGTGTAGGACTGGTCGGAAGAGAGAAGATACCGAAGAACTTGATTTAGGCGGCGAGAGAGAATTTTAGTGAACAGTTTGTAATCAAGATTTATTAGTAAAATCGGACGCCAGTTCCCCAGGTCAAGGAGGTCGCCCTTCTTAGGGAAAAGTACCATGTGAGCAACAGTGAAGCCCCTCGAAAGGGAAATAGATGCAAAGGCAGAAGAGTAAACAGAGAGAAGGAAAGGAAGGAGGGAAGGTAAAAAGATATGATGAAATGATAGAAGGAGGCCGTCAGGAACAGGGACGGCTCGGGGATTGAGAGAGGAAAATGCAATCCTGAGTTCAGATGGAGAGATAGGCTGTAGAAAGAGAAGCGGAAAGGTAAGAGGGGACTTGAGGGAGAGAAGAAAGTAAAGTATTAAATGCAGAAGCAGAAGGTGGAGTATTAGATGCAAAAGCAGAAGGTGTGTACTTGTCGGAGAAATATTGACGAATATGGGAGCAAAGCACATCTGGGTCCGAAGCCACAAGACCGTCAGGCAGACGCAGCACACGGAGTCGATGAGAGGAACGGCGCTGATCCTCTAACGAAGACAAGAACTCAAAAGAGCAGTCTTCAGGAGACAAGTGCTGGAGACGAAGTCGTAAAATGGCCTGCCGGGCTCGAGTTTCCAGAAGAGCACGGAGGTCTACCAAATATGCTGGATAGAGGGGGTGAGTGGCTCCAAGCTGGGCGAGAACTTGTCGGAGATTGCGTTCTTCCATGGTGCGCAGATTGACGACTGTGAATGAGTGGCTCTTGAGAAAGTGGAGCAGGTGCGACTTGACATCCAGCCAGTAACTTAGGGCACAGGATGCAGTGGACAGTCCAGGGTGATAAGAGTGAAAAAGATTGTGGACGTTAGAACACAAAGCCTGGTCTCCCAGGAGAGAGGTATCTAATGTCCTGGAGTGAAACTCGGCGCGTTGACGGGTAGAAGAGGTGAAGGTGTCCACAACGGCACAATGGTCAGAAGAGGCGGTGGGTAGATGCTGACAGTCCGTGACCACGGGCAGAAGGGGAGCGGTTGCGTAGAAACGGTCAAGTATAGCGGAACATGACGAGGTGGCAGTTGAGGACCTCCACACGTATGGGAGACCGTTGAAGGATAAATTTGACGAAAGACGTCCCAAAGATCAAACTACGTGATGAGAGAGTGTAATTGCTCCACAAGACTCATACGAGTTTCCTTATGAATTGGAGCACGATCAAGATCAGGGTCAAGCGTGCAATTAAAATCGCGCCGATCAACACGTGATCCAATGGCAACGTTGACTGAAGAGCCGAGCGGAGCGCCATGAAGAAGGAGGGTGCGATGTTGAGGTGTGCACGGGACGTAGATGTTGAAAACAACATAACGACGCTCGTCCAGAACAAATGTGAGGCGTTGTAGCAAGTCACGGCAGAGATGCTGCACCGTCACTGAAGATAGAACTTGACGGATCTGAGTGTGGATGCCTATGGGCAGACCGCCGATTGTTGAGTGTCGGAAAGCGTGGTGGAACTGACAGTTCCACGTACGCAATCGATTGAAGGCGTTGTAGACAGGCAATTCATCTCTTGGAGCAGAAGAATGTCTGCTGTGAGGTGATGGAGATCCTCACGAGCAAGCGAGTTCGCCAGAGGGGACCCAAACCCCCTACAGTTCAGTGTCGTTATCTTGAACGGAAATGTCCGACGGTGGTTTAAGGAGCTTCTCAGCGGCTCGTCGGAGCCGAGAGAGACGATCGCAAACTTTCTTAAGACATCCGCTTTCGCCGAAAGATGTGGACGGTAAGGCTTGGAGGTGAGATCGAACAACCGTCACTTGCGTCATAATTGCTGCAAGCTCCGTGAGATAGGATTGGAGAAAATCATGAGAAATGGTTCTGCTACGAGGACCAATAAGATAGGAGTATAACTCCGCACCAGAAATTAGTGTCTGTGGTAGTGAGGAATCTTCCAGTTGCTGTATGAAATCCTCTAGAGTAAGTGGGACCAGTGTGCTGTCATCAGTGTCGGAGATGGAGATGCTAGAAGCGTCTGATGGGAGTGAACGACTTTCCGAGCTGTTACGTCCTCCTTGAAAGGTGGGAGATGTGCGTGTCTTCTTATTGCGACGTCGAGTAGTCCGACGACGCTTCGAGCGTACCCTCTGTTGCGCGGGACCAAAGGCAGGAGGGTCTGGCACTGTAAATGCATCGGGCGCAGCGACCCCATTATCGGGCTCTGAAGGGTGCTGGGGAGTAATTGTAGAAAGTAGAGGAAAGTTCAACGGTTCTCCGGTCGAAGAATTCTCCTGCTGTAGGCATGTCTGGAATGTAGAAGCTGAGTTGGAAGTGAAAGTTTGCAACGAGGTCACGCGTTGAACAACGGCATTATGGATACCTGCGGAATAACTCGACTGCCGCTGGTGAGAGGCGCTAGATGAAGATGCCGGGGGTCCAGTTGACCGTTGAGTAGGCTGTACTGAAGATCTGGAGGCAGTAGCTGCACGATGAGGGCATAGCGCACTAGGGTGACCAGTGCTCTTACATACCGAACAAAGGGTGCCCACAGTGATGTCAATGCGCCTAATATGAATGTCACAGCGTACATTGAGTACCGATGGAACACGTAACATGGATTCTTCGGAGGGAAAGATCACACGTACGTTACGGCAAAATCCTAACAGATAACGATTCTCGGGGACTCTCGGAAAGGAGGAGTACGTGATGACCGATCCGACAGTACGTCCATAATTCTGAGCGACGGAGAGCAATAGGTCGTCGGATACTTCCGGAGGAACAGGGGCGAAACTGACTGTAGTAGGTGCTTGTGTGAGTGGGGTCGCAAGGAGATGGCGATCGCCGATGGAAATGCGTTCGGTCAGAACTCGAAGTGCGACGGCAGGAGTCACACGATAAGCTATGACTGGGCTGCTTCTTCTACCCACGTGAATAATAGCCTCTTTTGGAACAATTTGTCGAAGGGCAGCGCTGTACGCCGTTAGCTTGGTGTTGGGGAGGCTGCGGAAAAATGCACCCAGTCCGATTTTGTCAAGAAAAGGCTGACCTTGAGAGCATGTAGTCGGAACATCCACGTAGATCTGGTGTGTACCATACGTCATCTGATAAGGGCACTTTGAAGAAGGGGGCTGATGAGAAGAAGAAGAAGTTGACGCACCTGAGGTGACGGCATCATACGACACACCCGGCGCGCGTTGTGATGACGCGGAAGTGGCTGGTGGAAGTGTGACGTCCATGGCGTCATCAGAAGAAACAGGGGAAGGCAATGGTTCACCACTCTTCGTCAGATGGGAAGGAGATAGCTATATGGGCAAGGCAACTTTGTCACGCTGCGGAGAGGAGGGCGTTTTGATGACGTGGAAGTGGCTGGTGGAAGTGTGACGTCCATGGCGTCATCAGAAGAAACAGGGGAAGGCAATGGTTCACCACTCTTCGTCAGGTGGGAAGGAGATAGCTCCATGCGCAAGGCAACTTTGTCACGCTGCGGAGAGGAGGGGCTTGTCAAAGGAAGCCCTCCATTGGTGGATTGCTTCTGAGCAGCTGCTAGGGATAAAGAGTCACTTCCGGTAGTGAGGATAGAAACTCCGCTACCCCGGAAGCCGCCATTTGCAATGGCGATAAGATTACGAGCTTTGGCCAACTCGACCAAAGCAGGAAAATGAGGAATTCAACCCAGAAAGGGCACTTACCGACCTTTTTTTTATTGAAGGTTTAACGACCACCGTGAGCAACTCAATGGGCTATAAGCAGTCGCCCGTCCCTAATTTAGGGTCACTGGTTCCAGGGAAGGGAGAGAGCCAGTGCCGTAAGACAAACACAACATCCATGCCTCACCGGGATTCGAACCCGGACCCCTTTCGGACGAATGATCAGAGACCATCGCTTAGACCACTGCGCCACCGGGGCGGCAAATGGTTTAATTTATTTTGCTTTTTTTTTTTTTTTTTTTTTGATTCGAGGTTTAACGACCACCGTGAGCAACTCAATGGGCTATAAGCAGTCCCCCGTCCCTAATTTAGGGTCACTGGTTCCAGGGAAGGGAGAGAGCCAGTGCCGTAAGACAAACACAACATCCATGCCTCACCGGGATTCGAACCCGGACCCCTTACTGACGAATGATCAGAGGCCATCGCTTAGACCACTGCGCCACCGGGGCGGCCTTACCGACCTGGTAAATGGATCAGAAGTAGGACGGCACCTTCACACACGCTGCACACACAAAATTAGGAGCTGTAGACTCGGAAATTATCACAAATGGAACAAAATACGAGCACGAAGTAAACAACGACTGTCGTCCAGCACACAAACGACTCCTATGTTTCTTCTGAAGTACCCATGTACTGCCATGCCTCAGAGTAGGAACAATTGCACTTTCATGCACAGCCATGAGGGACTCTCTTGAGAACCCGTCATTCCTTTGGAATCCTCCAAAGGTAGCGAGGACTTTCAGTGAAAAATTTTATATTTTTTTTTACTCAAGATTTTTTTTAAATAAGTTCTTATCTATTTCCGTATTTTTAATGGGAAATATTCTTGCGGTGTCTTTGTTCAATGTACAATCAACAATCAACCTTATAATATTATTTGCGATTTTCAATGCTCTTTTGAAGAGCTTAAATATGAATTAATTATATATGAGTTAACTAAATTACTCTACGTACTATGCCATGAAGAGTTTATGAAATGCAAAAACGTGTAAATGATTGCACATGGATCAAGCTTCATTTCTAGGCCCTCTCCAAAAATCATGTATCCTAGGATTTTACTTAGCATTTATTTTTACTTTTATTTATGATCCTAAGAATTTTACTTTAATTTTTCCTCCCTAAAGTTCTTGAAGAAAACTGTCGTTTCAACAAAGAATCTACTGAATTATTTGCAGTCGCCATTCAAGAAATTGAAAGATTACGAAAATTTCACTACAAAGAACAAAAAAAAAAAAAAAAAATAGAAGCGCACAAAAAGAATTTAACTGATCACGCAAATTTCTTGAGAGCACGGTAACAATCACATAAACATTCCTTCTGTTTTGGTCAACCACCGCATTCAAAGTGGGGAGGAAGATCTCACTGTAGTTTTCTGCTGGCTACTATGCTGAAAGAAGTTCAGCACGCTGCAAGTTCCTTGTGGGCAGCTTGAGAAGACCCAAGGGAGTGTGGCGTAGGCTGCAATAGCAGCCACACTACTATGGCCACAAGCAGCACGGAAGACCGATAAGCAAAAAAGAGCTTTCTTTGGCTTAAAAATAAGATTTTGTGCAGGCAGTAAATCATGCATGTACTTTCCGCTAAAAATATTTTGAATTGCCCTTCATATTGCTTTAATACGAATCACAATTCAAACATTTCTAGCGTGCTACAGCATAGCAGCACGTAGCCACCAGCCGCCACTGGTAAGATTTCGTTAGTTCCATTGCTTATCTAGATTCTAAGTAACTGCTTCAGGAAACAGGGTTTGACAGCTGCTCACGTTGAGTGTTACTTTTTTATTGCATTGCTTGTACAACAGAACAAACACTGAGCAAGAATTTTACGAATGGAAGAAGTCTATTTGTAAATTTCTTGTAGGAAGCTCACGGTGGGCATTGCGCATGGAACAAGGTCATGCAAACATCGCTCATATTGCAAAAAGTAGAAAGTGTCGACTACATCGAATATACATCGGTGAACGGTCCGAACATGTGTGAAGAAACGGATTAACATATTCACGATCTCCATGATTAGAGTTTTCAGTAGTGTGCTTCAGACGAGAAAGGCCTCCTCAAAATGGATATCGCATCAACTTGAAAAAAAAACGGAAAATGACTCGTAGAAGAACTACAGTATCGTTTCGAGGTCGGAGAAGTCAATTTTTTGAAAATTAGAGTCACAACTGATGAAACTTGGATACGGGACATCGAATGTAACACGAGAAACCTATTCTTGCAGGTGAAACATCCAGCATCTCCCAGACTCGAAAACTAAGCCTTCACCTACACAAAGTCAAGATGTAGGTGATTATGGCTTAGTCGTGATCGGTGGTCACTCGCGGTGTGCTGTCGTATGACCGCAGGTTTCTTCTACACAGGCTACGACGAAAATTCCTACCAGCTGAAAAGGTATGTTTGTGACTGTCGTTCCTGTCCGAGAGTGGTAGCATAAAACCACATATGCTGTGCCAGATTACTAATATTTTGGTACAGTAGGAGGTCAGCTTCAGCAACCCTTCTCTCCCGCTACCCCTTTCCGTAGAACAGATATGAGTTTTTCTGGATTGGATCTTTTCTCAAAATAAAAGAAGCCATTGGCCACTTAAATAAGTGTCATCTGAACTGACAGGAGCTATCCTCACCACTGCCCCTGAAAGACTACTGACGGGCGTGCCACTCTAACAGAAACTTTCACGGATGTTCATAAAGCAAAGTGGTGATAATATTGCAAAACAATGGTTGCATATTAATAACATTCTGTTTTTTCTTTTCTGGAAGCACGAAGTTTAGAGTGAATATAGTCCGACAGAAAATGATTATTATTCTGTTATTATTTATTATACAGAAAATTATCATTATTAACAGCAAATATTAGTATTCTGAACTAGAAAATTCTGAACTAGAGCTTCTGATGACTTTATTTCTGCACAGGAAAGATATTTCTTTACCAGTAAGAGCTTCAATCGAAATATTAGACAAATTGTATCCCAAAGATTGGGGATGAGGGTATGTCTACTTTACCATGGTTATGGGCACCTAACTACTGTATAAGCTTAGTCTTAAATTATGTCCAGTGGCTTATTACTCAAATGATGAACGAAGTACACAAAATCAGTAATAGAGATTTACAAATATACAGAAACTGACTGTGAGAAAAATAATAGCTCTATGATAAAACTGTTTAAAGAAGTGTGATGTTACAATTGAGATGCTATTTTAAACGATTTTAAAAGAAATCATCAAATCTGGGGAAATAAACAGCAAAATAATTCATTTCTTATAAATTGTTCTTATCGTTTCGATTTCTTTGGCTGTGCGGTTGGAAAACAAGAAGACATAAAAATACCGTGTCAAAGATGCACCATTTTTCTTTCTTTTTTTTTTCTTTTTTACGTTGTGTCCTTAACCACGCTGAAAAATTCTTTAATAAAAAGGAAGTAAAGGAAAGCTCCTGTGCACCATTTTTTCTAAACTTGCGAAATCAAGAAAAAATTGCAATGATTAACATCGATTTATATGTCAGAGTTTTGTGTTGGTCACATCTTGAGTATAAATTCAGTAAATTTTTCTGAATGACTGAAAATTTTTGAGATTTAGTACAAATTTTGAAAGATTTAGCATGAAGTTTAGATCAGTAAATAAAAATAGTTTCACTGTTCATTTCTAAAATCAAATCAATATACGTAGAAGTTCATCCGAACAGGTAATTCGGATGAAAGTGATGAACTTTTTAAAATCTAGGAGGACGGTCCTTTTCTTATATCCTCTGTTGAGGATGGAAAAATAATTGTCTTACTAAAATAACCCTTCTTTTCTCCTGGCATGAGGATTCTTTACATACACATAGACGCGCGTGCCAGACAGATGTTTTGAAGGCTTCATATTTTGAAGGATTTCTTGCGAAGGCTTAAAGTGATTCCATTAGAAATATTATCGATACAGTTTATGAAATAGTTTGGCGCCATGAAAAAGAATTATTCTGTTACCCGCAAGAAAAAGTTAATTTACTTCTGCCCCCTATATTTAATCGAGAATGTCATTTTCGTTCGCTCTTTATTGATATCTAATTTCTTTACCAAAGTACTTACCCTAGAAATGCATAATTACTTCTTTAATTTAGCTTTAAAAGGAACCGAACGTTAAAACACACGGTGATCAACTTATGAGACCGTAACTTTGAATATAAGCATTAGTCGGTGCATTCTTAATGACGGTCATAACCTCATCGCCGGGAAAGTGATGATTTTCTACCTGTAAGAGGAAAATGAAAAAATAGGTTATTCTGCTTCGCATTAAATTAATTTCCGCTAACAGATAAGTTTCTTCCCGAATTGAGGAAACATTTATGAATGTAACTTTCTAAATAATGAGACAATCATTAATTTTAATAAGGTTTTTTGGCGTTCATATGTATAAAGCATTCACTTTTTATAATGCGCCAATGTTTAGCAGAGACCGTGCATTGAATTCGCAAGTTAACCTTTCCCAACGGGAACATCTTAAATTATAAGGATGTTGGTAGAGGAACTGCACTACTAAGTTAGATGTTTTCACTAATTACAACTCAATGCAGTATATCGATGTAATCCCGTTCAAATGGATACTGACTCTCACTGGAAGTGATGATGTACCCATTTCATTTTCGGCTTCGGGCAAATCTGACTCAAAGCATAAATTAAAAAAGCGCAGTTAATAGACAAATGCCTTTTGCTGTAAGTTCCAGATTCACCTTGGTCACACCTGCTTCTTAAATCTTCATTTGTGCCAAAAGCTGTTTTGGGAAATACTGGAAAGCGCTGATGTATATTCTCAAAAAAGGGACGCTATTTCAAACCACTAATTCAGACGTTCCTAATTAATTACAATTCTTATGTGATGACATAAGAAGTTTACCTATACAGAGTGAAAAGCTTATCAATAATAAACATTAATAATAAGTTATTAATGGTGCAACGATGAGACATTACATTACGGCCACCTACCTAATAAGCTGTAGTTCCCCCTTTAGCCCGCAAAATAGCTGCCACTCGGCGAGGCATCGATTCGATGAGATGGCTTTAGGTATCCTGGGGTATCTGGTACCATAATGTCAACAGCAGGTCCTCTAGTTACCGCATATTTCGGGGTGGTGGTGATTTAGCGCGAACCCGCTTTTCCAAGTCGAACCACAAATGTTTCATAGAGTTCATGTCCGGTGAATTTGGAGGCCAGGGCATTAACAGAAAGTCATCAGCATGTTCACCGAACCACTCCTTGATGATTCTGGCAGTGTGGCATGGCACATTATCTTGTTGGTAATGGCCATCACCAGCAGGGAACACAGTTACCATGAATGGGTGAACTTGGTTCGCAGCGATGTTCAGATACCTTTCAGCTGTCAGGGATTGTGCTATTGGGATAATGGGGCCCAAAGTGTCCCAAGAGAATATCGCCCACATCATAACACCGCCACCGCCGGCCTGTTTCAGCCCAACAGCGCATCCAGGTGCCACAGCCTCCGTTGATAATCGGCGTATTCGCGCTCGGTCGTTTACATGATGCACCAGAAATCTTAATTCGTCACACCAGTCCACTTTCTTCTAATCATTCACGGTTCAACCTCGATGATCTTGGGCACATTTCATACGTTGTTGGCGACCCGACTGGGTCTTCGGCTACGCAGGCCCATGCGCAGAAGGATGCGATGAACTGTGTGCTGTGACACATTGCCCTGACCACCACTGTTGTAGCTGCATGTGATTTGTTCCACTGTGGCCCTGCGATCGCTGTGAACAATGCGCGACAATCCACGCTCCCCTCTAGCGTCAATGAGCTGCGGACAACACACGACTGGACGACGGTACGTCGTTTGCCCATCTAGGCACCACTTTTGATACGTACTCACTACAGCAGCATGTGGACACCCACAAGCCACGCCATTTCCAAGATCGTAGTTCCGAGGCGTCGTGCCATCACAATTTATCCTTTATCAAACTCCGATAAATTGGCAGCTTTTCCCATTCTGACTCCTAACACTTTACTTACCGAAAGCCGGTTACCGCTCTGTGAACTTTATTTGCCCCACCTTTCGGGCTCCAGGGGCGCTCATTTCTCTAGACTGGGAATGGTCATAAGGTAATAGCCCATCGGTGTATATCTTAATAATGAATGTTATAAGCATGTCATTGATGAACCTTAATGATTAAAGAAGAAGCAAAAGTTATTTGTGTGCAAGCCAGTTTTGGAATCTGAGGCAAGCTGAGGCATTGGTAAAGCACTTGAAGGTAACTATGTCCAGAATTTCAAATTCGAGAATGCCGTTTTTTCAACGCCTCAGCAAATTTTTCGATGATTAAGTTACAGTGAACCTGTTGAATCACTGATTCACTTTTTCATTACTTAAATGATGCATTGATGTGAATACAGTTTTTTATTTATGCATGCATTAGTTTAATTATCTATTTACTTTTAGCATTTTTCTCGATGCTCACGCGTGTACGTGTGAGTTCTGATCTGTTTTACTTTCGATCGTCTGTCTACCACCTATTTGTGAACACATCTCGAATAAAATACCTGATGAAATTTCATTTATTTACACTATTCACTCATGCTGAGGCTTAAATGTTTTTCTGTATTTTGTCTTGAAATTTTTGTTCCTACAAGACACAGTGAGAAAATGCGTTTCAAATATGATCTTCGATGTATATTGTCTGATTTTCTTTTTATGCAGTTGTTCCTTCCGTGTAACACAATTGTACTTTGACATTTGTTGCATTATCACCGCTCTTAACAGTTGGACTGGAAAAATTAGTTTTGGTGTGCGTAGATATGAACATGCTCTAGATTTTCCATATACAGTATTTCCCTCGTTTTTATATGAAAAAGTCTTGGTTCTGTTTTTACCACGTAAACTTGTGCATCACGAAGAAAGTTTGGTTTTTAATTCTAGGCTGAAATAATGTGCAAAATATGAAAAAAAATATTCGTTATTGACCAATAGAAGAATTTTCTGCGTTTTACATTATTATAGATTTTTTTGATATTTTAAAAATGTTAGTATTTTTGTTGAAGCATGTACTTCTTACACAGACTTTTGTCTTGAATTCTTTTCATTTACTTTCATGTGTCGTACAGTACTGAAAACAAATCTATAATGATGAAACAAAATGTGTAGTGTGTGTGTGTGTGTGTGTGTTTTCGTTTGGCAGTCATAACTCATCGGCGGGAAATCGTGGTAGGCACTTCAAAATTTGGCAAATTAGTTTTGATTGTTGTTTGAGATGCAGTGACCGATTTCAAATCGAATTTACAAAAGAGAGACTTTTTAGAAGCAAAAATAAGGATTATGTTATTTCTGTGAGAATGAAGGAGACAGCTGACAACTCGTACGTGGTCTTGAACGTTGCTGCGTGCTTTTGTTACCTGTTTAAAAATGTCCCTGTCTCGGGTGCATAGCGAGGAGCCAAAAACCGGATGCCTTTATTTGGACTTTTCTATTCCATAGGTGGTCAGAATTTTTCCTGGAGACGAGAACACGTCGCTCACGTGATGCATGCACTGCTTTACTATTGGTTCGAGTTGAGTAAATTAATTTACGGGGTGTTTGTCAAACTATTTTTCATTACATTCCTTCTGAAAGAGGAAATTCGTGGTTGTTACTATAGAGCTATAGAAATAGGAGAAGCGTAAGGGCAACGAAAGGCAGCATTTTAGTACCATATAAAATATATTGTGAATTTATAACTGATATTTTTTGCGTATTCATGTATACCCAAGATATTATTACTGCGCTGCTAATCAAATTTTATGTTTGTATATGGAATGCATAAAAAAAGGAATATTTTTCGTGGTTTTGGAGTTCAGGAAGTGATACTCACAACGCAATCATTCACTGCTGTAAAATTCGGAATATACAAATTGCATCGTAAACCAACGAGATAGAAAATGGGTGCAGAGATGTAGCGTCCACAGACAGACGGACAAGGTAATAACATAGACAGGTCTGGTTTTGTTTCTTTTTAAAGACGTGCTGAGAGTCATCAGTGTTACGTGTTGCAAAACAGTGATGATTATCGCCGTGTTTCGTTTTTTCTCGGAAATACTTATGCACTGCTGGACAATTGCTAAGGACGGATCATAAACGGCTATATAGCGCATAAAAAGTAAGTGTGGTTGGATGCCAAGTGAAATAAAATAATGTCAGAATGCCAGGACATTACAAGAAAGACAATTTATTGTACTCTGAAATCCAGAAGGCTTTGGAACGTGTTCAAGGGACAAACAGGCCATTTTGTGCAGAATACGTAAACGTGAAAAAATGCAATTACCGTCCGCAGGCGTTCCGGCGTAAGATGTCAATACGGGATATGGCCACCATGGAGGGCGATGCAAGACTCCACACGTCGTGTCATGCTTTGCACAACATTATCAAGCAGCTGTTGGGGTAATTTATCCCATTCCTCTGTCAGTGCACGAATGAGGGTGTCCTTGTTTATTGGTGGGCATTGGCGACCAGCAAGACTCCTCCACAAAGCACCCCACACATTTTCAATGGAATTCAGATCTGGAGAACGTGCTGGCCATACGAGGCGTTGAATATCCTCGCTCTCAAGACACTCCTGGACAGCGACTGTTCGATGACATGTTGCGTTGTCGTCCATGAAAATGAATCTATCACCGACAGCACCACGGAACATGCAAAGATGAGATAGCAGAACATCATTAATGTATCGTTGGCCAGTCATAGTCCCAGTTGGAAACACATAGAGGGACGTACGGCCATTGCTCATGATGCCAGCCCATACCATGACACTACATGTCGGATATCGGTCCCTTTCCTGTATGTTTGCGGGACAATATGCAGTACCACTATCACGCCAGATCAGTTGTCGTCGTCGACAATCAGACGATAGACTGTATCTACTCTCATCTGAGAAGAGGACAGCAGACCAGTCGTTATCAGTCCAATTGCGATGTTGATGGCACCATTGCAAACGGGCGGTACGATGACGTCTGGACCATGGGATGCACACAACAGCACGACGGGCGTATAGTCCTCCTTCATGCAAACGTCTGGCGACAGTTTTTCGGGAGATCCGCTTGCCAGTAGCAGCCATAAACTGATTTGCTACCTTACTAGCTCTGTTGCGCCGGTATCTTTTTGTTGATAGCACTATGTACCGATCTTCTGCAGGTGCCGTACTGCGAACACGACCTCCCCAGTGACGTTTGCTACACTCTCCATTTGTTTGAAATGATTTCCAAAGCCTTGAAACAACACTGTGGCTGACGTCGAACTCCCTGGCAGCATCTGTTATTTTTCGCCCTTCTTCAATCTTGCCAATAATACGGCCACGCGTAAAATTATCTAGGTGATGTCGGGAAGACATGCTGAAACTTGCAAGTTCGTCAATTGATTCTTTCCCTTTCAACTTTGCGTTTGAACAACAATGGTCAATACGCGTCAAATCCTTTATATCTCTTATCAGCACTATGACGTCACGAACAAGTTCGGCAATCCAAAATTTGCATACGCACACACGTCTTACTGTATCCCGCACTTATGCTAATTTCCACATTTTCCTGCCTTCCATTTTATGGTTGCTATCGTTGCTATTGTCATCCGTCCTTAGCAATTGTCCGGCAGTGTAATATTCAATTTTAAGCGTATTTACTATTCATACTTGCATATGTTTTTAAGCATTTATTTTTAGGTTCAATGATACAAATATTAAATGTTTACATTAAGTTTCACGTTGGCACAGATCTTACTCAGACTTCCGTTTCCACCCGTCATAGCGATGACCGCTGCTCGTTCAGTTTCGTTCGAATATGGCGTCTTTTAAAACACTCTACCTATTTCTATCTCGTTGTCGTAAATACGCCAGCGCTAAGTTACAGTTCAGATAGTAATAAAATAAATGAATTTTGCTGTTAGTTACTTTTCAGCGTATCCTTAACTGAAACAATTAATAGCTATTCCTTCGGATAAGGATAAGAAAGCCATAATAATTAATGAGAATAAAGTTTTCTGGACTCTTGTGGTTGATAATAAACAAAAATATGTAGCACGACAGCACATATTTCGAAAATTGAATTACTCATTCTCTGAAAATAAAATAATGCACCATATTGCTGTGCATGTTTCGACGTCGAACAAATTATTTAAGAAAATGACTGCCCTTTTTTCTCATTATATGTACAATTTAATGAACAGATGATATTAAATATGTATTTAATTACGCGAATAGACTCGTAAGAATATGAACATTACTCACCTTCTTGTCGGTCTATTCTTTTACCACATTTATCACATGTTATTTCCTCCGAGTGACCTTCGAAGGCTGGATGTGTGATAAATGTGGTAAAAAATAGATCGACAAGAAGGTGAATTATGCTCATATTCTTACAGGACTATTTGTGTAATTATTTATGATTCGGCGCGTTTTTAGATTAAAATCTTATTAAAAGTATTTTTTAACATACTTATAGGTATTTTTGATTAAATGTATATGTTTCTTTCAAGACCTGTGCGACTTTTGGTCTATCTTCGTGATTTTTTTTACCTTATTCGCCAAGTGCCTTTCAACAGCAGAAACGTGCTTCAATATCTTTGAAAATGTAGAATACGTCAAGTATGGCATATAAAAAGATGGAATTCGCAAAACCTCAAAAATTCTGAGAAGAAACATTTCACTGTTTCGGGGAGAAATCTATTTTCTTTTCAGTTCAAAATGCTTTGCCAGCTTTCCTTTCTGGGGAATTTTCCTGAAAAAATTATAGGTCCATAGCTGAAATTTTATTTTCGATACACTATATGCGAATTCAGACGCTCTTTTCACTTGTCCTACAAATAAAAAAAGCACATTTGCATATCTTGCACTGTGTTTGAAAGAATAAAAGAATTTACATTTCATGTGAGTGTGTACGAATTTGAAAAAGTGCCTTCATCTGCCAATTTGAATTTCATCTTCTGACTGCTTCTTGCCGACTCCCAAGGGTGAAACGTTTCACGTTTTTAATGCATAGAAACTCGCTTATTTTAACTGATTTTCCTAGCGAGGGTCCTTTCTCAGTACCACGCTAACTTGTTTTCTTGTGTGCGTTTTAATGTTTAAATATGTATGCTCATCGACTTTAGGATACATTCCTCAATTTAATTCAAACAGTTGAAGAAACTGATTAAATCTCCGGAATGCCAGGGGGTCAATGGTTCTATGCCTTGGTCCGGCAAGCTACTTTATTTTCACTTCCATTTAGCCCACCAGACTGCCATTTCTTCTTTTTCCTCTCTGAGCGTAATGGACTCGTGGCGACACAGGATATCAAGATTGGATATCGATTACGCACTATATTTCGTGCATAGGAACGCCTTCGACAATTTTCCTTTCCCATGTAGCCTCTTGAATTATATTATTTTATCGGAACTCAAGTTCTTACTTGGAGCATGAGATAAAGAAAATGGCTGCTTTTACTGGAATTAATACGTATATTTCTTCGTAAGAACACTTTCATCTGCAATACACTTTATCGCAGTAACATTTCACTGTCATCCCTGCGAAGGCACTTTCTCCACGAAGAAGTGTTTTACTTATATGTCATGATATTGACTGGTGCATTTCTTCTTTGATGACAGCTGTGGGTTGCTGATAAATCTTTCTATTGGCAGAAATTCCGATGAAAAAATAATGTGTTTTAGACTTATTGCTGTATCTATCGCGCGTCGATTACTTTGAATCGATGCCTAATGCTCAAACCTTTAGTTGAGTTTCTCTCTTCCACATCGAAGGACATACCCTAATGCTACTTAATGTTGTTTTATCTTCTTTTCGGATGGCAGGAAAAAGAAAAACCTACGAGGATGATTTCTAAAGGAATTATCCCATATTAAAGTACCAGATCAACAAAGAACTAGTTCCATTTTCAAAAACGTGTTTTGTCACGATGAAGCTTGAAGGAGGTTGTATTGCCTCCGTAATGTTATGGCTTTATACATTGTTATTTTGGATTATCCCAATGCCAATTAGTTTTTGTATGATTTATTGGACTTATGTTGAATACGGAGCAGAGAAGAACTGTACAAAATATATCCAGACTAAAGGTGACAAGAGAGATGACACCAAATTATCAGGTATTATGAGCACGTTTTTGAATCTCTTCAACACAAAAATATTTCTACGTGAATTTTTAGAAAAACAAACAAAAAGAAATCACTGAAAAAGAGACTACCTAGCGTAAGAACAGTACAAAAATGTCCAAAAGTATATGAACTTTCTACAAAATAAATGGCATCCGGTGTTAAAAGATCTTTTCAAATCAGACATTTAGAAGCAGAGATATCAAGAAAAATTTATTAAACATCTGCGCCATCCAACGGGTAAAGCGTTGTGTATTATTTTCAACAGGTAGTCTATATAAATTTGTTTCCGTAATTAGCGGTATTCGTAACCTAAAAATTCTACTAAAAGAAAACCTTTTAGTAGAATCTTTTGATGCGTAGACATGTATGCAAATATGTTCTTAACAGAAATATAAACTTACGCCCTCTAGTGGCAAAATTGTGCTTTTTGAAGAATTAGAAATTATATGCAAAACATTCCTCACCAGAAATGGTATCCGACAACGTAAGAATTTTTCAAATTAGACTGTTAGAGACAGAGATAGGACAAAAACTATGATACTTATTCACATTGTCCGGTGAAAAAGCGGTGCGTTTTTATGAGCAGAAAATACCAGTACAAGTTTTTTTTATGGTGAATGGTATCCAACTTGAAAAGAGTTTTTTTTTAATATAGTTGCCAGGAACGCAGATATTGCTGCAAATACATCAGAAACAGAAATATACGCATGTATTTTCTAATGATAAAACTGTTCGTTACGAAAAATCAGAAGTTATTTGCAAAACTTTTCCTACTATGAACTTTATTCAAAGCAAAAGAATTTTTGAAATCATTTTAGAAGCAGAGACATTGGGGAAAACATAATTTCCATTTACACCGCCTAGCTTTACATTATTTGTAAAGAAAGTATGGAAAATGTTCTTCGCTGTAACTGGGATCGAAGGAAAGAAAGTATTTTCTCAATGTGATATTTAGAAGCAATTATATGGAACAAAATGCGTTTAAAAATCGATAGCATCTACATTTATGGCCTCTAGCTGTGAAGTTGTGCATCGGGGAAAGTTCAAGAAGCAAAGACACTCGTTCTCACATTTCAGGATTCCCAATGCAAAAGGAATCTTTCTAACCAGACTTGGAGGTCCAGTGATATGGTGTCCACAGATGGGCAAACTGACTGACTGACGGATAGGTATACCAATAACATAAGCACGTCCCTATTTTTTTATTCCAAACACGTGCTAAAAACGGGTCAAGGGGCAGCTGGTCAAAGGGATCAGCTTCCTTTCTGGTTAGCTAAACGATTCCAGTTTTGAAAGCATCGCACTTTGACGAGCAGCAGAGGGTCCCTTTCCCCGCCTCCTCTTTTTTTTTTTTTTTTTTTTTTTTTGTTTTATTGTGATTTGATCACCACATGAAAACTGAGTGGAGAAATTTCGGATCAAAATAACAATTCGAAAAGAAAGTTATGAAAAGTCTACAGATTGAAGTTGAAAAAATCATGAACGTTTAAAAGAAGAAATTAGGCATTCTTAATTTTGTTACCATGCTATATTTTTTCACTGTTTCAACTTGATTTCGAAATATAAAGAGGAAAGAAAACAATAAATATAAGCCAAATGCTTTTCGTATAAGGTAAGTGGAACACAGAGTTATTGTTGCAAGTTGTCAGTATTTCAAACTTCAGCAGCAGCAGCTGCTCACCTCTTGAGTAAATAGAAGAATGAACGTGCTCCAAAATAAGTTCCTTACCAGCTCTCCCACGCGTAAATCGGAATGTATAACCTTTATAAAACAAAATAAAAAAACTTGGCGCAAATGCCTAACATATAGGCCGTTTCACACATACGCATAATAAAAAGAAAAATTCTTGATCACACACCATCAGTTCTTTTTCTACTTTTCAGGAAGCTGCCTTTTCATTGGTTAAAAGGTATTGCAATATATATCACCCTTAGGTCGAGAGTAACGATTTTCAGTGCACTTCACTTTTCGCTTAAGAGTGATACAAATTGAAGTTTCAAACATTTCTTTCCCTTATCTTTAAGCTTGTTTCCGAAGAAACAACACATAAGTAGCTAAAATGAAAGAGACAGCAGCTCCAAGTTGCTCCATCTTGGAACAATCAGTTATGTGACCAATCAACGCTTTGCTTACCCCGTGAAATGCGAAGACGAAAGGAAGACACTTCGGGCTGTGCCGTTGATTTTTGGCTGTAGAAAACCGTGGTATCCAGGAGTCCTGAACATGAAGCCAACAGGAAAGTGGACCCTATGAAGCTCTTAGATGAGATGGTGGGTCCTTTTCAGCAAAATGACAAAAGTGAGGTGTAGGACGACACAACTCTCTCAGTGAAGAGCAGGGGAAAATGTTCCTACAGTTTACAACAAAAAAGTTTATTTCTTCAACATTAAATTCGACACAAGAATGAAATATTGCATTTTTCAGCTTCATAAAATACAGTGAACCGTGTGTTGTGCTTTGCATAAACTGAAGATTCTGTCCAAGGAGGAAAAAAATTAAATGTGCGTTGGGGCTTACAGAGCACTGCTTCGTTTACGGTTTCTAGAATATGCTGAGATTGTGTCACACAAAATTTAAAACCGTTCTACTCGTATATTACATCCGACATGTAAGGCTGTATGTGCAAGTGGTTTAACAGATTCGAAACAACTTAAGTGTGTTACATGAGAAATACACTGGGAGAGCATCAGCAAGTGAAGTCGATGTTTAGCAAATGTGACTGGCAAATTGGTATTGAGCGTGAGGAATCGATGATTCCAACAACAATGTCTGCATGTATTACACAAACTTGTGCATCTGGAACCCTACAACATTCAGCTGGTTCTCCATCAAAATCCATATGATGAAAAAAAGAAACATGAATTTGAAGCTGAAATGTCGAATTAAAAAGCAAGAAAACATTCTTAAGTCATTTCATTTTTCCTCATAAACCACGTTATCCGATAAACGACATCGTAAATTCTCACAGTTGTCATTTTGGAGTCTGAAAACTCACATGCAACACTTTGGGTACCAAGATTCTCCCCAAAAATTAATGCTTGGTGTCTCTTTGCCATGCCAGTATAATTACCATTTTTTTCTGTCAAAGCGGTTGATGGAAACATCTACATGACCATGATGCAACACGATCCATTTCCGAAAAGAAGGAACTTCTACATGACCATGATGCAACACGATCCATTTCCGAAAAGAAGGAACTTCTACATGACCATGATGCAACACGATCCATTTCCGAAAAGAAGGAACTTCTACATGACCATGATGTAACACGATCCATTTCCGAAAAGGAACTTCTAAATGACCATGACGTAACACGATCCATTTCCCAAAAGAAGGAACTGCAATCCAACATAATTTTGTAACAAGACTAAGCACCTCCTCACTGGAGTCAGGCTATAAGGGTTGTCCTTCAAAAAATATTCCAAACCGATGGAGCTCAGTTGGGAGAGCAACTTACTCCGGAGTGAGGGGACGCGGACAAACTTCTGGTTTCGTATAATGAACGATACTCTCCTTTGTTTCATAAAAATCGTAACTATGTTTATTATACAGAATGAAACGCAGAACACATCATGAGCTAAAAATACTACGTGTTTATACAACAATCGCTCAGTAGTTTCTGTGGTCGTTTGAGTTCTTCTCCCTAGTTTCCGCCCCGTGCATGTTTACGGTTTCTCTATAATGGCGCATTCAAAATTGCGACGTCATGTACATACGCTACAGAGTATGCCCCCAGTTAGGGACAAACGACTTAAGAAGAAAAAATGTCATATATACAATGAGAGAAAAGTGTTCAACAAGTTTGTATGAGTCCCTTTGGAAACTGCACTCTTCTGATGACTGGCGGTTGAACATCCTGGCAAGGCATGTTTTTTTTTTAATTCGTGGCCAGTGTCCTATAATTTAGTCGATAAATTATAGGACACTGGCCATCTTGCTGTAGGTGTGTAGGTTTCACACGGTCAATAGAGACTTTTAAGTGACGTCCATTTACATCAATAAGCTATAGTTTTCACTTGGCAGTGTAAAACTCTATGAGATCCAGTATATGGTTGACTAATGGATGATTGTACTCCGTCCGTTATCAGAAAAACGTGAGTGCAGGAATGTAATGCAGGGTACATGAAGGTGCAATCAGTAGCGTGAGCAGACGAGGCAATTGGGCTGAGGCCCTGCATCTTACCTCGAAAGTTAGACACGAAAGATGCGTCGGCGGACTGCGTTAAATTAGAAGTGGTAGACATGTCCGCTAGTAATCAGAGCGTTGTTCCATATACCAGTTCAGCGGAAGAAATTTAGAGTCTGACTTAATAGCTGTACAAATGGTGAATAAATTTAAAAGACTTGGAAATAATGTAAATAGACGATGACATCGCTCTATTGACATTCTTTTATAAACAACGCATAGCAACTGAAAATTGTGCATCCGACACCGCTGGGATCGAATCCCAGAACTCTCGATAACTAGCCGAGTGCGTTCACTTTACGCACAGTGCAAACAATTCACAGCGCTATGCGTGGTTTATCAGTCAGCATCTGACTACACGAATCCGTATGGATGGGCTCAGCAACTGATGTGTCGCCATCTGCTGACATTCAACGGTGCAAGCTGCTAAATAACAGCTGATAAATCCAAAGGGCGATAGAAATGGTGAATAAATTAAAAAGACGTGGAAATAATGTAAATAGACGATGACATCGCTGTGTCTGCGTTATTTTATAAACAAGTGAACGCACTAGGCTAGTTATCGGGAGTTCTGCCAAACACATGTCGTCGTCTCTTTATTAGAAACAAGCATTCGAATGCAAATTTCCTCGTGGACAGAGGATCCAACGTTTCAATAATACCTGTCCCCTTAATTAAAAGAAAGGTCATTGTTTACAGACATTCGCAGCCACTAATAAGTCAAGCATTCACGTTTAGAAGTTGCTGACTCTTGATCTTCGTCTTCGACGTATTTTCAAATGGCCATCCCTAGTACGTAGGAAATGTCTCTGTGCTAATCATGGTTCTAACTTCCTGCACTATTTCGAACTACTGCCTGAACTTCGTAACAAACGACTGATCGATTTGAAAACACAACTCAAGGCAAAGGTCAAATATTGATCACTTCAGTGCATTCTATAACGACGGTCACAGGCGACAATATTTATCATAAGTACTTCAAGAGTTTCCTGAAATTACGAAACTTACAGGTCCTAATCAACAAGTGAAGCATAATGTACTGCATCGCATCAAGATCGTTGGTCCAACTGTTTCTACAAAACCTTGAAGATTAGCTCCCGACAGACTAAAAATAGCGAAAGCTGAGTTCAACAGATGATTGACATCGGTCATATGTAACAATCTAAAAGTTGCCATGCTTCGCCACTACATATGGTTTCCAAGAAGAATTCACAAGACTGGAGACCAGTGGGCGATTACAGAGCATTAAACACTCAAACTGTGAATACAGCGTGCCAAACATTTTGGATTTAAAATCGGAACTGCATGGAAATACAATGAACAATATTTTCTCATGTCGACCTAGTGAAAGCATATCATCATATTCCGATCAACCCAGCTGAAGTACACAAAACTGCCATAACAACTTCTTTTGGCTCGTATAAAGACGACGACATGTGTTTAGAGACGACGACATGTGTTTGGCAAAGCGTATGTCATCGCTACACCTTGTTGACCTAGTTTTGTTGAAAATTACATGGCATTCTGCACTTGGTTGCTTTGCTGCCAATATATTCCTTGTCCACTGAACCAAATTTGCTTTGTCTCCTTGATTTGTGCTGTGTTCGATTCCGCAAACGAGAACGAGTAATGTCGTTTAGTCGCTCACTTGGTTTATTGATTTAACTAATCAGTTTTTCTTCAGTGGTTCTGGTAACATTACTGGAAATGGAAGCGGTATGCATGCCGGATTTACTTCCATGATTGTATCAGCTATTTTTGCAGCCTTATATAAATTAAGTGGTAATACAGCGGCCAAAAGGGTTTGCACTGAGAAAGTGAGGTGCTGCAAGAAAAGTTCTAGCAGTAATTCTTCAGGGACTTCATGCGATTCTCTGTGTCGCTTCATAATACGAAGTAACTGTGAAGGCTTACGATCTGCTTATTGCTCTCTAGCTAGCAATTTGTATATTTCACTTTGCGAAAAATCTCCAGCACTGTAGTAAGCTGTTTTAATGTGCTCATATGAATCGTCTAGATCCTGATTTAATTTTACATCTCGCACAATGGAATCAACTTTTGGAGGTTAGGAAGTCACAATATAATTATATTGAGTAGTACTTTGCGTTATTATCCGTGGAGTACCTAGTGCAAAAGAACTATCACACATTTTAAACTCTAAGGCTGGATCACTAGGACTATACACTGGAATTCGAATTTCAACCATGATTCAATATACAGGGTAATTCAAAATGATTGCCCCGATTACAAATGAAAATAACGTGTTTATGAAGATAATTAGACAGCTGTTATCCCTACACAAGAAAGAAGGAAGTTTAGAACTTTATTGGAGCCTACTGCACCCTCACATTGGAACATGTACGTTCGCCAATTTTTGAACGAAATTCTGCCGAACCGTTGGATTGGTCGTCGTGGCCAGGACGACAGGGTTTTCTTCAAGTGGCTTCCCAGGTCTCTGGACCTTACTCCTCGTGACTTCTTTTTGTGGAGGTATGTCAAAGGCCATGTGTGTGTGCCACTTTTGCCGAGAACACTGCACGAACTAATGATGCGCATTCAACTTGCACTGGCATCAGTGGCTACGGACATGCTTCATAATGTATTGCGTGAAATGGATTACCGTTTAGATGTTGTTCGCGTGATCCAGGAGTCACACGGACGGACAACATTTGTGAGGTATGGAAACAAAATTTTAAACTTTCTTCTTTATTGTGCAACAATGTGATCTCTGTGTCTATGTTCGCAAACCAGGTATTATCATTTGTAATCGGGGCAATCATTTTGAATTACCCTGTATAATCGTGCATGGCAAAATAATATTATGATTCAAATACATTAGAATGTATATTCAAGGTTTAGAAAAATGTTGCTGCAAAAATCTAAATATTCGATTATTTTCATACTCACAGATAGAAAATTGCGAATGTCTCTCGTAGCTACATTCGTTGTTTGAATTTTGTCGTATTAAAGTCTGGCTCACCATTTACAGTTACGTGATTGAATTCACCGTGATTGTGATAAAGGTAGTAAATGATACTTTCCGTTGATCGGTAAAAAAACTTAACTATATTTATTATGCAGAATGAAACGCAGAACACATCATGAATTGAAAATATTACATGTTCATACAGCGGTCGCTTAGTAGTTTCTGTGGTCGTTTGAGTTCTTCGTCGTTTCTGCCCCGTGCATGTAGCTACGTCACACACACGACGGTTACGGTTTCTCTACAAATGGCACATTCAAAATGATGACGTCATATGTATACGCTACACAGTTTTTTAATAAGCTTTTGATACTGTTCCCATAATCTGAAATATATTTTGTTTGTTTGCTTAACGATCGCGGTCAACGACTGGATGAGCTACAAGCAGTTGTTCGTCTTTAAATTTGGGGCCGCCGCCCCGGAAATTGATCTAAGCTTCTGACCATTCGTCCGAAATTTTTTTTTGATTGGAGGTTTAACGACCACCGTGAGCAACTCAATGGGCTATAAGCAGTCGCCCGTCCCTAATTTAGGGTCACTGGTTCCAGGGAAGGAGAGAGCCAGTGCCGTAAGACAAACACAACATCCATGCTTCACCGGGATTCGAACCCGGACCCCGTTCGGACGAATGATCAGAGGCCATCGCTTAGACCACTGCGCCACCGGGGCGGCCGTCCGAGATTGGTCCGGGTTCTAATCCCGGTGAACCGTGGACGTTGGTTTGTCTTACGGCACGGGCTCTTACCCTTCCCAGGAACTATTGGCCCTACATTAGAGACGGGCGACTGCTTTTGTTTGTTTGGAGATTTAATGACCACCGTGAGGAACTTGATGGGCTCGTCCGAAATGTAGGGCCACTGGTTCTAGGTAAGGGAGAGAGCCAATACCGTAAGGCAAATACTTCATCCATGCCTCACGCGGATTCGAACCCGGACTCATCTCGCACGAATGGTCAGAAGTCAGCTCTTAGACCACTTCGCCACCGAGTGGCACAGGTGGCTACTTATAGCCCATTCCATCGAGTTGCTCATGGTGATTATTAAACAGCCTCCCCGGTGGCGCAGTGGTCTAAGCGATGGCTTCTGATCATTCGACCGAAAGGGGTCAGGGTTCGAATCCCGGTGAGGCATGAATGTTGTGTTTGTCTTACGGCACTGGCTCTCTCCCTTCCCTGAAACCAGTGGCCCTAAATTAGGAGCAGGCGACTGCTTATAGCCCATTGAGTTGCTCACGGTGGTCCTTACACCTCCATTAAAAAATTATTAAATCCCCAAACAAAAGATGAAATAATAATAGTAATTTAGGGTCACTGGTTCCAGGGAAGGAAGAGTGCCAGTGCCGTAAGGCAAGCATACCATCCATGTTTCACCCGGGATTTTAACCCAGATTATCTCGGATGATTGGTCAGAATCCCTCGCTTAGACCACAGGGGTGGCAACCTGAAGCATCTAGAGCAGCAGATGGGACCCTCACTTCGTGACGTCACAATGAGCTGCCTACGCCTTTGACATCATTGGTTAGATCTGCTGAATTTAATTCTTCAATTGGATGTGTAGTTAAATAGTTAATACCAACACTCCAACTGGTTCGGTGCGCAGTAGATAAGAAAAAGATTTTTCGCTAGACCTTCATTCACGGCGGAAGAATGTGGGCTTAACAATAACAGAAGAAAGAGGACTTCATACAAGTAATAATAAAATCATATACCGACCTGAGTTGTATGCAAATAGAAAAACCTTTTAATTATAATACAAAGGATGATACGAAGGCACACTGATATCCAACTTGAGCTGATATGCTCACAATACGTAGATGCTCCACGATAACACAATAACGCATTTCTTACTGACGTCATGTTTGTTGTAGAAATTTACTTCAATCTTGCCACATAATTGCTTAGCTGTTGGAAAAAAACACTAACTTAATCATAAGAAATACACATTCACAAAATAGTGTAGCGTAACTAGGTCTAATGATCGGGAACATTACATTTAATAAAGTTGCTTCCTCTTTATTCAGGAGTTGTTAGTTGTATTGAAAGAACAACACACACTGGCATCATCGTGAACACACTACCTCGCACAAGCACTGACCAGAGCATACTGAGAGTTTTCTTTTCAACAGCTCAGCAGAGAGAGGTTGAGACCCGGATGTTTGGTTTCAAGGTACACGTAGTGTCAGCTGCGCCTGCCACGCAGTGATGTCGCAATGCATCTGAGCTGCCTCGGCGGCGCAGTGGTCTAAGCGATAGCTTCTGGTCATTCGTTCGAAAGAGATCCGGGTTCGAATCCCGGTGAGGCATGGATGTTGTGTTTATCTTACGGCACTGGCTCTCTCCTTTCCTTGGAACCAGTGACCTTAAATTAGGGACGGGCGTCTGCTTATAGCCCATTGAGTTGCTCACGGTGGTCGTTAAACCTCCAATCACACACACACTCCGCCGCCCCGGTGGCGCAGTGGTCTAAGCGATGGCCTCTGATCATTCGTCCGTAAGGGGTCCGGGTTCGAATCCCGGTGAGGCATGGATGTTGTGTTTGTCTTACGGCACTGGCTCTCTCCCTTCCCTGGAACCAGTGACCCTAAATTAGGGATGGACGACTGCTTATAGCCCATTGAGTTGCTCACGGTGGTCGTTAAACCTCCAATCAAAAAAAAAACACACACTCCATCTGGAGCTGTTGCAAATCTTATCTGACGATCTCCTCTTTTTTTTTTTTTTTTTTTTGCGCTGAGAGGCTATAATTCCAACAAGATCTAATTTTTCTGCACGGAGAGAGAAGAGTTACCCTGTGACTAAGACAGTCATTCTCAACTTCATGATTGCAGCTCTCGTTTCCGTAGGTACTGAAACTTCCTTTCCTAGTTACATTTTTAGTATTAGTATAAACTAGTGCCCACTTATTTCTTTTAAAACTTTTTATGAGTTAATCTGTTGTAACTGCCTGTGTATATTCAAACGAACGATTTAAACACAGAATCACATAAACATATGAAACTAAAAATTTAACAATGGCACATAAATTGGCATAAGATACTGTTTTTGTGAAACGTAAGAAATGCTTTCTCACTGAATGTTAATTAGTGACTGTCTTGAGTCTGATAGATCCTCACCAGGGCAGTGACACCAGATTAAATGCTTGTCAAACTCATTCTCAAGTCAGACTTCAGATTGACAAACACTGCGGTTAATTTTATTCTTCAATAAGAAATCTTATACATTGTTGAAGCCTCTTTTAACTAGGTAAGTTGTTGGGAGAATCCCGTTGCCCGAGGGTCTGAGGCGCTGGCTTCTGACCATTCGTCCGAGAGCACCCGGATGAGCTATGGGTAATGTGTTTGGTCAATAGAGCTGTCTTTGTCCCTTCCCTGGAACTAGTGACCTTAAATTAGGGAAGGGTGACTGCTTGTAGCCCACTGGTTTTTTTTTTTTTTTTGATTGGAGGTTTAACGACCACCGTGAGCAACTCAATGGGCTATAAGCAGTCGCCCGTCCCTAATTTAGGGTCACTGGTTCCAGGGAAGGGAGAGAGCCAGTGCCGTAAGACAAACACAACATCCATGCCTGACCGGGATTCGAACCCGGACCCCTTACAGACGAATGATCAGAGGCCAGCGTCTTAGACCACTGCGCCACCGGGGCGGCTGTAGCCCACTGAGTTGCTCATGATGTTCGTTAAACCCCGAAACGAAAGAAACTTTTGCTGGGATTGATTCCAGAGCAGGCAACCTTAATTCCTTCCACTAAAAATGGCAAGAAATTTGTCCCTTGACCCATGACATTTGATAACCACTTTAATCAATATCTGGGAAAGATAATTGTGCTACTGATCCGCTCGTTTTTCTTTTATATTATATGTAATATATTTCACGTACACCGGAAATTGTACTTAAATCTCGTGAGCACATCTTATTTGAGCGTTTCAAGATGAGAACAAAGTGTTTCCATAAAATAATTTGATAGTTTATTTAATTTAAGGCTTGGAAATTGATTAAGTTCACTGAAGAAGAATCGGCATCGTAATAACGCCAGTGGTTATTCCTTTTGATTTACCAGTCTTTTCTGTTTCATGGTAAGTTTGGTATTGACATCATTCAATTTGTAAGGCACATCAGCGGGATATGCTATATCAAGTTCCTTTATTTTAATTTCATTGAAAAGGTTATGATCAACTGATCGAAAAGACTGAAGTACAGTGACGAACAAATCATGAATTAAACAGCTTAAAAGCCTTTCTTTGGAAAGCCGCTTAATATTTGTGAGTAGTGTTGGATGTTTGAAGTGATCATTTTCGTAACATGTGACAGAATAAGAAGTAATTCAACGCATGTGCCTTGATTACTTTTGTAGTGTTGACGACATAATATAAAGACAAATATGCTCAATCAATCAGATGTTTGCTAACTAAATGCAGACGATGAGTAATGCAAGGGACGGCAATGATATTTGATACCATATGTGTTTTACGTGTGCGATTGAACCATCTTGGACAGAAGTTAAGTTACAAATATTACTGTTGACATATCAACATAACAACTTGACAGGCTTTAATAGAATTCAGCTGAGAGGTACATCACAGCATGACAAAAAATACTGGAAAGAATGAAAAGCACGTGCTTCGCCGGAGACCTGGAGGTCTGAAAATTCGTCTAAGACTGGCTTGAGTTTCAGTCCCGAATATGTCATAGGTGGAGCGTTTGTCTGATATCGCTGGCTTTCTCCCGCCCCCGAAACTAGTATCCCAAATTATGGACGAGCGACTGCATGAACATAAAATATTATTTTTATGCAAGATACAGTAGAATATTCAGTAATGTAAGAAACAACATTTTAGCGAATATTTTAGCAATGTTATCGTTTAAAGCACATGATGCGATATGCTATACAACAATATGCATGTCTGTACAACAACAAAAAAAAAACGAATTCTTGAAGGTGGTAACTGATTTCTAGAAGGGTGTGTGGTCTCCTCGAGCGCCTATGATCCCTGCAGACCTGTGTGGCGTGGAATTGATGGGATTTCGGGGATATTTTCGCCACTCCTCAATGAGGGCAGTCTCCAGTTCCCGAAGGGTCAACGGAGGTGCTGGTACAGCTGCAATGCGTCTACCATATGCGTCCGGGGCATGCTCAATTTGATTTGGGTCAGGGGAGCATGCTGGGCACCCCACATGCTCGAGACCCTCCTCTTGCAGCATTTTCCCACTAGTTCAGATCTATGAGGTCGAGCGTTATCGTCCATGAAAAGGAATGAATCACCGACGGCTGCACTATACTGCATGACAATCGGTCCGAGAATCTCGTCTCTATATATCTGGACCGTCAGACTGCTCTTTTGGATGATGTCATCATCATCATCATTGTCAACCATTATCAATCCACTGCTAGACGAAGGTCTCCCCAAGTTTCCTCCACAACGGTCTGTCTTGTGCCAGTCTCCTCCATGTCACTCCCGCATACTTTCGAATTTCATCCACCCATCTCCCATGTGGTCTTCTTCTGGGTCTTTTCCTGTCCCTTGGAATCCAATCTAAAATTTCGGCTGTCTATCGATGGTCTGTCCTTCTGGCAGTATGTCCAGCCCATTGCCATTTCAGGGATTTTACTCTGATCATGATGTCTTCCACTCTTGTCATTTTTCTGATCCACTAGTTTTTCTTCTTATCTCTCCTGGTTACACCAAGCATGCACCTCTCCATGCTACTTTGAGTTGTCTGCGGCCTTTGTATGTCTCTTTTAGTTAAGGTCCACGTCTCTGCACCATACGTAAGCACTGGAACGACGCATTGATCAAACACTTTTCTTTTAAGACATAATGGTATATTGCTCTTGAAAATTATGCTGTTTCTTCCAAAAGCTCTCCAGGCAAGTTTTGTACGCCGATTAATTTCTTCATCAATGTGACCCTCACTTGATATCTGCTGTCCAAGATAAACGTACATGTCTGTTATCTCCAGCTTTTCTCCATCAATCGATAAATCTTCATTTTCTGTAAAAGCATTGAACATCACTTTTGTCTTCTGAATGTTCATTTTTAATTCCACTTCTTTATTCTTGCGGGCAAGTTCCTGGAACATAATCTGAAGCACTGATGGGGTAGTTGCAAAAATGACTACTTCATCAGCAAAATGAAGGTGGGTTAGATAATCTCCATTAATCTTTATTCCTTTGTTTTCCCAGTTCAGTGATTGAAAGACATTTTCCAATGTGGCATTAAAGAGCTTGGCAGATATGGTGTCACCTTGTCTCACTCCTTTTCTAATTTTTATGTGTGTTGTATTTTCAAACAGCCGAATCTTTGCACTTGCATTTTCATAGATGTTATTAATAATATTAATGTATGCATCTTCAATACCGCAGGATTTCAGAGCCATTGTAACTGCTGATGGTTTCACCGAATCAAAGGCTTTTTCATAATCGATAAAAGCCATGCACAATGGAAGTTCATATTCCCTCGCTCTTTCAATTAGTTCTCTCAGCACGTGGATATGATCTATTGTGCTGTAGCCACTCCTGAATCCAGCTTGTTCTCTCGGTTGAGCCATGTCCAGTGTCACCTTCAAGCGGTGTGAAAGAACTTTAGTGAAGATTTTATAAACCACTGATAGGAGGCTGATAGGTCTGTAGTTCCTGAGATTCTCAATGTCACCTTTTTTATGTAGCAGGATCATTGTAGCGTTGTTCCAATCCTCAGGAATCTTCCCTTCATTAAGGCATCGAGTGAAAATTTGGGCGAGTACTGTTTCGATTTCTCCACTTGCTTCTTGTATGATGTCTACAGTAATTCCATCTTCTCCTGGAGCTTTTCTCCGCTTCATGTTCTTGATTGCATGTGCAACTTCTGCTGGGAGGACTGGAAGAACTCTGGTACTGGTACCTTTCATGATGTCTGGAGTACATGTATCATCCCTTTCATATAATTTGGAGTAGAAATCTTTCACTCTCGTCAAAATTTCGCCTCTATTTCTTGTTACAGAATCATCTTCATTTCTCAGTGCCATAATCTGTTTTCTTCCCTTACAGATGTCCCTTTGCTATCTTTAGGCTTTGGTTGTTTTTAATTGCTTTCCTCACTAGTTCAGAGTTGAATTTTCTTACGTTTTCAGTGATACTTTTTCGTACCATCTTGCATAGCTCTGTATATTCCACATTGGAAGTCACATCTTCTTTAGTTGTCCTCATCTCTCTTCTTTTTTGCATCAACATTTTGTTTTTCCTGATAATTTGTTCACGTGCAACTTGTTCTTAGACCCAGCTAATTTTGTTGCTGTTTCCATAAGAGCTTTGGTTACTTTTCTGTTAACTTCAAAAATATCCACTTCTTCCGATGTTAGGCCTTTTTAAGCAGATAATCTGTTCATCAGTTCCAACTTGAAGATATTATGGCGTTTTTTAAGGTTAGTTATGTCAATACATTTTGTTTATCTTATGAGCTTGCCACGTTCGAGTTTAGTGTTGAGGTGCATCTTACATCTCA